>CM052702.1:41273939-41310842 GCA_028551405.1 Uromys caudimaculatus | reverse complement strand
CCTCCCCCTCCCCTTCTCCCTCCCCCTCCCTCTTCCTCTCCATTTCCCTCTCTTTCTCTGTCTTCCTTTTCCTGTCCCTCTCCTTCTATCACTTTCTTTCCCTCCCCCCCTTCCTCCAGCCTCTCTCCTCTTCTTTTCCTTGTATGTGGCTTTAAAATAGTTCCACACTTTACTACACATTTATTTGGTATTTGGAACTCACTGTGTTCCTATCTCTATTTTTGGTATAATTTTCTGTGGCTAGATTTCAATGCTCATCTCATTCTGGTGTCTCTAATACACAATAGTCCATTGAAATTAAAATGTTAACAGCTAGACTGGATCCATAGATCGATAATTGGGGGTTGGGGGAATGCCACATAAATGGAAGCCTCTTTGGCTCTGGGGCTTTGAGCCTTGATGTACAAATAAATAAATCACTAGATATTATTATTTACACTGGATTATGTTTTGGCTTTTGGATCTTATTTTGTACAAGAAAGTAATATATTTCTTAATCTTCAAATAAGTACTGATATGTGGGTGTGTTTGTGTGTGTGTGTGTGTGTGTGTGTGTGTGTGTGTGTGTGTGGTTTGTATATATGTTTCTTTTTCTTTTCCTATTCTTATGAAGAGTCGTCATTGCTAGTATTTTACTATGCCATATCCTATTCCTATGTAAGTTAAGATGGTGTTGCTATTGTAACAGATATACTTTGTAACCAGCCTACTGTGATTATTAGTTTCCCATTTCTTTGACCAAATAATTAGAAACTGTAATGGGAAACTGCATGGATCTATTTTGTCTCATAAACTGAGAAGTTCTGGTTCAGGGTTATGTTTCTCTATTGCTGGATAGTGGAGAAGACACACTTTTCTTTTCAATGTAAAAGAGCAGAAAGAAAGATAAAGGCTAGAACCAGAAAATAACTCTCAAACTCATGAATCCTGTAACCTGCTTCCTCCAACTCGACCCTACCACATAATTAAACTTCAGCTGTCAGCACATAACACATCAGTGGATTAATGCACTGATGAAGTTAGCTCACTGAGGCAATCATCTCTCAAGAGTATTGCCAGCTAGGGACCAGACTTTCTATGGGTTACCATTTGGAGACATTTTGTTTTTAAACAATACTAGTTACATAAAAACAAATTGACATTTATTTTTCTCTCAGTGAAATCCCAATGTCAAGTTGGATCCAAGTTGTCCTTCAGAAAACTAGCATGAAGTATTTGTGATTTTCAACATGTAGTTTATAAGTTTGCTCTTTTCTAGAATATATTATGCCAAAAGCAGCAGAGACTCTACTCACCGTTAATTTTACAGATTTTTTGTGGGATGGATATCCATTCCATTGTCCAGAAATCCTAATATCATTCCCATACACAGTGAACAATGTTTTCTGAAGCTAATCAGCCCCTTTCTTTCACAACTCTGCTATATGTACTTTGTAATTTCATATTTATAGAAATCCTTTAAACTCACATTTTACACATGATTGAACTAAGACTTGGAGAGATAAAGCAAAGACTAAGAAACTTAAAGCAGGCAGAAATATAATCCCAGGATTTGTAACTTTAAAATTCACAGGATTTCACACTAAGACTGAAATTATATTCATAAGCACATTATCCAGAGGGAAGCGCGTCAAAGAATTTACTTAATAGTGTCTAATTAAAAAAATAATGCCTTTTTAATTGTAATATAATTTTAATATCAGGTTTATTATATTTGTTTTTCACAAATCATCACTGTAATTTCCATTGTTGTAACAACTGCGAAGACTATACTTCATAGAAGGAAATAAGAGCCTCTTATACAGTATTTGCCATCTTCTGCTTTCAGGTTAACGTGGAGCCTCTAACTATCTGGATCATGGCTTCTGTGCACTGACTCTGTGGATATGGGTACCAGAAGACTTTACCAAAATGATGCTGATTTACGATTAATCACAGCTGATCTTTTTAGCCAAGCTCATGAGGAGCAATTATTTCAGAGAAGCACCAAATATTTAATTTCCACTATTTTTTAATTCAAATACATTTCACAATAAGGAGTTTGAGAGACTCACAAACTTCTATATAAAACTACACAAGCTCATCTTCCATTGTCTGTATTCTTGTATTCAAGCACCACAGTGTAGCCTATCAATTACTGAGCATGCAATAGTTACTCACGTTCAGTGTTCCAAATCCTGACAACAATATTCCCATAAAACAACTTGGTCAGGCGAATCAAGGAAACACCCCACTTCTTGTATCCTTTTTTGCTCTATTTTGTTTCCTGTTGTGACAAGCAAATGACTAAAAGCAATTTGGGAATGAAAAAGGTTAATTGGCTTTCAGACATGATTAAAATCCATCACAAAAGGAAATCAGGGCAAGATCTCAAACAGAAACAAGAATGCAGCTTGCTGGCTTGCTACCAGATTCAATTTCAGGTAATTTGTAGTATGTTCTGCATAGGTCTACCTACCATATGGTGCTGGGTGCTTTTACATCAATTATCAATCAAGAAAATGCCCCAACCATTGCCCACAGGCCAATATTGTAGAAGTAATACTTCAATTGCGGTTCCAGATTCTTAGGAGAAACTACTTTCTGTCCTTGACAAAAATACTAACAAAAAAGAAACAAAAATTTATCTTAAATATGATAAAAAAATACTTTTGGATATCTGAATATAAAAGTATACCTTATATATATTTTGTTCATCATATAAGATCTTTTTTTCTGTTATTTAAACAATTTCTATCACTTATTTTATATAATGCGTGGTTTAATGTTGAAATTAATCAGTGTAGTTTATTTTCAAGGGTAGAAAAGAATACTACAATGGGATTGAAACCATACCAGTTTGTTTGTTTTGCATAATAATATATTTTGAGATCAATATTCTAGCTGTCAAAATGAGTCCTAATTTGAATAATTAGAAAAAGAATGAAATTAGTAAATCACTTCATGCTGTTACTGTTAATAAAAATGGCTTATATATGACATATATTTGTGGCATTTTAAGGAAAGGAAAATACAACTGATCAAACATATTTACAATTTTAGGTAAATGTATAGTTGTCTCTTAATTGTGTGGTTAATAATTTTACACTAGAAGATGTGAAATGTTCTTTCATAATATTCAAAGTTTGAGAATGAACTGACATATTCCATCAGCAATTATTGTAGTAACACAGAAATCTTATTAAATCAAATGAAAAATAAAAACATATGGGAAAAAAAATCTCAGAATTGATTGTAAAGTTCCTGAACCAAACCTAAGATTGCCCTCTGTGAGAATATTTGTTTGACATTTACAATTTTATGTCACATTAAAATACTTTATTGATCAATCAATTAATCACCTTTCTGATCTGCCATCATGGTTGGAGCCGCTGCCACGATACTGATTTTTGTGAATACCCTTATGGGGAAGAACATCATGCTCGAGGTTGAACCCCTGGACACTCTAGAAAACGTACAGGCCAAGATCCAGGATGAGGAAGGAATTCCTCCTGATCAGCAGAGGTTGATCGTTGCTGGTAAGCAGCTGGAAGATGGTTGTACTTTGACTACAACATTCAAAAGGAGTCTACCCTTCATCTTGTGCCAAGACTCCGTGGTGATGCTAAGAAAAGGAAGAAGCACTACATCACTCCCAAGAAGAATAAGCATAGGAGGAGGAAGGTTAAGTTGGCTGTGCTGAAATACTATAAGGTGGATGAAAATGGAAAAATCAGCCAACTTCGTCGAGAGCGTCCTTCTGATGAATGTGGTGCTGGAGTTTTCATGGGTAGCCACGTTGACAGGCACTACTGTGGCAAGAGTTGTCTGACTTATTGTTTCAACAAACAAGAAGACAAGTGGTTGTGTGTGAGTTAATAAAAAAGAAGGAACTGAAAAAAATCAGTTAATCATTAACAGTATTATCATTTCTGTTTTTTTGCTTGTTTGTTTCTTTTTCTTGTATTAGAACCGGGTTTATAGCAGAACTTTTAACTCTGAGATACTATAGGAAATAAAGATGTGTCTGCTTGTATTCTTATGTTAATTTGTGTCACCAAGACAGTTTGCTGAACACCTGCACTTCTGTAACTTCTGGGAACCGGCTTCCAGTTGGTTCTAATTGGTAAATAAAGATGCTGGCAGCCAATGACTAGGCAGGACAGACAGAGGCTAAACGTTTAGGATTCCCAGTCTAGAAACAGAGAGGAAGGAGGAAGAAGGAGATCCACTAGGACAGGAGAGGTGAAGGAAAGGAAGGAGAGGAGATGCCATGCTTGAGAAGGTGTGGAACAAAGAGCATGTAGGATCCATGGGAGAGCAGCCCAATAGGGCTGCCCAACTGGGTCCAGGGCAGCCAAGATAGCATATATGATTTAAATAAATCGGGATCATCGGTGGGTGGTAGATTAGCCTAGTGAAGGTTAAGAAGTCCCCAGATTTTACACCAATTAAGACATATCAAAATATAAAGGCTGTGTGAGTGTCTTTCATTCAGGAACTAAGAACTTTGGGCAGGTAACTGTGGAGTTTATTAAGTGGTAAACTACTACAAAAAAGATTATACATTTTAAACCATAGCTTCATTTTACAGTAATTTATTGATTACAAAATTGACCCTGTCCCCCCCAAAAAAAACCAGTTTTCCTTTTGAAAATTTTATTAAACTTATTTATTAATGTGTTTGTGCATTGATGTGCCACACCACCCATTTAAATGTCAGAAGAAAACTTGAAGGACAGAATTTCTTTCTTTTAGCTTGTGAGGTAAGGAACTCATTTTCAATGAAAAAATACAGAATATTTCTCTAGTAGAGGATGTTATTAACTCTTATGAAGTTTTCAATGGTAGAAAGAAATATTGGATTGATCAAATTATGGTGAATTTAGAGTATTTATAAAGGCATGGCATAATTTTATAGTCATGTAAAATGAGAGACATAGACACTTTCCCACATAGAAGCTTGTATTTGGAAAATGAGTGTTATGTCATATTGTCAATAGTAAATCATATTTTTCTATAAACATTATACAGTTTCTTCAAAGGACAGATAATGTACATCTCACAAATACTTAATTTGATTTTTATGTGAAAATAATAGCTCTTAAAATTACAGAACTCAAAAAGATATTTTTAAGAGTAAAAGATTAAAAGAACCAGTAATGGGTAATAAACAAAAGTTGTCTGAGGACAGTTAAAAAAGAGAGAAAAATGTCAGGAATGAGTTAAAAACGGCAAGAGAAAAAGAAAGGCAGGGAATAAACTAATTAAAAACTGAATTAATATAGATATATATATCAAGCCATGGAGAGATGGATCATGCATTAAAGGCTAGGCTCATAACTAAAAATATAAATATGAAATTTATGTACTTGAAAAGCAAGAATAATTTTATGTGATTTCTTTTTTTAATTAATTAACTTACATTTCAAATGTTGTCCTCCTTTCTGGTCCCCCTTCAGCAAACGCCCACCCCATACCCCCTCTCCTTTGTGTCTAAGGGGCTCCCCCACCTACCTACCCACTCCAGCTTTACCCCTCCAGCATACCCATTCTCTGGAGCAAAAAACTTCTAGAGAACCAAGTGCCTCCCTTCCCATTGATGACAAATAAGGTAGTCCTCCACTACATATGTAGCTGGAGCCATGAACTCACCCAGAAATACACTTTGGCTTGTGGTTTAGTCCATGGGAGCTCTGAGGGTCCTAAAGTTAGTTGATATTGTTTTTCTTCCTATGGGGTGACAATCTCCTTCAGCTTCTTCAGCCCTTCCCCTAAGTCTTCCATTAGGGTCCCCAGGCTCAGTCCAATGGTTGACTTGGAGTATCTGCATCTGTGTTAGGTGCTGGCAGAGCCTCTCCGGGTACAGACATACCAGGATCCTCTCTATAAGCATTACTTGGCATCAGCAATAGTTATCAGAATTTGGTGTCTGTAGATGGGATGGATCCCAAGGTGGGGCGGCCTCTAGATGACCTTTTCTTCAGTCTCTGCTCTACTTTTTGTTATTGTGTTTTCTTTAGGCAGGAACAATTTAAAATTGGATTAAAAATTTTGAGATAGGTAGGTGGACCATCCCTCCATTGGTGGCCATGTCTATCTACTGGAGGTTGGCTTTTTAGATTCTATCTCCCTGCTTTTGAGTATTTGGGCATAGAATCAATTTAGTTTTCAAATATTATTGACTAAATAATTTTGAGATTTTTGGTTGAGAATTCTTGAATGTTACCTCAGCATCATTCATTGTTTATTTTAATCAAATTTAAATTCTTTTCACCAATAAATAAAAGTATAAATATGCACATGACTGGGGTACAGTGTAACATACATGTGTATATGAGCTAAATAAAGTTCAAATTAACATTTTTCCCCATAGCTTTGTTATATTACTTTTTCTTCGAAAGATAAAGTGAATGACTCTGCTAGCCTAACTTGGAGCCATGATGACTCATGGTAAATGCATAGCCAGAATTCCCACCCAGTTTGACCAGTGACTCAGGAATGCAATACCTATGGTGCCCCTTATGCAACTTCCACACATGTCAACCATTGTTCCCCCAGCAACTAAATGCTGCTTATACTCTCTTAGAGTAGTTTTGTGAACCTTCTTGGTTTATAAAATTCTAGAGTCTTATGTATCTCCCTTCTTCATTTGAGAAAGAGTGTTTAAATTAGAAGAAAATAGCTACATGACACTCCATTCTACTCTGACTATATTAATGTTTGTACATTTTATACAATTACTCCTCAACTTAGGAGGAATGCATATGGATGTCTACTTGGTTTCTTCTACTGCTTGCTGAGCATTGGGCCACTGTGCCACATCAAAAGCTACTTCTTATAAGTAGACTAACTATTATGATAATCTACACTAACTTTCTCATTGCAATAAAAAAGTTTCTCTCTTTGACTAAGGCTGACATCATCAGTGAGCTATTTGTGATAACAGCAATATTTTTTTTTTCTCGAGACCGGGTTTCTCTGTGTAGCCCTGGCTTCCTGGAACTCACTCTATAGACGATAACAGCAATATTTTAAAAGCCATGGGAAAGGTTTATCATATCTGTTTAACAAAATGTGAACTGTTTTCTCCCAAATAAATCCACCATTGCTCCAGATAGAGGTTTTGGTCTGTTTTACCAATACCAGACATAGATTGTCCTCCAGTTAAGTGACACATCAATACAACCTAAAGACTGTTAGTTCCACCTATAACATCTGTGCCACTAGTATACAGTGGCATAGCTTTCCTGGTGTGTGTGTATGTGTGTGTGTGTGTGTGTGTGTGTGTGTGTGTGTGTGTGTGTGTGTGTGTGTTGAATATTGTCACAGTATATAATTTAGCAAAATTGTCAGCAATAATTCTCAACAAGCAGGTACCTTCTGTTATACAAAAGTCAGGCAATACATAAGGAGCTTTCAGCTGATGTAATGTAGTCAAACGCTACAAAGTATTCAGCAATACAGGGTCCCAGCTAAGGCATGTAAACAACTGACCTGACCATAGATTTATGTTTTGGGGGTAATAAGGAATTTCTAGGAACACAACTCTGAGAGAGATACCCTGCGGTGTATTCAACAATCTTATGGCTCATGGGAGTATATTTTAAATCCATGAGTCCTAACTTCATTCAATCACATTAGCTTGGATTATTTGTTGGTTTGTATGTTTGTATGTGTGCTTCCATATGCTTTACTAACTCTAGAGTTAGTCTACTGTACTGAAACGTGATTTCCAGGAATTTTCATAGTCCACCTTTGTATGTTTCAAGTTGGTCTTCATATAGAAAACATAGTGGGTTACTGCAAACATGTTAGCAAGTTCTAGTACACAACACAAAGATCATAACATTTGTGTTAATTGTTCCATCAAAATAAAAATTCTGAGTACTGAATATTGGATGAAAGACAAAACCTTTCCTGGCTCTCTGTTATCAACTGCAATCTTTCTGCATTCTGCATCCTGCTTCCTCACATTGAAGTTTTGCTGTGGTGTTGTTATGGATAGGTCTTCACTTAAAATAATCAGTGAGACTAGCTCTTGGTATTCGGCTTGGCTAGGGACCAAGTGGGAACATGGCCACAATCATCTTTGCCATATGTGTTGATTCTAGAGCTGCTCTCCGATGCTAACAGGCTCCAGGTAAACACTGTGGAAAGCACTTCTCTAGAGTCCATGCATGGCAACTAAATGATGTTCAGACGAGGCAAATAACCTCATCCTCTAATGTCATCTCTTGCACCAGAGAAGAGTATAGTGCACACTCTATGAGATAATTAAATGCCACTAACACAAGCTTAATTTTTTAACCTGGAATGTTATATGAATTACTCTTCATACTAGTTATGTATCAGTTGCTATAATACAATTCTCGGAGAAGGACAACTTAAGAAAAGAAAGAGTTTGTCAGGCTCTGCCTGAGTCTCTCAGGAGACAGTTTATCATGCTTCCTTCAAGAAGCATTTCCCAGCATCCACAATAATGTCACGGTTTGGTGGCTGTATATGGGATATATCCCCAGGTGGGGCAGTCTCTGGATGGCCTTTCATTCAGTCTCTGCTCCACACTTTGTCTCCATATTTCCTCCTGTGAGTATTTTGTTCCCCCTTCTAAGAAACACTGAAGCGTCTACATTTTGGTCTTCCTTATTCTTAGGCTTCATATGATCTGTGAATTGAATCTTGGGTATTCTGAACTTTTGGGCTAGTATCCACTTTTCAGTGAGCACATTCTGTGTTTGTTCTTTTGTGACTGAATTACCTCACTCAGGATGATATTTTCAAGTTCCATTCATTTGCCTGAAAATTTCACGAAGTTGTTCAGGCAGAGTCTGACAAATACAAAGGCAGAAGCTCACAGCCAACCATTAGACAGAGCGTGGGGTCCCTGATGGAGGAGTGGGAGAAAGGACTGAAGGAACTGAAGGGGTTTGCAGCCCCATGGTGGGAGCAACAATGTCAACTGGCCAGACATTCCGGAGCTCCTGGAGACTGTACCACCAACCAAAGAATACATATGGAGGGACCCATGGTGTTGGCCACATATATGGCAGACGAGTGCCTTGTTGGACATCTGTGAGAGGAGAACCCTTGGGTCTGAGGGTGTTTGATGTCCCAGTGTAGAGGAATGCTAGGGAGGGAAGATGGAAGTGGGTGGGTGGGTGAGGGAGTACCCTCTTAAAGGCAGGGGGAAGGGGGATGGGATAGAGATTTTCCAAAGGGTAAACTTGGAAAGAGAAAAACATTTGAAATGTAAATTAAGTAAATATCCAATAAAAAAGAAAGAAAAAGAAAAAGAGTTGAATTGGGCTTATTGATTCAGAGGGTGAGAGTTTATGATGGCAGAGCAAAGGCATGGGACAGAAACAGCTGATAGCTCACATCCTGAACTTCAAGCAGAAATTTCAGAGTCCACTAGGAATGGCTTTGGAAGTCTCAGTGGCTACCCTGCTATTATGCTTTCTCCAACAATTTGTAAGTGGGGAACCAAATATGCAAATATATTTCGACATTCTCAGTCGAACCAACATACTCTGTTATCAACTATTTAGTGAATTGTTGCTCAGCTTGTGAATCCTTCAAATAACTTACAAGCACAGAAATTACTATTATTTTATTTTTATTTATATTTTATTCTCAATTATATTCATTTGTAAGATCAGATTAAATGATTTTGCAAAATACTTCCTCACATCTTTTAAGTGGCACTGATTAAGTATTCAGAAAATAATTTGTGTGTTCTTTTTATTCTTCTATGCCTTTGGAAACTTTATGTCTGGTAAGTAATAATATTTATATTGACCAGAGAGGCCTCTGCCAGTGGTGTGATTTCTTATGGATTATTTTTCCTTTAGACTAAGTTAAGTTTCCAAGCCTAAAACAATTTTCCCATGCAAGAGTTAGCACAGAAGGAATTAGTGAAACCACAGGGTGGAAATTAATGATTAGCTTGATGTGCTATTACCATGCCAGCAGGAGCAAAGGCTAAATGAGCTATGATCTGAAGTAAAATATGTCATCATGGAAATTGCAAGCGATATGAGAAGAAACAATGGTGGCAATAAAGGAGAAGGAGAAAGAGCTATTAGACAAGGAGGCAAGGAGGCAAGCATTTAGATTAAGAGCACAGGACATTGAGACAGCACAGCTAACATACAAGAACCCAGACTGAAAGGCAGTGCGGTTAGTGATGAGAACAGGAAGAAATCCATCAGGTGAAGCTGACTGCAGCCCCAGGAAGAGGAGAGGAAGTAAGACAGAAAGTACTTTCCAACTTATGTAAAACATGCAGAGGTAAATACATTCTCAATGTGCTTCCTTAGTTAAGTGTCATCCTTTAGCTGCCCGAACAAAGGCTCACTATTCTCAAAATTACTGGGAACAAAATGAGAAAAGAATAAACTTGGCACTTATGGAAATTTTTTGGATAATATACAATAAAACAAAAGCAGAAGAAAGCACTCAAAGTGTTTTGGCATAGACAGCTACGAAATTGCCATCATTTTCTTAAGGATTTAGTACATGTTGCAAAGGATGAAGAACTAACAAACTCCCAGCCAACTGCCTTTTGTCAAACCCTGTGCATTCAAAGGAAAAGGGTGTGTTTACTATTTATGTATCATTATTACCCTCACTTGGGATGTACCTGCATTGCTGACAGGACATCACTTCACTCTGTGTCTGGCCTGAGGAAATTTTGTTGGGAGAATGGAAAAACATTACAAGCCTGTAGCTATATAGCAGGCAGGCCTGAGGAAATGAATATTAGATTTATCCTGTTTACATGATTGAAAGTAACAACACGAAAATAAGAAGTTAGATTAGCTTTTTTCATCAGAAAGAACCATTTCTTCCCCACTAATCACAAGCATAGATGCAGAGACAGAGAATTTCCAATCCCATGAACTGTCATGTTCAGAGTTGCATTACAAATAACCAAAAACTTCAGCCAACTCTAAGCCCAAAAGGTCAGATTTGTAACTCTCAGCATCTATCTTTATAAAAAAATTAATTAAATATTTTAAAGTTTGTTTGATAGTTTTAAAATAATTTGAAATTCTTAATGTCATCTATACATATTTATTTAACCAATGAAGAATTATTTAACAAAACAGAAAATTTTTGCTTTGTATGCAGACTATTAAGTCCAAGACTCCAAACAAGTTTATTATTTTTTTTCCTTGTTGCTCCATAGAAGTATTTGGACAAAATACACTTAATGGAAGAAGAGTTTACATAGATTCCAATTCCACATTACTTGCCACCATTGAAGTAAAGTCACAGCAGCAAGAGCTTGAAGCACTGGCCAGTATCAGGCACAATTAGTAGAGAGTAGTTTGCTGATGGATGCAAGCTAGCACTCAGTACACTTCCTCCATTCTTGTATAATTCAGGAACTCCTGCACAGTTAATGATTCAGTCTACAGAACACGATCCTTTCTCCTTCAGTTAATGTAACCAAGACAACCCCCCTCAGACATGCCCACGGAGCAACATACTCTAAGCAATACATCATTGAGACTCTCCTCCCAGGTGTGTCTAGCCTGTGTTTAGTTTATAATTAAAACCAACCATCAGCATATGTAAAAACCTTAACACTAAGATATATTTCCAATTGAATGATACTTTATTTTTTACAAAGCAAACTCATATGTTGTTAGCACAGTTTCTGATCATTTATTAGCCATTTGTAAACTTTTGTTTCAAAGACTTATTTTCAAGTAAAGAACCTCAAAGCTGAGTCACAATACCTGTTCCCCTGTGTGATCACACTAACTTAGGAGTGACCCTTTTACAATTAGTACTTTCAGTATGGTAACACTGCATTTTGATGAGTGGAGTTTAGAGTCAGTGAGAAGCTGGAACAGCACCATGGGCTTTTCTGAACAATGAAATAATTTTTTTTGAGAGAAGCTTGAGCTCAGACTTGAGGATTGAGAAGCATTTTGCTAATTTTCCAAAGTAGAGAATATCATTTGGGCTGGGAGCAGCATATACATTGGTGTTTTATTGCTGAACAATGTGAACAGGTTAACCATAATATTTTTCCATATGACTTGAACATAGAACGGAGAAAAGGAGATAGTGAGGCCTAGGGAATATCTTCACCAATATTAGAGTAATAAGACAACACAAAAATAAAATAGAATTGCTGAGGATCCAAAATTAGCTTCCATTTAAATACTATGAATCTCTGTTTTATTTCAGCACATTTCAGTTGTGTTGTTTAACCTGACTTGATCTTAGTGATCAATGACAATACACATAGCTGACAAGCAAGTCAAATTTCTCATTGCAGACTCAATTGATTTGCCTTGCACCAATTCAACCATCTCCAGAAAGTGTTTGAGGCAGGCAATAAAAATTGAAGCCATTTTATATTCAATATAGATGTCTAGAAATAGTGTCTTTTTTGTGATTAAGTAAATAGTACTACTTTTATCTCCCTAGTTTTTAGAGTTATCATTTTTCTCAGCCCTTCAAATGTCTTCTTTATTAATTGGTAAAAATGATTATTCAGACAGATGGCTTATTTAAGGAGACTGGTTTACTTTTATATCCCTTGGGGAAGAACCATCTGTTCTGATTATGGGTCTGTGGCTTCCAGATGTTGCCATTTCTCCCTAACCTGTGGAGTCTTTGCTACCCATTATTTCAAATATGATATAGTACTCCCCAGCTAGCTGCAGCTGTCTTGGATTCTGCTTCCTACCAAAACATGCACAATATTTAGATACAGCCCCATGTGTGGGATTGCAGTCAGACTAATCTCTCCTCTCTGTCTTGTCCTTGTCTTATACTTGCTTTAGTTTGAAAACTGGAAATTTATTTTAATACTTGAATGCAAAAATTAAAAATATTAAATGAACAAATTGTTCAAACTTTTCGCCAACGTTTATTTACAAATTATCAATAGGCATATGTAAAATTTCTCTACCTCTTTAATTATTAAGAAAATGCACAACAAGGTTAAAAATTAAACATACCACACAGAAGAACAAAACAAAACCTCAAAGTAGGAAGTGCTGGAAAATGACAATCTGCTGGAGAATTTGGAATTTTGGATGCTTGTTGGTCCATAGGTAAAATAGTGCATCTATGAAAGTTATCATGTATGGTTATTTCTCAAAGCATAATCAAGGACAGTCACCACATAAAAAAAAAACATTTCTAATATTAGATATATATCCCACAAACTGATAGCAGATATCTCCAAATATTTTTAGACAGTTATAATGGAGCCTTACTTAAGCTTAAATGGAATTAATTTACATAGTATTGTTGGAATAAGGGAAATCAGCTAGTTACATATAGAAAAGCAAGTACTATGTGGATCTACACAACTGAAATATTAAAAGCCTTAGAGATGTTAGACAGAATGATTGTTATGTCTGGAGCAGACAGAAAGTGAGGTTGTAGTTTATTAAGTATAGAATTTCAGTTTAGAAAAAAAAAAGACAGTCACAGATAGACTTAATGTTAATAAATATGATTTAGTACTCCAAAATTAAACAATTAAATGGTTAAATTATTGAGAGGTAAACTTAATATCTATTTTTCCATACTAGTTGATAAAAACACTATGTGCCTAGTGTGATTTCTAACATTCTAAAAGCATGTGTCACTCATTTCATCTTGAAAGTTAAATCTCAGAAACTGAACAACTCTCTACTCAATGATAACTTGGTCAGGGAAGAAATAAAGAAAGAAATTAAAGACTTCCTGGATTTAATGAGAATAATGCAATAGCATACCCAAACTTATGGGACACAATGAAAGCAGTGCTAAGAGGAATATTCATAGCAATAAGTGCCATGGTAAAGAAACTGAAGAGATCTTACACTAGCAACTTAACAGAAAACCTGAGAGCTCTAGAACAAAAAGAATCAAACTCACCCAAGAGGAGTAGACTATAGGAAATAGTCAAACTCAGGGCCCAAATCAACCAAATAGAACAAAGAACAATATAAAGAATCAACAAAACCAAAAGCTGTTTTTTTGAGAGAATCAACAAAATAGATAAACCCCTAGCCAAACTAACTAAAGGACCCGGAGGCAGTATGCAAATTAACAAAATCAGAAATGAAAAGGGAGACATAAGAACAGAAACTGAGGAAATTCAAAAAAACATCAGATCCTACTACAAAAGTCTATATACTCAACAAAACTGGAAAAATCTAGATGAAATGGATGGTTTTCTAGACAGATAGCACACCCGAAAGTAAAATCAAAAGCAGGTAAACTATCTAAATAGGCCCATATCATACAAGGAACTAGAAGAAGTCATTAAAAACCTGCCAACCAATAAAAGCCCAGGGCCAGATGGATTTAGGGCAGAAATCTACCAGATATTCAAAGAAGACTTGATACCAATATTCCTCAAACTATTCCATAAAATAGAAACAGAAGGAACACTACCTAATTCATTCTATGAAGCCACAATTACTCTGATAACTAAACCACACAAGGACCCAACCAAAAGAGAGAACTACAGACTAATATCGCTTATGAATATTGATGCAAAAATACTCAATACAATTCTTGCAAACTGAATCCAAGAACACATCAAAACCATCATTCACCACAATTAAGTAGGCTTCATCCCAGAGATGCAAGGTAGGTTCAATATACAAAAATCCATTAACATAATCAACTATAGAAACAAAATCAAAGAAAAAAATCACATGATCATCTCCTTAGATGCATAAAAAGCATTTGAGAAAATATAACACCACTTCATGTTAAAAGTACTAGGGAGATCAGAAATTCAAGGCCTATCCCTAAACTTAATAAAAGTAATATATAGCAAACCAACAGCCAATACCAAATTAAATGGAGAGGTAATTGAAGCAATCCCACTAAAATCGGGGACAAGAGAAGAATGCACACTCTCCCCATATCTATTCAGTATAGTACTTGAAGTGCTAGCTAGAACAATAACACAATAAAAGGAGATCAAGGGGATATAAATTGGCAAAGAAGAAATAAAGGTATCACTATTTGCAGATGATATGTTAGTATATATAAGCAACCCCAAAATCTCTATCAGAGAACTTCTCCAGCTGATAAGCAACATCTGTAAAGTGACTGGATATAAAATGAACTCAAATAAATTAATAGCCTTCTTTTATACAATTGATAAACAGGTTGAGAAAGAAATTAGGGAAACAACACCATTCATAGTAGCCATAAATAATATAAAATATCTTTGGATAGCTCTAACCAAACAAGTGAAAGACCTATATGACAATAACTTCAAGTCTCTCAAGAAAGAAATCGAAGACGATCTTAGAAAATGGTGAGATCTCCCATGCTCATGGATTGACAGAATTAACATAGTAAAAATGACCATCGTACCAAAAGCAATCTACAGATTCAATGCAATCCCCATCAAAATCCCAACACAATTCTTCAAAGACATGGAAATAGTAATTCTCAAATTCATCTGGAAAGGCAAAAAATCCAGAATAGTGAAAACAATTCTTAACAATAAAAGAATGGCTGGGGGGAATCACCATCCCTGGCCTCAAGCTTTACTACAGAGCGATAGTGATAACAACAGCATGGTATTGGTACAGAGACAGACACATTGATTAAAGGAATAGAATTGAGGACCCAGAAATAAAACCACACACTTATTGACACTTGATTTTTGACAAAGACACCAAACATATACAATGAAAAAAAGAAAGCATCTTCAACAAATGGTGCTGGTCTAACTGGCTGTCAATATGTAGAAAAATGAAAATAGACCCATATTTGTCACCTTGTGCAAAGCTCAAGTCCAAGTGGGGATTAAGGACGTCAACATAAACCAGATATATTAAATCTAATATAAAAGAAATCATGAAAGAGCCTTAAACTCATTGGCACAGAGGGAAACTTTCTAAACAGATCTCCAATGGCACATGCTCTTAGATCCAGAATTGATAATTGGACCTCATGAAACTGGAATGCTTATGTAAGGCAAAAGACATAGTCAATAAGACAAATTGGCCACCTAGAGATTGGGAAAAACTCTTCACTAACCCCACATTGGATAAAGGGCTAATATCCAAAATATATAAAGAACTCAAGAAGCTAACCAACAAAAAAAAAATCAAACAACCTAACCAAAAAAAACAAAAAACAGGGTATAGAAACCGAGAATTCACAACAGAGTAATCTTGAATGGCTGAGAAACACCTGAAGATTCAAAGTCCATGGTGATCAGAAAAATGCAAAACAAAACGACTCTGAGATTCCTCCTTACACCAATCAGAATGGCTAAGATCAAAAACTCAGTCAACAGCACATGTTGTAGAGGATGTGGAGAAAGAGGAACAGTCCTCCATTGCTGGTGGGATTACAAACTGGTACAACCACTCTGGAAATTAATGTGGAGGTTCCTCAGAAAATTAGAAATAGATCTACCTGAAGATCCAGCAATACCACTCTTTGGAATATACCCAAAAGATGCCCTACCATGCCACAGAGGCAAATATTCCACTATGTTCATAGCGGCCCTGTTTGTGACAGCCAGAAGTTGGAGTAAACCCAGAAGTCCCACAACAGAATAATGGATGCAGAAAGTGTGGTTCATTTACACTGTGGAACATTACCCATCTATTAAGAATGAGGACATCCTGAGTTTTGCAGGTAAATGGATGGAACTAGAAAATATGCTGAGTGAGGTAACTCAGACCCAAAAGGACATGCATGGTATATACTCACTAATTAGTGAATATTAGCAAAAAAATAAATAGTACAGAATACCCAAAATACAGTACACAAAACTCAAAAGGTTCAGCAAGGTGAAGGGTCTATGTGAAGATGCCTCAGTCCCACTTGGGAGGGAGAAGAAAGCAACCACAAGGGGTTAGGGAGGGAGGGAACTGGGAGGGAAAAGGAATGGGAAAGGGGAACATGATCTGTTATTGGTGGGGGAAAAGAACTGAAGCCCTTAGGGCCAGCAGAAAGAATGGAAACAGGCAACCTCTGGAGGTAGGAGGTGGTGGGGACCATCCAGAATGTACCGGAGACCTGGGAGGTGATAGACTCTCAGGACTCGAAGGAAGGGACCTTAGATGAAAGGCCTACACTAGGGAGAGGGAACTTCTAGAGCCCACCTCCAGCAGAAAGACGGGGCATCAAGTGAGGGATGGGGTTGCCATCTTGCAGTCAAAACTTTGACCCACAATTGTTCCTGTCTGAAAGAAATGCATGGACGGAAATGCAAAGGAGCCTGAGGAAAAGAAGCTCCATTGACAGACCCAAACTGGGATCCAGCTCAAGGGGAGCCCTCAAGACCTGACACTGTTAATGAGGCTATGGAGTGGTTACAAAAAGGGACCTAGCATGACTGCCCTCTTAATGGCCAACAAGCAGCTGAAAGAGTCAGATGCAGATATTTGCACCCAACCAGTGGACATTAGCTGAGGACCCCTGTGGTTGAATTAGGGAAAGCTGGAAGAAGCTGGGGAGGAGGGCAACCTTGTAGGAGGACCAGCAGTCTCAATTAACCTGGACCCCCGAGATCTCTCAGACACTGAACCACCAACCAGACAGCATACACCAGTTGATATTAGACCCCCAGCACATATACAGTAGAGGACTGACAGATCTGGGTTCAGTCAGAGAAGATGCACCTAACCCTCATGAGATTGGAGGCGCCAGGGAGTTTAGAGGTCTGGTGGGGTGGGGGTTAGGGGGTGGGGGCATTCTCATGGAGACAGGGAGCAGGGAGGAGGTATGGGATGTGAAACAGTTGGAGGGTGGACCAGGGGGAATAAAATCTGGAGTTTAAAATAAACAAAGAAAAGAAAGAAAGAAAGAAAGAAAGAAAGAAAGAAAGAAAGAAAGAAAGAAAGAAAGAAAGAAAGAAAGAAAGAAAGAAAGAAAGAAGGGAGGGAGGGAGGGAGGGAGGGAGGGAGGGAGGGAGGGAGGGAAGGAAGGAAGGAAGGAAGGAAGGAAGGAAGGAAGGAAGGAAGGAAGGAAGGGAGGAAGGAAGAAGGAAATCTCATTTTCTTTTTTCAAAGGAATTTTCCTTTTTCATCACATTTTCATTTTAAAAATATTTATTTATTATCTGTCTCTAAAATGTATGTTAATTGATGCCATGCTTTTACTTTCATACAGTTAAACACATAGTTGACACTACCCACACATATCTTACAACATTGTTGCTGGTTCAAGGATCAGACAAAATTGTAAAAGCAGAATAAAGAAATGTCCTGAGAGAATTCCACAAAAGAACTGTGATCAAAATGACTAAGAAATATACAAGGAGGCAAACCACAGACTTTAGAATAAGGCAAAGAGCATGGAGGAGATCTACCTGAATACTCACAAGCAGAAATTTCTATAACCTAAGAATAAGAAAGAATAATCACAAGGAAATGCAAAGACTTGGTAGAGATTTTGCATTTCTCTACTTTGAGATAATAGGAAAATTATGGTAATCCACTTTATATAAATTGAAGACTCCACTCAAAAATATACTAAATGAATGAAGGTGACATTTGAAATAACAAATCAATGTTTATGATGCAATTAATATCTATGTATATTTCATTACAAGACAAATAATCCAAGTACACTATATATGTTAAGCATAATATGTGTATTTATTATACTTTTGAAAACATTATAATAAAATTACATGTTCACTGATTCCCTGATAGGGATAACTCTCACTATAAGTATACCACAGCAGCATGATAAAATACTTACATAGTGACAAGAAAACATGCAGTATGAATTAAGCATACAACTATGCTAAAACAAGTATACCCCCCTTGGACCATCCTTAGTGATGTGTTTATAAAATATATAGAGATGTATATGTTATGTGGAGTTATGGGGAGGTAGGTATGGGGGAAGGGTGTGCCTCAGGAGGCCCATGCCGAAACATCCCTTCCCCCAGAAGGACCAGACACACTGGAAGGTATAGTATAGAAATAGAGTTTATTTAGGGCATGGGGAGGGGAGTTAAGAGGGTAGTAGAGGCAGAGAAAGGCAGAGAAAGGAAGAGAGTAGAGAAGTAGAAAGGTGGAGACTGGCCATGACCATGTGGAGAGAGGGGGGAAGGGAACTGGGAGAGGTAAGAGATAAGAGATGTAAGAGAGAGGCAAGAGAAAGAGAGAAGAGAGAGAGGAGGAGGGGTAAGCAGCCCCTTTTATAGTGGGCCAGGCTCACCTGGCTGTTGCCAGGCAACTGTGGGGAGCAGCATACCTGGTTGTTGCCAGGTAACTGTGGGGTGGAATTTAGACAGAATGCTAACACTTGGTACTTAGCTTCTGTGGGTATGTGGATTATAGCACAGGTATCCCTTTACTTCAAAACTAATTTACATTATAAGTGAGTACATACCATGTTTGTTTTTCTGGGTCCGAATTACCTCACTCCCAGTGAGCTTTTCTAGGTCTGACCATTTGGATATAAATGTCATGAAGTCATTGTTTTGAAGAGCTAAGCAATACTCTATTGTATAAATGTACATTTTTATCCAATTTTTAGTTGAAGGACATCTAGGTTGTTTCCAGTTTCTGGCTATTGTGAGTAAAACTGCTATGAACATAGTGAAGCAAGTGTACTTGTAGAATGATGGAGCATACTTTGGGCTATCTCACTCCTGGATACACAAAGATACTGCACTTCAGTGGTGTCAGATGGAGATGAAATTCAGGGAACAAGTGTAGATATGCCTCTATGCACATTTGTATTCTAAACAAACATTTTAGTTTCCTAGATTTCTGTTTCTTTAATAAGTGAACACTAAGCTATCATATCTCATGAAGCTTTCAAGTGTTATCCACCCAGCTTGATAAAGATGGACAGTACATTTGATAGTTTGGGAAGGTCAGTGATTTTCATAAAATTATTTTGAATTAGATTATTAATAAGGCCACTTGCTTTACTTACTTTCTTCTCAGAAATTAATTCTGACAACTACAAAATAACTTTAATAGTAAGTTTGTCTTCATAATTTGAATATGGTGAGATTTATTGATATATCATAATGAAAAGAAGAAAATAACACTATCAGCTGTGATTTCTAACAATTACAGAGCATTCATTGTGGACATTATTTAAATTCACAC
Source organism: Uromys caudimaculatus (assembly GCA_028551405.1). Classification (NCBI taxonomy): domain Eukaryota; kingdom Metazoa; phylum Chordata; class Mammalia; order Rodentia; family Muridae; genus Uromys; species Uromys caudimaculatus. Next base: position 41,290,782 of record CM052702.1, on the reverse strand, counting down.
ATATTTTTCAGTTTACCTCAAGGAAAGTAGTATTATACAAAACTGAATAACCAATAATGAACTTGTACACAAATAATGAATGTATGTTTTCTTTTATATGTCTTCCTCAATAAATTTGACATCAAACCATTTAAGTTTTGGATTGATGTCTTAAACAACACCATATTCATAATTTGTCCACTTCTGTCACATTAAGAATTCAATTTGAGACAAGGAGAAGCAGAAACAAAACCTGATTATATAAAAACTAAGCTGAATGAAGAGGACTACTTAACTTTAATTTCTTGACTAAAAGAAATGTATGAAAAACAACCCAAACAACAAAACTTTCCACAGAATTCTGTTCAGATTATTCATACAGATATTCTCCTTATATAAAATATATCTCTGTTTATTTTTAGGAAATAATATGTTTTAGTATGAAAAAAATGCTACTATTAAGTTAAAGGACTAAAGATCTCTGGGAATTCATTGCAATCGAGATTATATCAATGCAAAGCAAGAGCATAATGCACACCAAATATATACAAGTTGAGGCAAATATTTGTGGAAGAAAAAAATATATTCTTTATGAGACCAAAAATTCTAAATAGAACTCTCCATAAACTTGAAAGTAAACTAGCATCAAAACCACTTTCATTTGAAACAGACATTGGTTCTAACAACAGGAAAGATTCTTATTCATGGGCCTAGAATCTACCGAAAGAATCTTAATCATGGGCCTAGAGTCTACAGAAAGAATGTGTTGTTACCAAACAGCAGAAGAGAAGACAGAAATGCGTTAAATAATTCACTTAAATAGTATTTATTGTTTAAGTTGTTAGAAACACTATTTGTGAGCTATTCCAGAATCAAATTAAAATACCCAGTCTCATGAACCGAACAACTACTTGGTTCTTGGACCTTCCCTGGAGAGACAGTCATTGTTGGACTACACAAGCCACAGCCTTTATGCTACTTGACAAAGTCTCCTTTATTAGCCATTGCATCAGTTCTGTTCCTTTAAAATGCCCTGAGAACAAACCTGCCAACTATCTTAAAAATCTTTATTATTTTCTTGAAGGAATTATTGGTAACAAAAAAAATAGCATACCTACATACCTAAAAAGAAATCTCACACCATCCATCTCTAGGATCAGCCTTACTATCCATTCAAAAATGTGACCAAACAACAATGATTACCTGTCATCTTACAAAGAGAAGTATCAATTACTTAAGAAAGATCATGAGATTCAAGCAGAAAAAAATGACAAGAAATTAAATTCCTATACCCAGTGATCATAAAATATATGAAACTGAGAAGTATGAAAGACATAAAAATATTTTTAAAATATATTTAATATATATTAAACAATTTTGGCTAGAAAAATTATTTCATAGTTAAGAGCACTTGCTGTTTTTTTCATAACATCAATGTTTAGTGCCTAACACTCACAACAGAGATCTCACCTATATCTCTAGGTAACACACACACACACACACACACACACACACACACACACACACACACACAATCAATAGGTGGGAAAAGAAATCTCTAAAATATGACTACAGAAGTAAAGAATAAATACTATACAGACATTAAGAGCCAGGGAAAGATTTCTATTAAGAGATGACTCAATAAAATATGTATGAAAAGGGTGTTTTAGTGAACTCAGAAATATAAAGATGTTCAGACCTCTTTCCATCTGTAAGAGCCTGCACTACTTACCATGCCAAGGTCACTTGATATGATCATGAGGAATTAAGCCACATGGTTGGAAATTCCATAGTATGACCAAAGTTGTAGCAATTTCATTGAGAACAGACTTTTTAATACCTTTATCAGTAACAAAATATAATGATAATTTTCAGGATCAATGCAATTATAGTTACCAAGATACAATGAAGTTTTGCAAGATAACATTCTATTCTATGCAAAGAAAAACAAAACAAATCAAAACACGCTAGGAGCCTTAGAGATAACTCAATAGTTATAGCACTGGTTGTTCTTCCAGAGGACCTAGGTTCCATTTATAATCTATTCCCAGGTGGTCTGATCTCCAATTCTGGCCTCAATTGTACTCCATGAACATGGTGTACAAACATGCATGCAGGCAAAATACTCATTCATATAAAGTAAAATGGATAGCATTTTAAACAAAACAAATTACATATATTGTTATATATACCAAGCATTAAAATTGCCTATTAAAACTGTTCATTTGATATATCTTTATATAGAAGTTTTTAACTGTTTCACATTTTAATTATTAACACTTTAATTACATAAGAGAAATTTATGTTGCAACATTGAACCAACTGGCATTACTTTTTCTAAAGAGCCAAGTCTGTCAGTATTTGTACAATTTATGTGTTTCAGTCAAATCAGGAGGTAAAAGAAGCAATTTCTTTGCAATTTATTAGAAAGAAGGAACCATCAAAGAAGAGAAAATCTTCATATTAGAGTCAACGAAGTACCTAAGATTGAAATGGACAGGATGAAAACCTCCTTCTTCATGTACTCTACAAGGAGAAAGCAGAGAATTTGATTACAAATTTTTTCTCTACCAAGAAGTAGCTTAAAAGTATATTAACTAGTCTAAAACCCACATTATTTAAATCTGAAGTGAGGTAAGACATCTGTAACATATATTGTAAACTATGGATTAAGCTTGTCTATATGTAAACATTAATTTATCATTACATAAATCTTGGCAGTTTTTCTTTAAATCATTAAAAAGTTTGGGGTTGGGGAGAGAGCTCAGTGACAGAGAGTACGTATTGCTCTTGCAGAGAACATGAGTTCATAACTAAACATCTAGCTTACTGCCCATAGCTCCACCTTCTGCCCTGCCCACTCTGCCAGTTTCTGCATTCAAATGTACATGCCACTCTCAACACTAGCATATATACACATAATTTTAATATTTTTGAACTAAGATGAATAAAGATAATGTGCTAAAAAGAGAATATATTGTGTTTGATTCCAAGATTTTTAATGATATAAAACAGTTTTACAAGCTTATTAAATAAGACCTGACAGCACAAAACATAGATGTGTAATAGATGCTGATTAATTTTTTGGTTTAGAAGTATCTACAGTCACCACAAAGACAAGCAATCAGATACACTTGTGAGGGATTATTTGGCCTCTGGATATGTCTATGAAAGATTAGACTGATTAGATTAATTAAGGTGGGAAGACTCACTTGCAATGTGACTGGCAGATTCACTTGGCTTAGATTTGTACTCTATAAAATGTAGAGAGCTAGCTGAGAAAAAGTGTTCCTTATCCTCTGACTCTGGTTGTGCATATGATGGAATAAGCTGCTTCAAACTACTGTCATCATGACTTCCCTGCCATGATGGACTGCACCTTGAACTGTGAGTAAAGTAAGACTTTTCTCACTTGAGTTTCATTGTCTGGCTGTTTTTTCCACAATAACAGGAAAAGAAACCAGGATAAAATCATATTGCAGTAATTAGCAGTTTCATTTCATTAAATATTTATTAATTTTTATTAGGAATCTACAAAGTCCTCTTTTCTTTTTCTCCATAAAATAGGTAATTTGATAGGAACGACCATCAGACATGGTGCATGTGTAATGAAACTTACTCCTTTTGTAAAACCAGATACGGACTTTTTCTCTCTCCTTCCATTTATAAACTTGTGATAATTGTTATATTATGTATTTCTATTAAATTTATACTTGGAACTTTTATTTTTCTGTGCCTGATTTATTTTCTTTGGTAAAATGATATCATTTCTAGCCATGTTGTTACACATGACATGGTATCATTCATTTGAAAGTTGGATCATATCTATTGGTGTCTCTCACAAATGATATCATATATATATATATATGTGTGTGTGTGTGTGTGTGTGTGTGTGTATGTATGTAATTTTAGTATCCATTCAATTATAAACATACAAATGAGTTGGCTATTGTGAACAGTTTTGCAATAAGGATGGGGGAATTCTATGAAATATACTTATACTCATTTTTATTCAGATATGTAGCTATAGAGTTTGCATTTTATAATTTTTCTGCCAATAGTTTCTACCCCTTCAAATAATAACTACATTAGCCCATATTTTCACCTTCAGTGTATACTTGCTTTTTTTACCCTATCCTTGACAACAGCTGAATTTGCTTTTGTGGTCTTTAATCTATAAGAAAAAAAAAGGTAACATGTATCCCCATACCAGTTTTAAACTAGCTATGTAGTCAGGGATTACTTTAATTTATTTTGAACTGTCTTCTGCTTCACAGCAATGCACTATCCTGTCTGGTTTATGTGGTGCTGAGGATAGAATCTAGTACTGTAGGCATGCAAAGTAAGTGCTCTGTCAATCTCTCTGTGAAACCTGCCCCAAAATACCTTAAAGACTATTATTTTTAAAATACTGTTTAAAAAACACTCACATGTCTGCATAGAAAAATAACTAAATATTCATGAGGCAAAAGTAGCATACTATGACTCCCCACATTTTTCTATATCATTCAATTTAAAAATAAATTGTTTTCAACCTGTAACTTGAACTTGTAACTCAATGTTATATCACAACCTGTACAGGCTAATTCACATTTTGAAAAAATAAATACGTAAGTCTTGAGGCTTTAGAAAAAATAGAGCTTTCAGCTTCTGCACCACATATACTGTATGGTAGTGAACATTTTCTAAGTCTTACTTCAGTTAAGCAGTAAATGTTACAATTAAAAGTTACATATCCTTCTCCTGAGCCAATGAGTTCAAAACTATTTCCTCTCCTCTATCAGGTTTAATGTAGCATCCCACTGACAGAACTGGCACTAGGATTAAAAATTAATACTTGGGATCTCATGAAATCGAAAAGTTCTGTATGAAAAGGGATATGATAATTTGGAATAAGTGCTATGCTACAGGATGGAGAAAAAATTACCAATTACACATCAGATAGTGAACTAAAATATATAAAGGACTCAACAAACTGTTACACCAAGAAAACCAACAGCAAAATTTAAAATTGTTGAACAAATCTAAGCAGAATTCTCAAAAGAGGAAACAGAAGTAGCTGAGAAGCATGTATAGAAATGTTTAGCATCCTTAGTCATCAGGGAAATGCAAATCAAAACTCTTTTGAGATTCAATCTTACACATGTCAGAATGGTCAAAATCAATAAGGCAAATGATAGCTCGTGTTGCTGGGGTATGATATAGGAAAACACTTATTCTTGGCTGGTGGGAGTATAAACTCAAATAGTGACTATGAAAATCAGTGTGAGAGGTCCCTAGGAAGCCAAGAATAGCTCTACCTCAAGATCCAGATGCACCACACTTGGGCATATCTAGTATCTGGGTGGGTGTTTACTTTTCTGCTTTGGTAACTTGAAGAGTACCTTCCAGTGACTTGAACATTAGTTTGTAGAGAGTGAAGGCTCGGGGCAGGCATCAGCTTGACTTCTTCAAGACATGTCTGAAAGTTCTTTCAAAACCTTGTTTCCTAAGGTCTGGAAAGGGCATTTCTTTTCTTTTGTTACCTTACAGTTCCTTTATGTGTGTATTATGGCTTCTGGTATTGTGTTTTTAGGAGATTTCTCTGTATAGGACAGATGTCTCTGCCTCTATATGTGTATCTTATGCCTTTTTTTTTTTTTTAGTTCTTTTGCTTCAGTTTATTTTCTTATACTTCAGTTTGTTTTTGTTTTATCTTATCATATTTAAATTATTTAGATGTCTATTTGTTTTCTAAAGAGATACAGAAGAGGTTTGGATGTGAAAGAAGAAAAGTTAGGGATATCAGAGAAGTTGTCAAAATGGAAACCATCAGAATATATTATATGAAAAAATATATTTTTAGTAAAATAAACATATAAACATATATCTTTTCTAGGTACTTGAGAAAAATTACATCAGTTGTTTTTAATAAATTTCTAAAAGCATTTTAAAAATTCTATATAGAAATATTCATTGTGTACAAAAACGTAAGCAGAATGAAGTTCAGTTTCCAATATGTTATTGCAATCCTATTTTCATTTTGAAGTTTTTATTCAATATTTTATCTGAATTTAAACAAACTTTGTTAGTTAAAATGTATTCATTTTGATAGTCTTTATTTATTTGTAGTTTGCTTCAAAATCGAAAGAAGAAATCTAATGAAGTTAAGTAGGATATGAGCCTGTTTTCATTCCACCACATGTAGCAGGTGTCAGGCTAAGCATTTGTGAAGTGCCATCATTGAGTCCCTAACTCCCCCCTGAAAGCTGTTCCAGATCAACGCTTGTTCCACAGTGCTATTGTATAACCCAACGGGAGGCACTGCAAGTTTTACAACCAACTCACAAGCATAAGTTCGACACTATGCTCATCTCACTCACCTTTCATGTTCCTATCTCTGTTAAATCCAGGGTATTTGCTGAATATTAATTAGCTGTTGCTTTTAAAATTCATGCTCTTAATTCTGTACTCTAACCTGAAATAGAATATATAATGCATTTTTGTCCAAATTAATACACACAGTTCAAGAAGGCTTTTACCTTAGACAATACAGAATTCACTAAGAGTTGAATAAAATATTGCAAATTCAGACAAATTTACAAACTCTGGAACAACTGTTTAAATAGCACAATTACGGCTGTACATGAAGGACATTCTAAGCATAGATACTGTCCAGTTCTCTGTCTCTTTCCACAGCATCTGACTGTTTCATTCCCTGAGAGCCATTATTAGAAGTGCTATTTATCAAAGTATACTTTGCACATTGATGAGGGGGCTAGTAAAATAACAATGCTTGTTTTTTGTTGTTACAGGCCTAGTAAATCATAAAATGTATATTTGGTAATAATTATATAGATTACAAACATGTTTTATATTATATACATACATATGTCATATATTTTATGTGTTATGTATATACATGTATAATTTTATATATGTGTGTGTGTGTATGTATATATATATATATATATATATATATATATATATATATATATTAGTTTAAATACATATGGCCCCCATAGTCTCATGTGTTTGAATCCTTTACCCATAAGGAGTGACAGTATTAGAACCTGTGGCCTTGTTCTAGTAGATGTGGGCTTGTTGGAGGAAGCATGTCCCTGTGGAAAAGGCTTTGATGTCTTCTGTGCTCAAGCTACACCCAGCATGGCACTCACTTTCCTTCTGCTGCCAGTGGATTAAGAGGTAGAACTCTCGACTCCTTCAGCATCATGTCTGCCTGCATGCTGCCATGATTCCTGCCATGATGAAAATGGACTAAACCTCTTGAAACTATAAGCCATCATCACAAATGCGATATTTTTCCTTTATAAGAGTTGCTATGGTTATGGTGTCTTTTCATAGCAATGAAAACCAAAGTAAGCAATCTGTGTACCATTTTCTGTTTAATATATCACATATCTTGCATTATATTTTCAACTTTTCTAGGCTTGTTATCACTGTCATCACAATGATCAGTCACCTTTATAATAACCATGCAATTAAAAGCTAATATTATCACACAATTGTGTCATATAACAAAACAATTATGTGGCAAAGCCTCATGTACTTTGTGGTAAATTTTCCCATTACAAATTAGTCTTGGTTAACAATTAGCATCCTGTTCCACCAGCTAGTCATCATTTGCATTAATTATCTTGTGGAGTTCTTCCTAAGAGCTGTGGATACTGTATTAGTTACTTCTTTTATAACTGTGACAGCATCTGTTTCAGAGAAAAATGATTTATTTTGTTCACAGTTTAAGACCATATAGTCCATTGTGGCTTAGGGGAATTGGTGAATGCACAGAGTAAGAACACAAGGTTGCTAAACATATCTCAAGTCCACAGTCAGAAAGCAGAAGTTGAAAATGCTGGTGGTCTTCCTGATTATCCTTCTCCCCAATCACTCCCCTTTCAGTTCAGGCTAAGACACTAGCTCATGGGAAACTTGCGCATATACTGTCTCTCCTCTGTTAATTATTTTGGGAACAAGTTACAGTCCTTGGTTTATAGAATAACAATAGTTGTAAAGAACATGGTAGCTTAATTCTACTAAGTTCTCTTCTGTTTTGGGGCTCAGGATGTTTGCAAGGAAGGTTATGATCATGGAGACTTGCAGTGTCTTAGTTAAAGTTGCTATTGCTTTGAAGAGACACCATGTCTACAGCAACTCTTATAAAGGAAAGCATTTATTTGGGTTTGGCTTACAGTTTCAGAGGTTTAATACTCTGTCGTCTTAGGAGAAAGCATGGCAGCCAGCAGGCACACATGAGGCTGGAGAGGTAGTTGATAGTTCTACAAGCCTGATAGGCAGACAACAGGAAAAATGAGTGACATTGGGTCTAGCTTGAGCACTTGAAGCATCAAGGCCTACCCACAGTGGCATACTTCCTCCAACAAGGCCACACTTACATCAACAAGGTTAAACCTCCTTTTTGTGTCATTCTTTAAGAGTCTATGGGGACCATTTTCTTTCTTATCACTACATGTAGCAAGACTGGAGGACTAGACTCAGTGAGTATGTCCATATTTATGTCTCATATAGAACATGATTATGATATGTAACTGTATTTCTTTGGCATTTTCCTCTATTCTCTTTGTACCTGAATAACTAAAGAGCATTTCTATGCCTGCTCTACCCTGTTCCACCTCCTGAATAACTGACACAGAGACCTGGTATTTTTATCTACAAGTTGTAAGCCTAAGCTGGACAGGTTCTAACACTCTAACTCTGCCTATTTCCCAACCATATGGTCCTTTGCCTTTAGTCTAAGCCTGGCTTTGACTCATCCTGGTCCATGTGTGTTTCATGCCAGCTCTCTCATACGGTCTCATGGGGAATGCTCCTGTTCTCTCCACATGGTTTCTCCACACACCACTCTCCTCATGCTCCTTCCTATCTCTCCAGTCCCCCTGGGACATTCCCTGGCTCAAAGCAGAAGCCCTTATTTTGTTCTACTCAGATATTTACCTGATCAACTCTTTATTGGCCAATCAGAATGTGATGAAGAAGAATCTTTACAAAACCGTGAGACAGGTGATGCTTCATAAAAATAACAACACCAGAGTCTATCCTATGCTTAAGGCTGCAGGTTTAGAAACCAGAATTTGAACAATACAAGTAAAATCTTTATGCAGTGCACAAAACATCACTCCAACAATGATATATTTGATCATATTGTATATTTAATACAAACAATGGGGATTATATAAACAAGGGAAATTGTTAATTTTCAACTTAGTAGTGTTTTCTTTTCTAAAAAATGATATTGACATTAATCTACAGGTAACCTTTGAAACTTTATACTTTATTGGGAAAAGGAATTGTCAATTGTCAGAATATTTTTTAAGTATGCGTAATGTGAACTCAAGTAGTCTTTTTATATCATCTGTTTTTTCCAACTAAAATCTGGGATCTACCTATCATAAATTTGTTATCTGTAATTTTCATTATTAACAACATCTACCACAGAAGTAATTGTGACTAGCTAATGATAATATGTTAACAAAAAATCTTAGGTGTTTGCTGGCACAGTTCATCTGTAATGTATGCTATTCTTACTTTTTGTCATTTCCTTTCCTGGACCACCTTGTTTCTCCTTTCACTTGAGGCACTTCCTAGCATGGTGTTATGAAGCTACATCTGAGTCTCAAATAATGGCAGACAAATAACATTAATCCTAAGTTGCTTTCTTTTAATAAAAATTATCCAACTCTTTTAGCAGGTCTCTTAAAACATGTGTGAAAACCATTATTCTCTGTACACCCAATCTTGCTTCACTACACAGGAGTTTCAAGATCATTAGCTGGGCAGTGATGCACTGTTCTTCCCTCCCTTCCACCAATGTCCTCTGCACTGTAGTCTTCACTCTCTCCATAGTCAGTTCCATTCCCTATTTTACTGTTTTGAGAATGTGATTTTTGTTGGTCTTCTCCTTTTTTTCTTTTTCTTTGTTTTTTGTTTTGCTATATTTAAATATTTATTTTTTAATTACTTTTATTTTAATATTTTTACAGTCTAGTCATTATCTCTCTCCCTATCTGCTCTACAGTTCCTCATCCTATTTCTCCTCCCTCCCCTCATTTGCAACCCCACTCACTTGGGCCTCAAGTCTCTCTATGGCTAGGTGCATCTTCTTTCACTGAGGCCAGACCAGGTAGATATTTACACCCAACCAATGGACTGAAGTTGAGGTCCCCTGTGGTTGAAATAGGGAAATGCTGGAAGAAGCTAAGGAGGAGGGAAAGCCCATAGGAAAACCAGCAGTCTCAACTAACCTGGACCCCTGAGGTCTGTCAGACAATGAGCCACCAACCAGGCAGCATACACTGGCTGGTTCAAGACCCCAGAAACATATACAGTCTTTTCCTTTTATGATTTTTTTTTACTGGAAATGTCCTTTCTTTGTATAACATAAGTTCTTCATCAAATCAACCACAGATGTGATTTTCGCAGAAAAGTCATCTCCAAGAGCAAGAACAGACAGACAGACAGACAGGCAGGCAGGCATTGTTCCTCTACACATATATATTTTCTTCATTCTATGAACAGATCACTGACTGACAATCTCAGTCATTTCTTCCTTAGAATACAATCTATAATGAAATTTTATGAATGTAAAATGTCAGGACCCTCATGTTTATCATATCTATCTATAGACTTGTTACATAAGTGGCACAGTGCCATATTTAAAAAGTAGGTGGGAAGCACCTGTAAATAAACCTGGTACATATAAAACCATGACAAAAAACAAAAGACAGAAAATAAATTTTAGAATTTCCAAGTAACAGTAACTGTTTTATTTAAAATCTGCTTTATGCATAGCTTTTCCTATAGTCCCGAAGCAAACCTATGTCAACCCACACCATTCTCTAATTAGCAATTAATTAGCCAAATATACCATATGTATGAGAATGTCAGTTCAATCAGTAAGAGCAGATCATGCTGTCTCCACTTAAGATGGTGACAATGTAGCTATAGAAGGAAAGTTAAAAGAGAGAAGCACATAGCTAAATATGCAAGTGTCATAGCTAACTCTATAGAGCTGAAGTCTTGGAGGTGGGTTCACTTGATGTGAATGTAAGTAAGCTTCCAAGGGGGATTAGGAAAAGAATAGCAATTTATATATTCATGAAAATGCCATATATTGTACTTAAGTCGACAAACTAAATGGAGATTTACATTCAGTATAAACGCATGTGTTGTGTGGGTGGATGTAACTTTTTTTAAGCCACAGAGAACATTAAACCATTGTACAATTAGAAGTGTTGAAAGAAAAGCTGTCCTCAAGTTTGACTCACTGAGAAAACATTTTCTTAAGTGTTAGCCAAACTCTAGCTGACTTTCATCTTTGAATTTCTCAGAGAAAATTCCCAATTCCATGGGTTGGCATATCCCCAACTGACAGAGTCAGGGAAGCTGTATAACTTACATCAGTAGTCTGTGGCAGTAAGAGACAAACTCCACATTCCTGTGTTTGGCCGCCTGTGTTCCCTTCAATGTTCTCTACTGAGATCGAAGCAGAGTTCTCAATTCTACTTCAGAAGCATTTAGGGAAGATTCAGCATGCAGCAAAAATAAAGTTTACAAAGACACAGCTTTACCAGAGTTTTAAATATTCAGTACTCCCTGAGTCTTAGGTTGAAGGATTATGTTGAAGACGAATCAATTGCAGCTGGGCTCTACACAGACAGATGTTTTCAGTATTTTTTTTTTCCAGTTGTGGATTTCTATAGTAGTTTCCAGATAACAAAAACTAAAAGCAGCTTTTTTTTCATGAGGAGTGCACAGTGCACCTTTCTGTGGATGTAGAGCAAGTGTTTAGAACAAGGTTAGATATTATACCTATGTCAGAAAGTGACAGCTGTAATTCTCACCAGTCATCGATAGTTGAGTTTGTAGCTAGGGGCATGACTTCCTAGCTGTTGAGCATCTTTAAGTGCTGTGGTTAATTCCAAGATATAGGTGTCACTATGGTAGCCTTGTGGTTATTTTTACATTGCTGGTCATCATTGTGATATGTAGACTTTACAACTGAACAGGGCCATATTTAAGTGTGTGTGTATGTGTGTGTGTGTGTGTGTGTGTGTGTATGTGTGTGTGTGTGTGTAAAATACTTGTATTTTAAGTAAATATAAAATAATTTTTCCTTATATTTTTTCAAATATCATTAGTGTTACATAACCAATTTATAGGGGTGCTGGTAACTTCAAATCATGCCTTCATGTTTGCATAAAAAGTGTTCTTATTCACTGAGCCATCTCTTTAGCCCCTCTGTTTTTCCCAAAGTAATGTTAGTAACGATGTGGCTATAATGTATCTGAAATATTTTAACCTTAGTGTTCAAATGAGCACAGATAGTGTGGTCCTGGAAAGTCACTGAGCAATATAATGAAAAATGGCATACGATTAATTTTTGTAGTAGTGTTTCTCATTTTATGATGCCCAGATGTTCCCTTCTCTTCCATTTAAGCAGCACACACACTAAAAAGCATGAACATTGTTATTTCACAGCACTCAATTAAAACAGACAGAACTCTAGAGACCAAATGTAATATTATGTGACCTTGTATGTTTTCCAGCTATGATAGTCACTAACTAAATAATGATAAAACAAGAACTTAATGAAAGGGCACTGTGACTTAAAAATTCAAAGTAAATCAATGGTAATCAAATGTGGGCTATACTTTGTGTGATGGTTTCTATATGCTTGGCCCAGAGAGTGGCACTATTAGGAGGTGAAGCCTTGTTCGAGTAGGTGTGTCACTGTGGCCATAGGATTTAATACCCTCATCCTCGATGCCTGGAAGTGAATATTCAGCTAGCATACTTCAGATGAAGACATAGAACTCACAGCTCCTCCTGCACCATGCCTACCTGGATATTGCCATGTTCTACCTTGATGACAGTAGACAGAACCTCTAAAGCTGTAAGCCAGCCCCAATTAAATGCTTATAAGAGTTGCTTGGTCATCATTTCTTTTCATAGCATTAAAACCCTACCTAAGACACTTTGTCTCTCAACCAGTCTCTTGTTTACTCCATTACATTTGAATTCTGCACACAAAGAAGTCAAAACATTCCTATCATTCTTTATTAATACTTTTTCACATGTTGATGAATAGACACTCATAGAGGTTTATTTTCTACATTTTTTTCATCTGGATTCACCTATCTCAAAAACAACTTTATTAAGATATAATTTCACACATTTGAAGGTAGAATTTGATGAATATGTAGGTATGTAGGTGGCCATGAAACCATCACAGCAATCATGCTCAACACACTTGATCTTCCCCCAAAGTTGTCACAAGAGTTTTTGCAAGATTTCCTTCCCCCCTTGCATGACTAATTCTCTCCCTACAATTCCAAGCAAACCACAATCAGCTTTCTACAAAAGTTCAACAGATTAATTTGCATTTTATTTTTCTTATGTGTTAAATAAATTAAATCATATTATAAACTGTATTGTTTAATAATAATTCTTGAAAAAAAAGTAAAGAATCTTAAAATAATTTTAGTTCGAGTGATATAAGAAATTCACTAAATAGTTCACTTTTATATTAAAAATATATCTATTTTAAATAAATTAAGATTTTGTCTTCTAGAGGACTACATTACTTTATATTTAGAAAGAAAAATGAAGTTTAGCTTCCTCCTATGACTTAGAGAAGAAAAGAAATTCACAAAGAATTACAACACTAATATTTATACTGAACAAATTTGTTACAGGATTAATCTCACATTAACTCTCAATAGTCAGTAGTAAAATAGACTTTATTCTTAAATAAATGAATAGACAATATAGTTATTAGTTGGTGGTTTATTTTGCCTTGTGCAATGAGATGAATCTATTTCTATTTTTTACCTGAACCTTCGATGCATTCATCTTCTGCCAAAGTAGATCATTTTCATATCCCACATCTTAATGAATTATATTCTACTTTTAAAATCTAAGAAATGTGGTTAAAACACATGTTTTTTTGTGTTTTAGGTTGTCTAAATGGTTCTGTAAATTTGGCCAAATTACCTTAGCTGGGTTTCAAGTGCCTTAACTCAAAGTAACAATTTCAGGTGTTAATATCAACTCAAATATAAAATTCTGTGGTATTCATTATATGTTTAAAGCAATGGATATTTATGTAAAACATCTTATTATCTAATAGAAATGCTGAAATTCTGGGTTAGAAGTAATTTAAGGATGCTTGAGTAAGGGAAAAATAGACATTGTACCCGTGAATAAGAATAATGATTATATATGAAATATATTATTTTGTATTTTAAATTATATATATACATATATACATATATATATGCGTGTGTGTGTATACACACATATATGTATACACACATATATACATACACACGCATATATATATATATATATACATATATATATATATATACATATTAAAGTAATAAAAACACAATACTAAGAACACTTTTAAATTCAGAACCAAATTTCCAACATAAACAATAGCAAAGTAAGGTATCAATGAAAGAGCGCAAGGCATATTTTACTCTGGAGATGATGACATGCTCCTGAGGAAATGTTTTGTGATCACTTGAACCCATCTCTGTCCTTTCTAACCTATTAGTTTATAAAAGAACATAAGTTTCACAGAGTCTTTGAAGGTACTATGACAAAAGGTATTTAAATATAAACAACTTCTTTTAGATTGTCTCACTATGCTAACATCTATCATTGGGAAATAAAAAAAAAAAATTGTGACTTTCATTTCTACCACCAAACATCCTTTTTTTTTTTTTTTTTTTTTTTTTTTTTTTTTTTTTTTTTTTTTTTTTAACCAGGAAAAAATCGGTTTTATTCCAGGGAGGCAAAGGTTGTCCAACAAATCATCAAATGTAATATACAGCATCACATGTAATATATAGCATCACATGTAATAATACAACATGACTTTTTTTTTCTTTTTTTTTTTTGATACTTTATTTACATTTCCAATGTTTCCCCCTTTCTGGGTCTCCTCTTTGGAGACCACCTATCCCCTCCCCCTCCCCCATCTCTATGGGGGAATTCCACCTCCCACCCACCTGCCTGCCAACTCCCATATTCCCACCTTGACATTCCCCTTTACTGGGGCCTCTCCTCCCCAAGATGGCCAACAAGGCCCTCCTCTGTCACATATGTGGTCCGAATCATGGGTCCCTCCATGTGTATTCTTTGGTTGGTGGTCCAGCCAATACTCAATAAAATTCTCGCAAACCGAATCCAAGAACACATCAAAACGATCATTCATCATGATCAAGTAGGCTTCATCCCAGGGATGCAGGGATGGTTCAATACCTGGAAATCCATCAATGTAATCCACTACATAAACAAACTCAAAGAAACAAACCACATGATCATTTCATTAGATGCTGAAAAAGCATTTGACAAAATTCAACATCCCTTCCTGATAAAAGTCTTGGAAAGATCAGATATTCAAGGCCCTTACCTAAACATAGTAAAAGCAATATACAGCAAACCAGTAGCCAACATCAAACTAAATGGAGAGAAGCTGGAAGCAATCCCACAAAAATCAGGTACTAGGCAAGGCTGCCCTCTCTCTCCCTATCTATTCAATATAGTAATTGAAGTTCTAGCTAGAGCAATTAGACAACAAAAGGAGGTCAAAGGGATACAAATTGGAAAGGAAGAAATCAAAATATCACTCTTTGCAGATAATATGATCATATACTTAAATGACCAGAAAACCTCCACCAGAGAACTGCTGCAGCTGACAAACATCCTTGATAACTAACCCAACAAAAACAAACAGTGGCCATCCTCCCCTCCTCTGTAGCTCTATCTTTAAGCCATATCTTCTTCTCCAAGAGGCCCTGTCACAATGACTCCCCAAATATTCCATAACTTGTGATCTCAAGGATCCATTTGGAACACATAAAGAAGGTTGGTGGTATGAAACTTTTTTTTTAAATTTTCAGTCTTTTATATTTCTAAATCTGTTGACAAAAATTTTAGCATATTCCTTTTCCTCCACTATTTCTTCTAGTTCTTCTTCATGTTCTCTACCTACCCAACTTCATGCCCAGTTTCTTACTTAAAAAAATGAAATAAAAACAACAACAAAAAAAACCCCCAAAACAACAACAACAAATGTCAAAACTCCACATAAAGCCACAGTGAGAACCTTTCATACGAAATATTCTCCCATCTCTACAACATACATTTCTCGAACATGAAGAAATATTTCTGCAGTAATATCATGATATAATTTCTTACTCTGTAGAGACTGAATGAATAACTGAAAAAAAAAAAGAAATGCAACAATCCAAATTTAATATACATTTGATGAGAATATAATTAGTTGCTATAATATAATTCTTCCATTTTAGAAACTGATAATACCACAAGATGCAAAGATATTTTTATAAGTAGGTGTGTATTCTTAAAATTTCTATGATTTGGCTGTTAAGAAAATTCTCAGTCTTTGAAGAATAGGAAGAGTTGTAACAAAGCTATAATGGAAACCTTATGATTTTCTTCAAATTGTGAAATGAGTTCATTTTTCATTTTATTTATTTTTTTTATTTTTGATACTTTATTTACATTTCCGATGGTTCCCCTTTTCTTTGGAAACCCCGTGTCCCCTCCCCCTCCCCGCCTCTGTGAGGGAATTCCTCCTCCCACCCACCCGCCCACCCATTCCCATATTCCCAGCTTGACATTCCCTTTTACTGGAGCCACTAGCACCCTCAGGCCCAAAGTCCTCTCCTTTCTCCCTGGTGGCCATCGAGGTGATTCTTCTGCCTCATATGTAGTCCAAATCATGGGTCAATAGATGTGTATTCTTTGGTTAGTGGTCTGAACTAGAGGACGACCAGGGGGAGGGTCAGGCCCATTGATGCTCTTGCTCCCT
>CM052702.1:41235130-41273439 GCA_028551405.1 Uromys caudimaculatus | reverse complement strand
TTTTTGATAGGGTTATTTGGTTTTCTGGAGTCTAACTTCTTGAGTTCTTTGTAAATATTGGATATTAGCCCTCTATCGGACATAGGATTGGTTAAGATCTTTTCCCAATCTGTTGGTTGCCGTTTGGTCCTATTGACAGTGAAATTCCATCAAATATTTAATTTTAAAATTTCACATTTTGACTTGGAAATCTTTTAGTAATGCAGAAGAGATCTTTAAAAGATAAATACCAGTATATAAATTTGCAATTTAAATTCAAGGCCTACCTAACTTATCCTCTGAGTTACAAATATAGGGCACTCTATAGAATGAAGTAGAAGTATCAGAATAAAATAAAGATGAATTGCATTATTTGATAATTATGTTTCTTATAATTTTATTGTTATATATATGTATATATATACATATATAATTGTAATTCAAGTTGTCATGTGTAAAATTATTTGAAGTATGTCTGCCTTTAATTGCCTTTCCATGAACAAAGCTTTCTATACCATATATAAATATATCTTTTGATAAAGAAATATTTATTCACTATTCATCAATTAATAGTTTAATAACTATGTATATAATGCCGTTGCTTTAAGACTATACATGGCTTTGTTAGCTTTCTAATTTTTTTCTCAAAGGCAAAAGAAATAATTCCATTAAAATTAACAGGAGAAAAGTTTGTTGTCAAAAGTAGTTATGTATTTGGAAATGGTCCGTAACACTAGGTCATGCTCCTCGATCATCAGAGTACTGTTGCCATAAGGCCATAAGTGATTTCAGAGGCGTCTAGCTCATCAGTCCCTGCTTCCTCCCAAAGCCTCTTCTAGTCCCTGCAGGAGAAGAGGCCACTGATAAAGAGAAGGGGCCACTGATAAATTAAATTTATATAACACATATAAAACATAAAATCCATATAAATCCATGTCTAAAATTCATGTGAAGTCATGTCCAAAATTCATGTAAAGTAAAGCCTTGTATCTGATGCTTAGATAATCTAGAACTATTGTTATTATGAAAAAAAATGTATCCTCCTGTCTGAGGACTCTCTAAACCAATTATCTCAAGATTGACGGTGGTTGCAAGTCTTGAAAGAGTCAGGCTTTTTTAAAAATAAACACTTCAGTGACTTGTCTACTCTTCAATTTTGGGGAAGAATTTTAGATAATTAGCTTTCATTTATTATTTTGCACTTTCACCAAATCCATGAAAGGATAACATGGAGAAACATCTAATGAAAAAAAATAAATCTTACCTCAGTTTATAAAGTAAAATGTCACTGAAGTGAGAGGCAGACAATTATTTGCAGAATCTTACATGGCACATTCCATATAAAGAAATCAATAATGGTTGTGACATAAATCATTTGAGCCATGAAATCTTAGTGTTGGGACCTTTGCTCAGTAAGGGACAAGAGAAAGAATTCAGGATTTACAGATACTACTGAAATATCATGAAATTCACCAAGGATTCTAGGTTGAAGTAGATAAATCTGCCATAAACGTGTTTTACTAGTTTAAAACCTCAGGTCTCAATGATTTACATTATCACACATATGAATTAGAATAACCTGGCAAAACGGGACCTATCACCTGCATGTTTAAAAAATAACTTAAAAATGAATGAAATAAACACAACAAAAGTAGAGGAATAGGATTTCAAAATCATGCCTGGAAGATGCAAGAATTTAAAAGTTTACAAAATTCACTTTATCTTTTCAAACAAAAAGAAAATATTGCAGCAGTTTACAGGTCTCTATAAAATTATATTATGTGCTGGTTCTGATTATAAGAAATGAACTCTGTTTATAAGTCATTCTGCCTCAAGTAATAGTTGTCTAAGTTCTGGTTATGGAGGAAAATAATTTACTATAAAATTATAATAACTATTTAAGAACAAGTCTCTACGCATTCATCTTCAAACCTATGAAAGACCATCAGAAAAGTAGGTTTGACTCTATTTTAGATCATGTCAGTTTCAATGTACTTTTGTTATTATAACCAGATAGCTACTATTTGATTTGCTACCACTCCCTATTCCATGAGGATTTAAACTTTAAAGAGAACTCTGTTTATATTCTCATGTTTTCACTCATTAAAAACATAATTTCTTAAGCATGAAATTTTCTTAAGGTAATCAGGTCAAGTGTTGTTTTGTTGCATGTTTTAACCCATGTAACCTATGTTTTAATTTTTCCTTGAGGAACAGGCCATATGACACAACTTGGGGAAAAGCCATACCCTAAATACATATATACTGAACCCAGAATATTTCCTTCTCTGTCATACCTATCTCTCTCCTAGGCCTGATGGCTTCTAGGCTCCATACAATCTAATATTCCAAGCCAACTGATTCAGTCTGGCTTCTGACTGAACTGCTTTGCCTGCCATCATACTAACTTTGGCAATATCTTTTAACCTTTTGGATCCTTTTTCTCTGGTTCATTCTGTCTTGGCCTGTGTATAGCCTCTTGTCTCTTTGCAACCTTTCTCTATAAAACTGTCTACATAAAACTTTCCTACACACACACCACATACCACTAACCACACACCATTTTATGTGTCTTGATACTCTTAGATAGCTTCTCTCTCCTGTGTTGGTCTCTGTGAATTGGGCATATTGTATCTCTGACTCACTGCATCAAATATTTCTCTTATTTGTCACTTTGTCTGCCTCTCAATTAGACATCAATCTCAAATATGGCTGCTTCCTTTTACAAACCACCTTTACCTTCACTATCAGGGATTAAAGGTGTGGACTAAAAATGAGTCTGTACTCTAACTAAATAATGCAATCCAAGGATGTCTGCATTCTGACTAGATCATATTTTTGGATGTGATCCTTCACTTAGTAGACCTTGTTTCCTTCGTGTCCTCTATGCTCTCCGGCTCCTACACTGTTTCTGCCTCATCTTTCACAGGGTTCCTTGAGTATCAGGAATTGGTTCCATCTCAGAGAGTGAATGCTATGTCAGATTAGATATTGGCTAGTTACTCCCACAATGTTTGTAACACCATTCATTGCACTAGACTATCTTGCAGGGAGGACATCACTGAGGTCAAAGGGTTTGCTTATGGGTTGGTGTTTGTGTTTCTCCTTTGATAGTGTACAAGCTGTCTTTCTGTACCAAAGATGCTAGAAGATAGAAGTCAAGGCTTTATGTAGGTACCAGGTTTATATGTAGGCATTATCTTCAACAAAATCTTTCTTTCAAAAAGCTGCCTTTTGGTGGCTAATTTATACTTACCTTAAAATTAAAATTAGACTTTTGTATTTTGATTATTTAATGTTCTGCACTCTTATGTGTCTTATTGAACATAAGTATGACATCTCAAATGATCAGTTTATTTTTTAAAAATATTAAGAATTGCTCTTCATAGGACATAAAGTAGGCTGGGTTCCTTTTTTACATAAAAGAAGTTGCATTTAAAATTACTCCATTTGCATTACAGAATGTGGATGCATTAAAAATAACTGTACCAAAGCTACTATATAACCAAGCTGTGCTCATAAATTTAACAGATATTTTCTCCTAAAGAATCTTTGGATATTCTCACTGCCAAGAATGCATGTTTCTTGTTCTTGACAACCCAAATAGTGTTTGGTATGGTTTGCATCTCATGAGGTAGGCCTTATGTCCAATAGCATATTGGTTGGTCACCTCCACAAGCTTTGTGCTATTATTGCACTAGTGCATCTCGCGGGCAGCTCACCATTGTATATCAAAGGTCATGAATCTGGGTTGGTATTAACCTTTATACTTTAGCAGCATGCAGAGTACCTTAAAGTAGCATGAATAGTACTCTCTCCAAGTGAAGGCTCTAGATATGTGCCAGGTCTTATTCTCCATAGTCTATTAATTCTGTAGGTGTTATCTTCAACAATATGAAGACCCAATATTGATTATATAACATAAGCCAGAGATCTTGGACCAGGTCAATAACTCATCGTAATGAAGATTTGTGGACCAAGGGATATACTCTGGAACACACTATGGCTCACTATAGCTTCCACAATGAGATGTTTTCTGTCCTTTGTTGTTGTTGCTGTGGCTGTTGTTGTTTGGTTCATTATGTGGGGTGGTTTGTTTGTTTGTTTTGGGTTTTTGGTTGTTTGGGTGGGATTTGGGGGGTGGTTTCAGGGCAAAGGTCAGATATTAGGTGACAGCAGGATGAGCTGGACTGGGATGCCTTATGTGAAACTCACCAAGAATCAATAAAACATTAAAAAATAAAATCTATAAAGAAGAAGAAAAGAAAGCATCCATATCACTCATCTTCAACCTAAAAAAGAAATCTTGCAAGATATAGTGATAGTTGCACAGATGTTATACAATAGACCTATTTTTTATTGGATTTTTATGCTCATTCCATGGGATGTAATGCATACATGACACTGATAAAATGACCAAGAATCTAATACTATGAGAGTCATGGACATAGAAGAAAACCTATTGTGTTAATGAAAAACAGAAATAGAAAGTCTCCAATTTACCTAGTAGTATATTCCCTTAAACAGGTTCAAAGAAGCTTTGTCTTGCAGTTGATTGTAACAATGCAAAGATCTTCAAAAACATAAGTCTTCGGAGCCCTCAGTTCTGAATAGGATGTCTTTCTCAACCTCCTTCCAACTGGGTGTAAAGATTTTAGAAACAAGATGTGGTAAATGACATCAGTGAAACTATATCTTCTAAACACAACATGGTTGATACACGTATATATTTCTAGAAACTGTGACAGCATGAAAAAGACCTACAAAGTTCCAACCAGTCAAAATCACTGAAGAGTAGACATGGACTCAAAGTCTTACACATCCCTAACCAAGAAGAAATAATGTAGTGTAGATTGATGCCTTCTTTGAATTCATGAAATACGGTATCTAAATAGTTCTATAAAAGCTCTGAAAGAACCAACTAAAAGTGAAAAAATAACAAGCTATTATCCTTAAAACCAAGAATCATAAATAATATTAAATTTCTATAAACCTTAGAAGTCAATAGCATTAAGAATTTGTTCTATGGAAAAGAAGTGTCGATGAGGAAAGATGTGGGGCAGTATCTTCACTATGAGCAGAACTTCAGAAAATGCTTAAGAGTAGAAATAAAATATAATAGGCAGGGAATAGTGTGAACTTTTAATTGCATATCTTGTCTTTTAATCTTGCTCATGTCAAACTTACTGTGTGGTTGTTGAAAATTTTATCACACAAATATTCTGTTTGTAAAGTGAAGAAATTTTTAGCTACCTAAAAAGGGTAGAACCAAAAATGTGCGTACAAACATTAAGCGTGTGATAAGCATCTCATTTTTATCTGTTTGAATGAAACTCTTCAAACAGATAAAAATGAAATACATTTGCTATAGAAAACTATGAGTCTTGACTTAAAATTTTCAATTAATTTAGTGTTGTTGGAAAACAATGAAGTACTTTACATCCCTCTTGATACAATCCTTATTCACCCCGTCCTTATGTACCACTCAAAGCTGCATCTTCTGAGTTATTGATTTGTGTGTTTTATCTTACATAGTTTCATAAAAATTAAGTGTACATTGTTTGAATATTGGACACTTATTCCCTATTCATTAAATTTTAATTTAATGATTGATTATATATAATTTTTATTGAAATAAAGTACAGGAAAGGAGATAAATATTTTAAAAAACTAAACTTTCTTAAAACCTGTATTTTCTTTATATACACATTTATTAAAAATAGATATTTTTCATAAAACTAATTTTTTAAAACTTCAACTACACTATTAGAATGCCAATAAAAACTAGAGAAATATTTTCATGGCTTGTTGTTTCCTTCAGTCCTGAAGATTGAATTTAGTGCTTCAAGTACACTGAACAAGAACTCTACTGTTGAGATACATCCAAACAAGAAAAGCAACACAAAGTCTCACCAATAGGACAGCCTAAACATGAGCTGAAGAAGGGCAACAACAATAAACAAGTCAAGTGAAACCCAAGATCAGAGAAATAGAATAAAAAAGTATGGAAAAAAAAGGTAAAACTATAGTAGGAGAATTAAATAGCGAAAGAGTTAGTGGTAAATATCTTGCAGAAATAAACACTTCTCTTGTATTCTAGACAAAAAGTAGGCAGCATAGTAATAATTAACACAAAACATCTTTAAATATATTAACATATTTCTTATGAACAAACTTTTTGTGAGCTAATATATAACAGAGACACAGTTATGCTAACACAGCCTGGGGTGCTTGTAAGGGAAATACTAGGAGTTAAGTTGTGAGAATAACAAACTCAGACATTGATATGCTTTTCCACCAATTAAGAAACCTAACCAGCATTTTGTCTTAATTTGGGACTTAATAACATACTGTCTATGACATCTGGTACATAATTGCCTTATCACATTAGTTAATGTTTCATATGTTGATGTTGATATCAAATGCACATTCAGAATAAAAATTACTGGAGGGCTCTTGAAAAAGTATGTATGTTTAATGCACCCATGGTTTCCTGTGCATTTTTCACAATCTTAACAAACATTTATTGTGTGATTAAAGCAAGGTGTTCTATACTAGCCAATTAGCCAAAATTGCCATGCCTAAAAGCAATGAAGAGCACACAAGAGTCACACTATTCAGTTGGAATGCAGTTGTGGTTTCTGCGCCACAGTAGTTATGGAGTAGTTGTCCGTGACTCAGCTGTCACAGATTAAAACACCATGGTGAGGAAAGGAACACATATTATTTCTCCAGAGATAGTGGGATTTTAAGAATTAGGTATATAATTGCCAGATACCTCAGAAATCTACAACCTACCTACCCAACAGTTTATCCATATCCATATCTGTCCATCCACATATTTTGTCCTAAAATGTAAACATTCCTGAGGGTACTTTGAAGCTATAAGGGAACATTCAACAATAGCAGCTTATGGATATGCTTGTCTCTAGATGTAACAAATACATTTTAAATTTTATTCCCTTTAATCTATGTATTCACTTGTATTCAAGGCATGGAAATTATGAATGAACATTTTCCTCATTGCTTAATTATCAGAAATATTAAATACAAAAAGAGTAGGAATCCTTCACTGAGAATTATTTCATTCCTTTGTGTCTATGCAAAAAAATTTTTTTTATAGTATATAGAAATAGAGTTTATTTAGGGCATGGGGAGGGAAGTTAAGAGGGCAGTAGAAGCAGAGAAAGGTAGAGAGAAGAAGAGAGTAGAGAAGTAGAGAGGTGGAGGTCAGCCATGATCATGTGGAGAGAGAGGGGAAGGGAATGGGGAGAGGTAAGAGATAAGAGATGTAAGAGAGAGGCAAGAGAAAGAGATAAGAGAGAGAGGAGGGGGCAAGCAGTCCCTTTTATAGTGGGGCAGGCCCACCTGGCTGTTGCCAGGCAACTGTGGGGAGGAGCATACCTGGTTGTTGCCAGGTAACTGTGGGGTGGAGTTTAGACAGAATGCTAACCTTCCCCCGTTTTGGTTTAATTAAAAAGAAAAACTAGAAAGAGGCAATGGTAAAGCAGGAACAGGGTTGTTGTAATATCTGACTGCTTCATGCTGGCATTGTGGCGATGTGTCTCTGGAGAACTTAGAAGAATGGGGGTGGGGGATGTTTGTCCAGAGTTGGCAGTTTCCTTGCTGTCCAGGGTCTGTGGAGCAGTCTGAGGGTAGGTCAGAAGGAACAGGTCCAGTAGAAGTGTCTGTGTCTGAGAGGAAATTAGAGCCTCAAGTCATCACAAAAAGATATGTATCCAATAGATAGATAAAATCGGTAATTTTCCATCATATAAAGGCACAAATAACCCCTTTGTCGTGCATGAGTGAGATTTTCTCTCTTGAAAAATGGACTTGAAACCTTAACCCCATGCTTGTCTTTTACAAATCAATACTTAAGAAGTACAGCTTAATAATTTCATTTATAAATGTCTTTTTTTTTCATGTGAAAGCTGAGACAGTGTATGAGATGTATTATTTTTTGATCAAATCTCCTCAGACAAGTGACTAACATCACCATTGATTCGGTCTGTTTTGACATGATGCAGGCACGTATGAGTTGGACATACCAGGACAGAACCACATGAATATATTACTTTAGGCAAAAGTTTCATTAGTAGAAAAGCCCATATCATCCATCATAGAAGGTATACATCTGGAATTAAGAAGTCTGAGTCTACATCCTGGATCTGGCACTAATTTTGGTCAAGACACATAAGCATTCTTATGCTTTACCTCACATAAAACCACAAAGATAATTAAAGATATTATTGTAACAAGTTTTAGATTTGAATGATGTGACTGAAAATAGATACCAAACCCCAAAATTTTGCACTTGAGTACAATTAACCCACATATACATATTAAAATATATTATTTCAGTACTTTTTTGTTTTAACCCTATAATGAGTGAATTGAATGTTTGTGAGAATAATAAATAACAAGGGCACTAGGTCATGACTCCAAATTATGTTCTCCATAACACTTGTCTTATAAAAGATAATGAAATTAACATGTTTAAAGAGCCAAAACTATAGAAGAATTTTCATTTCAATTTTATGACCTGAAAATGAGATTTTACTAGCATATTTCCACTAATTTAAGGAAAATGTGAGATGTAGAATATGCATCTAATTTCTTAGACATGTATATAAGGAAAAATATTCCATGAGGATACAAAATATCCCCATTTGTTATTTTGTTATTACATACTATTGCTGAGTTACAGTGTCTACTCACTATTTAGCCATGGTAGACTTTACTCCACTTAGCCACTTCCAGTTTTCATATATATAAATACTGTATTTTTATATATTTTTCCATATTTCATTTTTCTAACCCAAATTTTCATGTGGAGATCATAGTAACATGCAGCAGAGATCAGGATCAATCACTCAATGAAATGGATGCTATTACAGTTTTGGCAGAATAAATTATGTTCTGCCTCTTGTGTGTAATAGGCATTTAATAAGTATCTGTTGCAGAATTAGAGAAAAAAATTATCAGGAAGCAATTAGAGAGAGACTCATTGATACATTTAATTACACTTCACCATGCTGAAACTAGATTTTCACTTCAGTATTTATCATTTAACTCTGCATATATAACAGAACTCTAGGAATCCATAACATTTAAGTGATTGGAATAGGTTATACAGATGATTTATTCCAAACAAAACAAGTTTAAATAATGAAGGGACCAAAGTCATATTAATATAAGCAAACACTATCTTTCTTAACAAATAAAGTCTAGATAATTGTCTTCACAGTATACGTTGTTGCAAAGATGCTCACAAATGCAACTCTGACTTACAATTTCACTCCAATTTCAGGTTGCTCTGTTTTTCTTAAATAATTTGGCCTCCAAAGGCTATGTGCTTTACTACTTTTATAGACAAACCTCTATTATGCAATTCATTGTGTTGCACTGGATAGAAAGTGCACATAGCTAGGTTCACATAAATATTTTACACTGAATGAAATTATTTCTAGTTTAAAACTCTTTTGTGAGTTTTCAGTTTTATATGATTTAGTATCTTACACAAGGTCTAATATTTTATTTAGTAGAATTTATGTGGTTTATTCTACTACTGACCTCAAAGTGTAACTATAAGATTATATTAAAAAGAAAACATACCACAAATCTTTGTAAATAACTATTTGTGGTCAAGACAGAATTATCCATAATTGATTTCAAAGCATTGCATAGTTAACTGTTCATATTACTACAGATTTATAATCCAATTAGAGGCCATTATTTTAAGTCTCTCTAAGTTAAAATTTATCCATTAATCTATGGCTAGTATGTAAGTATGCTACTATAATCTTAGTTCATTCAGCAAATTTTAATTGATCCTTAAAATCATGTCAAATGGTATAGGTACTGACATATGATAAACAGAGATCTCTTTCTCCTTCAATTTAGTATTGGAGCTGATATAGTGCTTAAGAGAATTCTCAAATAACTATTTGAAATGTAAATATCTCAATCAGCCATAAAGAAACCAGAGAATCCATTGCCAGTGTGGCCACTCTTTCCAGGTGATTTTGTCAAAAAAAAGGTAGAAAAATAAGGTTTTTTCTTTGCTTGTTTGTTCGCTTGGTTTTATTTATTGTTCCTTTAAAAGCCACTCTATTTGTATCTGTATTAAGTGGACACAGAGTTCACTCACTAAGGAAATAGTAATTTCTTTTGAATTTTATACTCAAAATAACTAATGTGGAAGTGTGGAAGCAAGAGAATTATTATTGTATACTCAAACTAATGGACTAATTTCTTTAGTGTGACCATTAGTGTATCATGATGATTACCATGCTTCTCAGTAGGTGGCTAATTACTTTGAAAAGGAAGCACATAAGTCTAGAAATATGTCCTATCTAAATCCTACCTCACTTGTTGTACTGGCTAGTTTTGTGTGTCAACTTAACACAAGCTGAAGTTATCACAGAGAAAGGAGTTTCAGTTGAGAAAATGCCTCCATGAGATCCAGAGGTAAGGCATTTTCTCAATTAGTGATCAAGGGGGGACGGCCCCTTGTGAGTGGTACCATCTGTGGGCTGGTAGTCTTGGGCTCTATAAGAAAGCCAGCTGAGCAAGCCAGAAGCAAGCAAGCCAGTAAGGAACCCCCTCCATGGCCTCTGCTTCAGCTCCTGCTCCTTGACCTGCCTGAGTTCCAGTCCTGACTTCCTTTGGTGATGAACAGCAGCATGGAAGTGTAAGCTCAATAAACCCTTTCCTCCCCAACTTGCTTCTTGGTCATGATGCTTGTGCAGGAATAGAAAGCCTAAGACACTTATATATAAATTTAATTTAAACTGGAAGGTTTCTGTAGTATTGCTGTTCACAAAATATATTCACATAGGAAGTCTTAATGAGGAATTATCTAATTAACATTGATTGGTCTAACTGCATGTCTGTGTGGGGATACCATGATTGCTCATGGAAGAAGTTATAGCCTATGATAGTTGGTACCTTTCATAATCTGGGCTTTGAACTGTATGAGTGAAGAGTTCTAGTTGACAATATGAATTCATTTATTTATTTCTGGTTTTGACCGTAGATATTATACAATCATAGATTTGAGTTCTTGTCTTTATTTTCCTTAAATGAAAATTATAAGCTGTAATGGTAAGGTGAATGAACTTTCCTCTTGTAAGTAATCTGGGTAAAAAAAGCTTATTTGATGGTGGCTAAGCAAGGCACTAATCTGTAAGTATAACATGATATCATTAGGAGTCATTTTATTGCTGGATTGAGTTTGGTTTTATTTGAGGTCTCCTGGCTATCCGGTCTCAGGTGATTAATCACCCAATGTGTGTGGTAAGAGTTCCATCTCATTAAGTGAGCATTAATTCAAATCAGATATTGAATACTTATTTCTAAAAGCATCATGGCACCATTGTATTAACATCTTGTATAACTGGTTTTCTTAATATCTTTCTGACTAAGGTAAATCAATAGTGTAGCTGCCTCTTTTCTTTCAGTCCATGAAGGCCCTCATTCAATTCACAGTTCAACCTTTCATATTGCATAGTTGAGAAATCCTGTAAAGAGCAGTTCTTACAGTGGTTTATATATTTTTTAACTCATTGGACTGAGCTCGAGGTCCCCAATGAAGGAGGTAGAGAAAGGACTGAGGTAGCTGAAGGGGTTTGTAACCCATAGGAAGAACAATAACAACCATCTGGACTCCCAGAATTCCTAGGGACTAAACCACCAACCAAAGAGTACACATGGACGGACCCATAGCTCCAGATGCATATTTAGCAGAGGATGGCCTTGTTGGGCATCAGTGGGAGGATATGCCCTTGGTCCTGTGAAGGCCCGTTGCCCCAGTATAGTGGAATGCCAGGGCAGGGAGGTGGGAGTGGGTGGGTGGGTGGAGGAGCACCCTCATAGAAGCAGGGGCAGGGGGCATGGGTTGGGGGTTTCCAGAGGTGAAACCAGGAAAGGAGATATAATTTGAAATGTAAATAAATAAGATATCCAATAAAAGAAAACAAGAAAAAAAAGTGAGTACATACCATGCATGTTCTTTTGGAACATGCTTACCTCACTCAGGATGCATCTACTTTCTTGCAAAATTCATGATGTCCTTGTTTTTAATGTCTGAGTACTATTCCATTGTATAAATGAACCTTATTGCTTTTCATCCATTCTTCAGTTGTGGGACATCTAGGTTGTTTCTAATTCCTGGCTATTGCAAGTACAGCTGCTATGAATACAGCTGAGCAAGTGTCCTTGTGGGATGGTGGAATATCCACCATGACCAGGAGTGTTATAACTGGGTTTTGAGGTAGAAAAATTCCCAATTTTCTGAGAAACCACCAAATTGATGTTCAGAGTAGCTGTACAAGTTTGCATTCTCACCAGCAGTGGAGGAGTGTTTACCTTCCTCCATAACCTCACCAGCATGTGCTTTCCTTGAGTTTTTGATCTTGGCCATTTAGATCATTGTAAGGTGAAATCTCACACTTGTTTTTAATTTGCATTTCCCCGATGCCTAAGGATTTGGAACATTTCTTTAGGTGCTTCTCTGCCATTAGAGATTCCTTTGTTGAGAATTCTATTTTTATCTGTATTCCATTTTTAAATCGAATTTTTTGCTTTGTTGGTGTCTAATTTCTTGAGTTCTTTACATATTTTAGATATTAGCCCTGTGTAAGATGTAGAATTACTAAAGAACTTTTCCCAGTATATAGGCTGTAGTTTTGTCCCAGTGGCAGTGTCCTTTGCTTTACAGAGGCTTTTTAGATTTCCTGAGGTAATTGTTGAACTTAGTGTTTGAGCCAGGGGTGGTTTGTTCAGGAAGGTGATTCCTGTGTTGATGATTTCCAGCATTTTCCCCACCTTCTTTTCTACTAGATTTAGTATATCTGGTTTTACCTTCAGTTCTTTGATCCATTTGGAATTAAGCTTTGTGTAGGGTGATAGATAACGATCTATTTGCATTCTTCTACATGCAGATATACAGTTAGACCAACACCATTTGTTCAAAATGCTTTCCCTTTTCTAGTGTATGATTTTGGCTTCTTTGTCAAAAGTCAATTACCTGTAGATATGTTGGTTTATTTCTGGGTCAATTCGATTCCAGTGATCAACATATTTGTTTCTATATCAATACCACACATTTTTATTATTATTTCTCCGTAGTTCAGCTTGAAGTCAGGATTTCTGATACCACTAAAAGTTCTTTTATTGTTCAGGATTGTTTTGACTATCCTGAATCTTTTTTTTTTGTTTTGTTTTGTTTTGTTTTTTTTTTTCATGAAGGTCAGAATTATTCTTTCAAGATCTGTAAAGAATTGTGTTGGATTCTTCATGGGAATTTTATTGAATCTGTAGATTGCTTTTGGGTAAGATGGCCATTTTCACTATGTTAATCCTACTGATCCATAAACAAGAGCAATCTTTTCATCTTCTGATAGCTTCCTTGATTTCTTTCTTCAGAGACTTGAAGTTCTTGTCATACAGATCTTTCACTTGCTTAGTGAGAGTTACACCAAGATAGTATATATTATTTGGTGTGATTGTGAAGAATATAGTCTCACTAACTTCTCTCACATCCCACTTATTGCTTGTATAATGGAGGGCTACCGATTGCTTTGTGTTAATTTTGTACCCAGTCACTTTGCTGAAGCTATTTATCAGCTCTAAGTATTCTATGGTAAAATTTTTGGGGTCATTTATGTATACTATCATATCATCTATAAAGAGTGATTCTTTAACATTTTCCTTTCTCATTTTTATCCACTTTGATCTCCATTAGATGTTATATTATACTAGCTAGAACTTCAAGTACTCTATTGCAGAGATAAGGAGAAAGTGCACAGCCTTTTCCTGTCACCAATATTTGTAGAATTGCTTTAAGTTCTCTTCATTTAATTGGATGCTGGCTACTAGTTTGTTGTATATTGCTTTTATTATGTTAGGTATGTACCTCATATCCCTGATCTCTCCAATATTTTTAACATGAAAGAGTGGAAACATTTTCTTTAGAGACATCCATCATCTCTGGATGTTATAATCTATATGCCCCCTCTTCTGTATAGATCTGAAAACCTTAAGGAGAGAGTTTGATGATGACATACCATTTTGGCCTGAGTACTTCAAAATTTCTGACTCTTTTCACATTGTCCAGCTGTGGGTCTCTATGTTAACCATTCTTAATAAGCACACAGAAGTTCAGATTTCTACTCAGAAGATAAACATTTACCTTTGTGCATTCATATGTGAAATATAATGAAGAGAATAAATATCCTTTGACTTTTGCCTGAGATAATTGCTGTGAGGTTGAAGTATGAGATCACAGATAGATAATATCACCTAGAACTCCTTTATTAGCAGAGTAGAAAGATGTGAAGGACTCTTACATCTTGACCTTTCCTTGAGAGAAATAAAAACCAATGCCTCAAAAGCACAGATTGTTTCAGAAAGTGCTATGAATCACCACCACACAGTCAAATGTTTGCCCTTCATAGGAACAAAGGCTTTCACAAACAATGCTTTTATTTCTTCCATCATTTTCTCATGAAAAGAATATCTATCCCCCTAGTCCATTAGAAACATGTTATATTTTGCATATCCCAAAGAAAGGAGACTGGGCCAGATACAAAAGCATGATGCAAGGAAGCCCCAAAGTAATAGAGAGCTCTTGTAAAGAGCAATGTTACTGAATATGGCCAGTGTTTTGGAAACACTGATATTTGGGGCGCTGTACTTGACTTTCAACATCTTATCCATGAAAAACTAGATGATTCCACTAAATGACTTCAAAGAATTTTCTTTCTAGAATATTTTTTTAAAGAGCTTATGAAAGCAGTGCACATAATGAAAATGTGGGAAGACACTAAAGAATATGCAGAATTCAATAATGACTGGTGAAAAAAATCTTTCATCAAACAGTAAATCTAATTATGGTACACTTTGATTAGGGTAATCACTACAATTTATATTGCTCTCTTCATTTCTGTCCTTTCCACCTTTCTATCTTATGAGTGCTTCCTTTGTACTACTTAGTACCAAAAGTGGACTTTGTAAGTTAGCATACTCAACTCCTCTTTTCAGTTGTTTTTTCTATGCAAATGTACCACAACTAAAATGAAAATACTGTCTTTGACATGGAACCCCTAAAGGCTATTTTAATAATGGTAATATTCATTCAGAGAGGAGTCATGAGAACAGAATTCTAGAGGTAGATAAAGTTCTAGATAATTTTTTTAAAATAATAATTATAAAAATATATGAAATTAAACTTAGGGAATTACATTTCTGAAAACATCGCACCGAATATAGTAGTCTTGATTTGATTACTTGACCAACACCTCAGATTATTTAATATGAGGATGTTTTTTGGTTCTTTTAGATTGAATTGTTGATAATTATCAACATATGCATTCCTGAAAATGACCCTAACTCATTCAAAAAGATAATACAATCAGTTATGTTGCGTGCGATCTTAAATATGTTCATTTAAATGTTTTAAAGTCAATTACACAGTCAGAAACTGAGCCTTTGCTCTAAATCTGTGAATTCAGTTATTCTGCAACTATCTTGATTAATAAAATATTAAGAGTTTATTTGTTACATTTACCAAACAACTGAATAAAATGCATATGGAAATAAAAGAAAATATTTCTTTAAAAAACAAGTAGTTGAGTTGCAGGGAGGATTCATGTTTTGTGTTGGACAAATATATCAAAAATATAACAAAATCAGAAACGTTAACAATGTTCGGAGAAAAGTCACCTATGATATCAGCAGGTCAAAAACAGGTGTGTGTATCAAAGTTCCATTTACAGTATCAAAGATAAAACACCCATAGTATGTACTCACATGAACATGGTTACATAAAAATATAATACTCTACTGTTTTAAAATGAAAATTTGAGAACAGTGAGTACAAAGACCTTGATTATTAGGTGGTGCAAATCTGTAATCCCAGTCATTCCAGAGTATGGAGCAGAAGGATGGTAAGGTGAAAACAAGCCTAAGCTACAGAGTGAATTCAAATCTAACCTTACTGAGTGCACATAAATTGGAAAAATTGAAATAAAAATAAAACTATTTTAAAATATCATAGAGAGAAATTAGGTAGATTTCTAGAATGTAGAAGATCATAGACTCAGCCCTAATACCAAGGCAGAGATGGAAGGAAAGAAAAAAAAAAAACAATGGGTACAAAGAAAGGGGGGATTAAAAAAGGAAGAGAGGGGAAAGCAAGGAAGCAAAGTAATTCTTATTATACATAAATCCCAGAAAAACTTGGATGGATGGGGATTTCCTGGAAGAAGAAAGCTAGGCATCAGAAGCAATGTTGGCAATGCTCTGAACCATGCAAATTTTAAAATTATTGCTGTTTAAAATGTGTGTGTGTGTGTGTGTGTGTGTGTGTGTGTGTGTGTGTGTGTGTGTTTCTGTGTGTGCACATGTATGCGTGTGTCTGTATATGTGACAGAAACAAACTGACTAACTGAATTTGATTATATTGCTATTAACTCAATACAGAAATCCATTCTCATGTCTTAACATAAAGATCAAAACTAATACAGAATAGAAGTTGCCAACTCTTTCTTGTACAATACCCAAATGTTATTGAAAGTAGAAATAGTTTTAGCAGTCATTCAAAGTTGCCTAGGTTTAGAGTACCAGTCATTATTTCCCCTTGTTACATGTACTTTACATTGCCTTAAGATAGCTATTGGTACCCCGAACAGGCGAATGCTATTGTAACTTCACAGATACTTGCCATATTGATCATTGTTTTTCAATGATGTCACAGATGTTAGAACTATTAAATGTTTCCATCATCTGGTAATTTCAATAGTAATTTTTAGTACAATAGGTACCAGAATGCAAGGAGAAGGACTTCAGGTTGGATGTAGACAAGTCATCTGTGTCCTGTGTCCTAAGACTAAGATGCCTTGAACAACAGTGTCTTACTTTCACCTCACCTTTTGTTAGGGACAAGAGGTAATACCCTGGGCAACCACTTAACTGGAATTTCCTCATGTCTGGCACTAGGGATTTTGTTAGTCTGAATGTTATATGTGACATTGTTAGACCAAGTACAGTAACATTTCTAAAGATATATTTAGATGTTTTGTGTATAATTTTATGAAATAATATGATTCCTTGAGACTATCAAGTAACCTTGGTCCTATTTGAAACTCTGTCTTCTTCAGTATTGACCTCCCTCACTCCTCCCCTTTGTAGCACCTCCCAATTTTCTAATCCCCACTTCTCTCATTTATCTTTGTATTACCTTCTCGATACAGCCCCCTTAACACACACATACATTATCATGTCTAGATTGGAGGTTTGAATAAGAATGCTTTCCATCAGCTCATATATTTTATTGTTTAGCTATTATGGATTGTCACTATGCGGGAGGGATTAGGAGGTGGCTAGTTAGAGGAAATATGTCATTGAGGGTGTGCATTCAGGTTGAAAAACCCAAGCCAGGTCCAGCATGTTATTCTTCCTTATACCTGCAAATGTACAAGTAGAACTCTCAGCTACTTCCTCAGCATTGTGTTTGTCTGTATACTGCCATTATCTCCGCCATGATGAAAATGGACTAAACCACAGAAATTGTAAGCAAGTCTTGCTCTGCCAGAATCTGACCAATACAGATGTGGATGCTCGCAGCCAACCATTGGACTGAGCAAACGGACCCCAATGGAGGAGTTAGGGGAAGGACTAAAGGAGCTGAAGGGTTTTGCAAATCCATAGGAAGAACAACAATATCAACCAACCAGACCCACCCCCCAGAGCTCCCAGACACTAAATCACCAAACAAAGAGTAAATATAGAGGGACCTATGGTTCCAGTTGCATATGTAGCAGAGGACAGCCTTATCTGGCATCAATGGGAGGGGAGGCCATTGGTCCTGTGGAGGCTCAATGCCCTAGTGTAGGGGAATGAAGCAGGAATGGGTGGATGGGTGGACGAGCACCCTCATAGAAGCAGGGGGAAGGGGAGGCAGATAGGTGGTTTGTGAAGGGAAAAAAAGAAAAGGGGATAACATTTGAAGTGTAAATAAATAAAATAACTAATTAAAAACATAAAATAAAGGGAGTAAATTTAAACCTTATTTAAAAATTACTTTTTATAAGGGTTGCTGTGGTTACTGTGTCTTTTTACAGCAACAAAATGCTAAAACAGGTGTTATTTTTCCATATTATATATTCATATATAAAGACTTGGAACTAGGAACCACAGAGGAAGAGAACATGTAATAATTACCTTTTTGGTTTCCAGTTTACCTTACTTGTTATGATCTTTCCTAGGTCTATCCATTAAAAAAATAGAAGTAGAAGATGACAGAGAATCAACAGGTTCTATAAAACACAAAACACAGCCTTGTTTGCCCTCAGTGGGAGAGGATGTACCTAATCCTGCAGTGACTTGATTTGCTGCGGTGGGATGATACCCAGGGGGGCCTCCCTCTTCTCTAAGGAGAAGAGGAGGGGCGTATAGGGAGATGGTATATCTGAGGAAGTGGACTGGGAGGAGAGGGGTTGATGCAAACAGGATATAAAGTGAATAAATAAATTAATCAATGGAAAATGTATTCTGTAACACTTTTAAAGAATTAATAATCCTTAAAAATAGTATAAAACAAAAACAATCAAACAAAAACAGATCCCAGTAACCACAAGGAAATTTAGTACATATCTGTCAATACTTGAGGGGCAAAAACAAACAAACAAACAAACAAACAAACAAACAAACCAAGGTCAACAAGAAGCAGTATTTAAATTAAATAAACAAGATGGTAAAAACTGAAGAAACACCAGTTAATGGAAATACCAGAAATCTTATAACAAGTTAACTTATTATCTTATTCTAGAAAACATTCCTTTAGATAAAATTAAAAAAAAATAGAACTCAGTGAAAGTGTCTTCTTATAGATCTCTGTAATTGTATTCCAGCTCCTTAGAGACCATCCATACTGCCTGACTTACGCAGAGAAGGAACAAGTGCATACCAAGCACAGGGCTTCTCTGATTCCTGCCTTTCTGCTCTTCATTCTGTTCATATCCTTTATCTTTGCTTGCCTGATACTTGTCCCTTTATTTGCAATTTTAAAGATCCTAAAGAAAACAGATTACAGATAGTAGGGATTGACATAAAGGAGAGCAAAGAAGTTCTAAGATTACTGCTATATCTTCTTGACATGTGTCAATTCCTTTTATTCCTCTGTTTCTAAGAAATTCAGAGTTGATATGACTCACAGAAAGAGAGGATCAAAGGAAAAATATGTAATAAGAATCATGGTGGTTTTTTTCTAAATATGAAAATGATTACATAGTGCTTCCACCAAATTTCTGCAAAATGCAGTTATCCCAATGTTTAATGATAGACTGAGATTATATTAACATTCTTTGTCTTCTGTAATAAATTATCATCATAATAACATTTATCCTTGTCTTGGTCGGAGTCTAAAAGTCTAAACCTAGTTGTACTGGGACAGAATAAAGATGCTGGCAGAGATATGCATTCAGCATTAATCAAAGAATCTATTCCTTAGTGCGTCCCATCTTCCTTGGTTTGAGGCCCCATGTGGGTAATATCTGATTCTTTGAACACTTTGTCTATTCTGTATCTGTAAAATACTCATTTTACATCTGACTTGAAACTATAATGAAAGTCTGATTATTTAAGCATCCATACCTTGATCACACAGTTGTCTACATAATATACTATTATCATGTCCAGTGTATCTTTTATCACAACCATTTTTTGACAATTTATTGAAGATATGTAATATCAATAAAGAATAGATTCAAGGACAATTAATGTTACTTTAGCTATCAAAGATGACTATTTGAACTAGGAAAAGTAGAAGTTTTGCTTAAATTTTAATACATTGCAAGTCACAAAATTATTAAATGAGTGTCTCTTCTTGCTAATTGAAGGCATAGGCTTTTAATTAATGAAAAATATTACATATAAAAGCAAATCTAAATATATGTGTAATCAATTGCAAAATTATGATTAAATGTTTAATAGGGAAATCTGGTAAATATAAAATATGTTAATTATTTTGACAAATATGTTAAATATTTGTTTGCTCAATCTACATTATTATTTAACAGCCTAAGAATATAAGTTAATCAATGTCCTTAGTATAAAATATTAGCAGTATATTAGCTGGAAAAGAAAGTGAATCATTGTGTCAAAATGTAGCTTACTAGCTAATATTGACATTAATACCAACTCATTTGAAAAGAATCTTTCAGCTTTTGGCTATCACAGATAAAACTACTACAAACATAGCAGAGATCCTATTCCAGTGGTAGGGCATGTGTTGGGTATATGCCCAAGAGTGGTATAATTGGGTCTTCAGGTAGATCTATTTCCAATTTTCTGAGGAACCACCAGATTGATTTTCAGAATGGTCTTACCACTTTTCAATTCCACCAGCAATGGAAGAAACAATCCAGATGTCCCACAATGGAAAAATGGAAACAGAAAATATGGTTCATTTACACAATGGAATATTATTCAGCTATTAAGAATGAGGACATCATCCTGAGTAAGGTAACTCAGACTCAAAAGGACATGTATGTTATGTACTCACTAGTAAGTGGATATTAGCCAAGAAAGTACAGAATACCTAGGATAAAGTCTACCGAACTCAAGAAGTTTAAACAAGCCAAAGGGCACAATTGAGGATGCCTCAATCCCACTTGGGAGGGAGAAGAAAGCAATCATGGGTGGCAGAGGGAGGGACAGACCTGCATGGGAGAGGGAAGGGGAAGAGGAAAGGGAAACATGATCAGTTATTGGGAAGGGGGAGCAGCAGAGAAGCCCTGAGGGCCAGCAGAATGCATGGGAATTTGCAACCTCGTTGGGGGGTGGAGTGGGCTGTAGAAAGTACCAGAGACCTAGGAAGTAAGAGAATCTCAGGACTCAAAAGGAGGAACCTTAGATAAAATACCGAATAGTTGGGATAGGAAACTTGTAGAGTCCACCTCCAGAAGAAAGACAAGGCATCAAGAGAAGAGAGGTGGTTGCCATTCCACAGTCAAAATCTCTGACCCAGAATTGCTCCTCTCTAAAAGTACTGCAGGGAGAAAAATGGAGAAGAGACTATGGAGAGGATTTCCAGTGTCCAGTCCGAATTGGGATCCATCTGAAGGGGAGGCTACAAGGCCTGACACTATTATTGATGCTGTGGTGTGCTTACAGACAGGAGCCTAGCATGTCTGTCCTCTGAGAGACCCAACAAGCAGCTGACTGAGACAGCAAGGGAATAAAGTCAGGGATCCCTGTGATTGAATTAAGGAAGACTGGAAGAAGCAGAGGAGGAGGGCAACTCCATAGGAAGACCAGCAGTCTCAACTAATCTGGACCCCTGAAATCTCTCAGACACTGAGCTACCACCCAGGCAGCATGCACTAGCTGATCCAAGGCCCTGACACATATACAGCAGAGGACTGCCTAGTCTGGCCTCAGGGACAGAAGAGGTACCTAACCTTTGAGAGACTTGAGGCCCCAGGGATTGGCAAGGCCTGGTGGGGTTGCAGGTTGGGCGTTTGGGGGACATCCTCTTGGAGACAGGGGGAAAGAGGAATGGAATCAGATACTGTGGGAGGGCGGACCAGGAGGGGGTAATGAATGTAAAAAATAAAAGCAATAATAACAATAAAAGATCTTCAAGCAATTCCTGGGCTATAATTTTCACCGCAGAAGAAATAATCTACTTTTTCTGATTCCTTATTCTTAGATTCCTGTAAAGTAGAATTGTTAAAAGTCTTCCAGGATGTAGAAATATACTCTCAGTGTTGTGGAGGGAAAGTTGTTGGGAAGATCACATTTTACAAATTTGTTTTGCATTGTCCTTTTCTATTTCAACTGAACGCTGAAAAAGACAAGGGAAGGAATCACCGTCTACTATTTTTGTAGTTTAAATAATAAAGAAATGTTATTTAAAATCACGCAGTTTTGGACAGCTGTTTATTTAAAAACAGAAGCTCAGCTTCTAGTGACACTTTTATCCTTTTGAATCGCACAGTGATAGGGCATGATCTCTACGTGTACACCACTACGGAGGTCAGTATGAGAAAGTACCTCGTATACTTAAGAACAATACCTCTAATACTGTGCTTTATTCTCATGTTATATATTAAAAGGTGTAGAAGCAGCTACTCCCTGATGTCACCTACCTGCACTAATTTGATTTTACGCATATAGCTGCAATAGTTTTAAAGAAAAATGTTGACAGTTGTTACTAGATATTATATAGCATAAAATGAGTGGAAACTGGTAGAGTATCTAACCAAACTTATCAGAATGTCTCTTGAGGAAAAGACACACTTTCATAAAACAGAAAATAAGACTTGTGTTAAGTAGAAAATATTTTAAATGTGTGGGTTCCACATCCTTTGTAAATTTTTCCTGTAAATTTTGTGACTCAGACATGGTGCAATATAGTTTTCCTGTAATCTCTCCAGGTAGTCCAGTCATTTTAGTTACTTCCTATCTTTTCTCATAAGAGACCCACTACATTTTGCTAGACTTGGTCTTCTCTGAGACCAAAGGTAAGCTTGTAGTCACAGATTTAGTCCAATTATAATCCAGTAATCCCTACTATTACAGAAAAATTAAATGGTGCTTAATGAAACTTGTTGCTTAAACTAGCAAAACTTCAGAAAACTATTTCTACATTGAATGTCTATAAGAACCTATGAAATGAGATGAGTTAGTAAAATGTTTGCCCTTTAAGGAGCGGTAAGGACAAATGCAGACTATTTAAAATGGATTAGAAGAGACAGGTGTGAGGGGTGTCACATGGCAGGTATGTAGGTGAAGTGTTAGAATACATAAAGAAAATTTATGGAGACAAAAATATCAAATGAGTAGGAAATGATAAAAAATAGAGCAAGTATCAAGACATTGTAGTCAAATATGTCTGCTGTTCTAGACAATAAATAGATAGATAGATAGATAGATAGATAGATAGATAGATAGATAGATAGATAGATAGAATGCCCCTGGGGCAAAGATGAGCTCACAAGCTCACAATGTGAGATGATCAAAGAGCAAAGGGTAAAGGTGTGACTCTGGAGGAAGATTTGGAGTTGATGCACACTAGGACACAATGGCTCTTTCTAAAATGAAAGGTTCTTTCCCCACCCACGGTGAATACAACATGAAGCTTGGACATGGTGTTCTGGGATTGGTATTTAAATATTCTGAATGATATCTGAATAATAGAAAGTGGCTAGGAGTTCCATGATAAAGCAGGTTTTTCAAAAGACTATCTGATATCTGTTTAGTGAGCAGAACATTCCAGTCTCTAACAGAATACACTGCGTTTCTGTAGGATTCTGTTTTGTGAATTTTCTTCTAAATACTTCATTGATATAAAACAATTCTAGGCCAGACATCAGAAGTCTTTATCTTGAGTTACACATACTACTACAGATGGCAAACTCATGCCTCAGTATCATTTGTGACTGGAAGTAAATAGGGTTGATATATCATTTAAATTACTTCAGCGGTTTTACATCTTTTCCCAAGTCACTATAAGGCTGAAAATGAAAAGAAGGATCATAATCATAATACCATTCACACAAGAGTCAAGAGCTAGAATTATGTTTTAAATATTAACATTTTAAAATAAATAATTTCTTGCTGTCTATTATATTTAAGTTTGGTCTGGTTTTGTTCTTAGAAATTCCTCAGTTCTATCACTGAGTCAATTTTATTTGTTCTTTCTGGTTTTGTTTTTGTTTCCTTTTGTTTTTGTTTTTTTTAATATAGGTACTAAAGACGATAAACTTCCCTCTTAGACTTGTTTGTATTTTGTCACAGATGTTTTGTTACAACTTTGACAGATGTTATCCTTCTCATCTTTTCTTCATCCTTCTATTCTAAAATTCACACCTTATTCTCACCTTGCTGGTCTTGAAGCAAGCACTGAATACTGACTAGAAACATTCTTTCTTCACAAGTAAAACAGTTTTTTTGTTTGTTTTTTTATTTTTTATTTTTTTGTGCTTATGGAAACTTAGAAAATAGTTAATATAAAATACATGAAATAAAAGAAAGCCTACTTGAAATTTATCATATTTAGGCAGAGAAATGAAGAAACTATGTTAAAAAATATATCACAAAAGCAGTATATACTTTAGATACTGTCTGAAAATTTTGAAGAGTTTGAAACACTTGCATTTTATGCAAATCAAAGCTATATATTAGGCAACATCACCATTCTAATTTTTTTCAAACACTAAAACAAATCTAACATAAAAAAAAAGAAAATCTACATTGTTTCTGGTAGGAATGTTAATATCGTTCAAAAGTAACTAGTTCAGTTATGAATGAGTTTATGACGGTATACTTAATATTCAGTGAGTGTTGACATAAGCAATGATCATAAGTATAGCACCTAAGTTTAAACCTTTGATCCCACAGAGAACAGAGGGAACCAACTCCCAAATTTATCTTCTTATTTCCATATAGGCTGTGTTATACATGTGCCCATATCAAATGTTAATTGTAATAAAATATTTTAAATTCATAAAAGTTTTCAATGTAATAGATGGAAAGATTTTACAAACAAATGTAAGTATGTAGAATAATGTAAATGATTAATTTAATATATTATTGATGTAAAATTTTTATAGCTCTCATATGTGAATAATAATGCCATCACTGCAAACATATCATCATTCAACCAGATAGATATGTATGCGTATGTCCATCCACTATCTCACCATTTAGCAATTAAGTTTTTCCTAAGGGCCTAATTATTCTGATTCTACAGAAATGCATTAAAGTCTTGGAGAAAAAAAATTATTAAATTATTTTAGCAGACATTATATAACTCATATTTCATTATATACTATTTTGATCAGAAAGTAATTTATATTTTATTATACAATTATAATATCAAACATTTCCTCTTTTCCCAGGTCCTGTAGTACCATGATATGTCTCTTAAAATAGCTGAATATTTTGTCTTTCTACAAACCTTTTACAACCTTTTCTCTCAATGTCCAACGAATGCATGGTCTTAAGCCCATTCACTCTGAAAAGCAGACAAAATAAGCAGGATTTAACTTTCCCCATGTTGCACATCACTTTTTATTGCTTTTTCATGTTTCCTTTGACTTATAAAACCCACAACATAGTTTTCTACAGTTGAATTATTGATTGGATCTTGCAGTCTTTCTAAAGGTAGTACCTTTGATTTACTTAGCTATTTCTCTCTAACAAACGTCTGAGACAGTGTGATTCAGCCCTCTTGTGATTGAACAAATGCAACATAAAACAACAATGTCATCTTTTAGACTCAGAAATCTAAAAGCCTGTGCCAGGATAAAATTGGTGGAGAGAAAACTAAAGCCTCTGATTTATATTTACAGGATATATAAGTGAAAATATCAAGTAGCTTCAGTAATATTTACATGAAGATGATAGCAGTAAATGTTTGTCTCCTAGACAAGTACACAAATACCAACATACAAGCACAAGAACACACACACACACACACACACACACACACACACACACACACACACACACACACACACAGCACAATACAGAAAAGACCTTACCTTAGGAAAAATCCAAAAAAATGGAAGTATACTGAACAACAAACTCAAATAATATGAATGACACATAGAACTCACAAATCATGTCTATATTTCTTATGAATATGACTGCATGAAAACCATCAGTGATGTTGAGATGGATACTCAAGAAGATTGAGAAGAAAGGGGGGATATGGGCAAGGAAAAGATAAGGAAAGGTAAAATTGTGTTAGGTATTTGCTGATAGAGAGTGAAATATGTGATTTGTAGTGATAAAAGGGAGGATATTGATTCTACAGGGTTGAATTTACTTTTTGCTTGAAGATTGGGTGATAATTGGCTAAGATATGCTATGTGCTCAATAAACAACCCAAAGTCTTAACAGTAAGATGAATAGTATCATATGAACTTTAATTGTATGCTAATTGACTTAGAAAAAAATCTTGGTTTTTGTTATTATTTAGCAAATTACATATAATAAATACATATGAACTAGATTTTATTTAGTTGGTATTACTTTGTATTTAATCTTAATAAGATGCACATATATTTGATTTCTTTTGTCAAATCCAATTTTTTTCTCACATAATATGTATTTCTTGTAACTTCTGCTTCTTCTATTCTTCCTTATTTCTTCCCATGTCTCCTCCTCTGATTTGGATCTACCCCCTTACTGTCACTAATTATTAAACAAAGTCTTCTATAGGATTATAATAAAATTAAATTAACATGTAATAAGAATAACAAATTTATAGGAACCATGGAGCAGCCAGGGACAGGAAACTTCCAGTTTCTATGTGCACTCCAGAGTGTACTCTGTGCCACAGCTCTCCATACCTGAACCCTGCCTGGAAAGAACTGGTCTCCCAGGAGTTTTGACATACCTAAGATCACAAGTGAAACCACCACTATTGCTCCAATACCTGGCCCAAGTGGGACCTGCCAGGAGGGCATAGGACACAGGAACTGCAAGCAGCTGGGGACAGGATCCTTCCAGTTTCTATATGCTTCCCAGAGCTAACCCTATGCGACAGCTCTCTGTATGCAAATCCCTCCTGGAGAGAGCTGGTCTCCGAGGAGTGCTGAAACACCTAAGATCATAGGCTTATAAGCTAACAAGAGGAACAAGCTGCAGTCAGAGACAGCAAGATCAGCTAATACCAGAAATAACCACAGGCAAGCACAAGAACATAAACAACAAAAATCTATGCTACTTGGTATCACCAGGACCCAGTTCTTCCACCACACCAAGCCCTGGATATCCCAACACACTGGAAAAGCATGATTTGGATTTCAAACCACATCTCA
Source organism: Uromys caudimaculatus (assembly GCA_028551405.1). Classification (NCBI taxonomy): domain Eukaryota; kingdom Metazoa; phylum Chordata; class Mammalia; order Rodentia; family Muridae; genus Uromys; species Uromys caudimaculatus. The sequence continues at coordinate 41,246,620 of CM052702.1, read as the reverse complement.
TGATGATGATAGATGACTTTAAAAAGGAAATGCAGCAGAACACAGGTAAACAAGGTAGAAGCCCTTATAAAGGAAATGCATATATTCCTTCAAGAAATACAGGAAAACACAACCAACAGGTAAAGGAATTGAACAAAACCATCAAGGATCTAAAAATGAAAATGGAAACAATAAGGAAATCACAAAAGGAGACAACTCTGGAGATAGAAAATCTAGGAAAGAGATCAGGGGTCCTAGATGCAAGCATCACCAACAGAATACAAGAGATAGAAGAGAGAATCTCAGGTGTAGTAGATACAATAGGAAACATTGACATGATCATCAAAGAAAATACAAAAAGAAAAAAAGCTCCTAACCCAAAACATCCAGGAAATCCAGGACAGAATGAGAAGACCAAACCTAAGGATAATAGGTATAAAAGAGAGCAAAGATTCCCAACTCAAAGGGCCAGTAAATATCCTCAACAAAATTACAGAAGAAAATGTTCCTAACCTGAAGACATGTCCATTAACATACAAGAAGTCTACAGAACCCTAAATAGATTGGACCAGGTTCCCGTCCCATAATAATCAAAACACAAAATGCATAAAACAATGAAAGAATATTAAAAGCAATAAGGGGAAAAGGTCAAGTAAAATATAAAGGCAGACCTATAAGAATTACACCTGACTTCTCAACAGAGACTCTAAAATAAGAAGCTCCTGGGCAGATGTCATACAGACCATAAGAGAATAGAATTGCCAGACCAGCCTACTATAACCAGAAAAACCTCAGTTACCATAGATGGAGAAACCAAGATATTCTGTGACAAAACCAAATGTACACAATGTCTGTCCACAAATCAAGCCCTACAAAGAATAATAGATGGAAAACTCCAACAAAAGGAGGGACTCTAAACCCTAGTAAAAGCAAGAAAGAAATCTTTCATCAAACCCAAAAGAAGATAACCATACAAACGTAATTCCACCTTTAATGACAAAAATAACAGAAAACGACAATCAACTGGTCCTTAATATCTCTTAATATCAATGGGTTCAATTCCCCAGTAAAAAGACGTAGATTAACAGACTGATACATAAACAGGACCCAGCATTTTGCTGTGTATAGAAAATGTCCCTAAATGACAAAACCAGACACTACCTCAGAGTAAAGGCTTGAAAAAAATCCCAAGCAAATGCTCCCAAGAAACAAGCTAAAGTAGCAATTCTAGTATCGAATAAAATCGACTTTTAACCAAAAGTTATCAAAAAAAGGTAAGGAAGAATACTTCATATTCATCAAAGGAAAAAAATCTACCAAGATGAACTCTCAATTTTGAACAACTATGCTCCAAATGTAAGGGCACCCACATTCATAAAAGAAACTTTATTAAGCTCTTTTATAGTGGGACTGCTATTTGGTCCTTTTCTGATAGTCAAAACTTCAATGAGAACTCTGCCAGTCTCCAAGTGTCATCAGTTAATTGCTCTTAGATAGTAATCAGTCTTTCTCCTACTCAGAGCACATTCTAAGAGGTTGTAAAACAATTAACCAAAGGTCATAAAAAGGAAACTAAGGATTTATTATAGGTGCTAGGACAGAAGATAAAATATTGACTGGGTTTATCTATACAAAACACCACTAATAACCTAGTTATTTTTTTAAACCTGCAATGAACCTGTGGAACTGAGACAGGTGATGGATGTTTAGCCAGATAATTACTCCTAATGGATATGCATGTAAACATTTGCAGTTGTAAACTTTTATTTCAATTTATGATTTGATTTTTTTGTGTGAACTTGTGATGAACTTTGTAACATGTCATGTCTTCTGAAAGATGTTTAAGTGCTGAGAAAAAAGAGAAGAGTCTGGACTGAGCTGTGAGGACTGAACTGAGAGGGACTGAGCTGAGAAGAACTGAGATGAGAAGAACTGAGATGAGAGAGGAACTGAGCTGAGGAGATGGTTTTAGACAGAACACTATTTTAGATAGAACTGAACCCAAGAAGAACTTAGAAGTACAGGCACAGTATTGGGAGAAAAGACATTGATTGAGAGTTAGAGTATTATTGTGACATCAGAGCAGGAGGAGAGAGCAAGATTAGAAGGAGAATGCAGAGTGGAATAACTTAGAAACCATAGGTAACATAAAAAAGCTAAGAGAGCAGTGTGCAGAATGCAGAGGGAAAGAAGAAAAAGGAAGACACTGCAGAGAGTATAAGGAGCAGGCAGCCTTCTCCATGTCCCATGGTAAGGACAAGACAGGCTTAGTCTTATTTAAAGGAACAAAACTTTATTCTGATGAATGTCGGTTTAATTCATTTAGCATTTAAAAAGTAGCAGTCTTTTCTTTCTCTATGCAATAAAGGTTGGAGCTCATTTTTCATCCAGAATGAGTGAGTTTTTTCTGCACTGGTGCTTGGTCTTTTGCTCCATATGCAAATGTAAGTATGTATGTAATTGTGAGAATGCATGCATACATGTGTGTATATGTATGAAATTATGGGAATTCATGCAAGCTGCATCCAGCAGGTTTAAATGGAAATGAATAAATGAGCTTGCATGAATCTGCATATGAACTTATGTGAGTTTATGCATATTTGCTTATGTAAAAGTTTTTTCTTCTGTGAGTGTAATTCTCTTCTCCTGGCTCAATAGAAGTTTATTGCTCCAACTTCCCCCTAGCCCTACAAGCAAGAGGCATCTGATCAAAAGGGAAAAGGCTCTAGCAATTAATCCTTTACTTTATCTCCTGCTGTTTTAGGATGAGGTGCTAAGTTCCAGAGACTGCAGTTTCTGGCCTTAGAGGATCACAGAAGGTAGTTCAGCTACAATAGCATAGTAATTTAGACTTAGATAAGTAAACATTTTATTATTATACAGAAACCCTAAATATCTCATAAGACAACTTCTTACCCCTGTATCTCATAAGACAAACTCTTACCCTCTGCTGACGCACTTCCACCTCCGCTGTCTCAAGAAGAACTAACAAGAAAGAGCACACACAAACACATACACACATACACACACACACACCACCTTTGATGGCCCCTGGCAAGTGACCTTAATTCTCCTGAATAGAGATAGTTATACATTGTTTTTTTTTCAGGTATTAGAACAGGTAGTCTTGCTAGTTAACATTTCTGGAAGATCTTTTTCACCTTTTAACCGTTAAGACTTGTGTTTGGCTTGTTGAGATCTTCATTCTAACATTACTGTTATTTATTTGTTCAATGAGTTTCTTTATTGAATACTGTTTTCATATCTTGTACTGCCTTCTGCATGCCATTCATTTTAGTTTCTATTCTCTTGGGGTAGATTCATGTCTTCTTTTAATTTTCTGAAAGTAGTTATAATCAGTGTCTTGAATTATCTGTTTTAAAGTCTTGCCCAGTCATTTTCACTAGAGATTTGTGGATGATAAACTTTGCATTGGGTTTCTGTGATTTGACTGTTGTTATCCTCTCTCTCTCTCTCTCTCTCTCTCCCTCTTCCTCTGTGTGTGTGTGTGTGTGCATGTGTATATGTGTGTGTGTGTGTGATTTTTTTTCTATTTATTGTTTTCTTTATTTTTGCTTGGGGACTTTTCCATCTGTAATAGCTTGTTGGATCCATTTTTCTTTTCTTTTCTTTTCTTTTCTTTTCTTTTCTTTTCTTTTCTTTTCTTTCTTTCTTTCTTTCTTTCTTTTATTTGTTCAAGTTACTTTTCATTTTTCATTAGCTGTGTTCACAATGTTCAGCAGAGTATTCAGTGTGAAAGAATATTGAGGGTTTTTCTGGTTTGTTTGTTTGTTTGTTTGTTTGTTTTGTTGTTGTTATTGTTTCTGTAGTGTTGATGCAAGAAGTTTCCATGGTTTTGGTGGTCTATAAAGGAGATGTTGGGGTCCCTTTTTAGTTTAAGATGTGCAGACTGGGCTAACAGAGCAATATTCCTCAGGATTGGTAGACATTCCTGGCATATGAGGCCAGTGTCCAGTTGTCTAAGGTATGCTTCTTGACTTGTGTAGAAGGGTTTAATCTAGAGAAGCTGTGGTCCTTTATTTAGTCTAGGAGGGAATTCAGTATTTATTTTTGTGTAAGGGATTTGTGACTGGGAGTTGTGACTGAGCACATACTCTTTACATTTTTATTTTCATTTCTTTTATTTTTCTTGGAATAGACTTTTAAAATGATAAAAAAAAAAAAAGGCCACTCTAAAAATTTGAAGACTCAAAGCTTCCTTTGTTGCATTTAGATTCTTTTCATTTGAGTTAGGTGCTTTGCAATATGTACAGCCACCTTCTAAATTAACTTATTTTCCGGTTAAGTTCTACCATTGAGCATCTTTTAGTGAACAGAATATAGTGATCAAATAGTCTGCACTCTTTGGATAATAGTGTTAGACAGTGTTTGAGAGTGATATTTTTGTGTCCCATATGCTGATTACATTCTGTTGCTTTCTAATAGGGTCCAATCTGGCAAATGGTATACAATCTGTTTTGCTGCACTTTTCTACTAAATTTTGAAGTCTGAAAGTAGGTTGGTGACTATGTGTCTTTATACTCCAGTCATTCTTGACTTATTTTATCAGCATTTTGTAGGTATTTCTATTTAGACTTGGTACATAGTTTATTACAACTACATCCAAGTACTTCCCTGCTTTAATAACTTCTTATTTAAAGAAGGAGTTTTCTTTTAAATTGCAGTAAATTTTCTTGAGGTAAATCATGCCAATTGCAATCAAAGACAAGTTTCATTTATTTATATTATTGCCTTCAATACATCTTCATATTTTATTCTCAATTGTTATATGAATTTGATCTTTCATCATAATGTCAAAATTAAAATGTTGAGAAAAATATTTTTTCTTTTGCAAATCATGAACAGAAAGCGTTTGATATCTCATTATTTGCTATAATATTAATATTAAGCATTTCGTGGATATCCTTTGCCATTCGAGAATGATTTCATTATATTTTCTGTTTGCTGAGAGTTATTTAAATGAATGGATTCTGCTGTGTGTGTGTTTTTTTAAATTTTTTTATAAATTAATCATTCCATTCATTTACATCTCAAATGCTATCCTGTAACCCCTCCACAATCCCCCATCCATCTGCCCTCTCCCCCCTCCCCTTTGTTTCTATGAAGATGCTCCCCCAACTACCCACTCACTCCCACCCTACCACTCCACCAATCCTCTATGCTGGAGCATCAAACCTCCACAAAACCAAGGGCCTCCCCTCCCATTAATGTCAGACAAGGCCATCCTCTGCTACATATGTGTCTGGAGCCATGGATCCCTCCACTTACTCTCCTTGGTTGGTGGTCTAGCACCTGGGAGTTCTGAGTGGTCTGGCCAGCCTACATTGTTCTTCCTATTGGGATACAATTCCCCTCAGCTCCTCCAGTTCTTCCTCTAGCTCCCCTACAGGGAGAAGGGGTCCCAGAGTTCAGTCTGATGATTGGCTGGGAGCATCTGCATCTGCCTTGGTCAGGTGCTGGCAGAATCTCCCAGGGAACAGCCACACCAGGTTCCTGTCAGCAAGTGCCTCTTGGCAACAGAAACAGTGTCAGTTTGGTGTCTGCAGAATGGTTGGATCCCAGGTGTTGCAGTCCCCAGATGGCCCTTCCTTCAGTCTCTGCTCCACTTTTTTGATTTAGTGATTTATCTTATCTTTTTATCTTTAGCTTAATGTTATGATTGTATAAAGTAGTTGCCATGCTATATAGAACATGGGTCATTTTGTTTTGGCATGTAAAATTTTGTACACTATTGGTTTTTCCAGGGTTTTTGTTTGTTTGCCTATCATCTATCATGTATTTATTGTAGCTACTGTGAGTGGGATTGTTTTCCTGAGTTTTTAATTGATCTGTTACCTTGCCAATTGTTCTGAGTAGAAGCTATTTTTTCACTTCTCCTCATCTATCTACAATATTGTGTTAAATGGACATTTTCCTTCACATTTTTAAAAACTCTTGTATAACTGAGCATGATCTTTTTTTATTATAGCTTTTTGTGAATTTCTAATTGTGCATATTTTAGTAATAAATTCAAGTGATGATTTTTCTGTTATTACCACATATGGGATTATCAATTTGTATCAAAATAACCTGAGCATGTTAGGACTTTAATAAACACTGTAGAATGCATGTACATATGTATAAGCTGTATAAAATAAAATAAAGGAGGGGTTTTCAGGATCTTGAGTTCCTTACAAATTCAAAAGTGTTGTATTGAATACACTTCAAATTTCACATAGCAATTTGTAATAAAATCCCTACTGTTATACTATAGAAATGTATTTATAAATAGTCATTAAAGCATCATAGTAAGTATTACAGTTAGTTGCCTTGCTGCTGTGACAAAGTAGAATCACTATAGTACCTTGAGATGGACTGTTTTGCCCGTCAGGTTTAGGGTTTAGCCTGTCATGGTGGGCATACTAGTTTATTTTCACATTACAGTGATAACCATGAGAAAAGCAGGATTTTGTTCAGCTATAGGTTCCCAATAAATATTTGGGAATTACTTTCCAAAATGAATCGTGTATGATGCTGGAGATGAAAAGCAATGTGCAAGTTAGATTGTTTGATGCTAACCTGACCTATGCCATTACCGATGTGACTGAGATGTAGTTTTCCTTCTATTATTTGATTTTTAGATTGTATGGCTAAGTTAGTTATAAACTAACTAAGGTATTCTGAAGATATCTTTTCATTTATAATTTGAATTTTAGTATAAAGTTAAGGAGACTGAGAAGAAAACTTGATGAACACATACATACACACACACAAACACACACACTAATGCAAGTTAATCCTTTTAGATTTGATTATAAAAACATTTCATTTTCCTTTTAAACTCATTACTTCTGAAGACAATGTGGAAACAGAAACTTCCCATCACTCCAGAAGACGTGGTAATACATTGAAATCGCAAATGAGGATTTATTTCTTCCAAAAATTCATATGTCATATAAAGAATGAATTTCTTTTAATAGTTCACTAATTTCATGGTTATTTGTATGTAACACGATACCAAACTGAATTAAATATTTTTGAAGTAACTAAATTGCCATCTACATAATATTTAGCTATTATTGGGTGGCACAGTCATTGGAACAACAACAGTTGATAATTTTAAATTTACTTTAATATTAATAGGATATGTTGTATAAAAAAACAACAAAGATTTTTCAAAGTATGATCGCTCAACTGATTTCCTTTGAACTCTACCTAATTACTGATAAAAGTTTAGCACCTTAATTAAAACACCATGCTACATCTTAAAATCTTAAACAATTTTTTTCTATTTACTATGTATTCCACACACATACATACATACACACAAACACACACACACACAAACACCTATACTAAGTATGCATATATATAGCCCCTATGCAAGAGAGAAAATAAATGTAAAGAAGGCACTGTTTTTCTAAAGATCAATCTTTTTGGCCCAGAGTTATGATTTTGAGACCATATCTCTCTCACATTAAATCCTTTTTAAATTAAAACATAAAAATATGAAAGAATCTGTATTCTCAATAGATATGTTTTTCCAACCTTTGGTTTTGACCATTACTCCAGGTATGTTTAACCCAGTGGAAAAACTGAACATCATACATTATTTGGAAATGAATCCTATATATTGGATATATATATGTATATGTGTATATATATATATATATATAATTTGTATATATATAAAATTTGTATATATATATTTATATGTGTTATCTTTTAATTTAACAAAGTAATGGCAATAGTAATAGCAATAACAACATCTAATGTAGAAGGTTTGGTTCAGTAGATTTAAGATTTAAATATTTGTAAAATATTTTTAAACATTTTGCTGTAGTAAATATATCATACCACACAAGGATATGCAACCCCCGTGGAAGTAAATAATTCATGTAAATCATCCTCTTTTGTAATTCTCAAAGTTAGTGTCACATTATTTGTCAAATGACTCATGATTCTGTTTCATTCTTAATATGTAGATGAATTATGTAGTAAAAAAATCTTATTTTATTTTTGTTATTGTCAAATTCTTTTTATATCTTTTCCAAAACATTTCAAATCTTATCTCCAAATAGAAGCAAAATGCTCATTCAACATGCCAGGCAGCCTTAGTAGTCCAAATACTGCTACATTTTATTGTGATGATTTTTCCCTGTGGACAGATTTTAAGTAATATGTGTAAACATGAAATTATTTGATTACAATGTTAAACACATATTTATTCTTCCTATAACTTGAAGGCAATTAAATGCTGTTGTGCTTATTGATACCATGTATTCTTTCTTGGGAGATACAAAAACTAAAAATTAGCAGATTTATATTTTTGAATCTATAAAATTGCGATCAATCTAACCCAATAACTGATTAAGCAGACCAGCACTAGTGTTTAAACATCTATGAAATATTGAATTATGTATTCCCAGTACAGTGTTTTTATAACATTAGAACATTCAGTTCATAATTTTTCCCTGATTTTGCCATTAGTGTTTAGAATCTGTTCCATACAACCCATCCACATTTACTAACCACTGAGGAGAACAATTTGGATTATTTCAATTAATACTTGATGCTTATTCTTTTACACTCTTAAGTTGTTTTAATTATTTGATGATTTTTGTACATCGTATTAGAATCATACTCACCCCAAAGTGTGGGGCAATGATCTGTGACAGTCAATCTGTCACCCCGTTGAGTACAGGCATAAAATCTGGGCGACTCAGCAGAACAATCCACAAGGGACCTGAAAACATTATGCCAAGCTCCCAGGAGGCCTTTGGCTCCAGTCAAGGTCACAACCCACCCCTCCTCAGGTAGAGGCGTGGCCACACAGCTCCAAGCCATCCCCATGTTAATGAGACACCTAGAAGCTTACCACGCCTCTTCCCAGTTACTATATCTGCTTCACCTCTCCCAAAAAGGCAGGGATACAATTCCATCCACGCCACTCCACACAATGAAAATAAACATCTCAGAATTATGGACTGTCTCTTCATCTGGATCCGCTGTGGGAAGCAAGGGATCTGGTCCTCAATTAAGGTGCCATGCCTAATCTCTTGCTGAGGGCTTTTCAGTGCTCCCAGACGGTACCCATTCACCCAAGCCTAAGCAGCAAGCCCTGCCAAGCTACTGAAACCCGGTCTCAGCAGGAAACCCAGCTGTGCTCTGGCTAGCCCATCTGCGGCACCCTGCAGCAACTGCTGCGTCCCAGGCTAGAGAACCCACGGAGACAGCTGCTGCGCATTCCCAGAGAATGGCCCCTCTCCCACCCACGGGCAGGGCCCGCAAAGGCTTCCCACCTGCCCCCACCTGCCTGTCTGACTGTGGGAAGATATGTGCCCACTTCCCGTGTGTCTCCTTTCCCACCCAGTGCCACAGCTCCTGGGACAGACATGTGGGGTTTCTTTCCACCACGCCAAAGATCTCTCTAAATGCTCATTCCCTAAACTTTCAACTTGTGTTGTTTACAAAAAATTATCCTTTGAGAATAATTTGTGATGCAGAAATATTCTGGGATGTGTCACCTTCCTCTGGAGCAAGAGGTCTACTTACTAAGGTATAACTCTTAGAGAAAACAATGTTGATTTTTTTTCAAGAACTGAAAATTGTCCACATCTCAGGGCTGGTTTATGTGCCTGACTACTATCACCATGTTGCTATTTGGTCTGTGTTAGGCTTGCTAGGTGCTTCTGATCTTTCTTAATCATATTTCTATCACTATGATAAAACACCATGAACAAGGCCAACATGGGGAATTTGAGTGGAGATTTGTTTTCCAGCCCTTTACTCTGAGGTAGTGTTTGTGTTTGACACTGAGGTGCATTGCCTGTATGCAGCAAAGTACTGGGTCCAGTTTATGTATCCAGTCTGTTAGTCTATGTCTTTTTATTGGAGAATTGAGTCCATTGATATTAAGATATATTAAGGAATAGTGATTGCTGCTTCCTGTTATTTTTGATGTTATTTTTATGTTTCTGTGGCTATCTTCTTTTGGGTTTGTTGAAAGAAGATTACATTCTTGCTTTTTCTAACGCGTAGTTTTCTTCCTTCCATTGCCGTTTCCCATCTATTATCCTTTGTAGGGCTGGATTTGTGGAAAGATATTGTGTAAATTTGGTTTTGTCATGGCAGGATTAATATAGTAAAAATGGCCATCTTGCTGGAAAGCAATCTACAGAATGAATGCAATCCCCATCAAAATTCCAACTCAATTCTTCATAGACTTAGAAAGAGCAATTCTCAAATTCATTTGGAATAACAAAAAACCCAGGATAGCAAAAACTATTCTCAACAATAAGAGACCTTCTGGAGGAATCAGTATCCCTGACCTCAAGCTGTACTACAGAGCAGTAGTGATAAAAACTGCATGGTATTGGTACAGTGACAGGCAGGTAGATCAATGGAATAGAATTGAAGACCCAGAAATGAACCCACACACCTATGGTCACTTGATCTTTGACAAAGGAGATAAAACCATCCAGTGGAAAAAAGACAACATTTTCAACAAATGGTGCTCAACATGCAGAAGAATGCAAATTGATCCATTCCTATATACCTGTAACAAAGCTCAATTCCAAGTGGATGAAGGATCTTCATATAACACCAGATACACCGAATCTAATAGAATAGAAAGTGGAGAAAAGTCTTGAACACATGGGCACAGGGGAAAATCACTTATGCTCTAAGATCAAGAATTAACAAATGGGATGTCATAAAATTGCAAAGTTTCTTTAAGGCAAAGGACCCTGTCAATAGGACAAAACAGGAACCAACAGATTGGGAAAAGATCTTTACCAATCCTACATCTTATAGAGGGCTATAAAAACCAATATATAAAAAGAACTCAAGAAGTTAGACTGCAGAAAACGAAATAACCCTATTTTAAAATGGGGTACAGAAGCCAGGCAGTGCTGGTGTACACCTTTAATTCCATCACTTGGGAGGCAGAGGCAGGCAGATTTCTGAGTTTGAGGCCAGCCTGGTCTACAGAGTGAGTTCCAGGACAGCCAGGGCTACACAGAGAAACCCTGTCTCAAAAACAAAAAACAAAAAACAATCAAACAAACAAAAAATGGGGAACAGAGCTAAACAGAGAGTTCTCAACTGAGGAAACTGGAAGGGCTGAGAAGCACCTAAAGAATTGTTCAACGGACGGCCGGAGACCTCAGCTTGGGCCACAGGGCCCCACACCTGATCAGCGCCTGGACAAAGATCCCTCGCCGGAGATTGCAAGACCCAGCGGAAGGCCAAAGACACGCCCCACAGCTCACCAGACCACAGAGACTGACCGCCAGCAGCTTCCGGTGACAGCCGGAGACCTCAGCTTGGGCCACAGGGCCCCACAGCTGATCAGCGCCGGGACAAAGATCCCTCGCCGGAGATCGCAGGACCCAGCGGAGGGCCAGGGACGCGCCCCACAGCTCACCAGGTACTGCCCCAAACCCGCGAGACACAGGGACCGAGGTAGGCGGGCCTAAAAACCCCCCTGGATCCCAAAAGCGGGCGCCT
>CM052702.1:41216988-41234630 GCA_028551405.1 Uromys caudimaculatus | reverse complement strand
GGCCTGAGGGTGCTAGGGGCACCAGTAAAAGGGAATGTCAAGGTGGGAATATGGGAATGGGTGGGCGGGTAGGTGGGAGGAGGAATTCCCTCACAGAGGCGGGGAGGGGGAGGGGACACGGGGTTTCTAAAGAAAAGGGGAATCATCGGAAATGTAAATAAAATATCAAAAAAATAAATAAAAAAAAAAAAAAAAAAAAGAAATGTAAATAAAGTATCAAAAAAAAAGTGAGAGCTGCTAACAACAGAATTCCTAAAGCTGAAATACATGCAGAAACCAGTTTAATGGAAATCCATTGACTAATTTGGAATAATATAAGTATAAAATTTTTGATCAATGAACTGCAAATCATTGGGGGGGGATCAGTAAACCCTATGTCCATACCAATATCAGAAGGAGCCACTCCTTAGAGGAATAAGTACCAAGCATTGAAAGTTCCAAGTGTTGCAACTGGGGAATAACCACTTAAGTACCAACACAATGAGGTGAGAATGCTCAGTAGATAGTAAACATGGATGGGAAGTGGACCACCCCTTGCCCCAACATGAAAGAGGAAAATCAATTATAAAAAAAAAAAAAAAAAAAAAGAATTGTTCAACATCCTTAGTCATCAAGGAAATGCAAATCAAAACAACCCTGAGATTACACCAGCTAGAATGGCTAAGATCAAAAACTCAGGTGACAGCAGCTGGCTAGGAAAGAGGAACACTCCTCCATTGCTGGTGGCATTGCAAGCTGGTACAACCACTCTGGAAATCAGTTTGGCGGACCCTCAGAAAAATGGACATAATACTACATTAAGACCCAGCTATACCACTCCTGGGCATATACCAAGAAGATGCTCCAACATGTAATAAGAACACATGCTCCACTATGTTCATAGCAGCCATATTTATAATAGCCAGAAGCTGGAAACAACTCAGATGTCCCTCAACAGAGGAATGGATACAGAAAATGTGGTATATTTACACAATGGAATACTACTCAGCTATTAAAAACAACTTTATGAAATTCGCAGGCAAATGGACGGAACTTGAAAATATCATCTTGACTGAGGTAACTCAGTCACAAAAGTCCAAACATGATATGTATTCACTGATAATTGGATATTAGCCCAAAAGTTTGGAATACCCAAGATTCAATTCACAGACCATATGAAGCCTAAGAAAAAGGAAGACCAAAATGTGGATGCTTCAGTGTTTCTTAGAAGGATGAACAAAATACTCACAGGAGGAAATATGGAGACAAAGTGTGGAGCAGAGACTCAAGGAATGGCCATCCAGAGACTGCCCCACCTGGGGATACATATATAGCCACCCAAATATAGCCACCAAAGCAGGACGTTATTGTGGATGCTGGGAAGTGCTTGTTGATGGAAGCATGATTAGCTGTCTCTGGAGAGGTTCAGGCAGAGCCTGACAAATACAGAAGTAGATGCTGGAAGCCAACGGCTGGACTGAGCGTGGGGTCCCGAATGGAGGACTTGGAGAAGGGACTGATGGAGCTGAGGGGGTTTGCAGCCCCATGGAGGGAGCAACACTGTCAACTGGCCAGACCCCCAGGAACTCCCAGGGACTGGAGCAGCAACCAAAGAATACACATAGAGGAACCCATGGTGCTAGCCACATATGTGGCAGAGGATGGCATTGTTGGACATCAGTGGGAAGAAAGGCCCTTGTGTCTGAAGGTGTTAGATGCCCCAGTGTAGGAGAATGCTACAGAAGGAAGATGGATGTGGCGACTGGGTGGGGGAGCACCCGCATAGAGGCAGTGGGAGGGGGATGGGATATGGAGTCTCCAAAGGGAAGAACTGGAAAGGGGAAAACATTTGAAATGTAAATGAAGTAAATATCCAAAAAAACCCAAACCAAACCAAAACAACAACAACAAAAAAAACCCACAAGGTCCAACCTTAGGAAAAAAAGAGCTTAATAATGACTGATATAATTTTAGGAATTCTTATAGGATCACCATTAAGACTTAAATTATTTATTTGTCTTTATATCATCACTACAAGACAGTACATCTTTATGGATCTGCAGAGATATGCTCCAAGGGGGGTGTGCTGCTACTTAGTGATTGTTATATATGTTTAATAATAATAGGAAAGGCATATTAATAGCAGGAATCTTTCCTAAAATGAATCTCTTATCACCTTGCTTAATAAGGGCTCACCTGTCACAGACTATATAATAATCCAAAGCAGGCCATTTCCAGATGATCACCTGCTAGTTATTAGCTTGTCCCATTATGGCTCCCAACAGTCAGTCCATAATAAAAGAGGAAAAGTTCACCAAGAAACTATTACAATCTAAGCATATACACACAAAGACAGGCACACCCAATTTCACAAAAGATTTGCTACTAGATATAAAACAGAAATTTATCTGAACACACTGATAGTGGATGGCATCACCAAAGTACTCTTATCAATAAACAGGTCATTCTGGAAAAAAAAACTGAGAAACATTAGAGTTAAATCATATAATTATTCAAATAGATCTACCAGATATGTATAGAACACTATATACAAACACTAAGTAATTCATTTTCTTTTAAGCTGTCTATAACTTTTTAAATTTGATCACTTATTAAGACACAGAGGAAATCTCAACCAAAAAACATGGAAATTGAACATCTGATTTCAGTGGAATATATCAAAAAGAAAAAGGAAAGCTACACAAAATATGGAGTTATCTTAGTTAAGATTTCTATTCCTGCAATGAAAAATTATGATCAAAAATCAGGCTGGGGAAGAAAGGATTTATCTGACACAGACTTACACATTGCTCTTCATCACCAAACAAAATCAAGCAGGTCAGATACCTGAAAGCAGGAGCCTATGCATAGGCCAAGAAGGACTGCTGCTTACTGGTTTGCTTCCCATGACTTTCTGAGACTGCTTAATTATAAAATGCAGTTCCACAAGCCCAGGGATAGCACCACTCACAATGGGTTGGGCCCTCCCCTGCAATCACTAATTAAGAAACTGCCTTATAGCTTGATCTTACCGAAGCATTTTCTCAATTGAGATTCTCTCTGTGCGGATAACTCTATCTATGTCAAGTTGACATAAGACTAGCTAGTACAGAAGTGAAAACAACTCACTACTAAATGTCAATTGGGTCAAGAAGAAATAAAAAAAGGAGGCTAATTAAAATTTCTTAGAATTGAATAAAACCTGGGAAATTCTACCAAACCCATAAAGAACTAATGCCAATGATCTTTGACTGCTGCTTTGTTTAATATAGGGAAGAAACACTCTAAAACGTTTTTTTTCACAGAGTGAGTTGTAACTTGATATGCAAACCAGATATAAATACAACAAAGAAAGCTTTAGACCAATTGTTCCGACAAACATGAATGTAAAGTCTCCAAAATAACCTTGCTAAATGAATCCAAGTGCTTATTAAGATGATCATCCAACCATGACCAGGTTATGTTCTTTCCAGTGATGCAAAGCAGTTTCAAGAAATGCAAAACAAAAATTACATGATTGCAGCGAATTATGGAATTGGCCTGGCCTGGCTGCCTTGAGAGGCACCCATCATAGGTTTTTCAGGTTAGAGTCCATGCCTTCTGGGGCACAATGTGTCTTCTAGTTTCTGAGAGACTAAGATACTAATGTAGTCCCTCAGGTAGTAAAGTTCAGGTCACTGTGTTTCTCTGTAAGTTCCCTTAGTAGTCAAAGAAGCATAGAAGCTTGACCAGACAGTTAGTCTTGGGCATTAATTCTGTGTACCCTGTATAGCTTGCAAACTTCATTGTATTTGATAACTAGAATTGGTAATTACCATTATATCTGTTTCTAGTAAAGGTATAAAAAGTCACATTCTGTCAATAAAATTGTTACAGCCTCAAACTCTCTGTGGTCTCTCCAACCCAAGCCTGGTTTCATTGCTTGTGGCTATATCATGTGACTTTGGTCTGGTAAGTAAGAGAAGGTACTTACACAAAATCATCTCAAGTGCTGCGTAAAAATCTTAGACTAAAATATTTTCTTCATGACAAAGATCCGAAGAAACTAGGAATAGTAAAACCATGCTTCAACAGGCCAAAAAATACATATGACATACCTGTAGCCAAACACAAAAGTAAAAAAGCCCTTTGATTATTGCAACATCCCCATGATGGAAAACTACACAAAATACAGCTAGACTGAACATAACATGTTACTGACATTATACTGTATATGAAAATACTGAAGGAGAAAAGATACTCACTCCATTCTTGTCCAGGACAGTTCTAAATGACTTAACTAGCTCAGTAACACAAGAGATGATAAACACAAGAATCAAAGTCAAATTATTTATACTTGAAGATGATATAATATTGCATTTTAAATACTCTTATGCCTGATGATCCTGTTTGGCAAAGTAACAAGACACAACATGAACACATGAAATGAAATATCTTTCTATATGCTGATGTCTATAACACTATTGATACTAGCACTGAATATGTGAGAAACATAAAATATTGCACTCACAATGATTAAAAATATTACAATTTCTGTGAGTAAAACTAACCAAGAGAGTTTTCAGTTCTATGATGAAAATCAAGCCATCACACATAAATTTATGAAGATGTTAGAAGATAAAATGAAATATAACATGCTTAATGTTTGGCAAACTGCTTGATCAATGACTATGTTATTGACAGCAATCTGCAAAGTCAGTGCAATACCCAGTAAAATTTCAGTGGTATTATCACTGTCAAAAATTAAAATTTGTAAGAAAACCCTAATTTCTATGCACCAAAAAAACCACACACTATTCCAAATTGCATTACAAAACTAACAAAAATCAAAAGAATCATGTACTTAGCTCAAAAACAGATCTCTAGTTTAATGAAGTAGTACTGAGGCTCTAGACGTAAACCTACAAAACTATACAGACATATCCACTTAGTTATTGTGAAAGGCCTCAAAAACTTATACTGGTGATACATAGACTCTTCAACAGGTAATGTTAAGAAAAAAACATTTTCTACATGTAGAAAAATGAAATTTGTTCCATGTCTTATATTTTGATCAAAAGTCAATTTGAGAAGCATCAAAGGTCTCAATGTAAATACTGGTCTCAGGAACAATCACATACAGGCAAAACAATAAAACAACTACCAAGAGGTGCAGCTGCCCCTCCAAAGTATGCATAAGGCACAAAATCAACACCATGATGACACTGTACTTATATATCTATACATTGGTATTAAGGACAGCAAGGTTATAGAGTCAGTCAGCATGGATATGGCACATCAGAGAAAATTAAGGAAAGGTATTATGCATATAACATGGGGTTTTATTTAGCCATAATTAAGAATGTAATATATGATGCATATCAAGATCACTGTGTTAAATGAAAAAAATGAGAAAAAATACATATGTATGTATTTCTTATGTATATATGGTTATATATTTATCATCACATCAATAGTATATCATATATGTGCACCATGGATTTGTAACCAAGGTCATTTTATGTAATGAACTGTAAAGGCAAGAGGAGTTAAGGAGAATGAAAGCAAGTGTGGGAGGGTAAAAGCCAACAGTATAAGATATCCTTGAAAGACTATTTCCTCATGAAGACTATTACTGTGCTCCATGAACACATACAATGAAGCTAAAGGGTAGTTATTATAATACATGATATTGCAGTCTCACTAGGGTTTCCATATATATATATTTAAAAGATAATAGTGTTGAATAACTTTTCAGTAAATTATTTGGCATCTTTATCTCTAATTATGGAAAGACCTGTTTATCTTTCATATTTTGTCTATTATCTAATTGGAAGTTTTAATGCTAAGCTTTTACATTTATTTGTATGTGTAGTTACAAGCCCATTTTAAAATGTGTGTTGCAAACATTTTCTTCCAGTTTGTAATCTGTTTTGCTAACTCCTAAGGCAGTGGTCTTCAAACTGTGGGTCATGACCATCTGAAAACACTTATTTCAGATTGTCTGAAGAACTGTGACACAACTAAGTAGCAAATTACAGTTACTAAGTAGCAATAAAAATAAGTTAATGGTTGGTTGTCACCACAAGATGAGGAAATGTGTTAAAGGTAGCATCATTAGGAAGGTTGAGAACCGCTGCCTGGAGGTTTTCACAAATTCATTTTGGTAAAATCTTCTGAGGTCAGTTTACAACATTTCCTGCTTTTTCTCATGCCTTTTGTATAAAGCTAAGAACACATTCCTGCTCTTCTTATGTTCTAAAGATTTTATGTCTTCTCCAAAGTGGTTTGTAATTTTACATTTTTAACCAAGGTCATTTTATGTAATGAATTGTAAAGGCAATAGGAGTTAAGGAGAATGAAAAGCATTAATTAATTAATTAATTAATAATTTTTATTCTTCTCTCATATATTACATATCTATCACAGTTTCCTTTCCCTCTTCTCCCCCAGACTCTCCCACCTCTTCTCTCCTTCAGATCCAACTTCCTCCATTGCCCCTCAGGAAAAAGCAGGCCTCCAAAGAACACTATCCAAACACTGCATAATAAGCTACAGTAAGACTAGGCACATACCACCACATCAAGGTTGGACAAGGCAAACCAGTAGAAGGAAAACCATCTCACAAGAAAACAAAAGAGTCAGAGATGGCCCTGCTTCTACTGTTAGGATTTCTCAAAGAACACCAAGCTTCTCAACCACAAGACATATGCAGAGGACCTAGATGAGAACCTACAAACTCCCTAATTTATGATACTCTCCATGAGGCCCAGTTAGTTGATTCTGTGGAACATGTTTTGTAGTGTGTCCCTGAAGACTCTCATTCCCCCAATCCTTCCCCTACTCTGCAAGATTTCCCAAGCTCCACCAAATGTTGGCTATGCTATTCTGCAGCTGTACTTATCAGTTGCTGTATGAAGTCTCTCTAGTTTCTTTGATGATGATTCTTCCAGGTTCTGGTCCCAGTTCACTCTGCAAGCAGGACAAACTAAGTCAAAGATTTTGTTGCTAGGTTCTTGTCCCAATTCCTCCACTTGAGGCCACGCCTGGTTACAGAAGATGGACTGGTCAGGCTTCTTGTCCTCTATTACTAGGAGCCTTTGCTAGGGTTTCTCTCATAGGTTCCATGGAGTTTCCATTGAGCTAGGTTTCCACTCGACTCCTGAAATTTCCCCCAGATTCCAGTCTCCCACACTGTACTATCTCCCCCCTTCTTTTTCCACCTTATCCTTCCTGTTCTGAACCCCATCCAACCCAGGGAGATCCTTGTGACACTCCCTAAACTCTCCTTTTTACTTAGGCTTTCTGGGTCTGTGTACTGTAGCATGACTGTCTTTATTTTAGAGTTAATTTTCACTTATAAGTAAATAAATTCCATGTTTGTGTTTCTGGGTCTGGCCTACCTTGCTCAAAATGATTTTTTTCCTAGTACCATCTATTTACTTATAAATTTCATAATGGAATATTTTTTACCAGTTAAGTAATAATCTGTTTTATAAATATACCACATTTTCCCTATCCATTCTTCAACTGAAGGACATCTAGGTTGTTTCCAGTTTCTGTCTATTAAGTAAAGCTTCTATGAATTTAGTTAAGCAAGCCCTTATATAATTTTATATATTATGTATAAAAGGAAATCTAATTTCAGTAAAAGAATAAAGAAATATCTCTTACATAAGTCATTTATTTTTGGTTTGGTTTGGTTTGGTTTTTCCATTCAGCCTGCAACATTATACACATCTGTGAAGTTTTCAGCTATAGGCAACTATGGTTCTGCTAAGAAGAAGGACAAATGGAAGGAGCAATCCTGTCTTCTTTTCTACCTGTTCTGCTTTCTAAGCAAGATGCTCCCTGTAGTAACACCTTTAGTACTATTCTGAAACAAATTTTAGAAATCTCTTGTGTAGAGTTTAGCATGCCTCTTGAGAGGAAACCCTTTCTGTATTCTTCATCTTCATTCAGTAAGTTTGACTGTTTGTCCAGAGATTAATAAAACAAGACGTGGAAATTATAGAAGAGATATCCAGTTTTTATTTCTTTGTTTTAGAAAGAAGTTTATCCTAGAAAGAATACCTAAGAAAAACATTCTGGGCAATGCGGCCACATGGAATTGACTAATGAGAATGCTTCAACAGAATTATAGATGTCAGAGATCAATTATAGTAGGGCAGTGGAGACAATGTTGTAACCCAAAGAGTTTAATAACAGTAGATTAATTCTTCAAATCCCAACCTCTATTGGCTAAGTCTCACTGATTTTACATGGTCTCTTGTATGGACCAAATTCTCCAACCTCACGCAGGTTTAGCCTCATCTCAGTTTCTATTGGCATCAATATCCTAAAACACTAACTTGTCTTTCACTCAGTCTGGAACTCAGAAACCAGATCAACCTCTCTATTAGGAACTCTACTCACTGTGTATTCAATGGGCCTTCCCTGGCTCATGATACCTAAATACCTGACATTACTTTTACAATACATGGTTTGACACTGTGATGCTATAAGATTGCTGTATCATAGTGCAAACAAATGGAAAATCAAAGAGATACTTTATGACAGATCTAAAGAATGATTTTTGTTGAAGGCAACTGCTCAATTCCTAGCGAAAGGCATGAGGTGACTTTAGTGGAAGCCTCTACAGCTACCTTATTCTAAGATTTTCTGTTATTTCTCCAAAAATTACAACACAATAGTTTTTCTTTTCTTTGCACCATGTCTTGTTTTGCTTTCAGATTCCACCTAAGTCTTAACAGTTGAGTGTGTCTTTCTTCCAACTAGAAAAAATTGCATAAGCTAAGTCACTTTGGTTCAGATGAAATCAAGATAATCTTATATCAAGGCAAATGCCTAGCTTTCTGTATTTGGTCCAGGAACTCACACTATAGGGCTTTTATACTGCATGTCACATAATTTTATTTCTGAAAAAATTGCTCAGTATTATACTATGTACTTCTCAGAATTTCTTTTGTTATAATTTTTAATGTCCTTTTAGGGAAATAGATGAATAGAATTGATGGGAGCAAAGACATTCTTTTCACATAATTAGGCAAAACATCAAAGCATTTAAAGCATTTTCCCATCTCTCTCTCTGAATAGTATCCCCTTCCCATCTGTATAGCCCTGTCACTTGGGCACTGCCACTGATCACCACAATACTACCAAATGTAAAATATCATTGAGACGTTTACAAGATGGTTCAGTGGACAAAGGTATTTGCAGTTCAGGCCTAATCTGCAGACACCATTTAAAAGTGTATAAAGAACTAACTAAACAAAGCTATATTCTGATCTCAGCACACCTTTTGTACCATGTAATACCCTCTCCCCACATGTTCAATCAATCAGTCAATCAATCAATCAATCAAAAAATAAATATCTTTGAAATTCTAAAATAAAAGTTACCACTATCTTTAGATATAATTATATGACCTATTATAATTATATTGTAGTATAATAATTTATATATTTATTCTTCTAGTCATCTGTTTGATAAACATGGATTAGCCATGTTTTTTATGTGAATCAAGCAGGAAATGCATTCTGGTATAATAGTACAAAATGAAATTTTAAAAGCACTTTCAAGAAACAAATTTAGAACTTCACAATGGTATCAAAACTTACCATTGAGTGCACTGAAATTGAAACAAATAACAAAGCAAACAGCACCATTTTTTTTTTTTTTTTAGAAAAATGGTGATCTTTAGATGAGAAGAGCAAGTGTTCCTTATTGGCTTGAGTTGTTCTCACTGGTCTTTCAGACCTTTCAAAATGGCCAGTCAATGGGAGTCAACTGGCAGGTCAGTCATCTTTGATCTCTTTGTTGGGAGACATACTGGACACTAAACATCATTAGTAGACCTGATAATCTCAGTAGTAAACAATTAGTTAGGGCTACAAACCCTGCTCTCCTGCATTTATCTCACTTTGAGAAGCTAGTGGTTTCTTGAAAGAACAGTGTTTTACCAAAACTTGCAAGAAATGGGATAAAATCATGATTCTGATAAATTCACAAACTCTGTAGATTGACCAGAAATTATATCAAAATGTGGTAGATGACAGCAAAACCAAGTTGTTGAAATACTTGTACATTCACAAATTAGGTGAGGATTTATTATTCTTTAATTTGGTGAAATCTAATAATAATGAGGATCCAATAATAAAAATAATTGTAGCTAAGAAAGCAATGAACTTTTCAAGAAGGAAATACAGATGAATCTGGGAGAGAGTCTGCAAAATTAAATGTTGGCATTACAGAATAGATGATGTCACCTGATTCCATCTGCATGAGGTCTCTGATATGATCAAACTCATAGAATCAGAGGTGAGAATGCTCTCCAGGAACTAAGTGAAGAAAGAAATGAGTAGCTTCTGTTCAGGTGAAATATATATTTGTTATGTAAGATGAATGTGCTCTGGAGATCTATTGTGCTTATTATCAGTTTGTGTTGTTTACCATTTAGCTAAAGTTAAAAGTGGATTAATTTCATAAGTTGCAAAACCAGAATTAAAAAAATAACCTTTGTTATCTCATGAATATTAAAAGTAATATTAATGTATAAATACATTATATGTTTTGTCCTTATCCTAAAGAACTTGAAAACTCCTAGTGGTATTAGGTCCCAGTTAATCAATAAGCTCTTGATGTATCTTTAGTGGCTACTGTAGCGTGTGAGCTCTCTCCTTACCACACATTCCCAGTCCTTATCAACAATCCTCCAGACCAGTTCCCTCTTCCTATGCTGGTCATTTCACTCTCAGGAGTGACTGAGTCAGCCCCTAGAATAGGTGCTGTCATTCCAGAGCAAAGTGGGTCAGTCCCCCTAGGAAGAGTCTTGTCACGCCAGAACAAATATGAGCTTTGTTTGCTGGCCTTCCCTCCATGTTACTCATCTGGGTCTTGCATGAGCTCGTTGAATTGTCCCAAGACACTCACTGAACCATCAAATTTACTTTCAGTAGTTGTAGGTTTGGTACTTCCGGTTTCCATCTCATTTGCATCTTAATGAAAATGGGTTAGATATCCCTGTTGTGTATCACTTCTCAATGTTATACATTTTATTTTATTTTGTTTTTGTAAGATTTATTTATTTATTTATTTATTTATTTATTTATTTATTTATTTACTGAGTCACACTATTTTAGCCTGGATGAGCCTGGAGCCTACTATGAAGCTTAGATTGGCTTCAAACTCATGGTAATCTACAAGAATCATAATTACAAGAACTGGAATGATAGCAGCCATTACTCCAGGCTTAATTTTGTATTTGTCAGGATATTTTGCTTCCTCATTTTTATATATGTATTTTATTTAGGTGAAAATTAGTGATGTCTTGTTAGTTTACTGTATCAAATACTGAAACATTAATATTAGTACTTAAAGGAAAAATTAAAAGGTGAATTATCACAGTTCAAATTTTTTCAGAAATTATATGGCTACAGATGTAAACAGCTTACATTTTAAATTAAAAAAAATCAAACTATAGTAATAGTTGACCAAAAATTAGGATGAGTTGTGGGAAGTAAAAAATAGATTATTAGGAGCCAAAAGTAAATATAAACTTTACTATATTTCAATATGTCATAAAAATCCTATGAATAATAAGAGTAAAAAAACAACTTCATCTTAAAAGCACCAGCAAAGAAAAGCTACTATTCTTGAAAATACATTAATCGAAATAATAAATATTGAGTTAAAATATAAGTTAAAAACTTACTGACAAACTTAAATATCTAACAAATATATACTTATTTGACAGATTTATATTTTCAATAGAGTTAAAGAACTCTCCTCTTATATAAGTAAAATATAATCTATTTTACTATTTCTATAGGTGAATAAAATCTATAAGTAAAATAAAACATGTAGAATTTGCTACAAATTTGTTGTATGAAATTTATGAGCTGACTGTAAAATTGAGGTAAAAGTTGAAGAACAGCACTCAGCAAGAGAAGAAAGTAGTCTAACTGCAGATCTTCACCTTTCCCTCAGCTTTTCCAAAACTAATTCTCCAGTCTCATCCCTAGCTCTTTAGTCCAGCACATGCTTCAGTCTACTTCTCTCCTCTGACCACATCTCCAGTGGACCACACAGATCTACTCTCCAAACTTCTTTCATCCCCACTAATTGATATACTCCAGTCCTGAACTCAATCAGGCATTTTCTACAAACCAACAGACTACTCCAGCCAGCAAAGCAGTGAAACTAACTGGAAATCTTCACCTCTCCCTCCACTCCTCTAAGTCTAATAACTCAGTCTCATTCCCAGCTCTATAGAATATCTCTAGTGACCTGACCTCTCCCTCACTTTCTGACTCAATTCAGAGGGGACCAAGTAGATTTTTTTGGAACTGTTTCCTTCTTTTGTACCCACTCAGAAACCTGCCCTATTTTATTCCTAGTCTGAAGTGTCAGCTCTTAGTACATAGAAACACATTTTCTGAAAACCCCTAGTGGCCACATCTACCAGGATACCAGAAGACTTTCCTATCAATTAATACATATCCACCAGACACTCAAAAGAATAAAAGAGAACAGCAGAAACCAAGAGAAAATACCACTCAGTAAAGACAAGACTAGATATTAGCACCTAAATTTAAAATTTTTCTAAATTCATATGCCTAGATGCTACTGAACAATACAATGAATAACATCCAGGACAATATGTCTCCACTTGAGTCCAGCAACCCTAGCTGAAGCACAAGATAAAAAGCTTAAATAGGTGACTATGATAGAAGTCTTTAAAGAGGAAATGAATACATTCCTTAAAGAATCCTACACGCACACACACACACACACACACACACACACACACACACACATGCACAAATGGAAATAGAGTACATTAAAAATACAAAACTGAGGAAAAACAGGAAACAAAAAATTAATAAACTCAAACAGGGACCTCAGAAGCAAGCTTCAACAGAAGAATATATGACATAGAAGAGAGAATCTCAGTCACTGGGTTTATAATAGAAAAAGAAATGCACATATCAGGTGAAAAGATGATAATTTTAAATTTTTCTGCCACAAACCATCCAGGAAACCTGAAACACTATTAATAAGCCAATTCTAAGAATAATACAGGAAGAAGAAGAAACCCAAGTCAACAACACATAAAATATGTCAAAAAAAAAAAAAAAAAACAACAAGAAAAGTTCCCTAACCTGAAGAAGATACCTATCAAGGTACAAGCATACAAAACAGCAAATATAATGGACAAGAAAAATGTCTCCTTGTCACATAATAATCAATATACCAAACATAGAGAAGAAAGAAAACAATATAAGCTCCAAGGTAAAATGGCCAAGTAACATACAAAGGCAGACCTACTAGAATGACATCTGATTTCTCAATGGAATTTTAGTACCAGAAAGGTCTGGAGAGATATTCTACAGACTCTAAGAGTCCAGAGATGCCAGTCTGTACTACTCTAATCAGCAAAACTTTCAATCACAATAAATGGAGAAAATAAGATATTTTATGATAAAATAAAATTTAAGCAATAACTGTGTACAAGTCTAGAATTATGAATTGCTAGAAAGAAAATTCCAACCTAAAGAGTTTAACAAAACCCAGGAAAATGCAGGGGAAATATAATCCCAAACCAACAAATCAAAAGATTGGAAACATGCACACATATACCACAACCAGCACCACCACCACAACAGCAAAATAACAGAAAAGCATGGCTCACTGATATCTCTAAAAGGCCCAGAATAGCAGAATGGATGTGGAAATAGAATTCATCTTTCTATTGAGTTTCAAGAATAAACTTGAAGACCTGCACATTCAAGAAACTTACCTTAGCATCAAGGATAGACATCACCTCAGAGCTAGTGGATGGTTCCAACTAAATGGACTTAGGAAGCAAACTGCTATAACCATTTTAATATCTGATAAAAAAGACTTTAAACAAAAACTAATCATAAAATGTAGAGAAGGACACTATGTATTCATCAAAAGAAAAATCCACCAAGAGGACCTAGCAGTTCTTAACATCTGTACTTCAAACACAAGAGCACATATGTTTGTAAAAGAAATATCATTAATATAATGCCAGCTTAAACATTATATTGATCCTTACACACTGATAATGGCAGATTTCAATATTTCACTAGCTCCAACTGATAGGTCATCCAGACAAAAGTGTACATAGAAATGCTGGAGCTAATTATTACAAATCATAAGGACCTAACAATTACATACAGGTGAACCCTGTGGAAAAGCAGGCAGAAAAAGTGTAAGAGGCAGAGAGAATGGAGGACACCAGGAGAACAAGACCTTCTGAATCAAAGTTCATATGAACACAAAGAGAAGCAGCACACACAGGGCCTGCACAGGCTTGCACAATGTTCTTTATGTATATATTATACTTTTCAATTCATTATTTTTACAGAGTATCTGAGGATGTGAAGAAGAGAATCTGTTTCATGTGCTCCATCTTGGTCACTTTTCGTTCTCTGTGTTTGTTTTATTCAATTCTTATACATGAGTTTTTGGGTTATCTTATTCTATTTTATTTTCTTTTTACTCCTCAGAAGACTGATTACTTTCTGGTAAGAGGCAGAAATTAAGTGGATCCAGATAGGAGAAGTAGGGAGGAACTTATAGAAGTAGAGAGAGAGAAAACTGTAATCAGGGTATATTTTGTAAAAAAAAAAAAAAAAAAATCTTAAATAAAGTTAAAACTATATTTAAAAACTAGGTGAAAAACAAAATTGGAGACACCATGGCTTATTATAAAATTGGATGTATAAAGGAAGCCTAGCAGGAGCATAGCCAAATTCAAGATGTGATAGGAAATAGAAAATAGAAAATATCTATTTTTCCTAATTGGTTTACAACAAAATAATAGTCATTCAATAGAAAACGGATAGTCTTTTAATAAAATGTTCTAAATTGAAGGAATAACTTAATTAGAAAATAACAGTCCCTTATCTTATGCTTGTACAATACTTGAATGTTAGCTCAAGATAAATAATGGTCATATAGAAAGAAGTAAAATTTTCCCGCTTCAGAGTGAAAATTTTAATGAACTTGACTTGGGAAGGGTAGTGATTATTTATGTATTTAATTATTTATTTTATAAGTTATCAAACAGAATAAAGCACTTCATTATGAAAGTTTTATTCTTTTTTATTTTTTTGGATATTTACTTTATTTACATTTCAGATGTTTTCCCCTTTCCAGGTCTCCCCTTCAGAAACCCCCTATCCTACCCCTCCTCCCCCTGCCTCTGTGAGAGTGCTCCCCCACCCACTCACCGACTCCTGCCTTCCCTCCCTAGCAATCCCCTATACTGGAGCATCTAACACCCTCAAGGACAGGGGCCTCTCCTCCCACTGATGTCCAACAAAGCCTTCCTCAGCCACATATGTGGCCAGCACCATGGTTCCCTTCATGTGTATTCTTTGGTTGCTGCTCCAATCTCCAGGGACTCCGGAGAGTCTGGCCAGTTGACACTGTTACTCCCTCCATAGGGCTGCAAAACCCCTTGGCTCCTTCAGTCACTACTCCAATTCCTCCATCAGAAACCCCACACTTAGTCCAACGGTTGAGTGCCAGCATCTTCCTCTCTATTGGTCAGGCTCTGCCTGAGCCTCCCGGAAGACAGCTTAGCATGTTTCCATCAAAAAGCACTTCCCAGGACCCATAATAATATCCTGGTTTGGTGGCAATATATGGGATGTATCCCCAGGTGGAGAATCCTCTGGATGGCCTTCCCTTGAGTCTCTGTTCCACACTTTTTCTCCATGTTTTCTCCTATGAGTATTTTGTTCACCCTTCTAAGAAACACTGGAGTATCCACATTTTGGTCTTCCTTCTTTTTAGGCATCATATGGTCTATGAATTGAGTCTTAGGTATTTCGAACTTTTGGACTAATATTCAATTATCAGTGAGTACATATCATGTTTGGACTTTTGTGACTAAGTTACCTTTTTCAGGATGATATTTTCAAATTCCATCCATTTGTCTGCGAATTTCGTGATAAAAATTGCATGGAATTGGGACAGTGACAGGCAGGTAGATCAATGGATAGAACTGAAGACCCAGAAATGAACCCCCACACCTATGGTCAATTGATCTTTGACAGAGAAGCTAAAACTATCCAGTGGAAAAAAGACAGCATTTTCAACAAATGGTGCTAATGTTGACTGTTGGTCAACATGTAGAAGAATGTAAATTGATCCATTCCTATCTCCCTGTAGAAAGCTCGAGTCCAAGTGGATCAAGGACCTCCACATAAAACCAGACACACTGAATGTAATAGAAGGGAAAGTGGGGAAATGTCTTGAACACATGGACACAGGAAAAATGTTCCCGAACAGAACACCAATGGCTTATGCTCTAAAATCAAGAGTTGACAAATGGGACCTCATAAAATTGCAAAGCTTCTGTAAGGCAAAGAACACAGTCAATAGGGCAAAATGGCAATCAACAGATTGGGAAAAGATCTTTACCAATCCTACATTTGATAGAGGGCTAATATCCAATATATACAAAGAATTCAAGAAGTTAAACTCCAGAGAACCAAATAACCCTATCAAAAAATGGGGAACATAGTTAAACAGAGAATTCTGAATGGAAGAAACTCGAAGGGCTGAGAAGCACCTAAAGAAATGTTCAACATCCTTAGTCATCAGGGAAATGCAAATCAAAACAACCCTGAGATTCTGCCTCATACCATTCAGAATGGCTAAGATCAAAAACTCAAGTGACAACAGATGCTGGCGAGGATGTGGAGAAAGAACACTCCTCCATTGCTGGTGGGATTACAAGCTGGTACAACCACTCTGGAAATCAATTTGGCTGATCCTTAGAATATTGGACATAGTATCACAAAGGACCCAGCTATACCACTCCTGGACATATCTACAGAAGATGCTCCAACAGGTAATAAGGACACATGCTCTACTATGTTCATAGCAGCCATATTTATAATAATCAGAAGTTGGAAACAACCCAGATGTCCCTTGACAGAGGAATGAATACAGAAAATGTGGTTCGTTTACACAATGGAATACTATTCAGCTTTTACAAACAAAGAAATTCGCAGGCAAATGGATGCAACTTGAAAATACTATCCTGAGTGAGGTAACTCAGTCACAAAAGAACAAGCACAGTATGTACTCACTGATAAGTGGATGTTAGCTCAAAAGTTCGGAATGCATTTTATTCTTATTTTTTTTCTCCTTCTCTCATTCCTCCATTTTCCCTCCTGCTGGTTCTCTTCTTAGCGTATATGATATGCCTTTCTAAATTCAAGTTTTATGTAGTGCACCATTCTTTATTTCCTTTAGCTCCACCCTAAAGTTTTGATTTCTTTTCTAAGATTTTTAATAATACCCTTTCTAGTTTCATTATCAGTACACATGCACATGTGCATACAAACACATACACATACAAACGCACACACATACAAACACACACACATACAAACACACACACATACAAACACACACACATACAAACGCACACACATACAAACGCACACACATACAAACGCACACACATACAAACGCACACACATACAAACGCACACACATACAAACACACACACAAGCACACAAACAGTTTATATGTAAGTTTCTCATATGGAGAATAAATAAGTTGTCTTCTACAATTTTGATGATTTTAGTTGACATAATTTTATCCAGTTGTATTCATTTTCTGCAAATAAAAG
>CM052702.1:41150904-41216488 GCA_028551405.1 Uromys caudimaculatus | reverse complement strand
ATACAAACGCACACACATACAAACGCACACACATACAAACGCACACACATACAAACGCACACACATACAAACGCACACACATACAAACGCACACACATACAAACGCACACACATATAAACGCACACACATACAAACGCACACACATACAAACGCACACACATACAAACGCACACACATACAAACACACACACAAGCACACAAACAGTTTATATGTAAGTTTCTCATATGGAGAATAAATAAGTTGTCTTCTACAATTTTGATGATTTTAGTTGACATAATTTTATCCAGTTGTATTCATTTTCTGCAAATAAAAGCATTTATGAGTATGTCTTACATTTATTGTTTCTTTCTTAAACAATTCATATGATAAAATTTACTACTGGTGAGTGAAACTATTTAACATAAT
Organism: Uromys caudimaculatus; assembly: GCA_028551405.1. Lineage (NCBI taxonomy): Eukaryota > Metazoa > Chordata > Mammalia > Rodentia > Muridae > Uromys > Uromys caudimaculatus. Next base: position 41,216,081 of record CM052702.1, on the reverse strand, counting down.
GTCTAGCAATAATATACTTTGGCATTTATTTATCCCAGAAAAATGAAATATATGTGTATGTTTAAACTTAAACTTAGAGGTTAATAACAATATAATCTGTAATTCTGTTAAATTGAAACACACACACACACACATACACACACACACACACACACACACACACACTCATACACACACCCACACACTTTTATCTAGAAGAATTGAAGAAAACAATCTGTACAAAACAGTGCATACTCAGCTATAATATAGATTGAACTGATATGTATAACTTTGAAGAAAATCAAATAAATCATTTATAATTTAAAAAGTTGTTAGCTTCTGTGGCTAGAGAGGTAGCTTAGCAGTGATGAACATTTTTGCTTTTGCAAAGGACCTGAGTTGTTTTCAGCATTCATATGGTGATTAAGAAACTTCTATAACTCCAGTCCCAGAGAGTAAAATGCTGTCTTTTGGACTCCACAGGAAATCCTTGGTTCACAGATATACATGCTGGCAAAACAGCCTAGCAAACAAACAAACAAACCAAAAACATCTAATGTGTTTCTAAAGGGGATACATTTTAAATCATGTTTTTAAAAAACACTTTAAAATAGTGTAAATATAGGTGTTAATGCTGATTGTAATTTTCAGGCAACAAGAACATATTTTTTCATCACTGAAATATGGTCAGAAGAATAATTTATGATACTGGCTATGACACAGATACACACTATGATAGTGATTATATTTACAGAGGTTTACATGAAGCAATATTACATATATTTATACACAGACACATGCATATACCATCAGTGAAATCTGAAAAATTTTGAATCTGAAGATACAAAGTCAATTATAAGGTGTTGATATCATAAAACTTCATAATGTTAACAAGGTGCAGATGAAGTCAATGGTTAAAGGGATTTCTCAGCACAGTTATTTACAAATTCTGTGAAGGTTTTTATTTTCTTTTTGAAGAATACTTAAATTAAAAATTAAAAATTAAAAATTAAAAAGCATGAATAGTTTGTTTTAACTTCAAATGACAATGTGCTTTATAAATCTTTATTTTTTATTTTTATGAATTTTATGCAGATATCATATCCTCTATAATCCATTTTTTTTGCAGCTGTCTTGCTATAGAATGTTCATCTCTAAGTGGACATTTATATCACACTCCTTTCCATGAAGGCTTAAGCAGTCATTAAAGAAAAAGGAGCCAAAAGACTGTAAGACCCAGAGGTGTAATATGAGTATATTAGAACAGTGTTTGTCAGACCTGACTGGCAGTTGCTTGGAGGGTCTCAATGAATTCAACAGCATATATTAGATTTAGGCAAGTTGTAACCACACAAAATTCTAGCAAGGAAAAACACAGTGATCATAATGTCTTATACCAAGATGAAGATCAATTAGCAATTCATAGATTCTGTGCTAATAGGAGACTGTTTTCATTTTATTTTTTATGATTTAGTCATTTACTTATTTATTCACTTTACATACCAATCACAATCCCCCTTGTCCTAGACCCCTCTCACACTGCCCCTTCCTGAACCACCTCCTCTTCTCCTTTGAGAAAGGAGAGGCCTCCATGGGTACTAACCCAACCTGGTATATCAAGTCACTGCAGGTCTAGGCACATCCTCTAGCACTGAGGCTGCCAGACAAGGCAGCCCAGTAAGGGGAACAGGATCTCAGGCAGGTGACAGAGTCAGTGACATCCTCTATTCCAGTTATTGGGAGACCTGAATGAAGACAAAGCTACATATCTGCTACATATGTACAGGGTACATAGATCTAACCCATGTATGCTCTTTGGTTGGTGGTTCAGTGCTTGAGAGCTGAATACTCATTGTACAACTCACAGACCATATGAGCTCAAAATGAAGAAAGACTGACGTGTGGATGCTACTTCAATCCTATTTCGAATGGGGAACAAAATAATCATGGGAGGTAGAGGGTGGGACTGGATTTTGGAGGAAGAGAAGAGGGGAGGGGAAAAGGGGAGCAGGGTCAGATATGGGAGGAATTGGGGGAGATGTACAAAGGGTCAGGAAATTGAACAGAGGTGTGTAGCAATGAGGAGGAACAGGGAGTAGCCACATGAAAGTCCCAAGTGCCAGGAAAGCAAGAGGATCCCAGGACCCAACAGGATGACATTAGCTGAAATACCCAACAAAGGGGAGAGAGAACCTGTAGAGACCATAACCAGAGGTTAGGCACGGCCCCCTGTTGAGGGATGGGGCCACCCAAACATCTCAAAAATTTTAACCCATAAGTTTTCCTGTCTAAATGAAATACAGCTGTTGCAGTTCTTATTTTAGAATTTGTCTGGTGGGTTTTCTGAGTTTGGTTTGAAAACCCCCAAATTTTTCCTACCATGTTTGCTGACTTTGTTCTGAAAACCAAGCTGTTTAGAGAGCTATTACAGCTCTTGTAGAATTTTTTCTAACAGAGTTTCTGATTTTGGTCAGAAAACTCAAGAGCTATCTCGAGATCTATCTTGAGAAGAGAGCTGTCTCCAGTAGAGAATAATCTTGAACAGCGATGATCTTGAGCAGAGAGCTGTCTCAAATAGATAGCTATCTAGAGAGTCATGGAAAACACACCACAGAGGTGTCAGCTTGTACCTCATCATTGACTTCAAGCCCTTTCTTCTGCTGTTCCCAAATAGTTCTTCAAGACCCAGAACAAGCCAAGGCTGGACCTTGGCAATGCATGAAGAACCCCAACATTCATGTGAGCTATTTTGACAGGTGCTGGATATATTGAGTAACCAAACTGTCACTTTTTTTTATCTTGTTGTATTATGCTGTCATTTTTGTGAAAGTAAAATAGATGTCTTAACGAAGAAGTGATCAAAATATAATACAAATAAAGCATTTATTTGTCTTTTATAATATCTATATAATAGTTTATATTAAATAACATGAAACTTTGGTATCAATAAGCTACAGTTCTCAGGCATAATTCCAAAAATTTTTAATGGTTAAACTACCTGAGAAAGTTACTGTGAATATATTTTCTAAATGATATTTTGTTGTCTCTTTCCTTGGAAAAGGAGACCCATGGCTCTTTAGCAGAACCATCTACAGCAGAGAGCATCTATGGGAAACATATACCAACATTAACAAAAAAGAAGTCCTACTGCCTATCTTAGTTAGGGTTTCTATTGATGTGAAGAAATCTATGACCATGGAAACTCTTATAAAGGAAAGCATTTAATTGGGGCTTGCTAACAGTTTCATATTTTTAATCCAATTTCATCTTAGCAGGAAACATGATAAAATGCAGGCAGACATGGTACTGGAGAACCTGAGAATTCTACATCTGAATGGGTCAGCTGCAGGAAGGAAATGAAACACAATTACTCCAACAAAGCCACATTCTTTATAGTGCCCCTTTCTATCAGCCTATGGGGGCCATTTTTTCAAACCACTACAATGCCTCATCTCCAACCATTGTTATTTTCTTGCACAGTATTCTAATACTAAGAGTTCATAAGTACATGATGCCTTTTCTAATGAATAAGTGTTTTAAGTGATTTGTATATACTAACTCATAAATTACTCATTTAATTACTTAACAATCACAAATTTTTTTTGAAGTAGATTTTAAATTTACAGATATGGGTCTTGATTCTGCTCAGATCTGTTTGGGTCTGCTACTTACTTAGGATTATTCTTGTGCTCATGTTCATGCAGATGTTTTCAAAGCAAATATTGAAACCCAGGATATAGTTTTAAAAGACCTATAGTATAATAATGGATCTTTTATTATCTATTATATGGTTTAGTTTTATATGGAAAGAATGGATTTAATTATTTTTTATATATTATCTCTGTTAATATTACAAACTTTATTATGATTAAAAGTATTTAATATCTATAATTTATAAAATAATAAATCACAGCTTATTAACATATGAAATCTACCAATGGTAGGTTGATACCATTGATACCACTAGTAGATTTCATAGAATAAATAAATGTATAGATCAGAAAACATATGAAAACTGTCCAGTGACTGAAAACTTCAATTTTTACCATATTGACTATATGCAAAGGGAGTATCAAGATTTGCATGTAGAGAGTACTGTATGAACCAAGGGGAAGCAGAGCAAAGTAACAAAGCTGAGATGAGAAAATGTCCAGCAGTACCCTGCCTTAAAAGACTCCTCACAGAGTACTAGAAATTAAATTTCGATTTATTTGTTGCGCAATTTTATTTAGGTAAATAACAAACTTTATTATTATAAATCCCTCAAAGAATAGATCAATTTCTATTTTGCTGAGATGAAGTTTATTTTAAAAAAAAAATATGATTATTTTTCCATATCAAAATAATGTGCCTTCACTATATCCACTCCTACAATTTGTCTTCCATTTCCAATATATTCTTTTTCCCTACTTCTTGTTCTTTCTCCTTAGTTTTTAATATATCCTCCTGACTCCATTAGTGATGCTCTTATGAAATGGGGATGGGGTACCAATGGATGCATGACTACCGACCAGTAGCTCTATCTCCAAAGTAGTGATTTTGTCACAGATGACATCACATTACAATAGCTCTTCAGCCAGGCCAGGGCTATGTAGCCCTGCCCCATACTTACATGAATTTATTAAATTTTCTTTCTTCTTCTTTTTGACATTATAATGCGATTACATCATGTCCTACTTCCATATTCTTCCTGCAAACCCTCTGATACAACTCTTGCTCCAGTACAAATTTATGGCCTTGTTTTCACCAATTATGAGTTTTCCTCTTAACACTGCTTTCATTGTGTCCCATAGGTTTGGGTATGTTGTACTTTCATTTTCATTAAATTCTAGGAAGTCTTTAATTTCTTTATTTCTTCCATGACCAAATTATCATTGAGTAGAGAATTAATTGTTCATCTTCCATGTGTACGTGGGCTTTCTGTTGTTGTTGTTGCCATTGAAAACCAGCCTTAATCTGTAGTGATCTGATACGAGGCATGGGGTTATTTCAATCTTTTTATATCTGTTGAGGTTTGTTTGTGGCCAATTCTGTGGTCAATTTTGGAGAAGGTACCGTGAGGTGCTGAGAAGAAGGTATATCCTTTTAATTTAGGATGAAATGTTCCATAGATATTTGTTAAATCCATTTGTTCCATAACATCTGTTAGTTTCACTGTGTCTCTGTTTAGTTTGTGTTTCTAAGATCTGTCCATTGATGAGAGTGTGATGTAGAAGTCTCCCATTATTATTGTGTGAGGTGTAATGTGTGCTTTCAGCTTTAGTAAAGTTTCTTTTATGAATGTGGGTGCCCTTGAATTTGGAGCATAGATGTTCAGAATTAAGAGATCTTCTTGGTAGATTTCACCTTTGATGAGTATGAAGTGTTCTTCATTATCTTTTTTGATGACTTTTGGTTGAATGTCGATTTTATCCGATATTAGAATGGCTACTCCAGTCTGTTTCTTTGGACCATTTGCCTGGAAAATTGTTTTCTAGCCCTTTACTCTGAAGTAGTGTTTGTCTTTAACTCTGAGGTGTGTTTCCTGTATGCAGCAAAATGCTGTGTCCTGTTTATGTATCTAGTCTGTTAGTCTATGTCTTTTTGTTGGGGAATTGATTCCATTGATGTTAAGAGATATTAAGGAATAGTGATTGTTGCTTCCTATTATTTTTGATGTTATTTTTATGTTTCTGTGGCTATCTTCTTTTGGGTTTGTTGAAAGATTAGTTTCTTGCTTTCTCTAGGGTGTTGTTTTCCTCCTTGTGTTGGTGTTTTCCATCTATTTATCTGGTGGTACAGGGTCAGCTCTGGGGTGCAGGCAGAAACCAGAGGGATTCTGTCCCTAGCTGTTCCTTGGCTCTTGTGTCCTAGTGGCTCTGCAAGGGTCCCTCTTGATCCAGGAATTTGAACAGAAGTGGTGGTCTTGCCTGTGCTAGAAGTGGTGTTGGCACTCTTGGGAGACCAACTCTCTCCAGGCACTATTTGAGTATGAACCCCTGTGTTACATGATCAGCTCCCAGGCAGCACAAAGAAACTAGAAGACCACTCCTCAGTCCCAGTGGGTCCCTTTGAGCAGAGTTGCTGGTCTTACCCCTACTCACAGGCTTGTCCACATTCCTTGGAGGCTAGCTGTATCCTGGTGCTATTTGGCTATGGAGCCCTGTGGCCCAGGCTTAGGTTCCCAGCCACAGATAGAAACTGGAAGGCTCCTGTCCCCAGCCGTTCCTTGATCCCTGTGTCCTGAGGATTCTGGGCTGGTCCTGCTGAGCAGTGGTGCTTGTCATCCCTCCACTCACCGGCTTGAGTATGCTCCTGGGAGGCTACTTTTCTCCTGGAGCTATTTGGCTATGGAGCCCTGTGGCCCAGCCTGAGGTCCCCAGTCACAGATGGGACTGTAGTTCTTTATGTATGATGGAGGACATGTGGGCTTTTTAGTGTCTACTTTAACTTATCTATTGTTGTTGCCCCATTTTTACCTCATGTTTAGACCATCATGTTGGTGAGACTTTATAGACAAAGCTTATAATTCATTCCTAAGAAACAAAAACTCAAATCAAATTACCTAATCCTCTGTCTCTTAAATATTTTACATCCCCTCTTCTACAATGTGGCTGGATCTTTTCTATTTGATTTTTTTTTCTTTTTTGGTTTTTTGAGACAGGGTTTCTCTGTGTAGCCCTGGCTGTCCTGGAACTCACTCTGTTGACCAGGCTGGCCTCGAACTCAGAAATTCACCTGCCTATGCCTCCCAAGTGCTGAGATTAAAGGCATGTGCCACCACTGTGGCTGGATCTTTATAGAAGCTATTTTATAGATTTATCCACTGGATGTGTAGTTTACAACTGCATTTTGATGGGCTGCTTTCTGTTTTCCTTTTCATATATTATATATATGATGCTTTCCATCTGTTATGAGAGAAGTTTTCTTGATGAGGACTACACTTATCTATGGATATAAGTATTTAAATTTAGAATATTTAGAGATTATGCTGTTTTATATAGTGGTGGTTATAGGTTCTCTTCCAAGGTCCATGATTTTACTAGCCTTGGGTATTTAGCTATATTTCCATGATCAGAAATAGTTTTCTTTTTCTTACTAAGTAATGCATAAGTCCAGTTAGATATTGGATATTTCCAAGGCATGTACGCCACTAGCGTACAATAAGGGTTTTTGTGTAATTGTAGTCATAGATTTAATTTTAAGCATCTTATCTGGGTAGGACTCCTTCTTGTTTTCCTCCTTAGGAAGCTTGGTTGATGTCTTTTGGTATCATGAAAACTAGTCTTCATGGAGAAGGTATTCAAATCATTTCCAGATCAGGAGTCTCTGAAGTGCATGGCATTTTCAGCAATGGGATCTTATCTTCCACTTCTAGGAAGTGACCTAAGAATACAGCCTTAGTCTATAATTTTTAGGGTGATTTTGGGACACCCTTAACCACTAATTCAAAGATGTTTCATGCCTGGTAGTTGGGGTTTTAGTAAATGTTCTTAGCTCTTGGAGGAAGTGTTGTCAGCACAGAAAGAATTTTTCCTTTAAATGGATATATATATTTATAGATATACTTGCTAGAATTTTAAATGGCTTGATCTTGTGCAAGTCTTGAATATCAATACTCAACTCCTTTAAAAATTAAAATATTTTTATGTTACTACTTTTTAAATACATAATTAATTTATTTTGATTTTGTATCTAAATGATGCATCTCAATCGAATCCACTTTAAAGCTATCTTTAAGTTATCTTGGGATATCTGAGCTGTTCAATGTTTATCATTTTCAGACACCTTTTAAAAGAATGTGGAAGGCTTATATCTTTTGTTAGTAATCAATCTTTGCTCTCTTTCGTCTCTTTATGTAACCAAAATCTTCACTTTCTTTCAGGAGGCTGAATGAGATTACTAGGTGAATATAATTCTATTCTAGGTTTACAAATGACTTTTCTAGTGAGGTAATGCTCCTGTTACTCACCTTATGCATCCAAATGTACCTTTTTTGGCAATGTCCTATTTCCTTCCCATGTACATTCATATTTTTGTACATTTTTTTTATTTAACATGCCAATATGTTCATTTCTAATATAATCTATGCTGCCAAATATACTTAATAGGATGTTATTATTCAACACGGATCTGCTACCTTTTATATCTTACTAAAACCTGAGATTAACAATGACAGGTTTTTTAATAGAGTAGAAGAAATATAATTACTGAAAGCAGACCAACATGTTTTATTTGTTAGATAGTCAAATTATGTTATTTGTACATAAAAGTACATTATCATATTGTTTAGTAGAAAACATTGCGTACATGTATTAGAATTGTGACAGGGTGAATACTGTTTTATAAATAACCAGAATACAAAATTAAAAGAGTGGTTATATGAAAAGTATTATTAGTGCTTGATCTGTAAACATATTGTTAGTGCATAAGATCTGAAGAATCCTGGATCTCTTAAAATTTCAGTATGGAAAATAGAAGGGTTTCTTATGTGCTAATCAATGCTCAGTAAGAAGAGTCTTTGGGAATATAGCCACTGGTAGGTTGCCCATATTCCAGTAGATGGTTCCACACCCATTGTCTTAGTTTGGGTTTCCATTTCTAAGAGGAGAAACCACGACCAAGATAACTCTTATAGGGGACAGCATTCAACTGGGGAGCTTGCTTACAGATTCAGAGATTCAATCCATTATCTTTAAGGCAGACACATGGCAGTGTCTAGGCAGGCATGGTGTAGGAGGAGCTAAGCATTTTCAAAAATTAACCCTACAATGACCCACTTCTTCCAACAAGGCCACACCTACTTCAACAAAGACATACCTTCTATAACTGCCACTTCCTGGGCCAAGCATATTCAAACCACCACATTCCACTCTCTGGCTCCCATAGGTTTATTCATTCACATGAGTCTATGGGGGTCATACTTAGCCATAGCATAATTCAAAATAGATTTAGTTCAATTTCAAAATTCCAATAGTCTCTAACAGTCTCAACAATATTAAAATCCAAAGTTCAAGTCTCTTCTGAGATTCATCTAATCACTTAACGGTATTCATTTATATAATCAAAATGAAGAAGCAGATTAAGTACCTCCAACATGAAAGGTTATATATTATCATTCCAAATATCATAGTGGAGAAATACTGAACCAAAGAAAGACCAAAAGCTAGGTGGGCAAATTCCAAACTCTGTATCTCCATGTCTGAATAGCATCAAAATTTCCAGCTCCTTTCTGCCCTGTTGACTGCAACACACTGAGGTTTCCCACTTCAACTAGGTATTACCCTTCATCATGCCAAACCTTAACTTCTTTGCATGACCCCTTCAGTCCTAGGCTGTCAACTGCAACTGAGGCTGCCTCTTCATCAATAGTCTTTCTTGACCTCTCACAATGCCAGGACTCAACTCTCCATGACATCTTCATGCCTTCAAAACCAGTACCACCTGGTAATTCTTACACATTCCCAAGTTCAGATTTATCAGAGATCAAAAACTTTGCTATCTCTGGAAAAAATTTCTTTGAACTTTCAGAAAATACTTCCCTGTAGATTTCACCATTGATGCTGGTCTCTTCTTAATCACTGCTAATTTTTTAGTTCCAGCTAATGAACCTCAATTGTCCCCGTAATCCTTTCTATTCTAGACTCTAAAGCCAGAACCACAATGCAGAAGCTGCTGAGTTCTGCTGCTTGTTAGAGTGGAAACATGGCCTCCTTGTTCTATTATGCTATCACCAGCTGTATGTTTTCTAAATCCTTCACTCTGGAAGCTTGGCCATCCTGGAATTTGTCTGTAGATTGATACTGAACTCAAATGATTGCATGGCTATGTCTCCTGAATGTTGATACCTGGACATAAGCTTTCCATACCTGGAACCTGGTCTGTCCCATGCTGGTCTTTAACTAAGAGATCTGTTTGCCACTGTCTCTTGGAATTAAAGGCATATAGCACCGTGCCTGAACCTAAGCATTTTATTATATATCTTAATCAAGTTGAAAACATTTCATATCCTTAAATATAAGATTTAGTTTCATTCCACTTCCTGGTGCTCCTTTACACTTTGAACCATACAGTTTGTATTTTTCCCTTTTAAGCTTGCTACACTTGACCAAAATCTTCTTCATGAAATTAAACCAGAGGACAAAAGTTGTTTCTGTGACTTCCTTTGTCAATGCAATTAATCTGAATCTCTTCTTACGTCAGACACACTCTTCAAAGGAGGACAAAAAGCAGCAAGATTCGTAACCAAAACATCATAAGAATGATCTTCAGTGTTCAAATTATCCACAGCAACAAAGTCTTCCATGTTCCTAAGAGGATGGTCAATTAAGATCCACTTAAAGCATTCCATGATCCAAAGTCCAAATCCAAAGTCCAAAATCCACATGCCTCCAAACAAAAATATGGTTAAGGTTATTAGAGTAATACTCCAGTTGCTGGGAAAAACCCCTCCTGTCTTAGTTGAATTTTCCTCCATTACTGAGAAGTAACAGCATGACCAATGTAACTCTTATAAGACAAACATTTAATTGGGGCTGCCTTACAGGTTCAGAGTCTCAGCCCATTATCTTAAAGGCAGCCATGATTCTGGAGGAGCTTACAGTTCTACATCTTGATCTGAAAGCTTCCAGGAAAAGACTCTCTTCCAGGCATCTAAGAGGAGAGTCTAAAGCCCATCTCTAGAGTGGCACATTTCATCCAACAAAGCTACAACAACTCTAACAAGGCCATACCTCCTAATACTGGCACTCCCTGGGCCAAAGGATATTCAAAGCACCACACTCATCATCACAGGGGATAAGCTAACTAGACTTGCTGTGTTTTATTATAAGGAAGAAATAGTATGAAGTAAGGAGCAAGAATCTGTTGGAGTGGTATGGTCGAGTCAGAATTAGTAGTAGTGTGGAGTAAATATAATCAATATATAATCAAGAGAAATTGTATACATATGTTATATACCTTTGTTGTTCACACTGTAATATAAGTGGACTTCTTTTACTTTCTTTTCCTTAAGATGGCCTGCATTTTACTTTTCAATTATTAACATTTTAAATGTTAAGCAATGAGCAATGAGAATACAAATGGGAGTCAGAATGAACTCAGTACATAAAAGATGTGCTATAAAGCACATCTAAAATCATTGTGAAATTTAATTCCAAGTGACAACAACCACCAAGAGGACAAAGGACATTTATATTATTTACAAAATTACATGATTAATTACTAATGTAATTAAAGTTCTAAGAAGTGTAATTATAGAACATTTTAAGACTGGAACAAATTGGCTCCTAGATTTTGTTCAGGAAGAATTATTTTTTAAAAAATAAATGAACAGTTGTAAACAATATTCTTACAATTTACCCACCAGAGGTTAATTCCATGAAGGGAAGTCCATCAAGGACCAGCATTTTATGACTAGCTTTATATCTCTATCTTCTTTTATCTGTTGAATCCTAGATACGTTGTTTTAGGAAAGATTTTGTTTTGACAGACTGTCAACCAGTAGTTTTCAGAAACAGTCTATAACTTAGGCACAGTGCAGATACATTTTATAATGGAATAAACTTTTGCAATTTCATAGGCAGTCCTATTCCATGGGGTGAGAACCTGGTTTCTCCGCACAGTCAGTCTGCACTCTCAAGGCAAGTGCATTTGCATCACTGGAAAGATCCTTGAAACAAGGGAGCCAGGCAAACAAATAATCTACAAAAAGCAAAGGAGGAGGGACAAGAGTCAAGGTTTTTATAAAGAGATGGAACCACATAAACAAAAATAACAATGGCAAACAAACAAACTAAAACTAATCTGTAATGGTTGTATGAATGAATCTGAGACATTTTCCATATAATTCTCATTAAGGAATGTAATGTGAACTGTTAATTTTTGTTACTTAGCAAACTTTGTGGATCTGGTTGGATCCTGTATGGTATCTGAGGTAGGAGGCAGAATATACAGATAAACCACACATCTTTTCCTTTCTTTTTTTTTCTTTTCTTTTCTTTCATTTCTATTTTTTGAAAAAAGTACTTTATCTTCCTTAATATAAGAAGTTATATTTCTTTAAATCCAACAGAAATCTACATTGGGGAATATACCTCATGCAACAAACTGAAAGTAGATAAAAAAATCAACATATTTTTATGAAGGAAGCAATAAATGTTGCCTAAAGCCCAGAATATCATCTTCATGATGGACAGTCAAGTTGAGTCATTAGAATATCTGTGAATTCTTCTGTTCTTTACTGCAGAGCTGCTGTGGGATGAAAACCCAAAGCCTGAAAAACAAGGTTCTTATTTGTGGGGCAGGTGGACCATGCTTCCAGAGAGTAGACCTGGTAAGGTTGAAGCAGGTGCAAAACCCAGGGAGCTCTCATAATTGAGAATGACAGGCATTAGAACCAGCTCCAGGTCAGGGTCTATCATTCCTGGGACACATAACCACAACATCGCATTGAGAGGGCCATGATGATCTGTCATTTAGTATAAAAACCTAGAGTTCTCCATGCTAATAAGGTATCTGGATAACACATGAGTGTTTAGCCAATGAGCTTCCCTTCCTGGGCATCTCTTCCTACAAAAGGTATTTAATCCCTGGCTCACCCTGAGTAAGACACATGCATTTACCTCCACCATGAATAAAGCAGTTAAAAGAAGCAAAGTCAGTCTCCTTCATCAAGGATTACCTTAGGGGGAGGCTTCATCTTAAACAGCCTCACCTATATCTCCCAGAGAAGGGCTCTCTTCCAGCCTCTCTGTATTTTTGGAACTCACTTGGAACCAAACCAACTCCCCTGATATGGTGCTCTTGCACAAGGAAAGTGGCAGCCTGCAGAACTATCATTCTCAACTCTCTGTGGTCCCCAGAAGTGTATGGGTACACAGGAGGCTGGGAATCACAGCATCCACCCCAGATGCCACTGCTTCTTGCCAGGAAAAACATAGGCTGGGACCCCTATTATAGCATACATTCTGCCTTCTGCATTCTGCATTCTAGGCCTGGAACATTGTTTATCATTAATTTCTCTCCTTCCTTTCCTTTTCTGAAAAGGATCTTTCTATGTAGTAGAAGCTTCTTTCAAACTCAAGATCTCTACCATATGTGTGCATGCTTACATGCATGCTCACACGGACATACAGGCACACACACCACACACAGGCACACATCCTGCTATTGCTGAGACAATTGAGTGGTGTCACATGCTGCTTTGGATGTGAAATGCTGAAATGCTGCTGAAATGTGAGTATTCAAGCATGAATGTTGTTCACACACCCAAAGCTATGAGTCTAGGTCTTGTCAAAATGTGTAGAAAATCAATGGAATCATTGAGAAGTTTCATGACAACTTCCTTCTAAGACTTTAAGAAGATGGGTAAACAATCAGCCTTTGAATTATTTTATTACCCTTCCTCTGATTCATAAAATCAAACCATATTCTTGGTAAATTTTCAATGCTCTATTTTAACTATGCTATTAAAAACAAACAAACAAACAAACAAACAACAACAAAACCCCAGGAAGCAAGCATTTCTACTTCACTGTTCATCCATAGAAGGACTCGATAGATTCATAAGAGTTCCATGCTATTTTCAGCACTGTACACATCAGGGTAACTGATGGCAAGTGGCCCTTTATTTAGAGAATCTTCCCCTTGAGTAGTTGGCAATTATAGCCATGCTTTCAGCTGCTCTTAGCCTCTAGAGCCTGCTCATAATAAATAATACAATCAACTGGAAGTTTCTAACAGCTCTAAATGTAGCTGCTACTGTGCCTATGGCATTTCAAAGGAGACTTTTAAAACTTCCCTAAAATCTGGAAATTGCAAAGACGAACGGGTTAAAAAGAGCATAAGTTAATAAACTTGTGACTCTTCTCTTTGATAAGATATGCATCCCCAATCTCAGACACTGAGTTCTGACCACTGTCTGTCACAGAAATAGCATGGACAGCTACTTTACTATGGTAAAGAACCATACCCATATGCAAGCATCAGACTTGATCTGTATGATTATACATTTGAGAAGCAGGATATCAGCAACAGACACTTCACATGATAAAATTCTGGAAGAAAAAAATAACCATTTTTTTGGTTGCTCATTCATATCTACAAATACAGCTTTCTCAGTTTCAAATTCTATACCCTCTGGGCAGCTTCCGCAACCATTTGTAGAAAAGTTAAAGCTTCCAGAGTATGTCAAATCCAGATATGGATGGCATAATAAAAATCATAGTAAAACAAAGCTACCTCTATAGTTTATTAGAGTTTATTTCTTGGACTGTATGTGTTATATGGGAAAGTACTGCATTAACAATGGTTTCCAGACTTTTGAAATAAAACTAGCTTAACTCTAAGTGCTGAACCTTTGGCAGAGGGATCACTTTTTTTTCTTTTTTCATATATCATATTTATTTATTTATTGTTCCTTTTTTATTTTTGATACTTTATGTACATTTCCAATGTTTCCCCTTTTCTGAGTCTCCTCTTTGGATACCCCCTGTGTCCTCCCCAACCCGCCTCTAGGAGGGAATTCCACCTCCCCCCACCCCTGTCCACCCATCCCCATATTCCCGCCTTGACATTCCCCTTTACTGGGACCTCTAACATCCTCAGGCCCAAGGGCCTTTGCAGAGGGATCACTTTATCTGTTATTATTTGTGTATATAACATGAAGCTACTCTCTTATACCATGTGGGATATATTTTTGTCGTTTTTTGTTTTTGTTTTTGTTTTAGTTTTGTTTTGTTTTGTTTTGTTTTTTGTTTTTGTTTTTTTTTTTTTTTTTTTTTTTTTTTTTTTTTTTTGGTTTTTCGAGACAGGGTTTCTCTGTGTAGCCCTGGCTGACCTGGAACTCACTCTGTAGACCAGGCTGGCCTCAGACTCAGAAATCCACCTGCCTCTGCCTCCCAAGTGCTGGGATTAAAGGCATGAGCCACCACTGCCCAGTGGGATATATTTTTAAAAAGACAAAAGAAGAAAGCTCAACTCCTCAATTTCAGAGTGGCAACAATAACCACATTCTAACTTACTTTCATTATAATTCAGCTATTTCTGTTGGTTCTGAAGATGGTTTTGTTTGTTTTCTCATGATTTTAAACTTCTACTAATATACCTAATAATTTGCAATAATAGTTGAAAAAAAAGGATTAGATGAGATCAGTAACATCACTACAGAGAAAAGGTCAACAACATGAAGGGCCCAAATGAGGATGCCTCAGTCGCACTAGCTTGGGAGAAGAAAGCAATCACAAGGTGGAGGGAGGGAGGGACCTGGGACTGAAAGTGAACATGGGTCAGGGAAGAGAGGAACACTATGTGGTATTGGGTGGGGAAAAAGGGCTGAAGTCTTGAGGACCAGCAGAAAAAATGGAAACAGGCAACCTCCACAGTCAGAAGGTTGGGGGTATCCTCCAGAATATACCAAAGACATGGTAGTTGAGAGACTTTCAGAAAAAAGGGAGGGTCCTTAGACAAAATGCCCTATGGTGGGTAGAGGGAACTTATGGAGCCCACCTCCAGCAGAAAGTCAAGGCATCAAGTGAGGGTTGGGGCTGCCATCCCACAGTCAAAAAACTCTGACCCATAATTGTTCCCGTCTGAAAGATTTGCAGGGATGGAAATGGAGAGGAGCCTGAGGAAAAGAAGGTCCAGTGAAGGCCTAAAGTGGGATTCAGCTCAAGGGGAGAAACCAAGGTCTGACACTATTACTGAAGCTATGGAACGCTCAGAAAAAGAGACCTATCATGACTACCTTTTCAAAGACCCAACAAGCAGCTGAAAGAGCCAGATGCAGATATTAGCACCCAACCAATGGACAGAAGCTGTTGACACCTCTGGTTAAATTAGGGAAAAGCTGGAAGGAGCTGAGGAGGAGGGCAACCCTGTAGGAGGAGCAGCAGTCTCAATTAACCTGGACTCCTGAGGTCTCTCAAAGACTGTACCAAGAATCAGGCAGCATACAACTGCTGATATGAGCCCCGCCCCCATAAACAACAGAGGACTGCCAGGTCTGGGTTTAGTCCGAGAAGATGCACCTAACCCTCAAGAAACTGGGGCCCCAGGGAGTTTAGAGGTTTGGTGGGATGGAGGGTGTGGGGTAGGGACATCCTCATGGAGACAGGGTTGTGGGGAGGAGGTATGGGATATTGGAGGGTGGACCGGGAGGGGAATAAAATCTGATATGTCAAAAAATAAATGAATGAATGAATGAATTAATTAATTAATAAATAAAAGACGAAAAATAAAATGAACTAACTCAACAAAGATAAGTTAAACCAATCAGTAGTATAACATCTCTAATAAGTACCAGTGACACATCAAAACCTCTGCATGTACTACCACAGATTGATTCATGCCATTCTCTCTTGTGCTTTTTCAGGTGGCTTTGTGGTGCCTTGTTGGCTAGGCCTTCCTGGTATTTCTCTTTACTGGTATTCTGTCTCAACATTTGAAATTTGATATTTGAAATTGCTTCTCAATCTATTTTCTTGGAAAAGGCAAATATACTAACAGACTGGTGATGCATTAGTCAGTCTAGGAAACTGCTATTGATTACCACTTCAGTACTGATGTTTATCCACCTCATTTGCACTATCTAATATTTCCTTCTGCTTCCCCATTTTTACATATAATAATTTTGACCTAAACTGAAGATTTTACAAAATTTTAATTTACCTGGCAAAAATTCTGTGTAAGACTTTAATTACCCTAAAGTTTCTAGTCTTTTTCCTTTGAAACTCATCTTCATTAGGGCTTCTACTGCTGTAATGAAAGAAAAACATTTAATTGGGGCTGGTTTACAGTTCAGAGGTTTAGCCATTGTCGTGCAAGCAGGAAGCACAATGGCAGCAAGCAGATATGGTGCTGGAGAGGTAGCTGAGAGCTCTGCATCCAAATCAGCAGACAAGAACGGAGTGGGACATGGGACATGGCTTTACCATCTTACATCTCATAGCCTACTTCCAATGACTCACTTCCTCCAATAAAGACCCACCTTCTCCATCAAGTCAACACCTCCTAAAGTGCCTCTCCCTATGAGCTATGGGGGTATTTTCATTCAAATCACCATGAAACTCGATTTAATATTTACATTAACAATTCTTCAATTTTGCTAACATGTTTTAAATATATCCTCTATTTCAAGAGAGTCAGTGATAATTGTTATTAGTTAAAAACTGTGCTTTTTTTTATAGGTTTAGATATAATAAAAGATATTTTATTAAAAGGAAGGAGGAAAATGAATAAGTTCACAATGTTTTATTTGAGTTGATTATGTGGATGTTTCCAAGGCAGAAAAATTTTCTGAGGAATAAACTGAAACTAAATTATAATAGACAAACAAAAAATATTTTAATATCAAAATATGCTGTAAAATAAAGACAGCTCATATGGTACCATGCTGATTGCACACGCATGAGGACTTGAATTCAGATTGTCTGCACCCACATAAAATTTCAAGGTCCTGTGGTATGTATGTGTACATAGTGCGGAGAACACTGAAGAAAAGAGGATTCCTGAAGTTTGCTGGTGTTCCAGTCTTGCAAAAACAATTAGCTCTAGGTTTGTATGAGGCCCTGTCTCAAAGGTAAAGTGAAGAATGACTGAGCAAAGAAACATTAATCTCTGAGCTCCACAAACACCCAAGTACACACAGGCACATGTGCACACATGCACACACACACACACACACACACACACACACACACACACACACACAGAGAGAGAGAGAGAGACAGAGACAGAGACAGAGACAGAGACAGAGAGAGACAGAGAGAGAGACAGAGAATATCAACATATGTCACTTGTCAATGAGAAGAGAGAGAAGGCATTGTTTTGGGTGGTGTACTATTAGCAGTGTCATATGTGATATGTGTGGGTTACACACAAACACACACACACACACACACACACACACACACACACACACACACACACAATGTGCCATCAGAGCTTAAAAGATGACGTTCTATGCAAGTTGGAAAGTTGAACTGATGGACTTTCCAAGTTTAAACTTTGACTGAAATATTTAAAGTAGATATTGTTGTTCTTCCTTTGGGGTTGCAAACACCTTCAGCTCCTTCAATTCTTCCCCTAAATCCTCCATTGTGGTCCCCGTGCTCAGTCTGATGATTGACTGAGAGCATCCACATCTGTATTGATCAGGTTCTGGTAGAGCCTTTCAGAGGACAGCTTTAGAGGCTCCTGTCAGCAAGCACTTTTTGACATCAGCAATAGTGTCTGGGTTGGTGTTTGCAGATAGGGTGGACCCCCAAGTGGGGCAGTCTCTGGATGGCCTTTCCTTTAGTCTCTGCTCTATTCTTTGTCCCTGTATTTCCTTTAGACAGGAACTATTTTTGAGATGAGTGTGTGGCCCTATTTCTCAACTAGGGGTGGTGCCTAACCTCTGGATATGGGTTCTACAATATCACCCAACCAGACCCCCAGAGCTCCCAGGGACTCGACCACCAACCAAAGAGTACACATTGAGGGACTCCTGGCTCAAGCTGCTTATGTAGCAGAGTATTGCCTTATGTGGCATCAATGGGAGGGGAGGCCCTTAGTCCTGTGGAAACTCAATGCTTCAACATAGGGGAATGCTAGGGCAATGAGGAAGGAGTGGGTAGGTGGATGGGGGAGCTCGCTCATTGAAGCATGGGGAGAGGATAGGATAGGGGATTTGTGAAGGGGAACTGGGAAGGGGGAAAGCATTTAAAATGTAAATAAATAAGATAACCAATAAAAAATACAGTTAGATGCAAAAAACATATTTAAAGTCACCAAAGACTGACTTCTGTCTGCTGGTAGAGAATGAACACGAAGTCATGCCTCTTATCAAACAGAGCCATCCAAGTGCAAGGCTATAACTACTGCTCCTAGAATGGATTCCTACCTAACTATGCTTTTCCTGGTTGTTATATCATGGAACACTGTTTCATAGTTGTCTACTGCCAGGTGCAAATGACAGAGGGCAAAGAACCATTCATAAATCAGGCCAAAATTTAATATGGAACTTTCCAGGTAGACAAACGATCAGGGAGAAAGAGATGGAGAATGGAGGGAGGAATAGAGATTGGTTGGGAGGGAGGAAGGGAAGGAAGGAGGAAGAAAGAGGCAGGAGTGAGTGGGTAGGGAGAGAGCACAGGGAAGAGCCAACGTACTTTTCTTTCACTTCAGATGATTTATCTGTGTTCTAACAGCCTCCCTGGGACCTATCACACATGTAATTCTTCAGAATGGTTACAGGGTACACACATGACCATAGCTCAGGTCATCAATATTATACTAGTTCATGATGGGAAGCTCAGGTCAGAAGGAAACTTACTGGCCCATGATTAAGCATTGAGTTTCATTTTTTTTTAAGGCTCCATATTCAAGAAGATGCCTCTGGTCCATACTTCAGTTACTTGTACAGGCCTCCCAAGGGAGACATATAGCATCGTTCACTTCAAGTCCCATTACACCTGAAGGATTGTCTACTCTAATGCACATAGCAGCTAGAAGCATGTCATCCGAAAACAGAGCTTGACCTGACTCAAACCCACCAGTTGTCTCTGCTATAGGGCAGTTTGCTTACCTTTCAACATGATAGAAAAATTGAGAATTCTCCAGTAAGCTAAAAGTAATAAGAAATGTTAACAAAATTTAGATCAAGAGAAGATAGGGTGAGACAGAAACTTGGATTTTTAAAAAGGAAGAGAATCAAAAGTGGTTGTAATTTGACTAAATATAAATACTTTTTATCTGCTCAAACTTCTCAAACTGCAGTTATATAGTTAAACACTACTTAACCAAAGTTTATAGCATATATAGAATAAACTCACAAAAGAAATATATTAATAAAGAACAAGGTTATACATTTTTGTGGAAAGAATTAACAATTGATGGTAGACTGTGCTCTATTGTGTATATTTATTTTAACACCTAGAAGCACATTATCTAATATCTCAGGCACATTAGCAAGTAGCACAGCCTGCAGCTGTTGCACACTTGAGATGTGATGAATGAAATTGAGAAAGTAAAATAAAATTAATCATATATTTACTTTAATCTCCTCTTGTGAAAATTATAAAATAGATCAATGAGAAATATTTTGTTTTAACAAGCTGAAGGGTTTTGCTATAAATGACAGTGCTGAGCTGTGGTGTATGTTAGTCACAAATGTCATTCTCAATAGTCTTGAATACAGCCCCAATAGTTATTGAAAAATAGATTATATTAATTACTTTTATTTCTTTTACTTAATATATATATCAATAGATTTTATATGAATATTGATGCATATGGCTTAGATAAATCAGTAATACCACTACAAATTATAATGGGTGTTTTAGGAAAATAACATTTTATTTCTTTTAAGAAGGCTTATACCTTTGAAAAGCAAGCTAATATTAGTATACCAACAGGAAAAGAGGACGGGACTATGTGGGAGAGAGGGACCTTCCCAGAAATAGGAAGACAATAGATAGTTAATTATAGATCAACAAGTTAGGGACCAGAATGGGAGGAACAAAGAAGGAGACGAAGGAAAGAGAAATGGGAAATTGAAGGTGCAGTAAGAATTAAGGGGCATCTGAGAAGTCCCTTCAAAATCTAATACAGTAGAAACTTCCTATAATGTGTAAATATATGAAGGTGATCTAAATGATCTAAATGAAATCACCAAATAATGGGGGAGATGAAGATCCAAAGGAACTATATTTTTATTGGATATTTTCTTTTTACATTTCAAATGTTATCCCCTTTCCCGGTTCTCAGTCTCGCCCCCAACAGGAAACCCCCTATCCCATCCTTCCGCTGCTTCTATGAGAATGTTCCCTAACCCATCCACCCACTCCTGCCTCCCTGCCCTGGCTCCAGGGGTCTGGCCAGTTGACATTGCTCCCCCTACACACACCTTCTCCCCACAGAGCTGCAAACCCCTTCAACTCCTTCAGTCCTTTCTCTAACTCCTCCATTGGGCACCTTGTGCTCAGTCCAATGGTTAGCTGTATGCATCCACCTCTGTATTTGTCAGGCTCTGGACGAGCCTCTCAGGAGACAGTTGTGTCAGGCTCCTTATCAGCAAGCACTTCTTGGTATCCACAATAGTGTCTGGTGTGGTGACTCTATATGGGATGGATCCCCAGGTGGGGAAGTCTCTGGAAACCTTCCCTTCAGTCTCTGCTCCACACTTTGTCTCTGTATTCCCTCCCGTGAGTATTTTGTTCTCCCTTCTAAGAAGGACCACCAAATGAAGTTCCAGTATTGGGAATGGGTATATCTTATCTAACTTTTAGCCAAAAGGTCATATGAAAACCTCAAACAAACCAAACTATTGCCAAGGCTATTGGCATCACTGGTGCTGTGATTTGGATTTATGGATTTGCAGGTTTTCTGTTCAGCAGAGGCAAGGGGTAAGCCTGCAGGCAGGTACCACATTCCAACAAGTCTGCTGCCCCACCGATGCACTTTCTGGCCACCAGATCACTAGATCTCTGCATTTAGACACTGGCAAAATGGTGAGTTCCCTCTCCTGGTGCACATAAATCCCCCCTGTACCCTAGAGATCAACCATTGAGCTCGGCACTCCCTGGTGTCTTTGGAGAAGGAGGACAACCCAGCCACAGTCTTAATGGCTGTGGCTGGCCCTTTATCCTGACCCCTCATCATAGGATCTCTCTCGTTGGGAGAGATTTTATTATTTCTGAGGTACAACCCCTTCCTTTTCTCCTGAAAATCCCTGTATCAGGTGGCCTGTGTTTTCCAGGCATGTGCCTTAGTCTCTGGCTGGCACGTGAGGACCTGTTCAACCAATTTGTACTCCCATTCTCTTATTATTTTTCATACTTTCAGGATGCTGCAAGTAGTAAAACAATAACCTTCTTCCTTGCCCATGAGCATTATGTCTTCATCCACGCCTCCAGGGTCCCCCACTGGGATCCCTCTTGGAACACCTCAAATCTCTAAATCTAGCATTGGATTTAAAAGCTTCTAGATTCATATACCTTTGGAATCAAACTTGGCACCAGTACCCACTAGATAATGACTCCACATGGCCAGCTATCAGCGTTTTTGATCCTATTATTGTAAGAGATCTTTACAACTATTTCCAGTAATCTGGAAAATGGAGGGAAGTTTCCTAGGTGCAGGCTTTTTCCTTCCTTTGCTCCAAACATTCTGTTTGTTATTCCTGTTTGTCAACTTGGCTCCTCTGCTCTATGAAATCTGAACAAGATGAAACTTCCACTATCCGTGATCCAGCTAATGAGCCCCCTTCTTACTGCCCCTTACTGGCCTCTAGCATCTACTGATCCTCCAGTTTCCTCTGTTTCCCCTGCTCTCCAGGCCTCCTCAATGTCCTCTCCTAGCCCAGCTTCTCCAGACTGCTACCCTCCCTTACCTGTTACAGGCTGCCTAACCATTCCACACTTGTACCTACTTTCACCCCACCCACAACTTTTTTTTTTTAAATAAATAAAATATAAGCCTTAGGAGAAAGCCATTTTATTTTTTTTATATTTTTTAAGTTCTTTTTTTTAAACTCTCTTTTTGTTTTTGTTTTTGTTTGTTTTTGTTTTTGGTTTTTTTTATTTTATTTTTTGATACTTTATTTACATTTCCAATGTTTCCCCCTTTCTAGGTCTCCTCTTTGGAAACCCCCTCTCTCCTCCACCCTCCCCCACCTCTATGAGGGTATTCCCCCACCCACCCAACTGCCCACCCACTCCCATATTCCCACCTTGAAATTCCTCGGGGCCTCTAACACTCTTAGGCCCAAGGGCCTCTCCTCCCCCTGATGGCCAACAAGGCCCTCCTCTGCCACATATATGGTCCAAGCCATGGGTCCCTCGATGTGTATTCTTTGGTGGTGGTCCAGCCTCAAGAAGCACCGGGGGTGGGGGTCAGGCCAGTTGACACTGTTGCTCCCTCCATGGGGCTGCCACTCCCTCAGCTCCTTCAGTCCCTTCTCCAACTCCTCCATCTGGGACCTCATTCTCAGTCTAGAGGTTACTGTAAAGTGAAACTTGCCACCCACAACTTTTAATTGTACTCCAGCTCCTATCAACCTATCAGCTCCACCGTGTTCCACAACCTGGCCACTTTGGAGATTACTGGTGTATGTGCCTCCTGAAACTGGGTCAAGGCCTCTGAGCACTGGGCCTTTGAAAACCTAGTATGGAAATGAATATTATCCTTCCTGACACTTCTCATTTTTCTGCTTTTATTATTTGCACCCGGCTTCATCAACCTCTTCTACACATTCCTCCAAGGACAAATCCAAAAAATTTACAACCAAATGATTAATCAATTCCTCTTACAGGATTAGCAACCAGTGGCTACAGAGGAACCTGGTAACAACAACTTTTGAATGTGTCCTGATGGTGAAGATCAATTACACCCTTAAATTGAGAATGCCTTTTGACAGTAGGCAACATTTTAAGAGATTCAATGCCCTATTTCCACCTGACCATCACATTTCTTCATTTTTTTCTCTCCTCTTCATGACAAGGAAAAGAAGGAAATGTTGGCAATCAGGAAACCTCCACAGCCAGGCCAGTCTGGCAACAATGGGACCATCAGCCAACCCAGCAACAAGAAGATATGTCATCATCAGTTGACCAGAGGCGGCACATTCCTATTGTCGACTCTGCCACATGTCATCCTGTACATATGCTGTGGTCCCCATAAAGAAATACATTTTTTTCTACCCTTACACTACTTTTTATCTTCCCCCAGAGACATTCTGGGAAGCCGCCTCACCTCTCCATTTTATAAAACTCCCACAGGAGATGGTATGACTTTGTGGGTAGTAACTTTTGAGATACTTTGTCTCATAATGTAATGTTACATCAGTGGTTCTGTTGTTGTTGTTGTTGTTGTTGTTGTTGTTGTTGTTGTTTTACCTTATATTTATGTCATTTGTGCATATATTCTGGACTCTGGTTTTGGGTCTTCATGGATTCCTGGGTGTGCAGGCATGTTTATATGCATCTATTTTTGTTTCATCTGCTTTGTCTTTGACTCCTTTACTGTTTGGTTGTTTTTCATATTCATTTATTTGTTTGGAAGTCTTACTTTATTGTATTATTATTCTCAGATGCCTCTTTTTTTCTATGAAAAGCCCCCAAAACAGTGTGCATTTAGATTGAAAAGGTGTGAGAAGACTGGGAGAGGTAGTGGAAGGAGAAACTTAATCAGAATATAATGAATGGAAAAGACTATTTTTAATAAAAAAGTAAAAAATGAAACTTGGAGTTACCTGTGGAACAATTGATTTGAGACATTTGATATTCTAGCTGTTTTAGGTCAAAGGAAACAGCTCCCTATTTATGTGCTAAAATAGAGTTGAAGTTTTCCTAACCGCTTCAATCCAATGAATTATACGTAATGAAAATAAATGTGCTTGTTGCTGCCACATACTTACTAAATTGTCACCGGTAAACGAGTGTGATTTGCACAGCTTACAGAGCAGATTTTATGGATCATTAGCAGGTTAAGGAAGTACCCTATTTAAACAAAAGTCAATTTAATAATATTATTGTCTTCCTGTTTATTCCATTCAACATGAAATTGTTACTATAGTGCCCTAAACCTTCCATTCAAGTTGAAAGTAAAGGAATGTTTGGTAGCCAGATAACCAAGACATGAAAATGATACTGTTTACATTTCTTGATAACCAGGGCACTAAATATGCATGAACAAAATGCAAAGAACAAAAAATAAAAGACTATGTGCTCAACAATTGTAAAATGTAAGCTGAAATTAAAAATAGAAAACCTTTGAACAAGAATTGTTGAATTCAATTCTGTTCATAGAAAATTTGTGAGATTAGAATGTTCTGTAATTTTAGCAAAGCTTCTGTAAGGCAAAGGACACTATCAATAGGACAAAACAACAACCAAGAGATTAGGAAAAGATCTTTACCAATCCTACGTCCGATAGAGGACTAATGTCAAATATATACAAAGAACTCAAGAAGTTAGACTCCAGAGAACCAAATAACCCTATCAAAAAATGGGGAACAGAGCTAAACAGAGAATTCTCAACTGAGGAAATTCGTAGGGCTGAGAAGCACCTAAAGAAATGTTCAGCATCCTTAGTCATCAGGGAAACGCAAATCAAAACAACTCTGAGATTCCACCTCACACCAGTTGGAATGGCTAGGTCAAAAACTCAGATAACAACAGATGCTGGTAAGGATGTGGAGAAAGAGAACCACTCCTCCATTGCTAATGGAATTGCAAGGTGGTACAACCACTCTGGAAATCAGTTTGGTGGACACTCAGAAAAATGGACATAATATTACCTGAGGACCCAGCTATACCACTCCTGGGCATATAACCAGAAGATGCTCCAACATGTAGTAAAGACACATGTTTCACTATGTTCATAGCAGCCATATTTATAATAGCCAGGAGCTGAAAACAACACAGATGTCCCTCAATAGAGGAATGGATACAGAAAATGTGGTACGTTTACACAATGGAGTACTACTCACCTATTAAAAACAATGGCCTCATGAAATTCGCAGGCAAATGGATGGAACTTGAAAATATCATCCTGAGCGAGGTAACTCAGTCACAAAAGAATGAACAGGGTATGTACTCAATGATAAGTGGATATTAGCCCAAAAGTTCGGAATACTCAAGATTTCACAGCAACTGTTGGACTGAGCATGAGGTCCCAGATGTAGGAGCTGGAGAAGGGATTGAAGGAGCAGAGGGAATTTGTAGCCCCATGGAGGGAGCAACAGTGTCAACTGGCCTGACCCCCAGTGCTCCTGGAGACTGGACCACCAACCAAAGAATACACATCAAGGTCCTATGATAAGGGCCACATATGTGGCAGAGGAGGGACTTCTTGGCCATCAGGGAGAGGAGAGAGCCTTGGACTTGAGGGTATTAGGTGCCTCACTATAAGGGAATGCCAAGGAGTAAAGAAGGGAGTGGGTAGGTGCCTGGGTGGGGGAATACCCTCATAGAGACAGGGGTGGGAGGAGGGGATAGGGGGTTTCCAATAGGTAGACCTGGAAAAGGGGAAACATTTGAAATGTAAATAAAGTATCAAAAAAAGAAGAATGTTCTGTAATTTTAATCTATCTATTCAACTGTAAATATTTTGAAATAAAAAGAAAAACCTCTTTTTTCTAAATATTGTATAATACTCAAATTGCTTTGTCATATAATATAAGGTGCATGCCAAAGTTTAAATAGATCATGAAACTAAATTTTATTGTAAATAAATTTATGTAAACTGAAATTATTACAAATGAACATGAGAAATAATATTTTGTATAACCAATTTACACATAACTTGTTAACAAAATTGCTAATTTGATTTTTAGACGTTTTTAATGTGCAGGCCCATAATCTAAACTTTTAGAATCATACAATATTACTTTTGGCTAGAACTCATTAATGTAATTAATAAATATAAATGTAAATATTTAAAATAATATCATAATCAGTATAATAGTAATTCATTAAAGTATTTCAATGATAGAAAAGAGCACAGGGAACTATAAATAAAAATTAGTCATCTTACCAAGTAATGTTTCCAGATGTATTAATTCTAAAACCTGATATTTGGAAATTTTCTATTTCTAGGATAAAAAGAAAGCTAAGAAGAAAGGAAGTTGGAAGTGAAAGAAAGAAAGAGTTAAGGGAGGAAGAGAGGGAGCGATGGATGAAAGAAGAAAGCACATTAAAAATGAGGAATACATTTACCATTGAACAAAAAAGAATAGGCTGTGAAGTGAGTGGATTAAATAGTTTGAGCATTACTTTTCTCCAATATGATTATCTATTGAGATTTTCTAGGATGAAATGTAGGAATAAAGAAACCGAGAGACTATATAGGATTATGATATGGATTTGAAGTCAGGGGAGATCAAGGCAGACAGAGTTTACAAAACACAATAAAAAGAGTAGAGATCTGAGCAGATGGGAACCCCACAGGTTTCCTCAGGCATTCTTCATAGCATCAAGTAAAATACTGATCACAGCAAAGCTGCGGAAAAATTGTTCATGGTTTAGAAAATAACAATTTATGAGGAAAACAATACTAGGTTCTTAAAGGTGCCTACATATAAATGTCTTCTTACAACAAAGGAAATTGTTTTGTTTAGATCATCAGTAAAAAACTGAAATTTGAAATTAAAAAAATTATTGCATTATTATCTGTAGTGGCTATTTCTTATTGCCAACTTGACTATATCTGGAGTGAATTACAATCCAGAATTAGAAGGCTCACCTATAATCTAGATCTTGAGTCTGGAAGACACAAGTTTCAGGTGTGGTGGTACACACACCTCTAATCTGGGCCACATCTGCTGCTGGAGATCTATATAAGGACACTGGAAGGAGGAAGATTCGATCTTCTTCACCTGGGAGCCTTGTGGGACTAAGCGACTGCTAGATCCTCGGGTTTTCATTCACAGCTACTGCTGACCATTGTTGGGGAGTTTGACTACAGACTGTAAGTCATTAACAAATTCCCTTACTATATAGAGACTACATATAAGTTCTGTGACTCTAGAGAACCCTGACTAATACACTATTTATACAAAACTAAACACAGGTGGGAGATATATAAAACAGCTACAAAACTCAGAAAAAATAAATTAAAAATTAGTTAAATTTGGAAATAATGAAAGGTTATGATTATCAAGGTTTTAGTCCTTTCTAACTTCACTTATAGATTCAATGGTATCTGAATCATGGTTCTTTAGAATATTAAGCAACTAATTCTATAGTTTATTGAGGAATGGAAAAGTGTCACTAAAGCCATCATCAAATCATAAATGACAGTATTGAATAAAAGCTAAATACTAGTATCAAGTTTAACTATATAATTATATCAA
Organism: Uromys caudimaculatus; assembly: GCA_028551405.1. Lineage (NCBI taxonomy): Eukaryota > Metazoa > Chordata > Mammalia > Rodentia > Muridae > Uromys > Uromys caudimaculatus. The sequence goes on along the minus strand of CM052702.1, from coordinate 41,188,288 downwards.
TGAATGTAATGTGGTGCTGATAAAAATATAGACAAACAATAGTATTATTGTGGAACCTGGAAAGTACCCCATGAATATGATAAACCGATCTTTAACAAAGGGACACATCAAGGAAATGAAACACACAATCTTCTTGATAAATTTCATTTGAACAGTGGAGGATCTGAATACAGTGTATGAGCATGCAAAATTACCAAATTCTCACTCACATACATGATAGACCTAAATAAAATATTTCTAACAAATATGACAGGAGAAATTCTTGCTGATTTTGAATGTATTAATAATGATATAAAATACACTAAAGTAAAATCATGGGGAAATTTTATTGACAATGTGAGATTTCTTTAGATTAAATGTATTTTTTCTCATAGAAATACAATCTCAAGAGGAGAAATAAAACATAAACTGAGAGAAAAAAATATTTCCAAAAGACAGGACTGATCTACAACTTTCATGCAAAATATTCTAAGGATCCTTAAAACTAAACATTGAGGGGAAAAAATGTGATTTTCAAGTTTCATTCAGACTATCATTTTAAACTAACAATGACACTTTTCCAAAGGAGATATGCAGATTAAAATTGAGCATACAAAAATTATCAATTCATAGTTCCCACTTTACACAACATAATATGACACTACATACCAGATTCAATCTCCAGAAGTAAAAATCTGGATAGCATTCTAGTTGATTGAGAAAAACGTGAGCCAGCAAGATCACCTTTAAATGTTTATTCACTGTTGTTTACACAAATATATTGAAAACTTCAACACCTTAACCATAATTAACTAAACTCAATGTGTCCTTCAGCAAATGAAATGTGACTTTTCCAGAAAATAAAATGAGAAATTTTTCTTTATTTAAATTGTGTTACCAAGTACAAAGATCTGTGGAGAAATGCAATCATATATAATCAATTCAACAAAATCTATCTGAGAAGGTGGCCAACTATATGCCAAGGACCTCTTGTTCTAAAAGAGTTGAAAATACATGGAAAAAGATTCTCTTTTTTATGTATTAAGAGCCATAGGATGTCTAAAAGAACAGAGAAGTTTAGGGCAGTGAAACTCTTCTGTCTAATACAGTAATATTAAATACAACTCCTTATCCATTTGTTAAAACCCACAACATATAGAGTGTTACTATGGATTTTTGGTAAAATGATGTGTCAATGTAGAATATAACTTGAAACAAATGCTTCAATATAAAGCAGGACAAAAGTCCTGAGAGAAGCTGTGTGCATTCATGAATGAGAAAATGGAATTTTACTGTAGAATATATTTTGTTTGGGTCTAATCATGTCATAAAGGTAACAGTTGATTTCTTAAGAAAAAAAAGGAAAATCAAAAAAATAAACGTAATAAATAGAAAATATGTTATAGATTTAAGCCCTCAAATATTAATAAATCCAGTAAAACAAAATGTTTGAAATTCCCTTTTAGAAGTCATACATCCATACTTTGGGAAATCACATAAAATATAACCATGTAATTTTTATACATATATGTGTTTATTTTATGTGTATAAATATTTATTGTATGTGTGTTGGTTTACATGTGTGTACCACTCAAATGGAGGTGGAAGGATAGCTTACATGAAAATGTTCTTTCATATCTTGCAGTCCCAGAGATAGAACTAAGATTTGGTGGCAAATACCTTTACCCACTGAGCCACCTCAAAGAAACCAAAAATGTACATAAAGATAAAAATAAGATACTCCATTACCACTATTCAGTTTAAATCACGAGTAATGCAACCCTAATACTGTCTTCAGAGAAAACATCAGTAAACAAAAGAATATCCATAGTAACAATAATGATAAGAGATATTTTGATACATAAAACTCTGACATCAAGCTCTTAAAATTTAAAAAAGTGTACAGAAAATATAATTTGTAGCTAATCCTCCAATGCTCATTGTTTTTAAATTTAATACTGTAATATGTAGACAGGACAAAGGAATACATAAGCTTAGGAAAAACAACCAAATTGACTCACTTTGTTTCTAACAACCAGGTTCATTCCAAGTCAGTGGAGAACTTAACACTTACTTAAGCAAATCATATTGGGAATCAGAAAAACAACTAAATAGGGGCACTCAGATTCTAATCATTAAACACCATCCTAATGCAATCCGGGTGACTGCTTTTGTTTTGTTTTGTTCTGTTTTGTTTTTTATCAAGTAACCAGTTCTAAAGTCCATCATTAAATGTGAGGTTCTAGACCTCAGGAAGGGAAAAAAAAATCAATATCAGGGTGTTTAAGAACAGAGTATTGTAAACAAATAAGATTGGAAATATGTGAAAGATAAATGACTTAAAGAGAACATCAGTATTTATCAACAATCTCCTTCTCAAGCACATGAAAAAATACAAACATTATGCAGAATAACCTGAAACAAGGCTTAATTTTAATCTGCTTCATTAAATTGTAATTTTCATATATTTTATTAATTAGTTTTAAGGACACAGTTCATTTTAAGAACATTTTTGGAGTCATACTTTTATCAGAACAATCTAAATTTAGAATATTTCTATATTGCAGAAGAGCTGAGGTCTACTTGTAATTCAGAAGTAATTCTGCTTCTCATTACTAGATGCTGACATACACAAGCACAGTATTTATCTTCATAAGTTTGCTGCTATAACATATGAAATAATAACCTAGTACTTGTGTATATCTATGCAATTTCACTTAGTGTGATGATTCTGAGGATCTCTGCTCTAGATGTATCAATACTTTACTGGCCCTGTGCTCTCTGTTATAAACAATGCTGCCATCAATGTCTGTATATGGGTACTTATTCAGACATATATTTTCTTTCTTTCTAGTATGTACTTAGTCTGAGATATTTATCATATATTTCACTTTGTAATAAAAAGGAAGTTTTTTAAAAATGATTTATTTTATAGGTGAAAGCATGTATGATGTCTTTCATTTCCCCACATGTGCACCAACACTCTTTATTTCCAGCGTTCATAATAATAATTGTTCTATGATTATAAAGTAATAATTCATTTTGGATTTAATACTTAAAGGAAAAAGCTGTTTGAACATCTTTTCATGTGACTGTTAGCTCCTCATTTACTTTATTGGGTAAATTTTCATTAATGTGCTGATGCCTTATTTATTTATTATTTATTTATTTAAATTGTTTTATATATTTACATTCCAAATTTCGCCCCCATTCCAGGTCCCCCCACCAAGAGTTCTTCATCCCATCATCCTTCCCCTTTGCCTCAGAGAGGGAACACCCCTACTTACCCACCTAGCCACCCACACCCACCTAACCCTACTTGAAGCATTCCCCTTCCCGGGCCCATCAAGTCTCTATAGAATTGGATGCATCCTCTCCCACTGAGGCCAGTAAAGGCAGCACTCTACTACATATGTCCCAGGGGCCATGGACCAGCCCACATATGCTCTGTAGGTGATGTCTTAGTCTCTGGGAGCTCCCAGGGTTCCAGGTTATTTGCGACTGTTGACCTTCCTATGGCATTGCCAACCCCTTTGGCTCCTTCAATCCTTCAGTCCTCACTCTTCTATAGGGGTCCCCGACCTCAGTCCAATTTTTGGCTGTAAGTATCTACATCTGTCTCAATCAGTTACTGGTAGGTCCTCTCAGAGAACAGCCATGGTAGGCTCCTATCTGCAAGCAAAACATGGCATCAATAATAGTGTCAGGGTTTGGCACATGCACATGGGATGGACTCCACAATGGGCCAGTCACTGGACGGCCTTTCCTTCAGTTCTCTGATCCATTTTTGTCTCTGCATTTCTTTTATACAGGAACAACCCTAGCCAAAAAAAAATTGAAGGTAGGTTGGTGACCCCCCTTCCTCCACTGGGCAGTAGGATTACTGTCTGACTACTGGAGGTGGTCTCTTCACGTTCCATCTCCCATCTTTTGGGCTTTTCAGATGTCATCCCTGTTGATCAAGGAAGTCTCTAACATCCCAGGTCTCTGAGACTTTCTAGAGGTTCCCCCTACCCTTTGCCCCCCCACAGCTGCATACCTCCACTCATTCTCCTGTCCCTCTGGGCTTCTCCTCTGTCTACCCCCATACCTGATCCTTCCCCCTCATTTTTCTTCTCCCTTCTCCCACTTACGTCCCTCCCTCTCTCTTCCATGATTATTTTGTTTCCCCTCCTAATTGAGATTGAAACATCCTCATTTCGCCTTCCTTATTGTTAAACTTCTTATAGTCTGTTGGTTGTATAATGGGTATTCTGTAATTTTTTTGGCTGATATCCACTTATCAGTGAATACATACAATGTATGCCCTTTGTGTTTGAGTTACATCACTCACGCTGATATTTTCTAGTTCCATCCTGTTCTAGCTGGTGGTCTACTTGCAGAAGAATGCAAATTGATCCGTATTTATTACTGTGTACAAAGCTCAAGTCCAAGTGGATCAAGGACCTCAATGTAAAACCAGATACTCTGAATCTAATAGACGAGAAAGTCGGAAATAGTCTCGAATTCATTGGCACAGGGGAAATTTTTCTGAACAGAATACCAATGGTTCAGGCTCTAAGATCAACAATTGATAAATGGGACCTAATGAGACTGAAAAGCTTCTGTAAAGCAAAGGACACTGTCAATAGGACAAAATGTACAATTTGGGAAAAGATATTCACTAACCCTATATACTATAGAGGGCTAATATCCAAAATATTTAAAGAGCTCAAGGAGTTATACTCAAAACAAAACAAAACAAAACAAAACAAAAAAACAAAAACAAAAAACCAAATAACCCATTTTGAAAATGGGGTACAGAGCTAAACAGAGAATTCTCAAGGAAGGAGAGTCTGTGAAGCACCTAAAGTAAATTAGTTCAACATCCTTAGTCATTAGGGAAGTGCAAATCAAAACAACCCTGAGATTCCACCTTACACCATTCAGATGGCTAAGACAAAAACTCAGGTGACAGCAGATGCTGGCAAGGATGTGGAGAAAGAAGAACACTCCTCAATTGCAGGTTGAATTGTAAACTGGCACAACTACTCTGGAAATCAATCTGATTGTTTCTCAGAAAATTGGAAATAGATCTACCTGCAGACCCAGCAATATCACTCCAAGGCATATACCCAAAGGTGCTCCATTACATCTCAAGGACACACGCTCCACTATGTTCATAGTGTCCTTACTTATAATAGTCAGAAGCTGGAATCAGCACAGATGGCCCTTAATGGAAGAATGGATACAGAAAATGTGGTTCATTTAAACAATGGAATACTACTCAGAAATTAAGAATGAGGACATCCTGGGTTTTGCAAGCCTTTTTTAAATTAACTAACTTTTCATGTAATATGTTCCTATCATGATCTCCCTCTCCCTCTTAGAGTGACTATCATTTGTGTCCCTAAGTCCATTGATATGATTTATCACATTTGTTCACTTACTCATGTGGAAACATCCCTGAGTGTCTAGAATTAAGTGTATTTAATCCTAGTGGATGGTTTTGGTATGGGCTTGTTAATTCTGGTTGCAAGTATTTTATTAAGATTTTTTTTCAAAAATTATCTTTTATTGCTGTGTCATTAACTGTTTTGGGGGGTTTATTTGGGGATTTTGTTTGTTTGTTTTGTTGTTGTTGGTTGGTTGTTTTCTAATTTCAAGTAATATGGATTTGAAAAAGAAGTTAAGAAATATTCCAGCTGGGCAGTGGTGGCTCACACCTTTAATCCCAGTACTTCGGAGGCAGAGGCAGGTGGATTTCTGAGTTCAAGGCCAGCCCGGTCTACAGAGTGAGTTCCAGGACAGCCAGGGCTACACAGAGAAACCCTGTCTCGAAAAACCAAAAATAAATAAATAAATAAATAAATAAGTAGATAAGTAGATAAGTAGATAAGTAAATAAGTAAATAAGTAAATAAGTAAATAAGTAAATAAGTAAATAAATAAATAAATATTCCTTTCTGTCTCTATGAAAGAGGTGACTATAGATCTTCATTAACTAGCTGGTAGAATTCTTAAGTTGGCCCTTCTGGGCCCAGTCCATTTTTATCAGGAAGCTTTGTGTTCTTATTTCAATATTCTTGATTGTTACAGCTCTGTTAGTGTTCTTGTTCTCTTTTTGGTTTGTTTGCTGACATTCATATGTCTAGATGTACATCCATTTCTTCTAGATTTTCTAACTTTCTGGAATTTAATTTTCTTTTTCCATTATTTTTTATGTATCTTTGGGTATTTTTTGTTTGATTTGTTTCTTTTTTGTTGCTTGCTTTTTTGCTATTGTTGTTATTTTTAAGTTTTCTCTTATAATAGCTTGTATTTCTTTGATGTCCATTGCAATGCTTCCCTGTTCATTTCTGTTTTATGTTCATTTGAGTCGCCTCTTTTCTTTGTTTCATTGATTGTTTAGGTCTTTTAGCTGAGTTTACTTTATTAAAAAGCAAAAACAAACAAACAAACAAAACACACAAAGCAAAACCAAAAGTCAAAAACCAACCAACCAAACAAACAAAAAACCAAAAATCAAAACTAGAAAAGAACAGCTCTTAGATTCATTCTTTCTTTTTGTTTATTTGCTTGTTTACATCTTCATTATTTTTTGTTTTGAAATTTAATACTTGACTTTGGACCTGGGTTTGGCTTGTTCTTGCTTTTCAATGTTTTTTTTTTCTATGATGTACTTTTTTTTCTTGTTAGATTTCTATTACAGATTTGAATAGGAGCCCTTTGTAGTTTTATATCACCTCCCCCTTTTAAGGGTGACTCATATTTTCAATGCTGATGATTACCCACGCATACCAGGCAAGTATTCTGCAATTTAACAACCTATGGCCATGAATGGTTTACTTTAATTCATGGTAAAGTCTGTATATCCATAAGATACTTGTCCTAAAACACTATTGTCTGCTTCAAGGTCTATAGGATACTGTGCTATGTTCTGAATGTTTTCTTCTCTTTTTTCAAGGTTTTAGGTTATTGTGCTATCTTCTGAATGCTTCATTCTTCCTTTCTACATTCAGATCTATATTTATAGTTAATACACTTCTGTTTTCTATGTAAAGTTCATCAGTTGGGCTTAATTATTACTAGCTTTATTACTAAAAGTGTTTGTTTACAATTGTCACAGTTTAAGTGTTAAACTGCATCATTCTTATTCATAATCTACCTGGAATACATCCTTGTGAACACTGCAATGTAGGAATCAAACAGATATTTTTAATTCGCGGATATTGAGTCTCCTTAACCAACACTGAAAATACTGATATGATCTATTGAGCTGAACTGTTTTGTGCCAACAACATTAAGAAATTTCCCAGACTGTTTGTTCTTGGATTTGATCTTCCTGTCTGAACAAACTATAATGTCTCATTAATTATAATTAATTAGTGCATTTGCAAAATGCTCAGTGGTATTTGGCAGTTTGTATTTTCCTCCTATTTCCAATAATTTCTTGAATATTGTTGCCCTGATAGACTTTGATGTAAAATGCAAAATTAGCTTTCTGAATCCCTCCAGATGCTGAACTGAAATGCTTATATAAGAATTGCTTTGAATAAACACATCGATGAGAGGAAATGACTTTATTATAATATTGATTCTTCTTAGTCATGAATAGAGTTAGCCTGTCTATTCTCTGTGTAATATTTATCTTTTCCAATGGAGTTTACATATATATATATATTTAGAAGAAATAGAAAAATAATGACTCTGGGTCTAGCTTCAGTGTCTGAAGCCTCAAAGCTGCCCCCAATGACAAACTTTCTACCAACATTGCCACACATTCTCCAACAAGGCCGTACGTATCTCCTAATAGTGCTACTCTACATAAGCACATGGGACCAATCTCATTCAAACCACCACATGTTTAAAAAGCAATTTTCTACATGGCTTTCTTTACTAACTAACACATAAATCATACTTGATTTATGACTTTTCCTAAATGTTTAAATTACTGGTACTTTTGCAATATTTAGTCTGCCTCTGTGGGGAATGATCTGATAGTTGATGTCTCCTTTTCATAAAAGGAGGGATAGCAACTATTTAGTTTATACTTTTAAAATCATAGTGTCTATTTTTTATATTCTCGTGTATTTCTCTTATCTTCCAATTGTTATGTTGGACTTCCTGATTTATGGTTGGCTACTTTCTTTGCATTTTGTCTGTTGTTCTTTTGTACCTACTTTTAAAAACACCTAAATTGTTTGTTGCCAGCTCTCCCTTCTGCCACATGCACACTTCTTTATCTCCCTCCATGTAATGCTTTGTATCACAAGCCGTACTCCCAGGCACTTCTGTTATAGTTCAGTCCAAAATACTGCCAAGTTATCACCTTTTCCTGTTAGTCTCTGAGTTACTTAAAGTTTTCTACATGGAGATTTTTATCTTAATTTCTTGAGCCTTAGATTTCAGTATTTTAGCAGTGTGGTCAAAGCGTAGACATGACCCTCTAAAATGTCTTCAGATTTCTTTATATCTCAGCACATGGCCCATTTTGGTTAATGTACTAAATGTCCTTGAAAATGTGAAAATGCATTCACAGTTTAGGTACCATGTTCTATATCTGCCAAGAAGCTTAATTCAGTTAAACATAGTATCTTTTTCGTTGTTGTTGTTTTGTTTTGTATTTTAAACTCATTTCCTGGAAAAATAAGTGAAGGAAAACTTATTCTTGAATTATTTGTTTAACTCTAGATGTTCTCTCTACTCTTATTTATCCAAATTCTGGTCTTTGCAATCATACCACAAGTGCTGTGCTTTTTTCCCCCTGTTGAAAGCATGCTTTTCATTTTCTGATATGAGTAGCACCTATCTATGTCTTTATCTAGTATCACCAACATGCATGTGTATTTAACTCAGCTATTGGATTACAGCTTTCAGGAGCTCTGAAGTAGGAAGAATTTGTGTTTAATTCCCAAAAATCCTTACCGAGCATGCTTCTAAAAGCTTTTTATGGATGGATGAATAAATATAATTTCAGAGATTCAAAATCTAAAATGGAAATCAATAATTCTACTTAGAATTTTAGTCCATTTTATAGAATATTTGTTCCTTCTCATTCTTGCCTCTAGGAGATGATGCAAATTAACACATTCCTACAGTGAATTTTGTATGCAATAAAGATTGGTGACGAAGAGAAACTACATTTTTCCATAATTAGAGGGGATCCAAGAAAATCTTTTAGATTGAAAGCTTCACCATCCACCTTTAGATAAATTCAATGCTAGAAAAATGGAATCCATTACTGAAAATGCTAACATTAAGATTTCCCTTTTTGGAATTTTTTGAATCATCAGGGAATACAAAATGAACATGGTTTTCTATGCACATAAAGTTCACATTATGTCTGTAATTCACTTCATACCTAACTCATTGAAATGGTTTGAGTTATTTAAGTCCTTAATTTACTTGTGTTGTCTGTAATTTGAATAGAAATGGTGAGACGTTTTAAGTTCTACTGAATCAGATGGTTAGAAAAGTCTAAAGAACTTTTAAGGCCTCATTATGATGTTTCACGGTGAATATTTTCACAAATTCTGTAGCATAAAAGTGCAAACTAGTGTGCTTTTTAATATTGAAAAGCATTTATTAGTAGAGTTGTAATAGAACTATTTAATCTTACCTTATCAAAATTGAGTTTCATTTCAGTAAAACGAAAGAAAATTTCAGTCACAGTAGTAAAAATTTCAATGTCTCAAGACGGATGCTCCACATCAGAAAACATGTATACTAAAGTTGACTAAACAAAAGATCACAATAAAGAAGGAAGGATCTCAAGCACATGTAGAAGGATCCAGATCCAGGGACCTGGACAGACTACTCTGAAAAGACTAAATCAAAGGCATACCATAGGCTGTGTTGTTCGAAAAGGAATTAATTAAGCAAGTCTCTAGGAGTCTAGGTGCTTCATCTCCCACTGATGACAAGCAAGGCAAACCAGCTAAAAGAACATACCCCATGGGCACAGGCAGTTTGGTATATCCAAAGGACTCAGCAAGTAGGGAAGATGGGTGTCTTAAGCTGACTAAGACTAACCAGCACAGACTGAGGCTAATGTGAAAGAAAAATGTGTATGATACCATATGGAGAAAACTACAATACTGAGTTCATTTCCCCTTAAATAGAAGAAGCATGATTCTGTCTTACATCCAAAGAATCTAAAAACTAAAGAAATTAAAGATATGCAGTAATGTGGTCCAGAACAAAAGTAAAAAGTTGTATTATCTGACACATGTGTTCACACTCCAGAAATCAAAATAGATAAACTATTCCATGCTACAGGTAGATATGAAAAAAATTATAGTCATATTAAACATCAAGATTTTCACCAAAACCAACCTATTGATATATAATTTTTTCCAGAGCATACAGGTAGCAATCCTTATGTTCAAGTAGGGATTATTTCAGTACTAAGAAGAAAATCATTGACTTGTGTTTACAGATTAAAATATTCATAAGTAGAGAAAAAGTTATAAGACATTTCATGCATTTATCCATTGAAAACTCGTTCTGCCTTTAGAGTACATTTCATTTAACCTCATATCGATTTTGTTAGATGAGAACAAAAGCTAAAAATTGTTGGACCAGCAAGTAAACTTCACTTCCCCCACCCATCTTCCCTGCTTGCTGAGTCTGTGGACAAGCTGCCTAAGCACCCTGCTAGCCGAGGCAGATCACCATTCTCCCCTGCCACAACTCTGCCCACCTTTATAGAACCTGCGGCTGCTGAACTATACTACCTGTAGATCTTGAACCACACAGACATGAAGATCTGGAATGATACAGCCCAAGGATACCCCTCAGAGGCCTGACATACCAGTTCTATCATAGGTAACCCCACTCACTCCCAATAACCTATGACATCAGGAACAACCATGAACTCAAGCCATCTATATATCTAAAGGCCCTCAAAAGAACACAATCAAAATGCCAGGGCAATATGACACCTTCAGAGCACAACTACCCTTCTACAGCAAGCCCTGGATATTCTAACACAACCAAAGCACAAGAAAATGATCTTAAATACAATCTTATAAAGATAATAGAAGCATTTAAAAAGGAAGCGAATGAATTCCATTAAAGAATACAGGAAAGTATAACCAAACAGGTAGAGGTATTTAAAGAGGAAACAAATAAATCTCTTAAAGATATACAAGAAAATACCATAAGCCAATAAAAGAAAGAAATAAAGCTGTGCAAGACCTGAAAGTGGAAATAGAAGGAAAAAAAAAAAAAAAACACAGACTGAGTGAATCCTGTATATAGAAATTCTAAAGATAACAACAGACGCAAGCATTACCAACAGAATACAGGAGACAGAAGAAAGAATTTCAGGCGCAGAAGATATAATGGACAAAATTGATATGTCAGTAAAGAAAATGTTAAATCTAAAAAATGTCTGACATAAAACATCCAGGAAATTTTGGATGTTATGTAAATATCTAACCTAAATATAACAGAAATAGAAGAAGGTAGAGTCTCATCTCCAAGGCCCAGAAATTATTTACATCAAAATCACAGAAGAAAACATTACTAACCTAAAGAAAGAGATGCTTATAAAAATACAAGAAGCTTATAGAACACTAATTAGACTGGATTAGAAAGAAAATCCACTTGCTACATAATAATCATAACACAAAATCTACAGAATAAAGAAAGAATATTAAAGGCCACAAGGAAAGGGGGACAGATAACATACAAGGCAGACCTATCAGAATGATACCCAAATTCTCAACATAGACTCTGAAAGCTAAAAGGGCCTGAACAGATATCTTGTAACATCTAAAAAAACAAAAACACAAATGCCAAACTAAACTACTATACCCAGAAAAACTTTCAATAATCATAATAGATGAAGAAAACAAAATATTTCAAGAGAAATCCAAATTCAAACAATATCTACCCATAAATCCAGTCCTAAAGATAATACTAAAAGAAAAGTTCCAACCCAAAGAGAATGACTCCATCAAAGAAAACCTAAGAAATGAGTAATTCCATACCAACAAAGACAAGGGAGGCCCCCTCCTCCTGCCCCACACAAACACTAATATCACCATTAAAATAACTGTAAATAACAATCACTGGTCATTAATATCTCTCAAATCAATGGACTCAATTCTCCAACAAAAAGACACAGGCTAAGAGCATGGATATGAAAACAGGATTCATCATTATGCTTCATATAAGAAACATACCTCAGCATTAAAAATAGACACTACCTCAGAGTAAAGGGATGGAACAAAATTTCCAAGCAAGAAGATCCAAGAAGCAAGCTGGAATAGTTATTCTAATATGTAATAAAATAGATTTTCAACCAAAATTAGTCAAAAGAGACAGAGGACACTCATCAAAGGAAAAATCTATCAAGATGATATCTCAATTTTAACCATCTGTGTCCCAAACACAAGAGCACATTGCTAAAAGAAACATTGCTAAAGCTTATGTCACTCATTGAAACACACACAATCATATTGGGAAACTTAAAACCCCACTGGCAGCAATTGACAGGTTATCCTAATAAAAACTAAACAGAGAAATAGCAAACCTAAAAGACATTATGAGTGAAATGGACCTAACAAACATCTATAGATTATTTCCCCCAAACACAAAAGAATATAAATTCTTCTCAGCATCTCATGTATCCTTCTCCAAAATTGCCTATATATTTGGTCACACAGCAAGCCACAACAGATACAAGAAAATTGAAATAATGCCTTGTGTCTTATTAAATCACCATGTATTAAAGCTGAACTTCAAATATCAATAGAAACAACAGAAAGCCTACACTCTCAGGGAAATTGAGCAGCTCTCTACTTAATGATCTCTGGGTCAGGCAAGAAAGAAAGAAAGAAAGAAAGAAAGAAAGAAAGAAAGAAAGAAAGAAAGAAAGAAAGAAAGAAAGAAAGAAAGAAAGAAAGAAAGAAAGGAAGGAAAAGAAAGAAAAGAAAGAAAAGAAAGGAAGAAAGAGAAAGAAAGAAATTAAAAATCTTTCAAGAACTGAATGAAAATGTAACCAAATCTATGGGACACAATAAAGCAATGCTAAAAGGAAAGTTCATAGCATTAAGTGCATCCATAAAGAAAATAGAATGTTCACATTTCAGCAATTTAAAAGTACACATGAAAGCTCTAGAGAAGAGAAGAAGAAGAAGAAGAAGAAGAAGAAGAAGAAGAAGAAGAAGAGGAGGAGGAGGAGGAGGAGGAGGAGGAGGAGGAGGAGGAGGAGGAGGAGGAGGAGGAGGAGGAGGAGGAGGAGGAAGACAGTACACAAAAGAGGAGTGGAAGACAGAAAAGTCATTAAATTTTGGGCTGAAATTAATCAGCTCAAAACAAAGAAAGCAATACAAAGAATCAACAAAACTAAGAGCAGTTTCTTTGAGAAAATCAATAAGTAGCCAAATTAACAGAGACTCAAAAACAGAGAGACAGCATCCAAATAAACAAAATCAGGGGAAAAAAAAGGGAGACATAACAACTGACACTGAGGAAATTCAAAGAACCTTTGGTCTTACTTTAAAAGCCTGTAGTACACAGGCTTGTGTACTACAAAATCTTAATTACATGGATGATTTTTTTAGACACATACCAGTTACCAAAGTTAAATCAAGACCAGAAAACTATTTAAGCAGCCCAATAACCTCTATAGAAATAGAAGCAGTCATTAAAAGTTTCCCAACCAAAAAAGACCCATTGCTAGTAGGGTTAGTGCACAATTCTACAAGACTTTCAAAGAAGAGTTAATACCACTACTCCTCAAACTATTCCACAAAATAGAAATAGAAGGAACACTGCCAAACTCATTCTTTGAAGTTACAGCCACCTTGATACCTAAACCACACAAAGACTCAAAAGAGAAGAACTTCAGACTCATTTCTCTTATGAACATTAATACAAAAATATTTAACAAAATAAACAAACAAAATCCAGGAACACAAAAAAAGCAACATCAATCATGATCAAGTAGGCTTCATCTCAGGGATACAGGGATGGTTCAATATGCAAAAATCCATCAACATAATCCACCATATAAACAAACTAAAAGAAAAAAATCACATGATCATCATAATTGCCGCAAATGCTTTTGACAAAATCAAATATCTCTTCATGTTAAAAGTATTAGAAATATCAGAAATATAATGTCTTATTAAAGCTATATGCACCAAGCCAATAACAAAAATAAAGCTAAATGGTGACAAACTTAAAGCAATTCAACTAAAATCAAGACAAGACAAAGATGCCCAATCTCTCCCGATCTATTCAATATAGTACTTGAAATTATAACCAGAGAAATAAGACAAGTAATTGAGATGAAGGGGATAGAAATTGGAAAGGAAGAAGTCAAAGTATCTCTATTTATTGGTAATATGATAACGTATATAAGAGACCCCATAATTCTACCAAAGATCTCCTATATCTTATTAATACCTTCAGCAAAGTGGATAGATAGAAAATTAACTAAAAGAAATCAGTAGCCCTCCTTTATATGAATGAAAAATGGGCCCAAAAAGAAATTAGGGAGACAACAACCTTTATAATAATCATGAATAATATAAAATATCATGGTATAACACTAACCCATCAAGTGAAATATCTATATGACAAGAACTTCAAGTCCCTGAAGAAAGAAACTGAAGATCTCAGAAGATGTAAATATTTCCCATGTTCATGGATAGGTAGGATTAAATTAGTAAAAATGGCCATCTTATCAAAAAGCAATCTACAGTTTCAATGCAATTCTCATCAATATTCCAACACAGTTTTCTATAAACCTTGAAAGAGCAATTCTCAACTTCACATGGTAAAACAAAAACCCAGGATAGCAAACATAATCCTGAACAATGAAAGAATTTTTGGAGAAATCGCCATTCCTGACCCCGAGTTGTACAACAGAGAAAAACTGATAAAAATGACATGATATTGATACTGAAATAGAAATGTTGATCAATGAAATGAAATCAAAGTCCCAGAGATAAACCCACACACCTACATACATTTAATTTTTGATAAAGAAGCCAAAACCCTGACAATGGGAAAAAAGATACATCTTCAACAAATGTTGCTGGTCTAATTATATGTTTACATGTAGAAGAATAAAAATAAATCCATATTTATCACCCTGCAAAAAACTCAAGTCCAAGTGGATCAATGACCTGAACATAAAACTGGATACACTTATTATTATAGAAAAGAAACCAGAAAATACTCTTGAACACATTGATATAGGAGAGAATTTCCTGAACATAACACCAATGGCTCAGGCATTGAAACTGCAAAGCTTTTATTAAGCAAAGGACTGTGTCAATAGTCAGAAACTGGAAACAACCTAGATGCCCTTCAACTGAAGAATGGATAAAATTGTACAACTATACAATGGGATACTATTTAGCTGTTAAAAACAAAGACATAATTTTTGCAGGCAAGTGGATGGATCTTGATAATATCCTGATGAAGGTAACCCAGTCCAAAACAGACATGCTTGGTGTATGTACTCACATATAACTAGACATTAGCCATAAAATACAGGATTCCCATGCTACACTCCACAACCACAAAAAAGCTAAACAAGAAGGTAGGCACAGATGAGGATGCTTTAATCTTACCTAGAAAGGGGAATAAAATAATCATAAGAGGCAGATTAGGAACAGAACTAGGTGGGAGAGAAGATGGAGAGGGAATGGGTGTTTCAGTACCAAGTGTGAGGAGGAATGAGAGGGTTGGTCAGATGGTCATGAGAATGAATGGAAATCTACAACTGAAGACAGAGACCTGGCATCAGGAAGGCACACAGGAAGCAATGAGGGGCTCCTTAGCTGTGACTCACTGGGATTGGGTATACGGCACCTGAAGAGGCCACCTCCTGTAGCCAGGCAGGAATCCCAGTGGAGCTATAAGGACAACAACCCACCCACAAAACCTTTGACCCCAAATTTATTCTGCCTACAAGAAATGCAGGGATGGGGGGGGGGGGGATGATGGAGCAAAAACTGAGGGAATTGCCCTCCAATAAGAGGCCCAACTTGAGACCTATCCCATGGGAAGGCACTAATCCCTGACACTATTCATGATACTCTGCTATGCTTCCAAACAGGAGTCTAGCATGGCTGTCCTCTGACAGGCTCCCCCCAGCAGCTGATGTGACAGATGCAGACACCCACAGCCAAACAGTGGATGGAGTTTGTGGACACTTTTAGAAGAATAGGAGGAAGGGTTGTGTGCCTCAAAGGAGATAGGAACTTCACAGGAAGACCAACAGATGTAACTAACTTGGACTCTTGTGGATCTCAGAGGGTGAACCACGAACCAAGGAACACAGAATGGAGGACCTAGGGCTCCCTGTGCATATGTAGCAGATGTGTAGCTTGGTCTTCATTTGTTCCTGATCAACTGGAATGGAGGGAGGGGACTACCCCAAAAGCTGTTGCCTCTATATGGGATATGTTCTTCTAGCTGGGATGCATTGTCTGGCTTCATTTGGAGAAGATGCACCAAGCCCCCCAGAAGTTGGACATGCCAGGGTGTGGGGATGCCATGGAGGGACCCAACCAATCAGAGAAGGGGAGATGAATGGGAGAAATTATTGTGGGAGGGGTTGACAGGGTGAAGACGGTATGCAGGATGTAAAGTGATTAAGTAAGTAAGTAAGTAAAAAAATAAATAAGTAAGTAAATAAATAAATAAATGAATGAATGAAAGTGTGGGGCAGTGTAGGCTTAGATTTCTCAAAATCTCCTTTTAATAAGTGTTCTTAGAAGCTTTAACTTCCCTTGTAGCCTATCACCCAGCTGATGTAGTGGAATCGAAAAGTTAATAGAACAAAAGAGTTTGTGGACCTATTTAGAAACATGTCTTTGGAACAAACATAATCTGCATTTTCAGGATATCAGCAGTTCAGTTTACAGAAATTAGCACTTACCCAGTTTTAAATGATTGAACCAAAACTTAGTAGATTAGTTTTGAGCACTGAAATGTTGATAATATTAAGCTAGAGACTCCCATGGACATGCTTTTTCTGCTTGTAACAACCACTGGGACTTTCCTCAGAGGATTCCTAACAACTCAAAATATATTTGAGAAACAGTAATTATTATGATGACTTCACATTGGCAATCTACATAATTTAATTCAAATCATCAGTGCAAGTAAGCATAGGAATACAATCATTCATAGAAACCAATAGGGGTGAATCAAGTGTGTTTCACTTTGACAATAGTTCTCTGCCTCGACACACACATCTATTCACCAATAAGATTTAGAACCTTAACTCTGACATGTACTTTATCCTTTTTCAGTAAAAATATCTTCTGATTTCAGACATCTGTTTTAACCTGTGACCTCTATTTCCAGTTTGATTCCTCCCTCTCTGTATTGTGATTACCTCATACCATACAAAGCTTTATTATTAGTTTTCTAGACAGGGGGCATAATTCTTGAAAACAGTTAGTAAACTTTGTGAATATAAGGAGTAGATTTTGCTCTAATTTATTCCTGATTAGCAGAAACTATTCTTAATGCTGAGGGGAAAAAAAACTAGTTTCTGTAACATCTTATAGCTATGTGAGCAATTAATGTTCAAATATATTTTTCTTTGGTCTGGGATATTTTAGAAAGTGCTAATTCTTCACAAGAGGACTATTATGCTTTGCATGTTGTAAAAATGCTAAGAATCTCAGCATCTTCAAAAGGCAATGAAGCTGGGAATAAATAGACATTTTAAAACAAGAATGCTTATTACACTGCCATGTAGCCACTGGGCAGTCATTAAATATTAGCTAGTGTTTCTAATAATTATGTGGAATGTAATTAATTTCTTTGCAAAGAGACTACAAAGTAGAACACTTGTCATATCTGAAACTAAAATAGATCACAAAAATTAAGAACCAATGGCCATCCACATAAAATGAAAATCTTACCCTGATGAACATAAAATGCCATAGTGTATAATTTTGGAACAAAACCAACTGAAATATTATCTACAGAAACTTAACATTTTGAAATTTTATATCTTTACTGAATGCAAAGTACTTTCCTGAACTGGAAAAGGTGCTCAGTGGTTAAAGCACGTGATATCCAAGAAAAGGATTTGTCTGATGATACAAACACTTGTCCTCAGAACCCCTGTAAAGCATAGATGGTGTTGTGGCACAGCTATAATCCCAAGATATGGAGATGAAGATGGGAAACCCAGAATAAGCTGTGTAGACACACTAGCCAGAATAGTGAGATCTACATTCAGTTAAAGACTGAGCTTAGACACTCAAGCACACATACACACACACACACACACACACACACACACACACACACACACACACATACTTTTTAAAAAAATGTTTGATACCTTTATTTTCTATTGTTTAAAGTTATAATTGTGTGTTAAAAAAAGAAAAAAACTACTGAACCATGTAAGTTAAGTTTTGTTTTAATTGAGACTTAACTACAAGGAGTGAAGTAGTTCATACCTATCAGGGTATGCTGAAATTATAGATTAAGATTCTATATTTACCTAAGTTGTATATACTTCTGTGTGCCACATGTATGTCTGGTGCAGAAGAATAACACAAATTTCTATAAAAATAGAAAATGTGGTGACAGTAGAAATGGTCTTAGAAAAAATAATATATATATTCTTTGGATGTGAAGAACCAAATTGAAGTTGAAATTAATTCACAAAATGGGTTAGTCTGAGCAAAGGCAAATATTAATAGAATCTGTCAATCTCATGGGGGAGAAAAATGAAGATAGGTAGTTTGGGTTGACAGAAACAAACAAACAAATAAACAAAAATTCAGAGGTTGACCGGCTTAACAATTAAAAGCAATAAAGTCATAGTATGTTTTCCACCCATATTCTCTTTGGGAGAAGTTGGGGGGTGACTGTTGCCAAAATATATTGTATGAAAAACACCTGTTTTCAACTAAAAAACAAGGTGGTAAAGAAATAAAGGTTCCCCTGAATTTGACAATGATCACAGTTATGTAAATGCTTGACTTCATCAACCAAATTCTATAGAGTGGTATAGAGTGGGATATTAATATTACTTCCTAGTGTCATTCCTAGACTGAGTTACTTTCCTTTAAAATCTGTCTGGTACATTCTGAGCAAACAGTGATGTTATTTGATTTTTTTTTTATTTTTATTTATTTTTTTTTTTTTGGCTAATCGGGTTAAAATCATGAGTGCATTCTGCTGCTCACTTTCATTTATACAGTCTAGAATTCCATGCCAAGATACAGCCACAGATAAGATGGGTCTTAACTTACCAAATAATATAATCAAGAATTGTCTGAACATAAGTCCCAAAACCATATCTTTCAGGTGGTTGTAAAATTGGCATCATACAATACCCACTGAACTTCTCCACCATGAAATCAATTCCTACTGTGTCACAAAAATAGTAACTATCAAACATATATTCATCATACATTACTTAAATTATTGATATTTACATAATTATCAGTCTAATAGAAATCTTATGGAATGAAGGACTTTCTGGTTTGGTTTAGAAACAAAAGCTTGTAAATGACCCTGAATGCAACAAGTGTTGCAGACTTCTCAGCCATTTGCCCTGCATCTGAGAGCTGAACACATATTCTAAGAAAGAACAGCAAGTACTCTGAGCCATTGAGCCATCTCTCCAGATCTAAAATGAATCATTAAATTAAATACATAAAATAGATATTTAATGTATTTTATATTTTTCCAATTGTTCAAATACCCATGATATTATTTTTTTGGTGCTCTGAACACTCATTTTTCTGATACTTTCATTATTTTTGATGCTTTAAGGATTGTGACAGTTTCCAAGTCAACTGTTTAGATGGACCACCAATTTTTCTCTCTGATTGCTAATGAAATAATTTCTTTTGCTTACAAGAACTCTGTCTGATTCAGTCTTTGTACCCAAGAATAATGAAGACAAGATACTCAGTTGTGTAAAACAGAAGAATAGCCAATTTGATTATATGCTTTTCCTGCTGGAGGACAACAAAAATCCTACTTTCATTGGTGAATGGATAGCTGGTTTCCCTTGGTACTCAGGTTTGAACAAAATTAAATTATTCCTTACAATAGTCGAGATTAAGCAGATGATAGAAAGCAAGTTGGATATGAGATCCTAACTATTACTTTAGTAGAACTGCACAGTAAGCAAATCTCATTTCAGAGATATGACATAGGGTCTCTCTTCCTAAGACACTGAACAAATAAAGGAAAGATATGAATGGATCAGTTATCTGAAATATCTTATTTTCCTACCTTGAAACTGAAATAGAGACTGTATAAACTCAAAAACACAAACAACAACAACAACAACAAAAATAAAACACTGTTATTTCTAGAAGCACCAAGAGTAAGGAGCTAATAATCCCACTTAAGCTTTGGTAGTTCAGCTGCTGTATTATGTTGATAACTGAGTTAGTTTGTTCTCTTGGTTACTTTCATATAAAAGTCATAAAATAACTTTGTAAATGTGTGCACTTTATAAAGTAAATCCAGATAAGTTGGGAATTCTAAACCTACTGATTTTGGAAGCAACAGTCTTTCCTCACTCACCTACCCACAACTGTCAACTCTCTTTACATTTACCTATCTTAACTAGTGGGCATCATAAACTTTAACATAAAAACTTTATCTTGTCTTATCCTTTACACACTCCCCAATCAACACAAATGCTTCTCACTCTCCCACCAAATGGTCAGGACTCCTTCATGCTGCCTTCATAGTCCCCAAGGGACCATCTGTTCTTCACTTTCCTTAGAGTGTTCAGACTCTCTGAAATGCCTCTTAGCATACCTAGATGAAGCACTTGCCTTTCATTTTAAAGCTTCTTTCCTACACACCCAGGTCATCAGTGACAAATTAGAACTTTGAGGAATACTTCACCTTGTAAACTGCTCTCCATCATGGTAAAACAAAGACTTCAAGATTTCATAACAACTTAATAAGAAAAATATGTGTAAAATGTGCAGTAATGGGTCCTAAGGGTGATTTTCAAAAATGGAAAAAATATAATTTTGCGTCCAACCAACTATGCCCATAGTCAGCAAATCTGTCACCTGGCCATATTTTGTTTGCATGATAGGCTGCTGCGGGTAGTTTCGATCAGCTTGAATATTTTTATTATAAAATTTAAATCAAATGAAATTCACATTAGTCAGTGTATCTTATCATTGAAGTGCCAAAACCTCATTCTGATAATGCAAATATTTTGAAGACAGAAGTTCAAGCATTGCTCTGACTGCACAGGATACTGCATTACTGTCTTGGATGCCTGGAGCAAAGCTGAAGTGAAGCCGAGGCATAGCATTGATCCCCAGGGCTGTTCAAGAAGCCAGTAATGTTGACTGGACCCATTGAATCTATATCAAGAGAAGTTTATGTTAGGTTAGCCTGAACAAGCAATTCTTCAAATCCACACAAACAAAAATATAGTAGGCTTACTTAATATTTTGGGGTAAATAGCTCGTTAACCAGATTTTATACTCATGAAATAACCTTTAATTGAGATTTGTTTAATCATGAAATCCTCAGGAGTAAATATATTATCAACCCAATGATTTTCTATCCCAACCAGCTAAGACCTGAATCAATTCTTAGATCTACACTCCTTGAACAAAATAGAAACTGGATATACAAAAGAAGAAAACACTGCCACATCCATACATTCTGTGTGGTTTTGTCCTGATGTTAATTCAGGTCACTTCAGCCATTTTAAAGTCACTTACATATCTAGATTATTGGAAGATGGTCCTAATTACCACAATACATCTGTGGACTTGCTCTTGTTTACATGTGTGCCTGTGAGTTTAGAGGCATCAGGCCCTGAACAGATTCTTGACACAAGTAAACTTCATCACAGTTCTAATGTTTCCCAAATACTCTGGGCTTATAGTTTTTAGTATAAACTACATTAGCAATTTTAATGTGGTGTTTTTTTTTTTAAGTAACAGAGATTACAAGGTATTTTCTTGCCTAGGAAGTACATCATGTCTACCTTTGTGCCAGATTGTACACAGAAGAAAAAGTAATATCTTATTTTCCAAAGGGAGCTAGATCCCAAGATTGACGTCCTGATGCCAACAAGACCTGGCTGCCCTTCCAACAGATACACATAGTGAAGACTGGAAGAGGACGATGAAAGCAGTGTTGTATGTGAGGGAGAACAGAGAGCAATAGATTATAGAGAACCCAACAAACAAGAATCCAGTTCCATAGAGATACAGATAGAGGACTTTTCCTTAATCTAAGCCAGAAAAATAATGGAATTAGAAAATGAACAGTAAAGATTTCTTTATCATAATTTATTAATGAGCTGAAATGTTAATCAAATTATGTTGAGGTACAAATGTTTATGACATGCTATATTTTACCACAGGAAAAAATATGAAATTGATCAAGTTACCATAAAAGTTGTGGGTATTGTTATCAAGGACCAGGTGTAATGAATTCTACTAAATCTGAGTATCTTACATAAATCATACTAAAATTCAGGAAAATATAAGTTAAGGATTCTGGAAAAATTAAAAGTGGAGATAATAAAAAGAACTAGAAATATAAAGATACAAAACAGTTAAATTTATTATGTAGGAATTAAGTCTTTAGTTTTAATAATATTGTATTGTTAGTTTTTCTCTATGGATTCTTTTATTTTGATTAGATAAGGAAGTTTACATGTTCAGGTTAATATATAGTGATACACTAAGCAAAAAATGGTATCTCATCTGTAAATTTCTTCAAACTTTTAAAAGAAAAAAATTACATACCTATGTTTACAAAGTGGCCTGAAAATGTACACAAATGCATGCATGCATGTAAGTATAAGAATATATGTACAAAAATATCCATAAATATATATACATATAATATATAGACTCATGCACATAGGGAAATACTAAAATTAATGCATTACAACTGTTACTGTTTAGGGCTGGAGCTAGGGTGAAGGCTCAGTAAATAAACCAGAGCCATAAAGTTATGAGCACCTTAGTTCTAGTCTTAGAAATCACAGATGATGCTTGTCTGCATTTGCATGTTACCAGTACCTCTATGGTGAGATGGGATGTGGAGAGGGAAGAATCTCCAGAAAGTTATGAGCTACCTCACCTGGAATACACACACACACAAAAAAAAAAAAAAAAAAAAAAAAAAAAAAAACAAGAGAAATGCTACCTCAAACAAAAGCAAGGATCAACAACCAAGTTTGTATTCTGACTTCAACAGGAGTGTCATGGCAACCTTGTATATGAATGAATTCACAAACATAGGTATAAACATACACATCACACACATATACACCAAATAAATTATTTGCTTAAAATAAAAATGGTGATATTAGGGAAAATTGACTATAAATGAAAGAGGATTCATATGTCACCATTTTATAATCTTTATTTCACTTCAGGATATGATGTTTACAAAGAGCCAAAGGAGCTTTAATCCTTTGGAAATTTGCAGAATGCAATGTTTTATTCAAAGGAGTTCACTATTAAGAGAAAGACAATTTGGTGTGCATGATGACTTAGAAAGTAGAGAGCACTTGTTTCTGATTGCTGCAAATTAAGAATACCAAGTGATATATTCATCTATAGAGAACAACAAAAGAATAGAGAAGATGAGTAAAAAAGAAGTAATGAGGAAAAACAGGCCATAATATCCAAACAAAAGTGTGGTATCCTGAATACTTTCTTCCTTCTAGCTTAGAAAATATTAAAAAGAAATGCCAATTATTTACATCACACCAAATTTCAAATTTATTTATACCCTTCACACAACAGTGAGATGTTCCTGTCACGTGTAATTCTCTACCAATTTTGGTATGAATCCTTGAAAGATCCATGAATAAAAAAGAAATAGTTTGAACCAGAAATACATTGTTTTATGGAGAATACCAATCAAAAATTATGAAGAAAAAGGATGGTCAGATAATTATCTTAAGGAACATGTTATAACACACAGACACGAAGTTGTGATGGTAAGAGTCAAATGATTTAACTTGTGATTTATTAGATGAATACAGTCTCCTCTACATTTCTCCACTTCATACTCTTCTTGATTTTTTCAGCTTTATAAGTTAATGGTCAGGTAGTATATAAGTATATAGTATATAAATCTTGGTCAGGTAGTATAAATTCTTCTACTTTATTCATGAAGAATGCTTTAGTGAGTTTGGAATTTCGTATCATTACAAATGATATTAGAATCAGATTTTTGATCCTTTCACAAAATATCATCTTCTGGACTTTGAACTGGGATTGCAATTAGACCACTCTGAAGTAAAACTTTAAAAGACTGAGTGGGCACAGGGGAGAAGAAGAAACCAAACATTAAATTTAACACAAAGAAATCTAGTATACCTCTCTTTTTACTTGTGTAGAGTTTAGTCTTTAGTTACACTTAGGAGTAATTCATTATTTGTGATGCAAATATCCTGATATGGTAAGGTAAGACTTATAAAAAGATACTTTAAATTAATATCAGGTACTGTAAGGTTTGGGTCAAAATCAGTTTTTTGTTTTTTGTTTTTAATACTAGAAGTTCTGAGAAACACAACCTCAATAATTTAAAAGAAAAATCTATCTGTGTACTCTTTAGTCAGGATCCAAAGTCTGTCGAAATTCCAGATGTATTCAGAGAAATCAGAATGATGAGAGAAATGTGAACATTGTTACTGAGTGAAGCTTCTCCTGAAAATACAGAGTGTAACATAATTGTAGGGCACATCTGAAGTGTTCACAATAACACAGAAAGTACGGGGGCCTGCATCCTAGTAAACCAACAAAATGCTAATAATATTATCAATTGAAAATATATTGTTCATTTTACTGAGCTCACATAGGGACTTGGCAACATAGTCTAACCCTAGGAGAACTTGCAGGTTCTTGTCAACTTCATAGAGCTGAGGCTCATGGGTGCTAGTGCACTGAAGGGAGAGTATTACACAATATTTTGCTAATCTGAAAAAAGACAAAATTTAAATTCTTAAATATAGGTTCTGTTAAATGAGTATTACTTAGTACTATCATGAAGGCAAGAAATTACCTGTATACACTGTCACTGTATACTGTCATCTGTATACACTGACAAAATGTCCTGTAAAAATGAATTTGATCTGGCTTCTGTTTCAAATGTATAAAGATATAAAACTTCATTCCTACACACAACACAACAAAAGGCAGATGAAACTCTATATTTTAATGACAGTGATTTACACAGCTATGGGAGGCATCAAAGTAGTAACATTTGCACAACAATAAACTTTCAATATCAGGGCTTGAGCACAGACTAACAGAGATAAAACAAACACTGTTTCTTCCCTTACGTAGATACCAGAGTTCCTACATATCTATAAAGAATTGGGGATGAATGTTGGCTCAACCATTAGCAAATGATTCATATAAGAAAATACAAAATTAGATTAATCTGTAATCAGCAGCAACACTCGTAAGGACTTCCTTTTTCTCAGCCCAACAGGTACAACTGGCTGTTTTGATTAATATATCACAGTTAATTCATAAACCCTTAAATATAGTTTCTGATTCTGATCATGTTGTAGGATTATTTCCATCAATAGATATGTACACACTCACACTCTCACCTCTTTGGTTTTATTGCAGAAGGAAAATAAGCAAGCTGATTAATTAACCTGACCTCTTTTTACTGCTTCAGAAGACAGGAAAAGGTGTGCAGATAGATCCACTGAAACATAAATTCCTCATTAGCTTCTCCTGTCTTGTGTAATCAAGAACTAAATCAGGAGAGTGAGGACACAGTGGAAGTCACCAGAAAGATTTAGCAAATGTCTAGCCAAAGGGAAAAGGGAGATATTGACCATATCATCACAGGTCAGGTCTGCCCACTTAGGGTCAAGTTAGAGCACTGTGCACCAAGGGGGAAGAAGCCCTATAAACTGAGTATCTTTTTTCTGCCATTGCTATTTGCTTTGACCTGAGCACCTCAGATGAATGCCTTTGAACAGTTGTATTGGTTGTATTTTCCTTATCTTCCTTTGTTTCAATTTATAGATCGGATCTATCTAGCTGCTGTTATTTTTTACTAATGTCTCTATGACAGAACCTTGTAATTATAATAGACTCATCAATTAATCTGAAGATGAGACAGCATTGAATTTTTCCTTTTGATTTTAATTACTTTCTACTTGCATAGTGCAGAACATTTGAGTTTCTATTAAAGAACAAATTTGGACATATACTATACAAGATACCAGAATTACTAATCATGTGGATCTCCTTTCTAGCTACTCTCTAGATTTTTCTGATCAATATAATAATGAAACAAATAGTACTAGGCATAGTTTGGATTCCTATTCTTGGTGGTAGACTATTACCTACAATGTTTTCAATGTTCTAATACAACAACTTGCTTACATACAGGATATTCAAGTGTCAAATGACAGATTTATCTACAACATCTCAAATAAAACCACTCCAAGTATCCTGCTATTTAGAATTTTTAAAAAAGTTAGAGATACCACAACACAGTCAGAAAATGGAGGCATGTGACGGGAATACTGAGAACTTGTGGGAACACCCCAAGCAAACAAGACAATAGTGAGTCTTATGGCTTCAGAAACTCCAAGAATACAGAATTGTTCTTGGAATGTGTTTCTGTGTTCATCTCAGGTATAGTGAATATGAATGAGTTTATTTCAGATTGTTCATTACAAATGGCTATTGTTATTTGTATACATGCCTTTATGGAAAAGCATGTTTTTGTCACATGTGTCTTGTTATTGTAAACAGCTTGAACTAATTAGAAATTTACTCAGATGTCCTTTATTAACCTTCAGGTTCTAAAGTGTGTAATACTGTGCATAAAGTTGGCTACTGTGTGAGACATTAGTATAAATAAAGGTCATTACTACTTGGTTTAATAACAATTTAGCATAATAAAAGTAATAGTTTCTATTCAAGATTCTACGATCACAGAGTTTTGGAATCATTTTGATCCCATGTATGTGTTTCATGTGGTGAGCAGTGCTTAAATCCACTCTAAAGTGGGTGGTTATTCTCATGATAATGGTAGAACTATTATATCTGTGAGGTTGTCATGGTAGGCCCTTTATCTCTGTATTTCACAGGCTTTACAGTTGGGTAAGTTTGATGAGTGCTGTTCTGTATTGATCAATATTGTGTGTGTGTGTGTGTGTGTGTGTGTGTGTGTGTGTGTGTGTGTGTGTGTCTACTACTAGACACTACAGGTAAAAAGTAAAGAAACCTAACAAATGAAACCAAAAAGTAACATCTGTGTTGGGTTGTTTCTTTTTGGATTTGTTATCGCTTGACTATCTACATACACTCAAGTATTACAAACTACTGCCAATGCAATTGGTTACTCTCCAGAACATGATTGGTAAGGCCCTACTGCTAAACATATCACACATTTGACTCACAAAACATGAAGACTTCAAGCTGGTACTGATCTAGATGCTTCAGTCCTATTGGCTATCTTTCAGAGTTCTGAAAAGTATAGACCACTAGAGGAGAAAAGTACTCATCAGATTTACCCAGCTGTAAACTCTGTGAGCCACAGAAATGGATGGCCAACCAAGACAAGACTATATGTATAATAGGGGTACCATCATCATGAGAGTAACCTAGCACTTTAGAGTGGATTTAAGCACTGCTCACCACATAAAATGCATACAAGGAACTAAAATGTGACCTAAACTCTGTGATCATAGAATCCTGAATAGAAACTATTACTTTTATATCCTAAATTGAGATAGTATTATACAAACTTATAATGACATATTTATACTAATATTCAGCCCCATCAGAGAAGTTTCATTTTGCTGTAGATAGTGATTAATAAAGAGACTTACAACTGGCAATTTTGTTGAGAATAAGATATTCCAGAAGGCCTAGCCTTAAATCTTGAATTTATCACACTTTCTCATCTCAAAGTTCAGTGATCATTTAGGAAGAGGGAAATATAATAATTTAAGATCCATAATTGGCAGATGACTACAAAGAAACAGTTTATCTGGATATAGCTAAGCAGTTGCACATATGAATCTACAACAGGTATAAAAGCAAGCACAAAACCCATGTCAAATCTATCCTCCAGGCAGACCCAGTTCTAGCATATATAAGGGAGGTAGGAATGAAGTCTAACCCCTAGCCAAGGAACTAATGCAGATTAATACCCTCTGAAAAGGGGAAAGTCAGTATTCCCAAAGAGTAGAAAGATCATACTTTCAAGAATATGTGAAGAACTCGGGAAGGGTACTCCAGGAAGGGAAGGGGGACAACATTTGGAATATAATTAAATAAAATAATTTAATTTTTAAAAAATGTATGGGCAGAACAACTTCAGAATATCCTGATTACATTCTCCCCTCCATCTACTCCTCCCAGTTCTTCCCGACATTCCCATCTCCTCTCCCATTTGAATAAACTCCCTTTCTGTCTTTCATAAAAAAGAATCGAATTCTAAGAAATAAAAATGAATCATGACAAAATAAAATATAACAATATAAAACAAAGCATATCACATGCAAGTTGGGCAAGGTAAACTAACAAAAGAAAAGGGTCCCAAGAGAAGGCATAGGAATCAGAGACCCATTAAAAAATACTAAACTAAAATCCATAGCATATGCTCAACAGACCTGGTGCATACACATGTGAGCCATGTGTTACTGTTTCACTCTCTGAGCTCATATAGGCTTTTCTCAGTTGATCTAGAGGAACTTTTTCTCCTTATGTCCTCCATTCCCTCTGGCTATTACACTATTTCTACTTCCTCTTCCACAGGGTTCACTGAGCTCTGAGGAGAGGGATTTGATAGAGACATCCCATTTGATATAAGTGTTCCAAGGTCTTTTTCTTGCATAATGTCTGTGGTCTCTGTACTTAATGTCATATCTCTTTGAGGAAGCTTCTTTGATGATGGGGATCAAGCCTCCAATCTATGAATTAACACAATATGATTAGGATTTATTTATTTATGTATTTATTTATTTACTTATTTATTTATTTATCTTTATTTCAGGGCCAGAAGTATTTGATTTTTTCTGAGACCTCTGGGATACTTAGCCTCTGTTTCTTGGTTCCATCTCCTGAAAAATTCTTTCTAAGTCAAATCAGTTATCGGTTGGTTACTTCCACAAGCTAAATGTCACCATTGTCCTAGCATATTTCCAGTAACAGGAAAAAAAATAAAATAAAGAATTCCAGCATCCAGGATGTCAAAATTGCTAGGGGGCGAAATGATAATGCAGAGTCTCAGGGTAATTGGATACCATCTCTGTGGCCCATAGTCTTTTTTTCCTTTGGCAATAGTTCCCACCTATAGGTCATGTCTCCTCTGGTGGTTTAATGACCACTGGGGTTGCCTAAGACCATAGGAAAACACATATATTTACATTACAGTTCATAACATTAGCAAAATTACAGTTACAAATTAGCAATGAAAATAATTTAATGGTTGGAGGTCACCACAACCTAAGGAACTATATAAAAAAGTCTCAGCATTAAAAAGTTGAGAACCACTGTGCTATGGGCAAGGGTATAACTAGTGGGCACAAGGCAGTTGTCTTCTGAGGTAGGGATCTAAGTATAAGGTTATATTTAGAACTTATAAGATATAGCAGTTATAAGGCTAGCTAGTATGTATTCTGTTGTATAGAACTTCAATATTTATCTTTCAGAAAAATATTTAAACATGTCAAAATATTTGTAGTATTTTTGTAATAGTAAAAATAATCAATAAAATTTGAATGTAATTCTAACATATTCATACTATGAAAGCATACAACTATGAAATATAATAATACAGTTAAGTATTAAGAATAGTTCGCAAAGCATGTTTAAGTACAAACTTAAAATATCAAAAAAACCACTAAGGGGGAGGGAAAATAATTTTCTAAATGATGTAATCACTGTTAAATTGCATATGTTTGATAAAAAAAAAACCTCCTTTATGCAAACAATTGCAATTAAACTCACTGGAAAGAAACTAATGAAGGAAACATAAAAGTAGGTAGAGATTTAGAAGAAAGAATAAATGACTCAGTGAGAGTAGAGGAGTTGAGTGAGTGCTGGGGGTAAAAATGACCAAATTCTATGTCTGAAACTGTTGAATAATATTAAATTAAAATATACATGCATAAAGAATATATATATGGAGAGAGAGAGAGAGAGAGAGAGAGAGAGAGAGAGAGAGAGAATAGATAGATGTCTGTTTCAGATTATGTTGTGCTTTGAATATATTTAGCCTCTATAGACTTATATGTTTAAATACTTGACCCACAGGAAATAACACTATTAAGAGGTATGAACTTATTTGAGTTAATGTGGTCTTGTTGGAGGAAGTGTGTTACTATGGGGTCAGCTTTGAGGTCACCTATGTCTAAGCCCCGCCTAGTGTGCAATTAGACTCCTCCTAGCTGTCTTCAGATTAAGATGTAGAACTCTCAGCTCCTTCTCCAGCATTGTGTCTCCCTGTAGGCAACCGTGCTTTCTATCATGAAGATAATAGGGCTTAGCATTGCTCCTATGTGACAAATCTCACATGACCTCTCTGTAGGGGTTGGGAAAGCTGTAGCTGTTTTTACAGGAGTCTTCCATGAGCGTTGGCCAAAAACATATTCCAGTCCCTCATGGATTATTATTCCACTAGGTCTCCCAGAGTTTTCAGCCTATGCTCAACCAGGTGCCAGATTGCCTGCCACAGACCACTGCCCCACAATTCCCCCTTTTTCTTTATAAGGGAGAGGTGTCATCAGAATAACTGTCTCCCGTAATGGGAACAGTTTGATACTGAACCAAGACCTGCTTGGCTGTGAACTTTGCAATGCTACTCATCTGCTGCTTTAGAAACTGAATGAGGCAGGGTGCCAAGAGAAGCAAGGCTCCAATGGCTAGTATGGGGCCAAGGAGGGGAAGAAGCCAAGCTACCAAGGGGTTAGAATACCAAGGGGAAGGGGTGTTTGGAGTGTAAGCCAGAGGGTAAGTAGGGCTAAGGGTGAGGGGTTGGGAAGGCAAGGGATCATTGAATCAATTAATTTTCCATGGATGGTACAGTTTGAGGGTAATAACATCAGTTTAAAGCAACATTTGATTAATCTAGGTAGACATTATGTTTTCCTTACTATCATATAGCTTCCCCAAGTTCAGTAGCCATTTGGCTTTGGCAAGAGAGTTCATCTGTAGCTGGAAAGTCTCATGTCTGTCCTGTGTGGGACTGAGCATGTGTTTCTGGATCTCAGCGTGTGTCTCGGGAGTCTTTTGTCTGGAGGAAGGCAGCTTTGTAGTCACAGGCAGGTCCCAGGAGATGGCATTGTCTCTGCTGGATCTGTGGCAGCAAACTTCTGCGGAGATAGGCCTGTAGGAAAATCACGGAGGAACAGAATCCAGCAGGGGGATGCCTGCATAGGGTGAAGAGCAAGTTAAGCCTGTAATGGTTTGCTTGGGAGCACATCATAGTCCTGGAAGGCATCTTTTAAGTCTGCTTTGGATAGCTGAGGAAGAAAAGTTTTGAGATTGGCAGTAACTGCCTGTAAAAGGAAACTGGTTGTTAATTAAGGATTGAAGAAGAACTGGTGATCCGAATAGTTGATTTGACCTGTGGGAGTAGATTAGGTGACTTTTGAACCTTAAAAGAAATCTTGGAAGATTTTTTTGTACATATATCAGGAATGCCAGGGAGAAAATAAACATTTAAATAAAGAAGCAAGAAAATTTTGAGTTGAGAAGCACAGAACACTATTTCAGGTATTCCTGTTAGGGAGAAACAAGGCACAGTGTTTTCTTCTGTCCCTGATCTGCCAGCAAGAGGTGGGCCATCTTCTTGATTGGTGTGGTGATGTTGGACATTTCTGGCAGGAACCCAGGTAGGCTTAGGCTGGTCCTGTGGAAAAACACAAACAAAACCCCTCCCAGTTGTAAGGAGCGGGTCTAGTCCCTTTCAAATTCCATCCAAAGGATCTCGCAATCGTATCCCTGTTGAGGCAGTTTGGTCAGCGAGTGCATTTCCCTCAGATACAGGGTCTGGTAAGGGACTGTGAGATTGGACATGTTGGATGTAGATGGGGGAGGCTCTTTCCTGTAGGAGGGTGGAGACCTGTATAAGTAGAGGGGAAAGTGGGTTGGCATCTAGTTTGAAGAAGGATCTTGACAACCAGGGAAGCAAATTGACAGCATATACACTGTCTGAGAAGAGGTTAAGGGAGCCCCTGACTTCTTTTAGAGCTAGATAGATGGCATATAATTCTTTATATTGGGGGGAGTGATGGGGTAGCTCTTTGAATCAGAGGATAGGGGGTTCATCATCAGGTAAATAGTATATTACTGCCGCAGTTCCCCTCTTTCCCTCATCAGTAAATATTGAAGGGGCTCCTGCTTTGGGTTCTTTTGAGAATAGTTTGGGGGCAGCCATCTCAAAAGAGGGAGGGCAGAGGCCCGTTTTTCTATTGCTAATAAGGGTACATTGGCAGGGATGGCTGAAATTTGGGGTAGTCCTCTTTGTGGGGAGCCCCAGACTCGCATGGTTTTGTTAATTGCCCTCAAATCTTGTAATAGTCTCCATCCCCCTGAGCTCTTTTGTATAGAAAATACAGGGGTGTTCCATGGACTGTGGGAGGGGTGGATGTGCTGCAGCAATAGCTGTTCTACCATCTGTGTGAGGGCTCTAAGCTTCTCCCTTGAAAGAAGCCACTGTGGGACCCAGATGGTTTCATTGGAGATCCATTCGAGGCAGGGAGTATTAAATTTAACAGTGGCCCCTAGAATTGAGTGTGATTTGGAGGATGGTATTTAGGATCTCCTTGGATATTATTTTCTTTATAGGTAATATCCTCTATTGTAATGTGGTCTCTTTCTGGTTGGGTAGTAAGAACCACCTCTAAGGCCTGTAAGATATCTCTTCCTAGAAGATTGGTGGTCAACTGAGCCACCAGGGGGCATATGAGACCTGTAGCCCCATTCGGATCTTCCCACCTGTTGGCCTGCTTGGTGATAAATGTGTGAGAAGTACCTCCTATGCTTAGGAGCTGGGGCCCAGGGATCAGTTGCCAGTCATGTGGGATCTCTTGCTGTCTTAAAATTGTCCTGTCTGCTCCAGTATCAATAAGACATTTGAATGGTTTATTATCTATTTTAATGGTTAGTTTTGGATGGGAGCCTTCTGAAATGCTGGACACCCACAAGGCTTCTATGGGAGTATCTGTACCTCTTACTGTCAGGACTGAGGGCTGCCGCATTTGAAGTTTAAAGGCTTTAGTGGCTTACCATACTTATCATATGCAGCAGTACAGTGTTTCCTCCAGTGGAAACCTTTACTGCAGTGAGGACAGATATACGTAGGGGGGTTAGAGTCTGTTATGGAGGGAGAGTTCTGTGGGCACTCATTCCTCCAATGCCCTGCCTCTCCACAATTGAAGCAGATTCCTTCTGCTTTTACTGCTGCTACAAATGCCTGAGCCATAGATGTGATCTGGTGTGATGCTGTCCCTATATGTTGAGTAGCCACAATCCACCTATCGTGATGCTCCTCTCAGAGACCCCAACAAGCCAGCCTGGATTCAGAAGTCATACCTTCCCATACAATGGTTTTAAGAAGATGGCTGGCTGTGGGGTTGGGAATTTTTCTTTCTAGGCTCATTTTAGTTCTAAGAATAAAATCAGATAAAGGTTCTCCTGGCTTTTAATGGAGAGAGAGCAGGGAGGAGGCAGGATCTTGTGACCCTGAGGGCGGGGTCAGTCTTTCCGACCCCCGAATTGCACATAATCTGACTTGTTCATAATAGCCTGCAGGCTGATTTGCCTGCTGTACCCCAGTAGAAAATTCTTCCTGGCCAAAGAGTTCATTAAAACTCTTGGGGTGTCGCCTCTGTCCTGGTTTAGCCTGACTTGTTGACAGCATTCATCTCTAAATAATGCTTCCCACTCCAAAAACATTGGGCCAGGAAGGGAAGAACAGCAAATATCCCTCCAATCTTGGGATTTAAATTGGCAATATGGCTCTGTAGGAGAGATTTTGTCCAGGGTGCGTGGATGCCCTCTTCCTTCACTGCCTGCCTGAGTTCTTTTAAATCTGAGGCTTGGAGTGGGTACCAATTGAGCAGTTTAGTTTGATTGCGGTTGATATTAACCGGGAATGCTTGAGCATTATGAATTTCTAGCTCCGTATCAGACTCCTGAGTAGCATGGGAAGTGGGGTTAGTTTTTGCAAGAGAGTCTAGGACTTTACAAAACTGTTGGGTGGTAGAGGGTTGAGGGTAAGAGACTACAACTCTTTCACTTTTCTGGCTTGGAGAAGGGGGAGGAGAGAAATCTCTCTCAGGTTGGATGGTGGGAGTTGCAGTAGCGGGAGCTCCTTTGTTTTGTTAATGAAGCCTTGCCCTTGAGTAGGAGAGGGAGAGGCAGGAGGAGCAGGTTTGTTTAATGTTTCCTCCAGACTCAGCTCATTTTTTGGCATGATAAGATTGACATTAGTTATGGTGTCTCTTCACAACAATAAAACCCTAAGACAGATGATCATACATATCAGAATGATAGAATTCATAATATTTCAGGAGGAAGTGTAAGGAATAATGATTTTGTAGTTAAACGTGAACATTACATATGTTAAGGTAAAATATAAAATGTGTTGCATATGAATTTGTTTTCTTTCACAAAATAAGTAAAAAAAAATAACAGGTTGGTGGATATGTCTATGCAAAGAGAACAGAATGTAACAGTGTAAATATATATTAATTAATCAAGTGACAGAATTGTGGACAACGTTTGTTATGAAATTTTATTGCTGATTATTTTTCCAATAAAGTTTTTTAAAAAATAAATGATGTAAACTTGGGACAGTAGAGAAGTGGTTAGATCTGGGAGGAACTGGAAGAGAGAGGTAATGTGTTCAAAACACACTAAGACTTTTAATAAACAGTGTTGAAAAAATAAGTGATGTAAACTTGGGACAGTAGAGAAGTGGTTAGATCTGGGAGGAACTGGAAGAGAGAGGTAATGTGTTCAAAACACACAAAGACTTTTAATAAACAGTGTTGAAGCAGGTACTGTGGAATTCATAGATTGATTATCTTTTCTACATTCACTAGGAGCCATGTGAACAGCTAATTCATTTACTAACCTAATAAGTTTGTTTCATATTTCTTAGGGCTCACTCACAAGAGTGACATATGACATATGTAAATATGAACAGTTCTTAAAAGCTTTCTTTGTTTAATTTTGGTGGAGAGATTGGTTAATCACTTGACATATGAAGCTTAGAACAAAAGGGAATCAATTCAGAGAATTAAGAAGGGGAAGCCATATTTTAATGTAGAGAGTGTATCATACTGCTCTGGTTGTAAGAATCACTTGTTATTCAAACTACCCTTACAGTTTCCTAACAGGAAAAAGAAAGTCTTTGAAGGTGCCAACAAGCCACCAAGGAAACTGATCACTCATTCCTCATTTCCTCTTCTTTATTTTGTTCCATCATTTATAATATGTGTCAGTCACAAAAATGCATTGCCACTTGTTTGGGCTTCACTAGAAAATAATTTATATAATTAAATAATACATCTCCTTCATTGACATATTCAGTATTCCCCAGCCTCATCTAAGTTGAAATTGCTAGAACAGCAGTTTTATTACTGGGATTTAGCAGTTTTCTTCTGAGACATTAGAACTTTCATAAATAAGTCACATTTTAAAATACACAATGAATGTTAATTTGGAAATTCTACTTGCACTTTAAAGGTTACTTCAAGTTTACAGTAAGTTTGCAAACAGTGAAAGAAAGAGATGTGTTTGCTACATAAAATCGGGGAATAGCAATGCCAGAAG
Source organism: Uromys caudimaculatus (assembly GCA_028551405.1). Lineage (NCBI taxonomy): Eukaryota > Metazoa > Chordata > Mammalia > Rodentia > Muridae > Uromys > Uromys caudimaculatus. Next base: position 41,152,533 of record CM052702.1, on the reverse strand, counting down.
GGTATACTCTTTGGTGCTCAACTGAAGGTTTGACTCAAACCACAGACATTTTTGCTAACAACACATGCCCCTACAAATCTAATTTTTAAAAGAATTTTGGGCATTTCATATTACTTGAAGAATGATTGTGAAGTGTTTAAGCCAATTGTGATCACAAAAGAAAACTGTATTGTGCTATTGTGGTTCTTATTCTCCCTTTAGTGTGAAAGCAACTATCAAAAATGCCTCATTTACAGTCCAACCATGAAATACGACCACTCTCACATTTATTAATGATAATTTTTACTTAATTTCCAGTAAAAAAAAACAAGTCATAGTAATCCTATTATGCAAAGTAAATTGGAAATACAAATGTTGAAGTACTCTGTTGTTTTCTGTTATTAGCTCTATTCTATGTATTCTTCCCATATACATGTAGCTGCATAAATTTGAATTTTACTGTTTGTTATTTGAATCTTCCATGAAATTACATGATAATTTTTCATACTTTTAACAAGACGTTAAAGACTCTACAAGTATTTTATCATTTTGTATTCCTTAATACATATCTATCTGAATTTTGTGATGTAAAATAATCTCAAAGACCACATAGTTGTTTCCAACTCAACATGCTTTACTCTAGAAGTTCTCTCACCTTTCCATTCATTTTGTTATTGGAACAGTAATAATTAAATAATAATGCACAGAGAAAGGAAAATGAACCAGATTGATTCCTCAACTAATTTCTCCACATCTGTCCTACAGATTATCTGCACACGTATTTTAAATCTTATCTCTACATATGTCCGTATATTATCTCCTTTTATGTCATAAGTCTTACTTCCACATACGTTCTGTGCCTTACAAGGCTTCAGACACTCTGATCTAGAGTTGAATGAGCATAAGCTCAGCCTAAGTTTTATACTTTACAACCCCATTTGATTTTGACATCTGTTGACAGTGTTGTGATCTGGTCCTGTAGATGGAAATCAGTCCGTCTAGTCAACACTTCAATGTGAGGGCATTAGCCTGTACACAGTACCTAAGTCTTTCTGTTCAAAAGGAAACTTGAACAACAATATAGAAGCTATTTTTTTTTCTTTATAAAACTACATCTACCTCACTCCAAAGCAAAGAAGGAATTGAAAACATGGACACAGGTATTCTAAAGTACATTTCACCAAGAAAATGAAAAGTAGATCATATGTGGGCAAGAAGAATAAGATACATACATATATACATCAATCTACATACATATGTGTATATATATATATATATGTGTATGTGCATGTATATATATATATATATATACACACACATACAGAGATAGGTTAGATTAAAATAGAAATATATGTTCAAATTATATATTATATTTATGAAAATCTAATAAAATGTATTTGAAATAACAGGGAAAATATGATAATCAGAAAGGAAGGTATAACCCAGGAAATACCACAATAGATGTTTTTCAAAGAAAAATATTTAGAAGATAGAGGAGGAAAGAAACAAGGAGGAGGGAATCAAAGCAGAATAGAGAAATGAAATGAAGAGAAGGAAGGAGTCGGGAGGCATAGTGAGGGGAGGAGAATAGTGACTAAGAGAGGGAAGCAAAAGGAAAAGAAGGGAAGGGAAGGGAAGGGGAGGGGAGGG
>CM052702.1:41111944-41150804 GCA_028551405.1 Uromys caudimaculatus | reverse complement strand
TATGAGCTGTTTTGGGGAAATGAAATCATAAGCTTCTATGGTCAACACAAGAATCTGTAAAATGTTACCAATCATGTCAGCTGATACAATTCATTCTGTGGGCCTTCACCCACAAGGACATTTTTTAAAAAATACTCATAAAAACAAACATCAAAATTCTCAGAGAAAATAGCTTTTATCTGTTTTCCAGAAATTTTTGAGTGGTCAATTTCATCTCAAATACTTTCACTAAAAATGACCTTGTATCGTTGAATCACACAATACTTTATCACCAAAGATGCTGCAGTGATGGTTAGCCTGTTAAGTGAATGAAATGAGAAAATAATGAAAAGGAGCATGAGCTTGAATATCCTTTTTCCTTCTCAAGTCTGTCAGGCTAAACTGTATATAATATTAATAAGTAGGTTACATGTGGAGAAGATGGATGAGTTTTATATATATATATATATATACACACACATATATATTTACATATATACATATATGTATGATACATTATATATGAGAAATGATATATATTATATATATGAGAGATTATATATAGTGATATTTCATATATATATAATGTATATTCACACAGAAAGACAGAGGCACACACAAGCACAAAGACATACACACAAACTAACACACTTTTTCACTGTTTCCAATACAATAAAATTGAGTTGTCATCTTCTAAAGAGGCAAAAGCTCTTCTAAAGCAGAAGAATACAGTGAGATTAAAGCAGGTATATTGTCACCAACCAACAAGATGGGCCTCAATAATCACCCAGATTCTAGTCTGAATGCATGAGAGGTGTAAATGGTGCCCATCGCTGATTGCCATTGTTGCTAATAATTTTTCTGTTTCCTTGATTATCCTTAGATAAGCTCCCAAAGCCAGAGAATAAATTATCTAATTAAATCCAGTTCTCGGTCCTGACCCTACAGAAATTCTCTAACTAGCATTGACAGTCAACGGATTAGGGCAGTGAGTCTTAGTGATTTTTTATGGCGTCATAGATGATTTGTTGTCAGTCTAGCTCATCTGCAAGTGCAGTGCTTCTGTACATCCAATACCACAGTGGAGAGTAAGATCTGGAACAATGCTGCCATTGCTATTGTTAGCTCTGGTGGTGATAACATAAATGATATCATGCTTTCATTAAATTGTTTCTGAGTTCCAGGTTCTTTGTTAGCTGCTTCATATATAACATTTCCTTTAATTCTTATGATGAATCTTTGAAATCCATCTCATAAAACATATTTTATGCATCAGAAACAGAGGCTTAGAGATGTTGATTCTCTTTCCAAGTTTATTCTTCTTAAGCTGGCACCCTTCCTTAATCTTGTTTTAAAAACTTCAAATTAACAAAGTAACTTCAAAAGATAGCAAGTGTTGTGAAAACCTTCATAGGTAATGTGTTAGGCTGAGGAAATTAGAAAGAAATGTACGGATTAATATAAAAGACACAATGTCTGACTTTTTTAAGTGAAAGTGATATTTGTTCTGAAAAGAGTGGGAAAAGGATGTAGCCATGTGGACAGCAATGAGAAGGGTGCATTAGAAGATTCACTGAAGCAAGGAGCTCAGTCTGTTTGGATAGAGAAGTCAGGCTTCGGGATTAGAGCTTAGTGGTTTTAGGAATGGACTCCAAATGCAATGGTGGGCAAGAGAGCATCACATGTAAGATCTTTTACTAAGAGGTTTAGATTTCATCCTAAATGAACTGAGTTCTTGTGACTTGCTTTTCTTTAGACTAGGGTTTAGCTAGCCTTGACTGACAGATCAAACCCAATCAGATTCTTATTAATAGGACTCGAACATAGCACTACTGCACACATTAAGTTGCATACTATCTGTGCTCCTTTCCTGGTACAATGAAAGCTGAAATATTGTTATAAACATCATATGTTCTGCACACCTAACATATCTACATGCAATTCCTCTCTTAGAATTTTCTGAATGTCTAGTCTATGGTCTGCTGAAGCACTTACTGTCATTCCCTCTTAGCATTTTGGCTCCCTAACAACTGCTCCTCCTCACAGGCTAACTTATGGAAAATGTCTGTGCTAATCATTCTCCAGAGTTCCACAAAATTTGTACTTTTGATTTCTGTGGCCCAAGTAGTCAATTTTAACTTAGAATTCTTCTAACAACAACGCATTTTTATTAAAAAGATTCTACATTAAGACATTTACCTCGAATACTTCACAACTCTGATTTTCTCTTATTTTTTAAATATGGATTACAGTATAATTCAGAGTTACTTGTGATCACTTTAAGCACTCAGCATTACTCAAAGGCTTAGAATAGTGGTTCTTAACTTCTTAATGCTCTGACCATTGATGGCCCTCCAACTATTAAATTATTTTGTTTCTACTTCATAACTCTAATTTTGCTACTGTTAAAATTATAATGTAAATATCTGTGTTTTCCTCTGGCCTTAGATGATGCCCATGAAAGGGTAGTTGTACACCAAAGGACTTGTGACCCACAGATTGAGAACCCCTAGCTTAGCAGTTTAGGTAAATATTGAAGTACTTTCTCTGTGTATTATCCATTGGTACATTTCATATGTATGAAATTATAAAATATGCAGTATCTTGAAACTGCCTTTTTCTCCCAGAGTGCAATACTCTCAAAGATCATCTGTCCAGCTCCACCTGTTCTTTCCTTTCTTTGTTTGCAGAGCTGATAACAATGCATTGTTAAGGATATGTCCCTGATCAGAGGAATGGATACAGAAAATGTGGTACATTTACACAATGGAGTACAAACAATGACTTCATGAAATTTGCAGGCAAATGGATGGAACTTGAAAATATCATCCTGAGCGAGGTAACTCAGTCACAAAAGAACGAACATGGTATGTACTCACTAATAAGTGGACATTAGTCCAAAAGTTCGGAATACCCAAGTTTCACTTTACAGTAACTGCTGGACTGAGAGTGAGGTCCCAGATGGAGGAGTTGGAGAAGAGACTGAAGGAACTGAGGGAGTCTTCAGCCCCATGGAGGGAGCAACAGTGTCAACTGGCCTAACACCCCCCCCCCGGTCCTCCTGGAGGCTGGACCACCAACGAAAGAATACACATGGAGAGACCCATGGTTCGGACCACATATGTGGCAGAGGAGGGCCTTTTTATCAATCAGGGGGAGGAGAGGCCCCAGTAAAGGGACATGTCAAGGTGGGAATATGGGAGTGGGTGGGAGGGTGAGTGGGAGGTAAATTCCCTCATAGAGGTGGGGGAGGGGGAGGGGATGGTTTCCAAAGAGGAGACCTGGAAAGGGGGAAACATTGGAAATGTAAATAAAGTATCAAAAAAAAAAAAAAAAAAAAAAGGATGTGCTAGATTTCTGTAACCATTCATGGATTAGCAGATATTTTTCTTGCTTTATTTTCTCAGCAACTGTAAATGGTGTAGCTATGAGTATGGGTACAAGCTTCTGTGTGTACATATTTTCATTTCTATTTGGTATATACCTAGAAATGGATATGTAACATTTTAGGAACTACCGGATTGTTCTCTAGCTGTGATAGGACATTTTATATACCTTATAGACAGGTTTATATCTTCAGAGTGCATTGACTTGTATTCCTTTTCCTCCACAATTCACTGCCTCGTTTTCTTTCACTTTCTTGAACTTCTTTAACTCTTATCTTATTCAAATTTATTGTTTCTCCTTGCCACCCCAGCTTCTCCAAAAAGAGAGTTAAACAGGGCAAGATTGCAGTAAGTTTTTGTTCTTGCAAACTTTATTTCATGTTTTAATCTCCCATTGAATTTTTACTGTAAGTTAGTGCTCTATCTTGAGAATATGGCTTACAGGTAATCCTTCTCTCAGAGAAGTTCTCTCAGAGAACTCAAGCAGATGACTCTTTAATGAGTAGTTCTTTCCTAAAGGGATTAGACTCTAAGTTAGTTTCTGGCCACTCTGCTGCAGCTCTAGGACCTCTTGATGGGATCATTAACTGAGACTGAAGTCTGGGTTGTTGCTGTCATGAGGGCAGCTCAATCTGCCCTTTATCCATCTATTTGAAAAATCCACTCAGATTCACATTTGTCACATATTCTGGGAGATTTGGGTTACTATTCCATGTCTGTTTATACACACCAACACGCCCCCACATCCACACAAAATGCATAAAGATGATATGAGATTCTGTCTGTTAGAAATGGCAGGTAAGTTACAACCATGTTATCTCAACATTTTGGCTAACTATACAAGACCAACACACATAAAACACCAATATATAAGCCACTATGGAGGGTTGTAATATCACTAGGTCTATACTCCTGGACAGGGGACTACAGACAACCAAGAAATGCTAGGAGCAGAAGAATTAGTGTTTAATAGGGATGTGCCTCCTTAATTTGTTATTCATTTCCAACTGGTCAGCTCTGAAATTATATCCATTCAAACTACACTGAACATGCCTGGCAGTTTGTATTACATATGGAGAGATATAATAATAACAATTATAGAAATAGAGGCTATTAATTTGAGAGGCAGCAGGGTGGAAGGTCTTGAGATACTTAGAGGGATAAAAAGGAAGGGCAAAATGATGTAATTATATTTTAATGTTTTAAGACTATATGTGTCAAATCAATAGATTGTTTCATAAATATGCTTCTAAAATGGAAATTGAATATCAGTCTTTACTTCTTTAGTTGGCTTGTGTTTCTACAAACAAATTCCCTTAGGTATATATGCTTAGGTTGTGATAGCAAATCCCTTCCTCCTCTACCATGACAGACAAGTTTCTCCTCTCGACTCTTATATGTTCTTCAAGAGGGTTTCTTGAAACTTCTTTTCTTAAAGATTAGCACAGCCCATATGGTGTGGGAGAGTACAGCTATACTCTCTGCCCAAGGAGTACAGGAGAACAAACTTTTAAATTTTGACCACCATTAATTCTAGCTCACAGGGTATGGGAGAGCCCACCTGGAATACCAGTGTTCTAGAGGCTGAGGCAAGATATTCTCAAGTTCTAGGACAGACTTGGCTATGTTCCACAATACTGTACATAAAAATATGAAGAAAGAAAACAATAACATTTGCTTTTAGAAGGGAAGTTGGTTATTTGTCATTTCAGTACCAGGCAGAATTACAAAGTGAGACAGAGGATGCCGCCACAGTTTCTTGTCACTCTAGCACTGACCGCCAGGCATCATTCCCAGTGACAAAATCTAGTTGAAATACAAGTTAACACCTCATATAAGTCCAACTTAGAGAGCCAGGGTGTGTAATTTTCATGAGTGGAAAAATCAATGTTTATAAGTCAGGATGACAAGGATGAGATTTTGTAGTTATGTTTTCAGTAGCATGCTCTGGGGTTTATAACATTTAGAAGGAAAGCATTGTCCTTTCCATAGAATTCCACTTCTGTGGACACCTTAGAATAATTTTCAGCTACAAACTTAGTCCTTGACTGTTTCTTCCTTTTCATCTCAATTTTGACAGGTAACACTTGGGAAAAAATTCACAGTAGAGTGTAAAGTAGAAAACTAGAAAGTAACTTTTTCAAGTTTCATTAGAAATAAAAGGACTTTGGGCTGTTTTGTTGTCTGCTTTTGTTTGCTGTTTGTTTGTTTGTTTCTTATACTGTAAATCAAACTTCTTGCATGCTACTCTACTACTCTCCTGCCACACTGTACTCACCCAGAGTCTCTAAAGAAAAATCTCTGGTCACAAGTTGTGTTTTCCTCATTCTCCTTTGTTTCCTGTCAAGGTCAGGGTGGCTGCCAGAGCTCATACTGTCTCCGCATTTCACCACAGTGAGGCCTGGGCAAAAGGACAGGAATTTGTCAGAGCTGTAGGATTTCTTAGTTACCAACCAGTCTCATCCTGCCTCAAACTTTCTAGTATCTCTTAAATTCACTTGATGAAAGACAACAAAACTCTCATAATTTAATTACCACATAAAAAGATGTAATAAAGAGCAGCAAAGAAATCACAATATTATCAAGGAAAAGGAAGAATGAATGAAGACTAGAAAGACAGCTTGAGAATGAGGAAGGCCATGAACTTACTACCACACAATGATAGCATCATGAAGAAGCTGCATGGTCAGAATAATAAATAATTTGTCCTGGGTAGAAGTTGGAAAATATTTTCTTTTGATGTTTCAGGCAACAGCAGGTAACTTACCTCAATGTGTGCAGCTCAGAAGGAATCTCACAGTGGTGACTGTTCACCAGTGACATTTTTCCTTTACTTCTTCCTGTCTGTCTGTCAATGGTCATGTTTCTCAGTGTATTTTGTGGAGGACAAGCAGCTATGAAACTAAGCAACACAAACTTCTTTCAGTAAAGTGTCAGAAAATCTGTCCTTTGAACAGGTTTCAAAGATACTAAGAGAATTTCTATGTGATCAGTCAGTTCAATTAGACAAAATATGCATTGACTTCTTTCAAGCACAGCATGTCAGGTATCATGTAAGCCACATTTTAGGTTTGTGATAACAATTCTCGGTATTCAATATTGCTCATCTGGAATGAACTACAATCCAGAAACAGAGAGCACACTTGTGAGATATTCTTTGCTTGGTTTAAAGTGAGTGGATCCACCTCTAGTCTGGACATTTGAGATATGAAAATGAAGACACAAGCATTTGATTCAAATCTTGAGGTAGGCAGATTCACCTTTAATTTGAGCCAAACCTTCTTCTGGAAGCCTACATAAGAATATGGAGGCTGGAATCTGGAAGCTTTGTTTTTTGCCCGTATGTATGTTCTCACATTGCTAGCAAGTTCATTCCTTCAGTAGCATTAGAGCCTACTTCTTTGGGATTCCACCATCTACTGAAGACTAGCTGAGACTTTCAGACTCATGGACTTAAAATCTTCTGGATTCTTGCTCTCCCTGTTCATTGCTAGATTATTTGGACCATAGCTTGTCAATTTTATATATATATATATATATATATATATATATATATATATATATATATAAAGAGATTCATTATATAAGTTCTGCTACTCTAAAGAATCATGATTATACAAAGTTCAATATTTCATTTCTGACAAGAACTTAATTTTTAATGCACAGAGCTATTCATGGAAATATTTATGGGTTTCACATATTGATCATGCATAGAAATCCCCATAAAATCTTTCCAGAGTCTATATTCAGTTCATGAAGAATAATGAAAAGAACATTAGCTATATGTTTGAGCCCATATTGAGTGGAAGACTCTCCAAGAAACTTAGAAAGTACTATGTCATTCAATCTAAAATGTAGTTTTATAAAGTTGTTATTAAAGAAGTTTATAAACTGAAAAACTAAAATGCAGTTTAATATTTTAAACATCTGAAAATATGGAATTTTTCTCAGACATTTTCTACTCATTTGTTACCGTCGTAAATATCAATTATCTAAACTTATATTTGTTTCTACGGAAAGTGCAAAATATGAGATAACTTTAAGTGTACTTTCAAAATCTTTAGCAAATTCCTATATTTTACTAACACAATCTTTGTTTGGGAGCCTATCCTTTAATGGCTAAGCCATCTTTCCAGCCCACAATTTTTAATTCTATAAAACTTACATAAATTTTGAAAGAGAAGTATTCATTGAAAGGCTTTTAAGTTTAAATGAAGGCTGTTTTTAAAATATATCTAAATCAAATAACTTATTAATTTCTCTCTATTGCCATACTTCTGTTGTAAATGCTCCAAAAATACACAAGACAGAATCTGACTTTATCAGTCATTATTATAGATAATGTTTCTTTGAGGTACAATTCATATAAGTCAATAAAGTTATTTTTTATTGAAAGAGATTTTTTTCTCATGTAATATATCTTGATTATCATTTTCCTTCCCTCTATTCTTCCCAGTTTCTCACTTCTCCACCTGGTCTCCCAGTCAGATTCACTTCTTTCTGTCTCTCAGAAAAAAAGAAACATGCTTCTAATAGATAATAATAAGATAAAACAAAAAGTTACATCAGAGTTGAACATGAGAAACAAACAGAAGACACTTCTACTATATTGGGTTTCCACACTACCCATCAAATGGCATCCTTTTGCATCCCCGCACGATCCTACTCTTCAAATCTACAATCTATAGCTCTCTTTTCTATTTCCTTTTCCTTAAGAGATCTATATGCCCCCCGTACCCTTGCATCTCTTACTCTTTACTTAACCTCTGTGGTTCTAGGGACTATAGCTTAATTCCTTTTGTTTATGTCAGAGGAGCCATTCTGATTGCTAGCAGAAAACATGTGTAGATTTAAGACCCCAGATCTTGAAAACCTAACTTCAAATTTGTTCACTAAATGAATGTCATCATCTTCCATATAGTTACAGAATCTGGGGCCATAGGAGACAGCACAGTGGCCTACTACCAGATGAGCAGAACGATCTACTGTGAGTGAAAGTAGAATGGGTCCAAGAACACTGCAGTCATCGTTCCCAGCAAGTAGTCCCTGGTCACAGCACACAAGCCCTGGATATGGACCGTTTACAGAGATTTAAATCTGGAGATAAACTTTAAGTAACAAAAATGTCATACATATTCAAATTATTTAATAGAAAACAACCATTTTTACCTCAACAAAGATACTCATTATGAACCTGGAAAAAGTATAGGAATAAGATAGAGAAAACAGGTGCAATTAAGAAGAAACTCAGAAAATGTCACAATTTAAAAGGTCATGGTACCCCCAGAGAAAATGCAATTTTGTTTCGAAATTCTCCCTCTGTCCCCTTGGGAAGAAACATGAAGAGTTTTTGATCACAGCTCAGATGTGCAAGAAATTGATACTTCCATTTCATTATCTGAAAAATAAAATAAAATCCAATTTAAAACTTCTGCTGCTTGTATGGGCACCTAACATCTCAGTTCCTTCTAAAACATCTTGATATTTACATTTAAGTTACACATTCTAATATGGAATGTCTTTTATGAAAATCTATTACTATAAATATATTAATATTGAAGTTGAAGAACATATTCATCACTCAGCACAACCCGGCACTGTGAAGTGGACTGAAATGCAGTAATGTATTGTCTCTTCTTTTGTGTTTCCCCTTCTCGGAATTATCTTTCAAGTAGACCTTGCCTCCATGCCTGAAATGTTGCTCCTGCAAGTGACTTGGCTGCTCTACTTGGTCTTGTTAACTGATGGGTTCACATGTCTCTACAGGAGATTATGGATAGATTCCCTGACTCCTGAATATAAAGTGTTTTTCATCTTTCCAAAATGTATTTGAGATACATAGTATTTGAATTCTTATTGATATTTATTTAAGGAGTCTGAATTTTTAATGCTCAATCATTTTTTCTTTCCTTCCCCACCCCAAAAGAACAAATGTATTTGATAATTTTTGGAACAATTCTCCTTAGTACAAAGCCTCTTAATATGAAAAACCTTGTCCATGATACAAATCATGGACCCAACAATGTTATGGAGAAAATAAAGGAATGAATAAAGCACCTCATGGAAGCAGTGGGAAGCTATGGGCACTGTAGAAAGACCCTTCTCCTAACCCCCATATCACCTCTGCTCCATCTAATACCTCATTTTTCCTCTCACACTTAATATATGAGCCATTCCTTCTGAATAATCATTGATGACCACTGGACAATGAGGATGTGAATGGGAATAGATAAGTTGTTGAAAAACTCCTTTCATTATCAGTGTAAGTTGTAGAATTAAACAAACAAAGGGAATACAAATAAGTAGTTGATAAATTATTCTGCTATTCTGGGGCTTGCTCAAAAGCAACTCCACTTACTTATCTGTACATATCCTGCATCCATGAAGGCTTTGTAAAGATTTAAAGACTATTCTCTTTCTCTCTCTCTCTCTCCCTCTGTATGTCATGTTCTTGTCAAATATACTTCACATTCAATATAATCCTGGGACATCTGTAGCTGTTTAGGACCAGTAAAAGAATCAGAATATCTGTTGTCCTGGTGTAAAATCACAGTTGATTTTTTCAAAGGTTGGGGGTTCTCTGGGCCACCAGGACCTTTAAAGTTCTCCACAGAAATAGTACACGAAGATCAGGAAAATGACGAGAAGGAGGCACATACTTTCATGCATCCTTTCATTTGTCCTCAATTTTCTTTATAGCATTTGTGTGGAATGACCAATGCCTTAATATAAAATAAAACTGCATGTCCTTCATGCAAAGAAATACCTACAAACTTTCAATGCATTTCATTTTGTAACAACTTAGCATTTGGTATCATATGCTTTCTAAAATTCCTTCTGGTAGCCAGGCAGTGGTGGCACACACCTTTAATCCCAGCACTTGGGAGGCAGAGGCAGGCAGATTTCTGAGTTCGAGGCCAGCCTGGTCTACAGAGTGAGTTCCAGGACAGTCAGGACTACACCGAGAAACCCTGTCTCGAAAAAACAAAAAACAAACAAACAAACAAAGAAAAATTCTTTCTGGTTTCTTCCTTGTGTGGTTATTTATAAATATTTTGTGTACTTTTATAACAAATTGGGCATTGCAGTATCCAAAAATCAATATAAAATAACTATTTGTGGCTGGAGTCCAACCTTGGCAGGGCTCAGAATCCAAAGGAGGACATGTGTAATCTGCGAAAGATAACTTTGACAAAAAGGAGTAGTTCTCACACTCTGGCACTGAGCCAACTTGGGTCACCTTCATTTGTACATCTGCTTTCTTTACATCTGAAAAGGTTTACCATTCATTTTCTCATGTACAATCTTTTTTAAGAACTTCCTACGTTTAGCGGTGCATGTCACCTTAAAGGTAGATATATGAGAATGGGGTTTTTGAGCTCATACTCTTGGAGGGTTTAGTACATGGCTGTTTGGCCCTACTGTTGCAGGACCTGTGCCACATAAAACCTCATAGCAACAGAGCACTGAGGAGGAACCTGTTCACATTACAGAAGCCAAGAAACAAAAGAAGAGCTGGAGGATGAATGCAGCCAGTGATAATCTACAGCCTTCCACTGGGCTCTGCCTGCTAAATGTAATAAGACTGCTTGCCATTATCCCATCAACCACTGTCAGCATGTTAATTTTCTTATATTTATTTCCTACCCATGGGAAGGTTTGATAACTTCTGTCTTGCGTTAATGTTCAGCAATTCTTCCTTTTTATCCAATTTGTCCTTCAGTGAAGCCAATGCATTGTATTGTCAGACACTGTACCATTAAAATCAAGAAGAATTTATTTTACAGTCTTCATTTCTGAAATGATATTGTTTTACCCCTTCTTCATAATTTTATCATAGTTCAAATGGCAATTATAATGTTTGTTATATCCTGCTCCAGTAACTGATCATCTTGGTTTTCTAAAAAAATGTGTTTTCTGTTTATTTGGGGTGTATTTACTACTTTATCATATATTTATATTCACTTTCCATAGCATACTACTCTATATTCTTCAAAAGTTTAGAAACAAAAGATTCATGGTATTTTATATTTTATTTTATTTCAAGACAACTCCGGTCTCCTGCTTGCGTCACACTCTGTCGAGCTCTTCATTCAGTGGCTGCCTTCCCTCACACGGAACTGGAATTTGAACTAAAAATATCTGCGAAGGCTGAAACTACCACATACTGGCCCAACAGATGGCTTCTTCCCTTTGCATCTTGTTGTTATGGAATTCAGAGGAAATTTGGGGATTAAAGGTTCATATAACCTTGGTTTAGGGTTAAATCATCAACCTTAGTTCTTAAATTCCAAGTACCCTGAGAAAGGCCAAGACAGCACTGCCTCTTTCCCTTCACTATCTCTAGCCTCCCACTGCTTTCTGAGCAAAGGGCAGAAGTGCGGGCACCCTCTGAATTACCAGTTCCTGTGATTTGCATTGCATGTAAGTCTCTTCAACTGTTCAGCCTGTCTCCACAGTCAGAATCTCATAGCTGCATGGCAGATACTGCCTTGTCCCTCCCAGGTCTCTGGAGATATGGTTGTCCCTTACTACTTGTGCTTACATCCAGGGACAGCACTGCATCTCTCAGATTTTATTGATTTCTTGAAGTTCCTGTTATATATTAGCAGGAAAAAGAGGAGAAAAAAAAGATCATTTTATTACTGTTTAATTTTACTTTACAAAGGAGATAATGGTTTTCTTTTACCACTGTAATGACCTAGCATACAGGAGCAATTCTTGTTCCACATCCTTCCAAAAGTTATTTTAAGGGTTCCTTCCCTGTGATCATAATTCTGTCAACTATCACTTCCTCATTGATTTTACCACTGAAGGGTACTGACATATAAAGTGCGTCTAAGTAAACTAATATAGAATCCAATGAACTACTTTAATGACTGAATTCTAATAACTAAATAAGAACTCCTCTTTATTATTATTATTATTATTATTATTATTATTATTATTATTTTACAATATTACATAACATTCTTTGCATTTTTGAATGTTTAATATCCTCTGTGACTTTCAGTAAATAAGACCCTGGAATTGTGATCCACGTTCTTCATGAAACTCAGCAATATGAAGTTTACCAATTTAATCAAATCTCAATGATTGCTTCATAGGATGATATTTTTTGGAATGCAGTTCCTTGGAGAGAATTCTGTTTGTGAACCATCAGTGTTTCAATGCAGAGGACAAAGACACTGATCTAAGAAAAACTATCTGATGGCTGAATTATTGATCATGATGAAGGAATCGGTCAGACCTTTTGTCTATCAAATCCACTCCATAGCTAGCATATGTCTGCCTGTACATTTATTCTATATATGATACTACTAACCAAATGTAATCACTGGCATTTATGCTTAGATGGTACTTGCATTTTTCTTAATAAGAGTAAAAGCATGTCCAAATATATTCCCAAATGTTTATAGAAAAAAATATAAGAGAAAGAAGAAAAGGATCTAGACATTTTTAGGCTCACATTGTATGTTGACCAACCTCAGCTTACAAAACCCACCCATTACTTTGAGACAGTGAAAATATACTAAAGTACAGATATTCTGTGGATATTTATACAGCACAGACTTCTGACTTTCACTTTCTCTGCTCTGATCAGGGAAAAAAGTATCAAACCACTGAAACTGGGATAATGACTGTTTCCAGATGGAAACAGTGATTCTGACTCATTTTAGATATCTTATCTGAAGCTACTATGATAATGAAGAGGCACATCTTTGTGTGTCCCATGAGGACATTTCAGAATAGGATTAATGAAGGGAAAGGATAGATCTTGAATGAAGATGGCATCATCCTTTGGGCAGAGAACCTGGACTGAATAAAGAGGAAAAGGAGAAAACAGTTTAGCCTCCAGCATTCCCTCTTCTCTTGTTTCTGCCAACTCTGGTGAGCACTTCTTCTCTGACCAAGGTTTCCAATAAAACTTTTCCTCTTAAATTGTTGATGTCAGGTTTTCATTATTAATGATGTTAAAAATAACCATGGCTATGATACCTCAACATATGCCATCTCTTCAAGATCGCAGTAGTCTTTCTCAGGAGTGAAGTAAGCCATTAAAGGTGTACAATTAAAAGACCTCCTTATCATATATCTGCTGTGTCCCTGTATTTCTCACGTAGACACCAACTGTGGTTCCACTCTTAGACTCACTAGGTAAACTGAGGACCATGTTCTTTGATCCTCACACAGTCACTTGTCTACCGTCATTCCCATTCAGACACTTGGCTTCTAGAATCATCCCAAAATGTTCGCCAAATATTTGATTAGCAAGGGAAACCAAAAGAGAACCTGGGAGCCAGGCTCAAGGCCATTACTGACATATCAGCACTAACAATATTAGGTTTCTGATAGTTCTTCAAGTAGCTGTACTCTAAAATTCATCAATTTCTAGCATTCCCTTTAAATTTAACTTCAGAAAAGAGATTTACTCCATTAGAATGAAAATCATACCAAACGTATACAAGAATTAGTTATGAATGAGAAACTGGAATCAAAAAGATATAATTATACTAATAAAACATTTTTTCTTGATACTTAAATTTTTGGTAAAATAATTAATTGTCTAAAACATTTACAAAGATGTTCAAGCGTCTTTGTGGCATGGAGGTACTCTACATACTACCAAGAGATAAATATAAACACTAAAACAGCCACAAACCATTTGATCTACAATGGTATCTTGGCTGCAAAATATTCTAGGGCACAAGATATTGTAGGTATCACAAAACTTGTGGGAGTTACTAATTAGTACTGATTCAAATTAAGGCCCACCTAATGAGATAGGATCCATACCTGAAACTGCTTGGGTGACCAACAACCTGAGACCAGGTAGGCCAGGGACCTAGGATAAAACCAAATATTACAACAACAACAGCAACAACCAAATTCAGTGATAAAATGACTCCTGGTGACATTCTTCTATCATCATAGATCAGTGCCTTGCTCAGCTGTCTTCAGATAAGCTTCTTCCTGCAGCAGATGGAAATAAATATAGAGACCTACAGCCAAAGAATATTCAGAGAGTGAGAGATATTAGAGCTCTTAACCTAATTTGGATATCTCCATTAAATCCTGGGCTCACCTCAGGGCTGAGGGACACAGAAGAGGAGGCACATTGGAGAAACCAATAGCCAGACATTATGCAGAAAGGGTCAAAATTGGAGATCTCCGTCTGTTCCCTCTCCTCAGAGGGGAGCCTGATAAGAAATAGGAAAGAAAATCTATTTTCAATAAAAGGGAAATCAGATAGATAGATAGATAGATAGATAGATAGATAGATAGATAGATAGATAGATAGATAGATAGACAGATAGAGATAGATATAGGTATTAATGATATATAGATATAGATAGATATAGATGATCTATAAATATAGATATAGAAACAGAACATTTAGTATAATGAGGCATTAAGGATATTCATATAATGATATGGTTATCATTGACCTGTGAATTAATGGGTCACGCTAAATGCTATGTGTCTTGGGACATAGTTGATACACATTTCTAATACTGAATATGATTTTACCATATTTTACCTCTTTCCTATTCTTTCCTCCTGTCTTTAATGACATTAAAAGTTGCAGGAAAGGTAACAATATTCATGCCTTATCTGACTGTCAGTGAGTTCTGTAGTTCAAAATTGGAAACCTAGTTACTTACATTCAAGTCAAGATTTGATAGACAAACTCCCTACAAAACCTCCCTAAAGGGAACTTAAGTACCAATTAAGTCTTCATTTCTTTCAGCTAACTTCCCTAGGGACATCCCCATGGCAGGACTCTAGTACTCCATGATCTGAAACTTTTGGCATTTATGACCTGGAATTGTCTGATCATAAATGTCTGTGATTACATCCATAAATTATCTATTTTCTTTCAGTTATTTATCTTGAATTCACTTATTGATCTAAATGTTCAGGGGGAAGGGTTGACAACTGAAAATAGGCAGAGAAAATGCTTTTCCAGAAACCCAGAAATAGCCTGACACAAGATAAAATTTACATTGCATGATACAGTTCTTCTGTGGTTACTAGCTGACATGCTAACAGGAGCTTTGGTCACATGGTTTCCTGCTTAGCCTTCTCTTCACTGAACAGCTCACCCTCTGAAAATGTCTCCGATTGCACAGGATTCAGAATCTACAACAGACCATGAACCATGAATGTAGTTCAAAACCTCACAAATAACTAAAAGATTGATGCCTAAATTCCACAAGATCATTAATTTTTCAGACATATTTTGAGCCCCACTACAGGTCACTCATTCAGTGCATTCTTTAGTGTTGTTATTTGTTTAGGAAAATTAGGGCAAGAGTGAAAATAAAGTTACTGAGCTCACTGCTGTCCAAAACCCAACTGAATCCTTACACAGTGATTTCCTTGAGCCCCTCAGCATGAACTGTGGTAGCTGTGATTTACTTCCACAGATAATGAAACAGAAGTGGAATTTAGCACACCTGCATATGACTCAGTCCATTTGCAGTGATGTGTAGTCAATTGTCTTTTACTTACACCTCAGTGTACTTAACCCTGACACACCACTGATAGGAGCAGAGTAGCTTATCAATTAATGTTCAAAGATGGAATGAATGACTTTGTCAAGCCATCATTCAAAGGGTAACATTCTCTTAGAAAACATGACCTTCCCAGGTCTTTACAGTTACATCAGTGGCTGCCTCTGAAAAAAAAAAAAAAATCTTGTCTTAACCAGCTTGGCTGCATGAAAATCTCACAGCATGAAATTATATGCTGATAGGTGTCTTTTGCAGCATAATACATTTCACAAATTATTTTGAATGGGCTTTCACACATTGGTAAATATTTCCAGGTTTGAAAGCTTTTACTCAATTACTAATGGCACATTTTCATCACCCAGCACATTGTGGATGATGAAATCTACCCTTGCCAATCAATCCTGGAATAGTTGTCAAATATCTCTTCTTTCTATAGAACAGCAAAGATTGTTCTAAACCTGTTAATATATGTGCGAGGTTGCCATTATCTTAGACAGGGAAATATGTACGTTCTCTGCACATACCAATGAGTGGAATGCATGCTATATACTTAAATTTTGATATAATTTTGTAATTTTAATTTTTTGTGTTTATTCAAGGCATAAGAGCTTTCTACTGAAGTACACATTTAAAAATTATTTCTAAAATTTCTCCTTATTTCAGAGTCTGTGCTCCCTCTGGGTTTGTTCATCTGCTACCTTAGACTTACTCTGCATACTTGAACAGAATATTCCAGAGTTCTAAGTGGCATCTCTGCTTGCCACAACATCATGAGTCTAGATTTTAAAGACAAATCTGGACAGCTATGTGAGTCTATTTTAAAGAATACAAATACTTAAAAATATGCATGTTACAAAATGATATTGTCATTAATTAAAACCGTGTGTTATGTTTACCATAAATATACATATAATATAAATGAACTTGTCCTATGACATTATAATGGAACAGGAGGAAAGGCCTGTCACCTAGTGACATTACTTTCATTTTATTTTCATAGCACATTCTTTTTCAAGTATTTGTAGAGAGTAATACATCTATTGTGCTGTCTTATGTGTAAAAGTAGAAAAATACCATCATAAGGAGAGCTTAATAGTTTAGAACAACAGTAGGAAACTGTGTTTTCAGTTTACATATAACTATGTATGGTCTATGCAAGAGGCCACTAAGGTCATGTGTTAAAGGTTTTGTCCCATCCTGTCTTGCCAGGGAGTAGTTAAGCTTTAGTAACAGGGCCTAATATGAGGTATTCACTCAGTGTGAAAATATCCTCTAAGTAGCACGCAGGGCTTGGAAATGTGATTCAGTGGTACACCACCTATGTCTACTTAGTGCATAGCTCTGGGTTTCATCACCCAAATCACCAGTGAATGGATGAATGAGTGAATGAACAAATAAGAAATGGAGGGCTTGAATTACCCCTTTGTGCAAAAGTGATTGTTTATTTGGTTTCTACCCTTAGTCCTGGATATTTATATCTCTGTCACCACAGGACCCAATGTAAAAGACTTACCCAACCACAGATAGAATCCTCAATCTGTGAGCCAAAATCATCCATTTCTTAATGTTAATGTTGACCATCTCAAGTATTCCGTATTGTGATGGGAAGTTGAATAACACACTATACTAATTTTTGTCATTATTTTTAACTAGAGTTCTTTTATATACCTAGAACATAGTCATTTGCCATAAAATAATTTGACATGCTATGCCAGCAGCAGCCTCATGCATCTTGTGCTTAGTGTATCATTAGATTGCACAATGTTCATTTGTTTTGTAATCAAATTTAATGTTTTGTTTTGATCATCTTGGCTGCAGGAGCAATAGTGTGTGTGTGTGTGTGTGTGTGTGTGTGTGTGTGTGTGTGTGTGTGTGTATGTGTGTATGTATGTGTTTGTATATGTGTGTGTACACCCAGAGACGATAATATATGTGTACTCTACTGATATTCTTTAGCCTACTCATATAGATGTATTTTCATCCACAAACATTGCTTTGACAGTTTCAGAACTTTTCTTCCTTTGGTAATGCCATTTTTCAAGCTTACTCTTGTCTCAGAATAAATCAGAAACCCTATTTTAGACTGCACTTCTTAATCACATTCCCTGGAACTTAAGACAGCTCAACCTATTACTGATCTCAGCATGATAAATTTATTCCAAGTCTTTCCTAATGTGGCACTCATACAAAACTCATATTCCTCCATCCAGTACCACAAGCTCCTCAAATCTTTGATCTCTTTTGAAAATTTACAAACATTCACAAATTTATTTTTTCTTCCATCAAAGTTGTAATTCCATTTTAGGCATATACCATATTCAGCATACTCTGCTCCCTTTTATTTCATCTGAAGCTCTTTAGCATATAGCAGATAAGAGGTCTCAGCAATGCCCATTGTACAGTAGTTCCAAAATCTCGAGAACAGGTTGTGTTAAAAGAGACACACTTCACAGTCCAGCTCACAGTCCTACATGTTCTTGCTCATCAGTATGATATATTCCACCATAAAACACATGTATGACTTCATATTAAGTGGTTACTCTGTAAGGAAAATTTTTAAATAAGTTTTTATTAACATTTTATTTGTTTACATTTCAAATAATATCCCTCTTCCTGAATACCTCTCCACCAAAACCCACTCCATCTCCATCTCCCTCTTCTCCTTTGCCTCTCTGTGGGTACTCTTCCACCCATTTACCTACTCCTGCCTCACCCCTCTAGCATCCCCCTATGGTGGGGCATCAAGCCCCCTCCCATCCCATTAATATCAGATAATGTCATCCTCTGCTACATATGTATCTAGAGTCCTGGCTTCTTCTATGTATACCCTAGGGTTGTAGAGGAAATTTTAAACCTAATATGTGAATAAAATTTAAGCAGCAAAGAGGGAAAGAAGTGATAAAACAGAAATTTCTGAACTTAAAAGGAAGAGTGATCTAGTACAAAGCAGCATGACCCAAGGGCCTCCATGGATAACCATAAAGAAAACTTAGCACCTGCCCTATCCTGTCTCTCTTTACTACTGTCATTTTAGGCACCTTCCAATAAACATTTCATTTCCAAAGTTCTTGTCTCACTGCCTCAAACCAACAAAATTTCCTAGGAAGGGGTGATTAGCAAGCCAATTTCCTTGCAGTCAACCCTGTGCAAATGTTTCAAGTTCCACCATTCTGCACAAGCTTAGTCAAGTCTTCCAAGACCTCACCCTTTATCCAGTCCTGGGCAGATTCATTTTCTCCGGAGTGGTTTCTTACCACTTTACCACATTTTTAAGTTATCCATAGATAAATATCAAAGATTGAACATGGAAGTCCATCTCTTTTTCTTCTCTGATGCCTCTGACTATTGGGTTTATATAGAATGTGGACACACTGTATACCTTTTGCAGAAAGGATCCATGGCCCAAGAATTTGCCCCACTCAGCTTACAAGGTACCTGTTCTCACATGGGATTTACTTTTGTATTTTATTCAACAACTGGTTTTCTATGTATTTGATGCAAGCCTGTGAACTGAAACAGTTTACTGTTGCTGCCACTCTGTTGGATCTCTTGTTGGAGCCCTTGCTAATGGTGATGGTTTTCTTTTTGTAGTTCCTAGAAACTGTAGCAGCTCACTGGTCACCAACCCTCTCCATACACACTCATTTCAGATGCACTCTCAAACTGTAGGGTGTAGGATTCTACACAGACCATCACCCCATTTTATTATCTTCAGTACTTTGTATTACATCAGTCATCCAAAGGAGTCCCACACGAGAGAGAGAGAGAGAGAGAGAGAGAGAGACAAAAATTAAAGGAGGCCATGAATTTGAGAGAGAGTGCAAGCGGATGTATGGGAATTTTTGTTGGAAGGAAAAGGAAAGGGAAAATGATATGATTATATTATAAATTCAAAAAATAAATATCTAAAGGGGAAATGCCAAGTAATCGGACTGGTTGTACTTATGCTATCTAGATAATAATGTGTATACTTTTACTCAGGGTCTACATACCCATAGTCCTGTTTACACTCATTGACATTCAAGGATCTAGTACTTAAAAATCACAATTCTTTCTCTTCCCACTTATATTATATTATACTTTGCATTTCTGTTACTGTGATAAACACTATGACCAAAGTCAATTTGAGGAGACAATGATATATGTCATCTTAGGTATCCAGGTAACAATTTATCCCTGAAAGAAAACACGGTAGTGTTTCAAGGCAGAAGCTTGAAGACAGAAACTGAAGCTTAGATCACGGAGGAACACTGGTTACTGACTTGCTTCCTCTAGCTAGCTCAGCTAGTCTTCACCTATAACACAGGCTCATCTACTGAGAAACTGTGCTGTCCTCAGTGGTGTGGGCCCTCCTGAATCAATTATCAATTAAGAAGATTACCAGCATGCATGCCCAGAGGCCAATTGATGTTATTTCTTTTCAGGTGACTCTAGTTTCTGTCAAGTTGAGAAGAGCTAACCAGAACACACTTAATTCCATTTGATAGTCTGGAATAATTACTAGACAATCCAGGAGGAAACAGTGGTCATCACTTCATATGCATTAAGTTCAAGAAAAAAAAAAGCAAGGCTGCTTCCCTTTAGCATATTTAAATTGTCTCTTGACGAGTTCTGCATCCTAGTTGCCATGCTTAGGGTATAGACATTAGGGATGTAATCTTCTCAGTATCAGAAGTCTGAGTAACTTACAAGTGTCATCTCAGTAGACCTAACTACATGTATTCTAGTCTATTATCCTTCTGATACAGGTGTGAAATTTTTAAATCAATGTTTCCTTTTAGTGAAATTTCTGTACATTCACTAGGTATACTCTATGAATACTTGAGTCTAGAGAGTTATTTTACTTACCTCACTCAACTTCTGAGGTCAAGTGTTATGGGCTTTTGTAAGTTTTCATCCCTTTACTTTCAATGCTTTTCCTACTAAATATATCCTGCCCACAGCAGAAGTAGACTAAATAATTGATGGGCAATATACCTGAATCTAAAATTTTGAAAACTAGAAAAGTTGAAGGAATTTAATATAGGAACAAAAGAGGGAAGCCCTCCTTCAGCAGACAAGGTTCCAATAAAGCAGGACACAGGAAAGTCAAGCTCACACTGGCCTGTTTGGTGTCTCATGAATATTTGCTGCCCTTATTAGTTTTCGTCATACCACTTCAAATGGTTAAATTTAACCAAATTTATTTCACTCTGGAGTTTACAAAACACAGAAGGACAAAAAGAGATATATATTTTAGGATCTAGAAAAAAAGTGATTATTTTTGACACTGGGAACAAGAGCAGTGTCCCACAATCATGTTGTCTGTGTGACATCCTTCCACAAAATCCTGAAATGTGAATTTATTTATAAACGTTCTGTTCCTCTGCACCTCTATGGAGCACACATTCATAGAGGGTCCTGAGGATGAGAAGACTTTTAACTTTGTCACCTTCTGTCACTTCAGATACACACTAAAGTTTTTTTTTATCCACTGGGTCCTAGATGTGCTTGGGGTTTTTAATTATATCTTCAATTGGCAAACTTCCCAATTATGGCACAGTTGCTGGCTCTAAACATTTCATTTGGAATGATAAAATTCCATCCAAACTTTCCTTTAAAACGTCTATTACATTAGGACAGTATAATCTGTGGTGAAGAGCTTCCTCATGTTTTCTTTGTTGCACCCTCTAAGAATAGAATTGATTATATAGTCTGAGCAACTAGGGCCTGGTCAGTTGTTAATCTGTTCAGCAGATTGTACAGATGCAAGTAGTGAGGTTTTGCTCTCCTACTCTCTAGGTAAGAATGAGACTGAACTGAGTGGTAATTTGAACAAAAAAAAAAGTGTCATTTAAAATTAGAATAACACAGAGCTATTGCCTTAAGATAATTTATAAAATTATATATTCATATGCAATTAACTCTGAGACATTTCACCAAAAGTTTGAGGTAAAAAAAAAATGGAAGAAAGATACATCTACATACACAGAAAGGGAACAAGAAATTAAAATGGGGTAAGCTGTGAAAATAGACAGGTACTATAATACAAAACTCATTTTATGTCAATATAAAGGAACTTAACTTGTTATTGCAGGTAGTCTACAGCACGGTGGTTCCCAGCATTCCACACATTGCCACTCTTTAATATAGTTCATCACGTTGTGGTGAGCCCCAAAAATGAAGCTATTTTTGTTTTTATTTCATAAAGAATTTGAGACACACAGGCTTAGAATCACTGCTACAGGATGACAGAATGTACAGTCCTAGTTAGGAATCATAATTGTAAATCTATATATACACAGGTTTTTGCATACAATTATTATACAGTGTGAAATACTTGTGCAAACAATAACAGGACTGAATTTAAAAACAATGTGTTATACTTAGGTTTATATTCTACATCCTAATACTGTTCTTTTTTTATCATCACTGTTAGGTTCTAAGAGCCTGTGGAGTTAATGGCTGCCTATTATATAGTAGGTAATTAAATTCAGACAAGTGCTCTGAGTTTGGGCATAATATACCCAGTTGTTGATTAGTTTTTCTGTTATGCACAAAATAATCTACTTATAATTTGAGTAAAAGGGTACAAACAATGTATGTTAACATATCTTTTACTTCTTGTCTTTATTGCTATGCATATTTTTTAATCAGCAAGGGTCTCAGGCCCTAAAATTTCCTTGATTGTAAACTTTTAGTCTTATTTTAAGTTTAGGCCAAATAAAATATTTGTCTTGCCTTTTAACTACATACAGATAAAAGTTTTGCACAATATTAATATAGATTATTACTACATTTTAAACCTTTTTTTTATTTTGTCTCTTCTGGAAATGGGTGATGAAGAAAGAAAATGAAGAAGTCCTAATTATCACCTTTATAGAGCCTTTCAAATAGTTGCTATAACATAATAAATATCTTTTTTTTTTTTTTTTTTTGGTTTTTTGAGACAGGGTTTCTCTATATACCCTTGGCTGTCCCGGAACTCACTCTGTAGACCAGGCTGGCCTCGAACTCAGAAATCCGCTTGTCTCTGCCTCCCAAGCACTGGGATTAAAGGCGTGCACCACCACTGCCTGGCTATAAATATCTTTTTCTTATATTTTTGGTTGTGAGCCTAGCTTTTAAAGGCTGAGCCATCTCTCCAGCCCTATAAATATCTTTTACTAAGCTGATATGCTCTATCTTTATATTTTCAACATAAGATCTAGTATGTCTGCTAAGCATTTTGGTTATATTTTGTAGTATTTTCTGATTTAGTCAAATTTTTCATTAAAACTCAATTATCAAGGTGATAAAGTTAACTGTATTACTGTAACTATTTGAAATTCAAATGAAATCCTATTGATATTACAAATATCAAAACTATCTCAAATTAAGTTCTTTTAGAGTTGTATAGTCCAGCCTCTATGACATATATATATATACATATATATACATATATATACATATATGCATATATATACACATATATATATATATGTTTTATCAAAAGCTATTAAAATTCCCTATATGCCAAACTATATGAATTTTAAAATCCCAATATAGTGCATAAGAGGTTCTGAATTAACCTGCTTACTTTACACAGCATGAAGACTGTCAGGAGAGTTATAAATATGGTACCTTAGCTATTGAAAGAACAAAGTCCCTCATCCTATCACAGTAAGAGAACAGGTAAAGATATGCATTGCCTGACAAATACATCTTTAAAATTAAAAAAGATTAGGAAACCAATAGCTACGTAAATGTTGAAGACAGGCAGCTAAAATAAAAGACATAAGAACATACTGGACAAGTTTGGGAAGCTACAAATAAGAGCAGTATTTCTGAGGCTGATACTTTGTAGCGACAGAACTTCAAAATGAGCTTCAGAATGAAGAAGTCAGTATTAATGAGGATCTGCTGTCATTTCTGAAAGGGGGAGGATTCACTGACGGTTTCTGACTGAGGGGACTGTGTATGTGTTAATTCACAAACATTTATTCATTTCATTAATTGCCCTAGACCTACATAAAATATTATGCATCGGGTGGAACAATTAGAAATAGTTTTTAAATAGATACATATATGCCTGATTTGGTCTAGAAGTTCATGTTTTATCCATGGGATTAAAGTCAACTAACTATTTTCTTGAAAACCAATTTCAAACTTGTTGGCTTTGTTTAGTAGAATGAGGAAAAGTCAGATTTAAATTTCACTAAAATAAATAAGGAAAAAACTAATGAGATTGGGAATAGATTTGCTACTGGTTGCTGAATACTGGATACAGAGTTCCCACCCAGGCAGTGATGTTTCAACTAAACAAATTTTCAGCATACAATCATGTGGGATTGATGCGCTTTCATTAGAAACCACACTACCAAGTCAGTGACACATCTCCATGGTCGTCTGACCCACCATAGTCAAATCTCTTCTGAGTTACCTAAGCCTCCATCACTGCCACCCATGCGTCTTCCCTACTCAGTGCTACCCATGGCTGAGTAGTTTATCCTGCAGCTGTTCCCAGATGAACTCATAATTATCCATAGGTGCACATTTGTGCACTACCTCTATGCTTATTCATATCTTTTTTTGTATCTTTCTTCTCTGTTCATTTCAGTTTCATAGTATTGATAGTTTCCTGAAAATATACTGTAGAGTAATCTTATTTATTATCAGCAGGCTCAGTTTTATGAATAAACAACAGATCAAGCTCATAAACTCCTGAATTTTATTTCCAAATTCTCAAAAACTAATCATCCCCAGCTTAATTCCTCTCCTCATTCAAGCAACTGTATCTGAAGATCTAGAGTCTCTTCACCCATCTCACCCTGAAGGAAATCAGATTGCTTCTGATGTATGATTAGGGACAGCATTCATACACAGGTGGGTTGGAAATGCCAGGTTGCCTTAATATCACACTCTTCATTTCTAATAAAAACTAATAATAAGTGGGTTTTTGGGTTATTCTGAAGTCTAGTTTATTCTATTTTAATCTATCTTCAAATTAGGTAAAATATCATTTATAAGTGGTTTGTTACATATCAAATTACCTTGAAGTTGGTCTAATTCTGTGACTCTCCTGCTACCTTCCTGTTTTTATGTACATGAGATTTCAATCAATCTTTTCTTAAGATTTAATTTTTTTTTTTAATTGTTAGTTCAGGCAGGCCTGGAAATCACTATGCTCCTGCCTCAACCTCAATAGTTTCAGGTTTCAAAGTTTTTATTCACCAAAACCAAAGCCTTAAACTATTTGAAATATATTTTATTTGTACTAGGCCATCTTCATTCATTCTCTGTTCTCTATGGAATAATAATAATAACATATGTGACAGAAGAAATTCATAGGCTGTTAGTGTGATTCTCCTTATCTTCACAAAAGGTTCAGTTTTGCTTCCAGGGCTCATATAATCAATTTTGTCTTCCTCAGTAACCAGGTACATGTCACCCTTTTCCAGTCTTTCTACCTTACCTTGAATGCTTTGTGTGTGTGTATGTGTGTGTGTGTGTGTGTGTGTGTGTGTGTGTGTATGTGTTTGTGTGTGTGTTTGTGTGTGTGTGTGAGAGAGAGAGAGAGAGAGAGAGAGAGAGAGAGAGAGAGAGAGAGTGTGTGTGTGTGTGTGTGTGTGTGTGTGTGTGTGTGTGTGTGTGTGTATGAAATCTTCTGCTGATTGCAAGAAATTATGTCTGCCATGCTGAGACAGGCAAGTCATTGTTGCTGGATCAGTGCCAGTGGAAGTGGTGTGGCTGCTTATCATCTTGGTAATTCAGCAAGCAGAGACTGGACAAGAAACAGGATCAGCTGGAACCCTGATGACCATCACTAGTGTCTGCCAGCTAGGCTTAGTACCCCTAAACTTGCAGGACTTTTAAAAATAGTATCACCATTAGAACAAGTGTTCAAGCATATGGCCCTGTGGAAACACCTCATATATAACTATAATAGTGCTAGCAAGGATAACTTCACTGTCGCTATTTTCATGATAACTGTTTTTTTCCAAATTTCTTTTTTTTTTCTTTTTCTTTTTTGATACTTTATTTACATTTCAAATGTTTCCCCCTTGGGTAACCTCCTATCCTATCACCCCTCCCACTGCCTCTATAAGGGTATTCCCCCACCCACTTACCCACTCCCCTCTTCCCACCCTGGCATTCCCCTATACTGAGATATCTAACACCCTCAGGCCCAAGGGCCTCTCATCCCACTGATGGCCAACAAGGCCCTCCTATGCCAAATATGTGGCCAGCACCGTGGGTTTCTCCATGTGTATTCTTGGTTGGTGGTCCAGTCTCCTGGAGCACCGGGGGGGGGGGGAGGTTAGGTCAGTTGACACTGTTGCTCCATCCATGGGGCTGCAAACTCCCTCAGCTCATTCGGTCCCTTCTCCAACTCCTCCATCTGGGACTCCATGCTCAGTCCAATGGTTGCTGTGAATTGAATCTTGGGTATTCCAAACTTTTGGGCTAATATCCATTTATCAGGAAGTATATATCATGTTCATTCTTTTGTGACTGAGTAACCTCACACAGGATGATAATTTCAAGTTCCATCCTTTTGCGTGTGAATTTCATGAAGTCATTGTTTTTAATAGCTGAGTAGTACTCCATTGTGTAAATGTAGCAAATTTTTTGTATCCATTCCTCTGCTGAAGGACATCTGGGTTGCTTCCAGCTTCTGGCTATTATAAATATGGCTGCTATGAACATAGTGAAGCATGTGTCTTTATTATATGTTGGAGCATCTTCTGGGTATACGCCCAGGAGTGGTATAGCTGGGTCCTCCGGTAGTATTATGTCCAATTTTCTGAGAGTTCATCAAACTGATTTCCAGAGTGGTTGTACCACCTTGCAATCCCACCAACAATGGAGGAGTGTTCCTATTTCTCCACATCCTCGCCAGCATCTGCTGTCACCTGAGCTTTTGATCTTAGCCATTCTGACTGGTGTGAGGTGGAATCTCAAAGTTGTTTTGATTTGCATTTCCTTTTTGACTAAGGATGTTGAACATTTCTTTAGGTGTTTCTCAGTCCTACGAATTTCGGCAGTTGAGAATTCTCTGTTTAGCTCTGTTCCCCATTTTTTGATGGGCTATTTAGTTCTCTGGAATCTAACTTCTTGAGTTCTTTGTATATATTGGACATTAGCCCTCTATCAGACTTAGGATTGGTAAAGATATTTTCCCAATCTGTTGGTTGCTGTTTTGCCCTATTGACAGTATCCTTTGCCTTACGGAAGCTTTGCAATTTCATGAGGTCCCATTTGTCGATCCTTGGTCTTAGAGCATAAGCGATTCGTTTCTATTCAGGAACTTTTCCTCTATACTCATGTGTTCGAGACTTTTCCCCACTTTCTCTTCTATTAGATTCGTGTATCTGGTTTTATGTGGAATCCTTGATCCACTTGGACTTTGTACAGGGGATAGGAATGGATCAATTTGCATTCTTCTACATGTTGACCACCAGTTGAACCAGCATGACTTGTTGAAAATGCTGTCTTTTTTCCACTGGATGGTTTTAGCTCCTTTGTCAAAGATCAAGTGACTGTAAGTGTGTGGGTTCATTTCTGAGTCTTCAATTTTATTCCATTGATCTACCTGCCTGTCACTGTACCACTACCATGCAGTTTTTTTTTTATCACTACTGCTCTGTAGTACAGCTTGAGGTCAGGATGCTGATTCCCCTAGAAGTACTTCTACTGTTAAAAATAGTTTTTGCTATCCTGGGTTGTTTTTTTTTTTTTTTTTTTTTTTTGTTATTCCAAATGAATTTGAGAATTGCTCTTTCTAAGTCTATGAAGAACTGAGTTGAATTTTGATGGAGAGTGCATTGAATCTGTAGGTTGCTCTCGGGAGAATGGCCATTTTTATTGTATTAATCCTGCCAATCCATGAGCATGGGATATCTTTACATATTCTGAGATCTTCTTCGATTTCTTTCTTCAGACACTTGAAGTTCTTGTCATACAGATCTTTCACTTGTTTGGTTAGAGTCACACCAAGATACTTTATATTGTTTGTGACAATTGTGAAGGGTGTCATTCTCACCCTGTTTATCCTACAAGTATAGGAAGGCTACTGATTTGTTTGGGTTAATTTTATATCTGGCAACTTGCTGAAGTTGTTTATCAGCTGCAGCAGTTCTCTGGTGGAGTTTTTCGAGTCACTTAAGTATACGATCATATCATTTGCAAATAGTGATATTTTGATTTCTTCCTTTCAAATTCGTATCCCTTTGACCTCCTTTTCCTCTCTAATTGCTCTAGTTAGAACTTCAATTACTATATTGAATAGATAGGGAGAGAGAGGGCAGCCTTGTTTAGTCCCTGATTTTAGTGGAATTGCTTCAAGTTTCTCTCCATTTAGTTTGATGTTGCCTACTGGTTTGCTGTATATTGCTTTTACTATGTTTAGGTATGGGCCTTGAATTCCTGATCTTTCCAAAACTTTGATCATGAAGGGATGTTGAATTTTGTCAAATGCTTTTTCAGTATCTAATGATATGACCATGTGTTTTTTTTTCTTTGAGTTTATTTATGTAGTGGATTACATTGATGCATTTCTGGGTATTGAACCATCCCTGCATCCCTGGGATGAAGCCTACTTGATCATGATGAATGATCGTTTTGATGTGTTCTTGGATTCAGTTTGTGAGAATTTTATTGAATATTTTTGCATCGATATTCATAAGGGAAGTTGGTCTGAAGTTTTCTTTCTTTGTTGGGTCTTTGTGAGGTTTTGGTATTAGTGTAACTGTGGCCTCATAGAAAGAATTGGGTAGTGTTCCTTCTGTTTCTATTTTGTGGAATAGATTGAAGAATATTGGTATTAGGTCTTCTTTGAAGGTCTGATAGAATTTTGCAGTGACCCATCTGGTCCTGGGCTTTTTTTGGTTAGGAGACTTTTAATGACTGCTTCTATTTCTTTAGGCATTATGGGACTGTTTAGATGATTTATCTGATCCTGACTTAACTTTGGTATTTTGTATCTGTCTAGAAAATTGTCCATTTCATCCAGATTTTCCAGTTTTGTTGAGTATAGGCTTTTGTAGTAGGATCTGATGATTTTTTGAATTTCCTCCGAATCTGTTGTTATGTCTCCCTTTTCATTTCTAATTTTGTTAATTTGGATACTATTACCCTGAACATGCCTGATCTCGTCTGTTTGCTCTTTCATCAGCTCTGATCTGACAGAGTCTGAGTTCAGTAGAGGAATCCAGTTTTTATTCCATTGTCATAGTGCCCATATATGAGTGTTCATATCCTTACAGAGTAACTTCAAATTCTGCTGCATAGTTTTATAATCTTACATTAGTCTCAAACACTTTATTAGGTAGTATTAAGAATTATTAATGTCCTATCAAGTTTTAATAAAACTGGGCACAGACCCTCATATCAAGGCTGGATGAAGGAAAAATGTCCCTAGAGCAGGCAGATGAGTCAGAGACAGCCCACACACCCACTATAGTAATTTGTTAGGCTGTATTGGGTAGATATCCCTGGGATACCTGATTTCTTATGTGAAGAGAAATGGAGGAGGAGTGGATCTGAGAGGAAAGCTGTGGGGGAGGGATGTGAGTGAAGGAAGAGGACACTACAATAGTGGTATAATGTATGAAAGAAGAGTAAATGAAAAAATAAATATACTTAGAAAAAGAATCAGTAATGTAAAACAAAACCTGGTTTCCAGTAATATTATTAAAAACTAACTCTGTCCTGTACGTTGATTCATGAGAGGCTTGATTTTAATATAATTCCATATGTGAACATGATTATTAACTTTCATTGTGATACAAATGTTATCCACTGCACTGATGACATCATTATTATGCAATTATTTTGACTTCCCAGCCTGGTACTATGCTAAGTGCTTAATTATGCAATTTGTTTATGTTTCACAAACAGCTTCAGAGATACCATAAGCCCATTCTAAAAATATAATTACTAGCTGAATTGAAAAATATGAATCTCAAAGAGATTAGACAACATTTTAAGATTTATGTAATTACTATAGATGTGGTGAAGACTTAGCAGTTAAGAAAACTGGCTGCTCTTGTATGATACAGGAGTTCTATTCCCAGCAGCAATGTTCTGTATCTCAATACTATCTATAACCCTAGCTTGAAGGTTTATGATGCCTTCTTCTGTGTCCCACTGGTACCCAAACCCACATGCACATATACACACATAAGTAAATATAAAAATATTTTTAAATTAGCTATTCACAAGCATATAACCTACATCCCTGAGTAATCACAATTTAATTTAATTTAATTGTGGAAGAAGAAAGTGTTTATGAAAGTGAAACACTGACTGGCTTCCAGTTAACATGCTATTTCTTGCATCTGCATCTTCACTGTTCCAACATGACAAACTCAAATTATGATGCCAAAGAAATATGTATATACAACTAGGTATTTAGAAAATATGTAACAAAATATGTGAGTGTTTCATGCAGAAATATTTCCTACATGTCTAGATTATTACTATTCTCCACAAATTTGTTTGCCTCCAAGACAAACTTTTACATAAAGAACAACATGAAATAAAAAGACTGTTTTTGCTTGTGACTATCTCCAAGTCACCAACAAATTGGTTGCCTTTGTGCAGACAGCTTTAGCTTTAACAAATGATGTGACCAAACTGAGTACATAATGATCCTGGAGAGACATTAAGAAACTCTGTTGTTGTAAACTGCATTGACCTTTGAGGAACTTTGTATATTGTCTTCCCAAAGAATCAATTTCTGAGTCTCTGTTCTACGTTGGAAGCAGATGTCTTAAGACACTTGACTCTGTCAGTAATAAAACGTCAACAACATCATTCCCCTTCACAAGAGTTGAATGCAATTGCATTCATCATTTTCTTTCAGTGGAAAAATATTTCATTTCAAATACTCTCAAAATTCATGAGAATTAGTTCTATTAGAGCCTTTTTTTTCTTGTAATTCTATTTTAGCTAGAAGGCGTTCATTCATATTTTTTTTTGAATAACGAAGAGCTACTCAACACTTCTCCCTTAGCTTATATTGTAGAATGCATAAGTTTCATTCCAAGCAATAAAATACCATATAACTGAAAAAGAATAGGCTATATACAAATCCAGCATGCCCCCCCAAAAAGGTGGAAAAAACCTGTCAACTTCTTTTTGATGTTGTTGTTGCTATCCCTTTACACTACTTACTAGCCCATTAAGGAATTTCACAATTTTTAGGATTTTTACAAAATTTTTCTTAGGATTTTGTAGAATTCGTATTAAAAATGTAAGATAAAATCATGAAAGCAAACTATTTTTTATCAAACTTGATGAGTATGTCAAATTATGACAAATTATCGAAACATGCCCAGATGTTTTGAAGTCATCTGTAAGTCCGAAGCTTGAAGAAAGGAAACTTATTTCTGTTTCCTCACCAGTGCTGAATCCTGAGATTCACACCCACTTAAGACTGGTCTTTCTATGTGGCCTGGCTGGCTGGAAAATTGCTATGCAGACCACCTGGCCTTTAACTGAAAATCTCCTGATTCTGTGTGGAGTGCTGGGATTAAAGGTATGTATCATCATACCTGGTTTAGGCAGGTTTTTAAAACTATTTGCATAGGCATAGAAACACACAGCATAATGTAGCCTCTTCATGACATTTTCATTATATGTATTGGAACTTGTTCTCATAAGACATCTATCTACCTGAATGCCTGCTTCTATCCCCCTGTGCTCCTCCTGGTACCTTCACCAGGTAAATCCCTTTATACATTTTGTCACATAAATTCTATTACTGACTCTCTTTAACTTATCTGTTTTCCAAACACATTTTTGTCCCCTCTCATGATTTGTTTCTTATAGTCATGAATATTTGTATATATGTATATACATATGAATACACACATAGATAAATCAAGGTTCCACATATGAGGAATGTGTAGTTTTATCTGCTGAGTCTGGCATATTTCTCTTAATGTAATGAACTGAAGCTCCATTCAGTTTTCCTTTAAAATTCTTGGATTTTATTTTCTTTGAACTGAATGTAATTATAGTGTGTATGTATGTCACTGATTATTTATATATTCATTAAACTTCTTTAGTCTTTGTATTGGTCTCCACTTTTATTACACAATAGTCTGATAAGATTCAATAAGTTGTTTTAAAATGTTTAAATTATTAACCTATCTGATGGTGTAGAACATGATATGTCTTATACAAAGTTTCTTAGTCTTATAAAAAGAAAATACACTTCACACTTTTTGAAAGATATCTGTGGAAAGAGAAGGGCCTGAGTGAGATAAGAGATATAAGCACAGAAAATCTGAGGCTCATATAGTTTCAGCTTTTCCTGATGTCAGTTCATTTTCAATAGGATTATTTCACTTAACATTTTTCCTCATATATATATATATATATATATATATATTTGAATATTTTTTCTAGATCATAATATAAATATAACATTTCTCCCTCCTTTTTCCTTCTTTTTAACCACCATATACCCCATTTGCTGTCTTTCAGATACATAACCTTTTTTGTTTATATACATGTTTTCTATTATTATTATTGTTATTATTATTATTATTAATTTATTTTATTTATTTTTTACACTTCAGATTTTATTCCACTCCTTATACACCCTCAAACTATTCTTCATCCCATACCTCCTCAACACCCCCATGTCTCCCCAAGGATGTCCCCAACCCCCACCATCAACCTACCAGACCACTAAACTCCCTGAGGCCTCCAGTCTCTTGAGGGTTAGGGGCATCTTCTGTGACTGCACCCAGACCTGGCAGTCCTCTGCTGTATATGTGTTGGGGGCCTCATATCAGCTGGTATATGCTGCTTGGTTGGTGATCCAGTGCCTGAGAGATTTTGGGGATTCAGGTTAATTGAGACTGCTGGTCCTCACACAGGGTCATCCTCCACCTCAGCTTCTTCCAGCTTTCCCTAATTCAACCACGGAGGCCAGCAGCTTCTGTCCATTGGTTGGGTGTAGATTTCTGTACCTGTATCTATATTATTCATAAATATGTAACTGTATTTACATACATATATTTGTATTTGTAGGTACATGTTTTTAAGGCAAACCATTTGGTATTGGATTGCCGATTCGTCGTCTCTCCCTGCGGAGGACTCCTTCCTACTCTAAGTACTCCTTCATTACTTGTAGTTGTTTGCCTAGGTTTCAAGCTTTCCCCCATCCATGTTAGCTTATTTATTGGTATTGTCTTTGTTCAGACCTTGTTTGAGCAGCAATGTTAATGAGACAACATGGATGTATTTCCTCTGAAATGTTCTTACTATTTGAATGAAGCTACTAATCCCTTCCTCATAAAGAAACATAGTTGAAGCATTGCTCAGATTTAATTACTTTGTTCCTGGCATCTCACCTATGAAGTTCCTCTCACTAGCTTTGAAATTTTCTGAAGTTTTCTCTCACGATGTTTCTTTGTAATATTCCATTTCCCCTAATTCTGACTTGTTTTTCTTCACAGAGTCATCATGCAGGGGCAGTTTCTTGTGAACCACCTGACCTAGAAGAGAAAGCCTGACATGACATTATGACACAAAGAACTCCCAAAGATGCCATTGAGCTCATTTTGTATGGTCTTTCTACTGCTCAGAATGGGGCCGGACCTTCCTTTAAGAGTTGTTTGCACACTGTGTGAGACTTCTTTGAAAAAAATTATTTTCATTTTCAAATGTTATCAATTGGAGATAGTATCTGAATTAGAGATGGCAGCATGTGAATATTTCTTTCTGCTCCAGAGCCCCATCTGACTCAGATCCTTGCAGAACATGTGCATGAGGCACCAGTATCTATGAGTTCTCATGCCTTGTTTCTTGGGCCTTCTATTGCCAGTGGTTATCACACATTTTTACCTTCTCCTCTCCCTAAGGGAACCAGGGAAATTATTCTATTTAGTACTGACTGTTCTAGGGTTTCTCACTCTCTGAATACTCTCTATCTTTAGGTCTCTATGTCTGTTCTCATCTACTGCACAGGAAAGCTTCTATCTTGGTTTTTAAGCAAGGCACAGATCTTTGAATATAGCAGGATGTCATTAGGAGTCATTTTATTGACAAGGGCCTTTGTAAACAGTAGTATTTAGTTTTCATCTAGGTTCCTTGGCTATGTAATCTTAGGTTCTTAGTCATCAAAACAGCATCAGGGATGAGTTCCATCTCTTCGAGTATGCCTTAAGTTAAAC
Source organism: Uromys caudimaculatus (assembly GCA_028551405.1). Taxonomy (NCBI): domain Eukaryota; kingdom Metazoa; phylum Chordata; class Mammalia; order Rodentia; family Muridae; genus Uromys; species Uromys caudimaculatus. Next base: position 41,116,769 of record CM052702.1, on the reverse strand, counting down.
AAGATATTGATTGTGCCATCATAACTCCAATATAACTTGTGTGGAGGTCAAAATTGCAAATTGAAATATTTGTAGGGTTTGTAGGATTACATTTCTCCTTTGGTAGGTTGCAGAGGACCTTTTAATACCTAGAACATATCTTGTAGGAAGAACATCATTTCAGATCAAATGGTTTATGACTTTGTTAGTGTTTATATTTCTCTTATAGGAGCATGCAAAATTCTTTCCAGTTCCATATGCGCTAATCCATAATGATAAGGCACTAGTCCATCTTATCAATATTCAATGAGTTGTGTAGTTTTAGTCTTCAGCAACAGGATTGTATGGTCAGTTAGTGGAGAGAAACCTATAGCCTTTGCAATAACCTGGGTTGTTTGAGGATTGCCATGGGCCTCCTTTGGCCAACAACTTGATTAGATATTGTCCATTTCTGGCTCTGAAGCTTCCTTTGATGATGAAAGGTGACCAGTTGTGGCTCCATTTCTCCCATATTTAATGATCTCATTTAGATCACATTCATTTTATATATATATGCTTCAGCTGTATTAGGTTTCCATATAACCCCTCAAATGGTCCTTTATTTTAGCTGTCCTTCCCTATATTGCATTGCTTGTCCCTCTTTCCTCCTCTCCAAATTTGGTCCTCTCATTTTAGACCTCCATGCACCCCTGGCAAACTATCTCCTCTTACTTTCCAGTTCCCTGTGGTTCTATACACTATAGCTTGTTTGTCTTTGACCTAACAGCTAGCATGTATATATCAGCAAATATGTACTATCTTTGAATTTCTGGGTCTGGGTACTTGATTTAGTATGAATTCTTCTAGTTCCATCCATTTACCGGCATATTTCATGATTTTGTTTTTTAAAGACAAATAGTACATTGTGTAAAAACACCACATTTTCTTTATCCACTCACTCAATATCTAGGTTGTTTCCAATTTGAATTATGAATGGACCAGCAACAAACGTGAAAAATGATGTGTAATAGGATGAAGCATTCTTTGGATATGCGTAAAAGTGATACAGTTGGATATTGAGTTAGTTACTTTCCCAGATTCCCGAGGAACTACCATACTGATTTCTATAATGATTATATGGAAATTTACACCAAAGATTCCACCTTGAATTAATCAAATTTATTTTCTAAAAATTATTCACTAAAATAATAATTATATAACATTTTATTAAATGTTTTAATATGGAACTAAGTACAAATTTCAATGCTGATAGGGTTCCTTTCTGATATTTTAAAACACTTTTACATTGAAGATATTCGAGTGAACTTCTGAGCCCTGGAAATTATTATAGCAACAAAGCACTAAAGAAAATTAACCCTATTTATAACTTATCAAAGGAGTAGGTTATATTTCCACATTTTTGAATAGGCAATTTTTAGAGCAGTGTTGAGTAGGAACTTTCTCATCTGTGTTGCATGTCAAGGATGAATTTTAAGACTGAAAAAGCAGACTACTGTGCATGGTGGTGTTTACCCTAAGTGTGAACACTTTAGCTCAGACAAACTTATGTGACCTGTGGGTATAAAGAAAATTCACTATGCAGTCTCAAGACTTCCAAGTGTGATGTGTAGCCTCCTTTTATAGGATTATGTGAAAGGTGCATTTGTTGAGTGTGGGATGCCTCATGCATAGACCTACTTCACAGGAAGCTGAAGGAACTGCCATCTCTGAATCAATAAGAAAAATGTTGGATACTTACTGAACGTTATTCTCTCTCTCTCTCTTTCCCTCTCTCTCTCTCTCTCTCTCTCTCTCTCTCTCTCTCTCTCTCTCTCTCTGTCACTCTCCTCTTTTTCAAGAAAAAACAATAAAAAGTGAATGGGAGAAACATGATAAAGTGCATTTATTATACTGTATTGAAAAAAAAAAAAACCCGTAACCCTTTAAAACCAGATATTCAATCCAGCCATTTGTAAACGTTTGGACACTATTGATTGTCTTCTGCTGTAAATTTTCTGAATATCTTGACTAGCATTGTGCCTGATTTTGCTGGATATTTGAATAATGTGAATCACTCTACATAGCAGTAAAATTGAGTTAGTCATTACCAAAATAACAAAAGAGAAGGAATAAGAATGTGAAATAAAAAAAATAAGATGCTGCAGTTTCAAAGTGAACAGGACTGATAATGAGCAAAACTAGCATAATAGTCTTTGAATAGTTGTAAATGAGTGAAAAATCATGAGATTGAGCTGAATTATCAGGAAGAACTGTTCACTGGGGAAATGAAATTTAAAATGCCCGGATTAGGAAGACTTAATAAGTCATTCTTGCATCAGCAATGACTCGAAAGTCACAATTGACCAACTTAAGTTTACTACAGGTTAGAATAGTTTGAAAAGCCATATGGTTCATTTAAATGAATGCCTGATTCTGAATTCAATTATATGTTTTGCCATTAACTAATGTCTTAGAATAGCTTAGATCATTCCTGAAAATTGTCTGCCTGTACAGAAGCTTTGGTAAATGTTCCTTAAATTCTAGGATTGTTTTCGACATTAGAGGATGATAATGCATTATAAAAACATCACAAACTATTCAGTAGAACTAACAGTAATTGAGGATACATTTGAAACTTGAATAAAATGTGGCTGATTACAAGAAACAACTGCTCCCCTTCATTTCATTGTTGTCTTTCAATTCTTCTCAGAACATATGAAATTTTTCCAAAGGATAATGAGCTTTAACTGTGCCCTCATATGACATGCATTTTACAAATGAGACAAACATGAAGTGATAATGCAGCAGAAACAAAAGATATAACTGATCAAAAACCAGAGTTAGTCTGGGACTGTTGTTAACATTTTAAACCAAACTTTCCCCTATTTATTCAGTTACTATAGCATGTATATTTCTAGTCTAAATCTCCCTGTTTTAATATTGTTAATTGTTGAAGTCAGATTTTTCTGATGGAAAATAAGAAGTAGGTGACAGGCAGGTAGGGAGTTGATGATAAATGAGAGATAGATGAGATACATGATAGATGAGATAGAGACACAGACAGACGATATTTTTACTTCTGTGAGGAAAACATAACAGTAGAGAAGAGAAACAAGTATAGATGGTAAAGGTGCTTATTCTGTTTTCAATAAGGTAGACTGGAAAACATCTATGAGAAAATGAACAAATTTAAGTTCTCTGAGAAGTATGAATCCACAGGATCAAATGGTAAACAACTCTGAAAGCAAGGGTTCTTTAATGGGATCAGTACAAGGATTTTGGGATTGGTTAAAAAAAAAAGTGACTCCATAAAAAAGAAAATAAGTAAAAATAAAACTATCTACTCAGGTGGCAAGTAGAGGCAATTTGAGAAGTCAAATGAAGAATTTACAATGGGTTTTATAATTAAAAGATTATTCTAAAAATATTGGCACAGTTCAATGTTAGAGCATATGCCTAGCAGGAACAAAGCATATTTTGATCCATAATAGTAGAAAGAAAACTGATAACTCCTTACGAGTTCCATTAAGTAATTAATTCCCAAGAGCTTTATTTTCCCCTTCCTAATATCTGTGCTAATTTTTGAAGATAATCATTACAAGAAATAGGTTGATAATTATAGAGATTATGATATATATATGTATATATATATATATATATATATATATATATATATATATTAAAGATGTGGTTGATAAAGTAAAACATAGTATATAGGTGCCTTTAGATTGTGGTCTACTATTAGGACAAGAAGAATAAGACAGACTTTATAATCTCTGCATAACACACCATTCCAATATACGGTCTTCCACCCATTTTCTTTATCTGGGTTTACTAGCCTATCTCAGGACCTGCCCTTGATTTTCACCACACACACATAAGCCATAAACATTTTAAATTGATTTGGAAACATTTCTGCTCTATAACATCTGGAATAATTGAGTAGTAGTCTACTTAGAAGCTACAATTGTCTCAAGGTAATTTCACATATCAACAGGACATGGAGATAAAGCAAGAACTATGAGAAGGAAGATAATCTTAATGTTTTTAAATCCTAGAACATTTTAAGGAAAAATTAAATGTTTTGATTTATGTTCATATCAAGCAATGATGAAATCAGTGTAATTAACATATTGATTACCTGAAAGTTTTATCTTTTCTTCATGTTGAGATCATTCAGATTATCTCTTTTATTTTGAATGACCTGTGCATTGTGAACTATATTCACTTTAATGGGATACAAATCAATATTTTATTTCCTTTTTCTAACTGCAATATCACAACCATTAACAAACGTCTCCATCTACTTAACACCCACTTCTAGAATGATAGACAAACTAAGTTTATAGTGTATAATTAATAAGGACTCTTTAATGAAAGGAGATGTAAGATAGATAGGAAGTTATATTTACAAAAATCTTTCTACACAGATATTCACAGTTGCATTGAGTGTAATAGCTCCAAACAAGACTCTAAATGTGCCTCAATTGAAAGCTTAAAGAAAAATTGTCAGCCAGAAAATGCATAACTTCCTTTTGTCATGTACTACCCACTTCTTTTAGATGAATATTTGTTTAGTCAATAATGATAAATGTGAAGTGAGACACTTTTGCCCAATGAACATATCATTAAGCACTGAGAGTATCAGATAATTGTTCCATGAAATTTGTAAAAATCATATAAACATGAATAATATTTCATGATTAAATTTCAGCCATCTACCAAAACAGAATTACCACAGTGCTAGTAGTAGGTCTATAAAAATTTGAGTAAAGACATGTTACTTCATCATGAAATGTTGAATGCTCTCTCATCAGAATTGGGGCAAGACAAAGATTATCAAGTATTTTTTTTTTTTTTTTTTTTT
>CM052702.1:41094308-41111444 GCA_028551405.1 Uromys caudimaculatus | reverse complement strand
ATTTGAGAATTGCTCTTTCTAAGTCTATGAAGAATTGAGTTGGAATTTTGATGGGGATTGCATTGAATCTGTAGATTGCTTTTGGCAGGATGGCCATTTTCACTCTATTAATCCTGCCAATCCATGAGCAGGGGAGAGCTTTCCACCTTCTGAGGTCTTCTTCGATTTCTTTCTTCAGAGACTTGAAGTTCTTGTCATACAGATCTTTCACTTGTTTGGTTAGAGTCACACCAAGATACTTTATATTGTTTGTGACAATTGTGAAGGGTGTCATTTCCCTAATTTCTTTCTCAGCATGTTTATCCTTCGAGTATAGGAAGGCTACTGATTTGTTTGAGTTAATTTTATATCTGGCCACTTTGCTGAAGTTGTTCATCAGCTGCAGCAGTTCTCTGATGGAGGTTTTCGGGTCACTTAAGTATATGATTATATCATCTGCAGAAAGTGATATTTTGATTCTTCCTTTCCAATTTATATCCCTTTGACCTCCTTTTGTAGTCTAATTGCTCTAGCTAGGACTTCAATTACTATATTGAATAGATATATATAGAGAGGGCAGACTTGCCTAGTCCCTGGTTTTAGTGGGATTGCTTTGAGTTTCTCTCCATTTAGTTTGATGTTGGCTACTGGTTTGCTGTCTATTGCTTTTACTATGTTTAGGTATGGGCCTTGAATTCCTGATCTTTCCAAGACTTTTATCATGAAGGGATGCTGAATTTTGTCAAATGCTTTTTCAGCATCTAATGAAATGACCATGTGTTTTTTTTTTCTTTGAGTTTGTTTATGTAGTGGATTACATTGATGGATTTCTGGGTATTGAACCATCCCTGCATCCCTGGGATGAAGCCTACTTGATCATGATGAATGATCGTTTTGATGTGTTCTTGGATTCGGTTTGCGAGTTGTGGCACAGGGTCTGCTCTGGGGTGCAGAAAGAAATCAGAAGGATCTTGTCCCCAGCTGTCCCTTGGTTCCTATGTCCTGATGGCTCTGCAAGGGTCCCTCTTGATCCCGTGAGTATGAACAGCAATGGTGTTTTGCCTGTGCTCAAAGGTGTGTCAGCACTCCTGGGATACCAGCTCTCTCCTGGAGCCCTGTGGCCCAGGCTGAAGTCCCCAGGCAGAGACCCCTGATGGCCCAGGCAGAGGTCTCCCCCCACAGATGGAAACCAGAAAGTTCAGAGGTTTCCTGCCCCCGGTTCTCAGGCCCTGGATTTCTCTGGATCCGGGCAGGTTTGGGTGAGACTCATGGCTTTTCCAAGCTCCTGGGAGGGTAGCTTTCTCAGGCGCTCGTTGGTTATGGACTCCTGGTGGCCCAGGCAGAGGTCTCCACCCACAGATGGAAACCGGAAGGTCTGTCATCGACTCTCAATAGAGTGAGTTCTCTCTGAGCTGGTCTCTATATCTCTTGTGCTTAATATCACACAGGCTCATCACAAGTCCTTAGATTTTTTCAAAATAGAAGACTTATTTTGGAGCTTAAGTCCTGGCCCAGGACACTTGAGAAGAAAGATGTGAAGTATCTAGAAATTTTGTGGAGAAGTGCTATTTTGAAAGAACAATGAAAGACATAGATGAATTCAATACATGTTGATTTCCTTTACATGTGTTTTTATTTTTTAATTCCAAAGCATTTTATTATATATAGTTACTTGATTCACACAGATATGTGTATTAAATATATTTTAAAAATTTAATGAATAGTTTGTTTAGTCTCTCATTTCAAATTCATTAACAAGCTTAGTTGTTTTTATGAATGGCATTGCAAGCTGCTGAGAAAATAATGTGATGCAATTTTAATAAATAAATACCAGAAGTCCATAATATACATATATTTACTAAATATTAATTTAAGAGATAATTAATTTAATTTTTGATATAACTCTTTGAAATAATCATTTTTATGATATTTAATTGAAATAATAATTTTCATGATATTTAAAGATATGCTTTACTATTTTATGAGTCTATGACTTTCGGGGGCAGGGTATGTGTGCATGTGTGTGTGTGGTGTGCACGTGTGTGTGTGTGGTGTGCCTGTGCAAACAGAAGGCAGCTTTGGATACTTTAGAGCAGTGGTTCTCAACCTTCCTAAACCTGTGACCCTTTAATATAGTTTAATATAGTTTCTCATATTGTGGAAGCTTCCAGCCATTAAAATATTTTCATTGCTACTTTATAACTGTAATTTTGCTACTATTGTGACTTGTAATGTAAATACCTATGTTTTCCTATGGTCGTAGGTAACATCAGCAAATATATCGTTCAACTCCCAAAGTGATCCCACTGGCAGGGAACCACTGCCTTAGAGCCAGTGTCACAGCATCAGAATGAATGCTGGGATTGAAACTCCCATTCTCTGCAAGAATAACAAGTGGGCTTTGGTGATGAATCATCTCTGCAGACTTATGTTACTATTATTTTCATTATAAGAGAGCTGGAGCCCAGTAAATTAAATTTCAGTGTTCAAGTTCACACAGTTAGAATGTCATCTGGCAAGAATTAACAAGCAAATTACTTATAGGTTCAAAAGCAAGTTATTTGTATTGGGTAAGAAAACACCAGGCTGTTTCAGGAGGCGGTATCTGGGAAATACATTCTTCAATCAATCAATCAATCAATCAATCAATAAATGAAAACAAAAACAAAAACAAAAACAAAAACTAAAAACAAAACAATGATGTAAAGAGCTGGTCATTGCTAATGTAATATCTTTATGCTTGACTACTATAGGTTATCTTTTATAGACGCATATACAAGATACAAAGTCCCATCTTCATGACAGACTAGCAGACATGATGGATAACGGAAAGTAGGATGTGACAAGAACTGTAGTTGAGAGCACTTTGAAGACAGCTGTCCCAGGAGACATAATGTGTGGAGTGAAAGGTAAACATTTAAATTAACTAATTAAGAAGGGTTCTGTGAAAAGCATACATTTGATCATGAAGACTAATTAATTAATTGAGGGAGGAAAGAAAACCTTGAACACTGGCATTCTGAGCTCACAACCTGCTGACAGCATCACCTATGACCACTGTCTTAGGGACATGAAAATAACTTGTTTAGTACAAATGAAAGTGTTTGAGAGAAGGATAGAGAAAGTTAACTGGTTTATGTCAGTCTCCAAAAGTGGTAATAAAGATTTTTGTTTCTATGATTTAAAGCTTTTAGAGATAGAACAGGAGATTGTCAAGAGCATCAAATCAAATGCATCACTTTTGCTATTTTGGAGAAAATGGAGTCATAGTCACAGCTGGAAGATTATGACTAAGATCCAGGAGGGAGGATCATATCTTAGAATACAGCATCTGCTTTAGATAGTGAGAAGTAGTCATACTAAGATAGATTTTCATGTTACCAACAGAAAGCAAAATAGAGTTTCCGGACTGTGTTATGACAGAAATGGTTATGTGACAGACTCTCCAGAATGCTATCGGCACACTAGTTGGTAAAGGTCTCAACTTTACCACCAATAGAATAAACAAAAGCCAAAACAAACAAACAAATAAACAAAAGCATACCAATACTCCTTGTGAATGAAAGTGGTTTAAACAGGTATAAGCAAGTATAAGTATCAGTAAAATGAATTACCCATTCAGAGAAACTGACACTTTAGATATACGGTATTGTTCAATATTCAGATATCAACTATTGCAATTCCTCATATCAATAGACCTCAGCAGATAAGTTCCAAAATCCAAGTAGCTCAGATGTAATATTTGAAAATCCTCAAAACTCTTTCACAATAAACAAACCTCACTTATTCTAGGATGGGATTCAGCAAGATATATCTTTGCTTAATAAATAGCATATATAACAACTCTAAAAACATCATCATCTGATAGTTTGAAAGACTGAATGCTTTTTATGCGAGGGTAGGAATGAAGAAAACATTTCCACCATCCCCAACCTTACTTAATAATTACTAGAAGTTAATGTCAACACAATAAGCAATAGAAGGTAGAAATTTAAATTAGAAAGAAATGTAATAACAATTTTTACAAATTTGAACACGAAATGATTGCCTACATAGAAAATATACAAAATATATAATGAATGTATAAGATATAGTACATATATACATATATATTATATTATATAACATATAAATAAAGTATAAGCCTAGGAATAATATTAAGTTTAAGATGATTCCAGGGTACAAATGGTCGCCAAAGCAATTAATTGCACTTCTTAATATTAAATCAAACACATGGAAACCATGGAAAAGCAAATCTACTCTAATGAGTATCAAGCATCTATAGAAGAATTTCACAAGCCAGCTACTAAAGAAAAGAATACAATTACTGTAAAGGTAATGACCATGACCATGAATGAGGGTATTCAGACAGCTCATCTCATGGAAGAAAGTTTAGCATCATCAATAGTTTTACAGATGTGAATCAGTACTGCAGTGGGTAAAATATACTCCTTCGTTGAGATATAAAGCTAAAATAGCTCTTCTTTTTGTGTATTTTCTTCCTTTTGTCCATATATTTATTTAGGAATTTAGGAGCCTTTTTTTATTGGATTATTTTTTAATTTTTATTGGATATTTTCTTTATTTCCTTTATTTAAATTGGTTATTTTATTTATTTACATTTCAAATGTTATCCCTGTTCCCATTCCCCCCCTGGAAACTCCCTATCCCATCCCCCCTCCCCCTGCCTCCATGAGGGTGTTCCCCCACCCACTTACCCACTCCTGCCTTCCCTCCATGGCATTTCTCTACACTGGGGCATCAAGCCTTCACAGGACCAAGGCACTCTCCTCCCATTGATGCCCAACAAGGCATCATATCTGCTACATATGCAGCTGGGGCATGGGTCCCTCCATGTGCACTCCTTGGTTGGTGGTTTAGTCCCTGGGAGCTCTGGGGGTTCTGATTGATTGATATTGTTGTTTATCCTATGGAATTGGAAACCCCTTCAGTGCTTTCAGTCCTTTCTCTAACTCATCCATTTGGGACCCCATGCTCAGTCCAATGGTTGGCTGTGAGCATCTGCTTCTGTATTTGTCAGTCTCTGGAATTTAGGTTTCATTCACAGTGGAGTTAACTGCTTGATTCTTTGGGATTCACAATAATAGTGAAATTTAAACTTTCTTATTTTCTTATCCTGTTTAAAAGAAAATTTAATCCAGTTTACACAGAAAAATGGTCAGTGTTTCTTTTTTGTTTGTGGTGGTTTGAATGAGGATGGTACCTGTTGACTAATAAATTTGTATGCTTAGTCCCCCAAAAGGTCCAACAAGCAGCTGAAAGAGTCAGATGCAGATATTTATACCCAACCAATAGACAGAAGTTAGGGACACCTGTGTTTGAATTAGGGAAAAGCTGTTAGAAGCTGAGGAGGGCCAACCTATATGAAGACCAGCAGTCTCAATTAACCTGGACCCCTGAGATCTCTCAGAGACTGAGCCACCAACCAGACAGCACACACCAGCTGATATAAGGCCCCCAACATATACACAGCAGAGGACTGCCAGGTCTGGACTCAGTGAGAAAAGATGCACCTAACTCTGGAGAAACTTGTGGCCCCAGGGAGTGGAGAAGTCTGGTGGGGTGGGGGCATGGGGATATCCTCTTGGATACATGGTGGGGATGTGAGGGGAGGCGTGGTATTTGAAACAGTCAGAGGGTAGGCCAGGAGAGGGATAAAGTCTGGACAAAAGAATAAAAAGTAAATGAATAAATACACCTCTCACCCCCCAAAAAAGGTGTGGCGTGGTTGTAGTATTTGTGGCCTTGGTGAAGTAGATGTGGTCTAGTGGTTGGTTTGAGGTTTCAAAAGCCCAAGGCAGTCCTAGTGTCTATCTTTGTTTGCCTTCTGCCTATGGATCAAGATGTAAAACTCTCAGCTCCTCTGCCCATTACCTGTGGATCAGAATATAGTGCTAACCTTCTCTCTGGCAACATGCCTGGCTGCCTGCCACCATACTACCTGCTGTGATAACAATTGATTAACCTTCTGAAACTGTAAGCAATCCCTCAATTAAAATCTTTCTTTTATAAGAGGTGTCTTGGTCATGATGTCTTTTCACAGCAATAAAACAGTAACTAAGACAATATTTCTTTGAATTTTATCTGGTGAGACATTTTCTTTATGAATATTTCCATATGTGTCTGTCATCTTTTCTCCTTTTTCTCTTCAAACAAAACACTAGAGTATCAACTCTAAAATGTGTTCCAAAAGGTTTAAGTGAAAGACTTAGATATCAAGATTTGTAATATGGAAATGACATGCGAGGTGCAATAAGTGAGGGGTGTGGCTTGTGCCAGAAGTGACTTGAATTAATCTTTCTTGACTATCCCTGGTGTTCTTTCATTTTAGTGAGCTTTTAGCTCAGGAGAAGTGACCCTGGGCTATTTGTTATTCAATAGAACAAGTATTAGGGAAATCATGATAAACCGCATTATTTATATTTAGGGTGCTCTTTCAAGGTTTTATTTATTGTAGAGTTTTATTAGAGTTTTTCACTAAGTCATAGTCTTTCAAATTCTTAAGTATTTTCATAGTTTAAGCAATTATATTGTCATCTCATAAAATGCTTTAACAATAAATTGTAAATTGGTTAAACGTTATTACATACCTTGTAGTAGAAAATAGAAAAAGTGGAAACATGAAATGTAGAAAATGTAACATTAATACATGAAGCAAAACCTGACGATTGCCATTTTTGAATTTTAATATAAGGTAGGCTTCTGGAGAAGGGATTCGTAAAGCGCTGCTTCCAAACATTTCTGACAACTCGTAAAATTACTTAGTCAGGACAAAGAATTGAATTGCTGAAATAGTTTTAAGTGCTCTTTTCAGGGACTAGATAGAAATTGCTACCTTATATCATTAACTTACATTTATTTGGCATCATTCACACCTGATATTAAAAACTTTAAATAGAAGAGCAAATTATAAGGAGAATCATTCCACTGGTGTCCTAGGATGGTGTAGAATTGTTTTAAATTCAAAGGGAATCTTAATTGCACAGACATAATGGCTAATGAGTTTCTTTGCTTATTGGCCCATATACTTCCAATATGTGTGTGAAATCTTTTATGTAGGTTTTCATTGCCCCCTTTTTCAATATTAAATATTGATATTTTTTATCCTACCACTCTGAATTAAGGCATTTTATATGCATGAAAATTTCATTTCTCTACTGGAAGTTACTCAAAGTTCAAATATCAAACAGGTCTTCCTTAGGTAACATTTCAATGGAAATTTATGTTTTACATATCCCTCGTTTAAAAACATATTTTATGTTTTCCTAGAGAAAAGTGATGAAGCTCTTTTCCCTGTTCCATTTCATTTGGTATTTATCTTATTATACATTATATTTTGTGATTTTTTATTGTGTTTTACCTGAGGATATTAGATTAGGTCTTTCTATGAGCTCTTAGGGTAGGTAATGGTAGGGAAATGACGAATAAATACCTAATAGCTCTTGTCACTAGAGAGGAAATATTTAGCCAGGCAGACACAGCTATTTCATTCCTATATCACTATAATTATTTTCTGATTATGTAATAAAAGTGACATGTAAAGATGGTAGACAACCAGGCAACATGGCTTCCAAAGTTTTTCTCCAAACTTATGTTTATTCAGGTGATACTGTAATATATATGTATAAATATAAAAATATATTATATATCATGTGTAGTTGTACCCAATTATTCTATTCAATTGATCCCATCAGTACTGGCATGTTCTTCATTACCCACTCCAATGTTCTGGGATCCAAATGAAGGACACATACACACAGCCTAAATATATTTGATCTGCCTTAAACAGCTCACTGTCAGGGCTACTTCCTAACCTCCACCTGGCTCATCTACCCCCCTCTGATATTCTTGAGTTATTAGTACTAAAATCTATATTCCATCTTTGTTGCCCTTGACACAGACTTGCAGCTCTCTTGGGCCATGATCCCCAGGTTCCTACATGGTGGCTATGCTCTCTGTTTTTCACCTCTCAGTCATGGTGTCTCTCCTCTCCTCATCCTAGCATGGCATAGCTCTCCCTTTCCTCCTCCTTCCTCAGTTGGTCCCTTGCCCTGGAATCCTACATGTCCTGCCTCTGTCTCTCTGCCCAGTCATTAGACACTATCAACTTTATCAATCAACACCAACTGGGAGCAGGGTTCCCTCAGTGTCTTACATGTGGATGTGTGGATTCTCGTGCAGTTTTGAAGACACAGATTAACATAATACAAAAAGCATTAGACCAAACCCACAACACTGACATTTGTATATAAATAATTTAAATGAAGTTATATCACTTGGAATTATAATGGTCCCTCCAAAAGTCATGTACTAGTGCATCCACCAGTACAATGCATGAGAAATCTCTAGAATTGTCTATGAGTTTAAGAGTCTCCTAAAACAAAAACAACTATTACCATTGTCTTTGGTTGCCTTTTACAACTTGAATATAAGATCATATTGCTGAAGACATCACATGCTTTACACACAGCTCTTAAAGGAATTCACTGGAATGTAAATGGAAGGCTTCTCCTTGAGAACTAACTCTAACAGCATATGAAGTTATTATGCAAGCCACCAAGTGAGAAATACAGGCAATAGTCTTCTCAGGCTGTATGTGTAAAAACCACAACTATCATTGTCGTGACAAGATATCTCTAGGGTGCATTATTGGCACTAATATCTTAGGGATAAATAACAGCTATCTTATTGGACTGAAGAACTACTTAATAGTACATAACTCATGCTGAACAATATAAACCCAGCACATGGATGATGAGGGTATTGACTGTTGGGGGAAAAAAATCAACTACTGTTGCTTTCCTAAACTAGTTTAATTCCCAACTGAATTATAATTACCTATTTTAAATCTATAGATAAGTGGAGCTTTCAACCCTCATCAAGTATGTCTCTTTCCATAATAGATGGAGACTGTTACAGAAATTCACAAGTGGTCCAGGGGCAAAGAAAAAATTTATCAAAATCTAAAAATGAATAAAACAATCGAATGGACTTTCTTCAATGAGAGAGCACTTTTATTGAATTTATTCTGTAAGTCAGCACTTAAATTTTACTTATTCTTTTTTCTGTTTTTCAGTAGCTTATGGCCAGAATGGAAAATTACCATTTATATCCCAATCCAAATGAAGTTTTAAAGCAGGTAAACAAGGAAGTGTCAAAAATTACCAGAATGTGGATACTTTATTTTCTGGACTTCATCTGAAAGGAGAGATTGGAAATCATCCTTTACTTTAATGACTTGAATATAATTGGGCTCTAAATTAAAAAATTAAAATACTAAGTGTCATTCAACCACAAGCTCAACTTATTGCTGCACCTGATTCCAGTTAAATCATTTATGAGACAGACAACTGGAAAGAGCTGATGTTGCTACTACAAAAGTAGAATCACAAACACCTCCATCGAGAATGCAATACTACATCATAGTTGATAATGCTAGCAATGTCCACATGATATTTTAGTATACAAAATAACAATTTAAAGAGTTAAAGAAGAAATTCACATTTACATATGTTTTCTTATTTGTAGAAATGTAGTCAAATCTATAGACAAAAACCAGCTTGGAAATATCTATTATACTACCCAGTGATTACCAGTTAATACCTGGAAATGCATAAGCAGCAAGTTTTGAGGTTTGATGTTTTTCAAAGAAATGTGGTGTTACTGCAGTAAAACTTACAAATAAATATATTACAAATCTCATTAATCATATCAAACACAAACATATAACTCTCCAAAGAAGTCAAATGACCATTTCTTTCTATATTAATGAGTTGTTTTAAACAATTAAATTCTTATCTTTGGTTCAGTATATCTTGGTGTGAACAAACAAATGGGAAAATATATGATTAATGGCTTTAAAATTAGTTTTGCTTTCTAAAACCCAACTGGAAGTCACATTTCTTCCCTTCATTTATATGTATCATTCATTGAAACAAACTGACCCTTCCATACGGATGGTGTCTGAGAACCATATTTGTGTAAGGTTTATTCCAAAACACTATGATTTCTTTGTTAGTAAATTTAAATTTGGAATTACTTAAGTCCTCCAAAGCATTAAAAATCTAAGGTAAAATTTGTTGGTATTTTATGGTGAAATGCTTAGAGTATATAAAAATAGTCTTTACCTCTGCTTGGGTGCTTGACCTGTAGACACAATGATAGAGGAGAGAGAATGCATGGGAGGAGATATATTTTGTGCAGTTAGAATCTTTAAATTTTAGAGATTCCAAAAATGTTTTCAACCCATTTATCAATCATTCATTGAGTGGATTCTAGTTTCCTTCAAGTTGAAGTGACAACTACAGTTGAGTATGTTCTACTATGTTTCACTTAGTTACCAAACTCTGTTCTTTACAGATCAAGTAATAACAAAAATCTACATAGCTCTGTTATATCAAAGACAGAATCCATGCTCCATTTTATCGCATGCCAGGTTGAAGGACATGTGATGGTATGCTTCTTTTGCCATGAACTGCAGCAATCATTCATCTCAATTCAGCACCTGGTCCCTCTTCAATATTTTATGGAGCAGAATACTTCTGACTGAAGACGCAAAAGCCACTACTAGCAGATGCCAAGTGCCTTTTGCAATGATTTTATGTAACTCTGAATTTCTACACATGGTTGTTGAATAAATGTTGGATGGGCATGAGTAAACCTTATTGCTTATCCAGATTTCTCTGCTCAATGCTTGACCAGGAACTTGTATATAAGAAGTACCTGGAAAAAATTGTTTTAAATAAAATAAGATAGACAATGTAATGATAACATGCATAATCTCACTCATACAAGGAACCTCAGGTACTTGAAATTACAGAAGAACATAGTAGAGCAGTGACCTTTAGAAATGGTTAAGGTGTGATAGTGTGTAAAAATTAGTCAAAATATGGAATATTTAAGTTATATAGAGGAAAGGACATCAAGAAATATATTTAATAATATCTATAGTTAATATGTTGTATTCTTGAAAACTACCAAGAGATTAGATTTTATGTGTTTTTATCACAAATTATATCATTTTGAGTCAATCCTGATGTTAGTTATATTTATCTTTTTCACAATGTGTGTGTGTGTGTGTGTGTATATATATATATATATATATATATATATATATATATATATATATATATATATATATATAATTTTTACAAAATTAATTCTGATGATTTTAGTTGTGAACTGTTAGGACTATATTCTGACAATAAGTTATTGAAGTTTTCTATAAATATGAATAGTAAATCCATTCCCAGTATATTCTGGGAATATGCTTGCTATGTCTCAAAATCATACAGTTCAGGTGCATGGGAAAAGGTCAGACATAATCCTATTGAATAATATTTGTAATATGTTGTTAACTAGATGTGAATTCATGAATTCTGCTAAATTAATAATGCCTTTCTATGTATGATTTTTTTTTTTGTTCTTGTTACTGAGTTTCTTTTTGTTCTTGTTCTGAGTTTCTAATAAGGACAGATCATTAATGGCATATAGCTACTATTACTGGATTGTTTCCAGCTCCAATTTCCTACAAAATTATTCTGTCTACATGTATCCAGAGCTACCTTTTTAGTCAAAGGTTTCAAGGTCTTTTCTTAATGCAAATGTGGATAGTCACTGGAAATAGAATTTATATTTTATATTTTGCATGATACTGAAAAACTCATCAATTATATTAATGTTGTTGAGCTTAATATGTACAAAAATCACAGCATAAATTTGGCATATTTGTATATGATGAAATATACTAAATATTTTATATAAATACTAATGCTTAAAACACATTTAACATTTTTATTAAATGTGATCAAATTGTAACTGTGTCCTGGTTTTTCCTTCTTGAAATAAGAAGGAAGTTTTTATTTTCCCAAGATGCCAGAATAGACACTTAGGACATTGAAAGAAACAGTGGGTTTTTAAAAGAGGTCTTGAACATTTAAATTGCTTGAAATTTTTAAAGATGGTGTGATTTTTTTTTTAATTATACTGTTTTAATGGCTTCTCAGCCTTTTGGCTACGATCAAGTGTAAATTATACTGTTTTAAGTTGTGACATTAACATGGATCTTGTTATATCAGAAAGGACAATCAATAGTGATCTGTTTGTATGTCAAGGTGATTGTGAGTCAATTGTAATTGATAGAGTTTTGGTCAATCTGACACATACTGTGTTCATAAGGAAAAAACGGTGCATCGAATGTAAATATGCCTCACTATCACATTGGTTGTAAGCACATCTATGGGCCAGTTTTATGGAAGTTTTATTAGTTTTTTGTTGTTGTTGTTGGTTTTAGGGCTTGACAATATTTCTCATCTTTTAAAAAAAGTATTATTAAATTTTTTAAACTCCAGATTTTATTCTCCCCCCATCCACCCTCAGACTGTTCCACATCCCATACCTCCTCCTCACCCCCTGGCTCCATGAGGCTGTCCTCACTCCACCTGACCTCTAAAATCCCTGGGGCCTCCAGCCTCTTGAAGATTAGGTACATCATCTCTGATTGAACACAGATCTGGCAGTCCTCTGCTGTATATGTTTTGGAGGCCTCATATCAGTTGGTGTATGCTGCCAACTCTCTTTACAATAGCCACAAATGATATAAAATAACTTGGTGTACCTCTAATGAAACAAGTGAAAGACCTGTGTGACAATAACTTCAATCTCTCAAGAAAGAAACTGAAGAAGAGCTCAGAAAATGGAGAGATCTCCCGTGCTTATGGAATTAATATAGTAAAAATGACCATCCTACCCAAGGCAATCTACAGATTCAATGCAATCCCTATCAAAATCCCAACACAATTCTTGATTAGTTGTTTTTTAAATTGGATATTTTTCTTATTTACATTTTAAATGTTATCTCCTTTCCAGGTTTCCCCTCTGCAAACATACTATCCCATCCCCCCTTACCCTGCTTCTATGAGGGTACTGCCCCAGACACTTACCCACTCTGGCCTCACTGCCCTAGCATTCCTCTACACTGGGGTATCAAGCCTTCATAGGACCAAGGGCCTCCTCTCCCATTGATATCAGATAAGGCCCCATGAGTTCCTTTAGTCCTTCCCCTAACACCTCCATTGGAGTCCTTATGCTCAGATCTATGGTTGGCTGTGAGCCTCCACATCTGTATTGGTCAGGATATGGCAAAGCCTCTCAGAAGACTGCTGTATCAGGCTTTTGTCAGTAAGCAATTTTTGGCATCCCCAATAGTGTCTGGGTTTGATGTCTGCATGTGGGATGGATCCTCGGGTGGGGCAGTCTCTGGATGGTCTTTCCTTGAACCTCTGCTCCATTCTTTGTCCCTGTATTTCTGATAGACAGGAGCAATTCCAGGTTAAAATTTTGGAGATGGGTGGGTTGCTCTATCCCTCAACAGGGGAGCAATGCCTAACCTCTGAATTTGGTCTCCACAGGTTCTCCCTCCCCTTTGTGGGGTATTTCAGCTATTGTAATCCCTGTGGGATCTTGGGAGGCTCTTGCTTTCCTGGCATCTGGGACTTTCTGGGTGCTACCCTCAGTTCACCATCCACTATTAATACACACCTCTTTTCAATTTTCTGACCCTCTGTCCATCTCCTTCATTGCCGGAGACCAAATGACCTTGTTTGAACCTAAAGACCTTGCTCTTAATCAGCTAGCCAGAGGGTCCCAGGCTTCAGCAGATATTCTTTTGATTCCTCCGCTCTGCAGGTATAGATGATCGTTAGCAAGAGATAAAGTTGGAACAAGATCTGTATTTTGAACAAGTATTAGTACATGTGTTAAGGCTCTCAATTTTTTATCAATTGGTCATGTTAAAATGTTGTTTCTTACAAGTACTGGCAGAAGTGAGTCAGATCTAAAACAGAGGCAAGAGGATAGTGGGTTGATTATTATTGAGATAAAAAACTTCATGAAATCAGCTTTTCCCTTAAGAAACAGTAATTTTCATCTGATGCTGATTCCTGATGGCATTCATCTATGTTCTCCCTCCTCATGCCTTTTGTTGGACCAATAATTAGCCTTTTACTTCTGGTTAGCCTGGGACCTTTCATTTTTAACAAAATTATAAGGTTCATCAAACAGCAGATTGACTCCGTGACATCCCGACCTTTACAGGTTCATTATCACCGCCTCGATCTACTTGATCCTGGAATTAAGCTGCCTGAAGCCGGTGATTCTCCTTTAGGAGCTTCATAAAACCCAGATTTATGCACGCTGACCTACGGGTTAGTGTGGGTATCAGTGGGGTGCAGAGCTGAGGCATCGCAAAGGAAAAGACGCTATGCGCTGGCTCTGTACTCAGAGGAGCATGCTCGATTTCAGAGAGGTCGATGCCAATGAGGCTCCGCCCAATGGGCAGGCCTTTCTCCTCTCCTCCGCAGAGGGTATCATAATAGTAAGGAGTATCGAGCCTCTACTCCCCCCTCCCCCGATTAAGGCCCGCCTGTTTTTAAACAGGTTCCTGACTATTTGGCTTTTTAAGAAAATAAAAAGGGAGGAGATGCTGGAGACCAAATGACCTTGTTTGAACCTAAAGACCTTGCTCTTAATCAGCTAGCCAGAGGGTCCCAGGCTTCAGCAGACATTCCTTTGATTCCTCCCCTCTGCAGGTGTAGATGATCTGTTTATAGTAGCTTGTGACCCCAAAGAGACCTTGAGATATCCCACTACCTTGAGGCTTGTTATGCTGATTTACAGCGGTGTAAATACTTGGCTGCAATTAAGCGGCTCTGAGAAATTTCACACCCTCTGTGTCTTCCTGCTCTATAGTGACCTCTGGTAATCTTCCTGCCCCTGCCCCTTTCCTTCCTAAGTGCTTATATACGGACTTGGGATAAAGGCTGGTTGGAGCTTGATCGAACTTTTCGTCTTGCTCCCAGATATTTCTTGTTTCCTGTCATTCTTTCCACTATCCGCAGTCCCCCTCCTCAACAGCTGAGTGTCCTGCAGGCAGGACACCTTGGACCCTGGTCGGTAGTCCCTCCCGGGAGGGCCCCATGGGCGGGACAGGACAGCTAGCTCTTTGCACTTCATCTCTTTCCATATCTGATTCTTCACCTGTTTTCACCGCCTCCTCTTCACTTCCTCCAAAGTCTTCCCACCCTTTACTTCTGTGATTATTCTGTTCCCCTTTCTAAGTAGGACTGAAGCATCCACACTTTGGTTTTCCTTCCTCTTGAGGTTTATGTGGTCTGTGAGTTATAGCATGGGGATTCCATGCCCTTTGCCTAATACCCACTTATCAGTGAGTTCATACCATGTGTGTTCTTTTGTGACTGAGTTACCTCACTCAGGATGATATTTTCTAGATCCTTCCATATACGTGTGAATTTCATGATGTCATTGTGTTTAATAGCTGAGTAGTAATCCTTATGTAAATATACCACATTTTCTGTATCTATTCCTCTGCTGAGGGACATCTGAGTTGTTTCCTGCTTCTGGCTATTATAAATATGGCTGCAATGAACATAGTGGAGTATAAGGCCCATACCTAAATATACTAAAAGCAATATACAGCAAACTAGGAGCCAACATCAAACTAAATGGAGAGAAACTTGAAGCAGTCCCACTAAAATCAGGGACTAGACAAGGCTGCCTACTCTCTTCTTATCTATTGAATATAGTACTTGAAGTTCTAGCCAGAGCAATTAGACAATAAAAGGAGGTCAAAGGGATACAAATTGGAAAGGAAGAAGTCAAAATATAACTATTTGCAGATGATATGATCATATATATAACAGACCACCAAAATTCTACCAGAGAACTCCTATAGCTGATAAACAACTTCAGCAAAGTGGCTGGATATAAAATTAACTGAAAGAAGTCAGTAGCCTTCCTCTATTCAAAGGATAAACAGACTAAGAAAGAAATTAGGGAAATGACACCCTTTAAAATAGTCACAAACTATATAAATTATCTTGGTGTGACTCTAACAAAACAAGTGAAAGATCTATATGACAAGAACATCAAGTCTCTGAAGAAAGAAATCGAAGAAGACCTCAGAAGGTGGAAAGCTCTCCCCTGCTCATGGATTGGCAGGATTAATAGAGTAAAAATGGCCATCTTGCCAAAAGCAATCTACAAATTCAATGCAATCCCCATCAAAATTCCAACACAATTCTTCATAGACTTAGAAAGAGCAATTCTCAAATTCATTTGGAACAACAAAAAACCCAGGATAGCAAAAGCTATTCTCAACAACAAAAGAACTTCTGGAGGAATGAGCATTCCTGACCTCAAGCTGTACTACAGAGCAGCAGTGATAAAACCTGCATGGTATTGGTACAGCGACAGGCTGGTAGATCAATGGAATAGAATTGAAGACCCTGAAATGAACCCACACACCTATGGTCACTTGATTTTCGACAAAGGAGCCAAAACCATCCAGTGGAAAAAAGACAGCATTTTCAACAAATGGTGCTGGTTCAACTGGCGGTCTACATGTAGAAGAATTCAAATTGATCCATTCCTATCTCCTTGTACAAAGCTCAAGTCCAAGTGGCTCAAGGACCTCCACATAAAACCAGATACATTGAATCTAATAGAAGAGAAAGTGGGTGAAAGCCTCGATCACATGGGTACAGGGGAAAAGTTCATGAACAGAACACTAATGGCTTATGCTCTAAGATGAAGAATCGACAAATGGAACCTCATGAAATTGCAAAGCTTTTGTAAGGCAAAGGACACTGTCAATAGGACAAAATGGCAACCAACAGATTGGGAAAAGATCTTTACCAATCCCACATCCGATAGAGGGCTAATATCCAACATACACAAAGAACTCAAGAAGCTAGACTCCAGAAAACCAAATAACCTCATCAAAAAATGGGGAACAGTGCTAAACAGAGAATTCTAAACTGAGGAAATTCTCAGGGCTGAGAAGCCCCTAAAGAAATGCTCAACATCCTTAGTCATCAGGGAAATGCAAATCAAAACAAGTTTGAGATTCCACCTCACACCAGTCAGAATGGCTAAGATCAAAAACTCAGGTGACAGCAGATGCTGGAGAGGATATGGAGAAAGAGGAACACTCCTCCATTGTTTTGGGGATTGCAAGCTGGTACAACCACTCTGGAAATCAGTTTGGCGGACCCTCAGAAAAATGGACATAATACTACCTGAGGACCCAGCTATACCTCTCCTGGGCATATACCCAGA
>CM052702.1:41074519-41093425 GCA_028551405.1 Uromys caudimaculatus | reverse complement strand
CACCAGTCAGAATGGCTAAGATCAAAAACTCAGGTGACAGCAGATGCTGGCGAGGATGTGGAGAAAGAGGAACACTCCTCCATTGTTGGTGGGATTGCAAGTTGGTACAACCACTCTGGAAATCAGTATGGCGGACCCTCAGAAAAATGGACATAATACTACCTGAGGACCCAGCTATACCTCTCCTGGGTATATACCCTGAAGATGCTCAAACATGTAATAAAGACACGAGCTTCACTATGTTCATAGCAGCCATATTTATAATAGCCAGAAGCTGGAAACAACCCAGATGTCCCTCATCAGAGGAATGGATACAGAAAATGTGGTACATTTACACAATGGAGTACTACTCAGCTATTAAAAACATTGACTTAATGAAATTTGCAGGCAAATGTATGGAACTTGAAAATATCATCCTGAGCGAGGTAACTCAGTCACAAAAGAACAAACATGGTATATACTCACAGATAAGTGGATATTAGCCCAAAAGTCGGAATACCCAAGTTTCACTTTACAGCAATAACTGCTGGACTGAGAGTGAGGTCCCAGATGGAGGAGTTGGAGAAGGTACTGTAGGCGCTGAGGTAGTCTGAAGCCCTATGAAGGGAGCAACAGTGTCAACTGGCCTGACCCCCACCCCCGATCTTCCTGGAGGCTGGACCACCAACCAAAGAATACACATGGAGCGACCCATGGTTCGGACCACATATGTGGCAGAGGAGGGCCTTGTTGGCCATCAGGGGGAGGAGAGGCCCCAGTAAAAGGGAATGTCAAGGTGGGATTATGAGAGTGGGTGGGTGGGTGAGTAGGAGGTAGAATTCCCCCAGAGAGATGGAGGAGGGGGAAGGGATAGGTGGTCTCCAAAGAAGAGGCCTAAAAATTGGGAAACATTGGAAATGTAAATAAAGTATCAACAAATAAAAAATTTAAAAAAATAAATAAATAAAAAGAGAGAGTCGATGACAATCTCTAATAGCCATGGAGAAGAGCTCAAACATTTCTTCAACTGTTTTCTGCTTGCATGTATATTATAAGTCTATACTGGTTAGTAATGTATACTTCTGTTTATGCATTTTCTCAGTATATGTAAGTGACTGACTTCCTGGAAATTGTCAAAAAATGGGCAGTAAATATGAATTTTAAACACTTAAGAGGTGATATATTGCAAAGCAGTACTGTATCAATTTACTAGAATGCACTATACATATGTGAAACATGAAGTATTTAAATATCATAGTGTAAATGTCATACAAATAATTGAAATTAACATCATATAATAAATTTAACTGCAGGCCAATTGCCATAAGGGAGTTTTAGAATACAATGTAGCTGAAAGAGGAATAATACAAAATAATAATTAGGGCTGAATAACTGATTATAATTTTAGGTATTATATGAAGTATACAATTTAAGCTGGGATCTATATAACAAAGTTTTTTGTTCCTACACAGAAACTAAAGTATAAGCCATGATATAGAAAACTCAAAGAGTCACACACACAGTTGTAAACTCAGTGTTCCAAACAGAGGAGATATATGAGCAGGAAAACTTGTGAGCGTCATGGTACACATGTTCTTGCACATACACCCCCAAAATCCACATAAGTTTTATTGGAAACAATTGTTTTCATACAATATGTTCTGATCATGCTTTCCTCACCGCCAAATCCACCAAGATCCTTTCTCCATGTTTAACCAACTCCATTCTCTACTCTTTCTGTCAAACAAATTTAAAAAAACCAATTAAAATATAAAAACAAAGAAAAAACAAGAGACATACTCCATTCACTTTAAAAAGATCTGAAACAACAATATACAAGCAAAATATCATTAGGACAAAAACAGTATCCAAATAAGAAATATGAAATATGAGACAAAATGTTTATGGGAATGTCATTGAGTGTGTTTTGTATTGGCCATCTACTCCAGGTGATACAGTCACTTAAGTGTGGATAATATAGCAAGTGAGACTCTTTGGAGAAAATGAATGTTGCCTCTGCAACTGTATGGTAATTGGAGATACCTTCTTGCCTAGGGATGGGTGCTTATGTCCATCTCTCACTTCTTAGTAATTTGGTCTCCATTTAGTCATGAAATTGTACAACCCTGTGAGTTCATATATGCATCAACCTTTTTGACACACAAAGATTTTTAAGTGTGAGATTGACCTGAAAGGGAAACAAATTAGAAGAAAAGATTGAGGATAAAATCCAAATACTTTCAGTCAAAAAGGTGACAGAATATTTAGGGAAAGAAGAGGAAATAGACATATTTTGAAGATTTGGTAAGGCACTAAGATGACAAGTGAGGGTCTCAATAGAGAGTACTATGGTTTGTATTTTTAAAATGTCACCATCATACCCAGCCATGATGCAAATTTATGATCACTAGCTATGGAAATACAAAGAAATGGTGGGAAATTTAGGATGAAGGGAATAGCTAGATACAGGTAAGGCAGCGTGGACATGTCTCTGAGGTGAGGCCTGGGGTCCTGACTTATTCTCTCTCTCTCTCCATTTGTTTTCATTCACCACAAGGTAAAGAGACCCCCCTGCACCATACACCCTCAGAACCTGTGGCCCACAACAAGCATGTCTTCCTTCTAACTT
The DNA here is from genome assembly GCA_028551405.1 of Uromys caudimaculatus. Classification (NCBI taxonomy): domain Eukaryota; kingdom Metazoa; phylum Chordata; class Mammalia; order Rodentia; family Muridae; genus Uromys; species Uromys caudimaculatus. The sequence goes on along the minus strand of CM052702.1, from coordinate 41,090,817 downwards.
ATTTCTCTGAAGCATTTGTGTGTGGGGGTGTTGGGAAAAATATGACCCATATGGTAGTTTTAACAATCATAATGTAGGAAAAAAATCTCGGAAGTGAAGCAATTTTGTAGGAATTTATAGTTTCTTGTAGGAAATACTGTTTGATGAGTCTATGAGGCATCATTTAGAAATATCAACAAGTCCAGTATCTATATGATGCTAAAGGTCAAAGGAGAACCGAAAAGAAACACAGATATTATGAATCACTGTTATCAATAGAAAGTACAACGTCAGTTCTGCCTGCTCCTTGGGACAAGTCTTCAAAACCTGAACCTGAAATGTATGAATTATTATGTGCTGGCTGAAGAAAAGTTAGAATGAGTAAGCTGATCTCTTTAGAATTTCAGAATGAATTCTCCTGCAGCATTATGTTCTGTACAATTTCCTGAATAAGAGAAACCCAGTTGAATAGTTCAGTGACCCTGAATAATGGTAGAGCATTTATAATGCAGTTACTAACAGCCAATCCATAGATAGATCACATAATAGAGAGTTTAGATTTGGAGTGTGAAGACAAACTTAAGGTTAAATTTATTATATACCTTAGACTAGCTCTATGCCTATGCATTGAGCCACCAAATACAATAATAGCAATAATAAAACTTAAAATACATGATAGTTTTCATGTTACATGAATGTAAATTTAACAGTATCTATCATAATGAAAATAGAAGTATAAGATTTTTGGACACTGGTTATTACTTTTGAGTATATGTTGTTTCTTTGTGTGTGATTTCATACCAATGCACATAGGTGAGGGATTTTAGAAGATTTCTCACAGCTGGAGTTACAAGTGCTGTGGACCATAAACATGGGTGCTTGGAATTAAATTCTACATGAATAGGAAAAGATCCTTATTAATGAACCATCTTTCAATGCCCATAGGTAATTCTTATAAGTTTGGTTCCCCAAAAGATATTCATGAGTTGCTAAAAATTGCTGAACCTCCCCACAAAGTAAGATTAAATTACTATCACACAAAATACCCTTTCAATGTTCAAAGATTTTAAACACAGTTGCAATTTTTAAAATTATCTCAAGACTCAGCAAGATTGCTAAGTGGGTAAAGTCACCTTCCCCAAGCCTCATACATAAGTTTTATTCTCCCTAAAACACATGTGGAAGGAGAGAACTAGTTCTATCTGTCCTCTGACCTCAACACATGTCTATATACACACACAAAATAAATCAATTAACAATATTTTAGTATTCATGTAAAATATTACTCATATATAGTTATTTCTTTAACTTGTATTTGCAAAATTGACTTAGAGTATCTAAGAATAGGCTCTATGAGTTTTATGGATTTTAAATTATCCTTGTCTTTTTAAATGCCATTGCTAGTGATACCTCCTCCAACCCCATCTTCTTTTCTCCTCCTCTTTCACTTCTATAACCTATATCTTCCTCCTCGTAATTCTCCCAACCCCTTCATATCAACTGTATTTTATTAACTTATGTCTATTAAGCTCTTTCTTCTTATTCTTCACCAATGATCTGTTTCTAGTTTTCTGAACATTTACAGGTACACATGAGTAGCACAGATCTGTAGATTCAACATTAAGTTTCACAAGAGTGAGAACATGCTTTTCTGCGTCAGGGTTTTCTTACTTACTATGTTTTACAGTTCTATAGATTTACCTACAAATTTCATAACTATTTTTTATCTGAATAAAACTCTATTATATACATATACCAACCTTCTTTGTCTATTTGCCTGCTGATAATCATCTAGACTTTATTCATGTCTTAGTAAGCATCTGGTCTTAAAAATTCACTACATAGGTGAAGATGACAGTGTACTCAGGATCTTCTTATATCTACTTCCTATGTGCTAGACTTACAGGTATATGGCCTTCGTAAATAGTGTACTAGTTTTAGATAAAGATGAAATAAAATATTATTCCACTATTTTAGATATAGGAAACAAGTTTTCATTTTCTCATGTGCATGTGTGCTTTCATATATGCATGTTTATGATGACTGGGGATATGAAGTTGTCATCAGGACTTTACTCTTGTCATTCTCCACTACTGAGTTTCTCAGTTGAACTCAGATGGCACCAGTGCAGGTAATCTGATTAGTCGGCTTACAGTTTTATGTATAATATCATAAAAAGAGTTTGATTGCAATTATTCTGTATACAGGATCTTGCTTATTGGAGATGACATAGCTTGATAAATAAAAAGCCAAGTGCCAGTTGTAGGGAATGGCCCCTCGAGGTGTCAAGAAGAGCCACCAAACAATAATGCTATTAGTTGGCCATAAGAACTTGATGGTGATCCTCATTTCTGAACATATCATGCATGCACTTTGGTTGTTGAACATAGCAAAATCAACCTGATGCTGACTGGCAAGCTTCCTATTGGCTAGTTACCTTGATGATACTAGAAGATACTATACAGGCTGCTAAAGAGGGTTGGAAACAAGTTGTCAACAGCCTTATCCAACTGTGAATTCAATACATTGCAGTGATAAAATCATGCCATGACTGTTCTGGAACAACCAATTACTTTATGATTGAATGTAAGACATACTCTGCAGAAAGAAACATATTCCTAATGGTTGGATGTGAGTATCCACCTCTGTATTTGTCAGGCTCTGGCAGAGCCTCTCAGGAGACAGCTATATCAGGCTCCTTTCAGCAAGCACTTCTTGGCATTCACAATAATGTCTGGTTTTGGTGACTGTATATGTGATGGATGCCCAGGTGGGGCAGTCTCCTGATGGCCTTTCCTTCAGTCTCTGCTCTACACTTTGTGTCCATATTGGCTCCTGTCAGTATTTTGTTCCCCTTTCTAAGAAGGACCAAAGCACCCATACTTTGGTTTTCCTTCTACTTGAGCTTCATGTGGTCTGTGAATTGTATCTTGGCCCCAATGGAGGAGTTAAAGAAAAGACTGAAGGAGCTGAAGGAGTTTGCAACCACATTGGAAGAACAGCAATATCAACCAACCAGACCCCCCAAAGCTCCCAGGGACTAAGCCACCAACCAAGGAGTACACATGAAGGGACCATGGCTTCTGCTACATATGTAGCAGAGGATGGCCTAGTCAGCCATCAATAATATTATGAAGGCTGGATAGATGCCCCAGTGTAGGAGAATTGAGGGCAGGGAGGTGGGAGTGGGTGAGTGGGTGGAAGAACACGCTCATAGAAGCAGGGGGAGGAAGGATGGGATAGGAGGTTTCCAGGAGGGGCAAAACTGGGACAGGGGATAACATTTGAAATGTAAATAAAGAAAATATCCAATAAAAGAAAGAAAGAATCACATTTCTAGTATTATAAATAGACAAGAATCCAAAGCTTAAGAGCGAGCCTGCTAGAGGAATTAACTTCCTACTATTATTCTGGTAAATCAAATAGTATCATGTTGTCTCTGTGGCTCTTACACAACTTATGTGTAACCTGTAGCCCTCAGACCTCATTAGAGAAGTTTCCTTGGTAATGCATGGGTATTAATGCAGAAGTTCATAACTGGTCAAAGAATAGATAATAAGTGTATGTAGAGTACTCAGACAACTGGGAAAGCTATATAATATCATTTAGGTATTATATTAGGGATTAGGGACCACTTCAGAAGATAAAGTAAAAAACATTATAATAGTCATAAGCCAGGGAATTTTGATTGAAGGGAAATAATATCTTCTGAACATAACAAAATCAATGCATTCATGAGCTCACAGATGTCATAGTTACTAAAACAAACAAAAGAAAACATGTGCATGACCCTGCCAAGCAACACTCTAGCATAGAGGGAGAAAGAGTTCATAAGCACCCGCTTATATTTGAGAAGATGTGGACAGTTTATTCCCTTTGAGGGATAGTCATATGTGGCCCTGGTTGATTGATCAAAATTTAATACATGGATCCATAGCAATAATTTAAAAGTCAGCAAAAATCAGACATGGTAGGTCCAGTTTGAAAAAGAAATTAATAAAAAGAGGAGATAAAATTTGGAAAGAAGGAAGTGTGAGGTAGAGGGTCAATGTGAGAGTGGTTAGGGGAGGAATGGGAGAGAAAGTGATCAAGATGCACTGCATGAATTTCACAAAATGGAAGAATATTGTGGTCCAGTGACATTAATACTATACTGCTTTTTAAAATCATTATTATACAGTTCTATATTTCGTTATCCCTAAATCACTTCTTAGATCTGAGGTCAATATACCCTGAACCACAAGCTCTGGGCAACCTCTGGGTTGTTTAGCATTTTATGGTTAAGTCTTCATGATAAAATTCTTTCGAATAAACTTATGCAAACATGTATATGTTTGTAACAATAAAAATAAAAGAAAAATATGCAATCCATTTGAGGGTGGGGAATATGGAAGAAGTTGCAAGGATGAGACATAGGAGGAGCAGAAGGGTGAAAAGGAAAGAGGGAAAAGTGATGTAACTAAATGTTAATAAAAGAAAGAAAGAAAGAAAGAAAGAAAGAAAGAAAGAAAGAAAGAAAGAAAGAAAGAAAGAAAGAAAGAAAGTTAAATTTTACTCTAAGAAATTTTCCACAATACCTAAAAGAGATTGAAGAAGAAAATGGTCCCTTGGTATATAATTTTTTTTCTCCTACCCCATGCGTGTATTGTTTAGCTCATTTAAAGAATTTTCCACTTTTTGTTTTATTTTGTTATTTTTGCTCTTCTTCTCTGGAATGGCAATTGGATTCCTGTCTTTAATTTTCCTTCCCCTCTAAGTTTCCCAATTTGTAGATTTATCTTCATCACTATAATTTCTCTCATGTTTTTGGTCACATCTTCCCTTAACTGATTAATTTTATAATAATTACTTTGAAGATTTTGCTAAATTTAATGTTCAACTGACTCAAATTTGAAATTTATTGAAATTTATTTGAAATTAATTTTCCCTTGACTTTTTGTATCACTTTTGCATATATCTGAATTATTACCACATGGTAAAACATAATTTTGTGAGTATCACAAAAATTTTTATTAAAAATATTTATGAGTGCACTTCTTTTACCATAACTTAACTACACTTGAGCTATATGTTCTGTCATACACACATACACAAACACACACACACACACACACACACTAATTACATACATACACACACATACACTACATACACACACACACACTAATTACATACATACACACACACATACACTACATACACACACACACACACACACACACACACACACACAAAGAAATCTCTACCGTTACTTTGCAGTTTTTATTTTAGCATTTACTTTATTTTTATTTTATTTTTTCCTATTTTAATTGGATGTTTTATTTATTTGTATTTCAAACATTATCCCCTTTCCTGATTTCCCCTCTGGAAACTCCCTCTCACCCCTCCCCCTGCTTCTATGAGGGTGCGCCCCCACCACCCACTCCCACCTCCCTACCCTGGCATTTTTAAACTTCTCTCTGTCCTAACCAAACTGTATATAGATTGTAGATTCTATTTTAAGATGAGTCAAATTCCAAAAGCCCCTTTTTACTTGTTTTACACTTTCTCATATGTAGAGTTTTCCAAACAAACAATGCTGCCTTAAAACATAATCTAATCGTTTGGGGTTCACTCTGATCTTCATGCCTTCCAGGATCACTGTTTACGCCTTCAAAGCTGTCATCATGGTATACATACTTCTATTTTCTCTGCAAAGTATTGTGTTTTCAAATTAGACAGAGAGGGGAGAGAGCTAAAGGACACACACACCACACACAGAGAGAGAGAGAGAGAGAGAGAGAGAGAGAGAGAGAGACTATCCCCTCCAGTAACAAAACTCAGGGTACAAGATTCAGTAGTAAAGAAGTGGAAATTGGAAAAGAAGGAGCAACCTTAGCCTAAAAGCCTGGGGGCTCCATTTTTTCTTAATCTACACACTTCAATTTCTCACCCATCTTTGATACTTTTACATATTAAATTGGGGAGTAGGGGTTATGCCTGTGCACACAAAAGTTATTCTCAGCTAGATCCTCTATAGCTAGACTTGCTTTCTCACTGGTATTTTGAAGATTCATATACAATCTTTACAAAGGAAACTCAATGAACTTCATGTTGATATATAAAAATGATATATTGGCATATGATTTTTAAATTGCACGTGCATTAAAAGTCTCCTGAGGATAAAAAGCTATATGTTTTGATCAATTTAACAAATCCATAAACAGATTTGCCCTTGTGTCATTTGACATAATATTTCTCTTTGATCTATCTATTCAGTGCTGTTAAATACAGCCACTAAATTTATACCTATCCAGACAGCTTTCTAGAGTTTCAAAGTTATTATTCATTCTCTCAGACAATAAGATAAATTTGCTTTCACAAAAAAGGTCAGCATTTGACAACTTCAAAATACTTAAAACTTCATTAATTCTAACTCTACTAATACTGTGTTCAAGATTTCTTGCTATGAATGGATAATCATCTTAAAAAATATTTTTAATTGGAAAGAAAACACTTACTCCAGGAGAGGGAAAAACACTATGTGAGCCGCATGAGTACTTTTGAAGTATCCAGTGACATGCACTTCATATGCTGCTTGTTAATAACTCTTAATGGTTTGTTAATGGTTCCTAGGACATTTACAGAGTACACACTGTAAGCTTAATATATAACTCTTATCAGTTGAATATGAAGCTTCAGAAAAAAAGAGGATCATGGAAGAGCAAAAAGAGAAGGAGAGGGGAAAAGAGAAAAAAAAACTTATACTTTAGAGTGAGTATATACAAATTATGAGAAAGGAAGTATACCCAACCCACTAGTCTTCGAGGCTAAACATGGTGCAAATTCTCTATGTTCTGGGCTACTCAGTGCAGGTACACATTGTGTGATGAGCACAGTAGAAGGGAGGTTGCATAGAAATTCTTGCTGAGCTTTATGACAATGGTGTCAAACATCTGTTACTACTTGATTATTGAATATTCTATGTATTTACATTGGACACAAGGCTGGCATCTATCAGAGGCAGATTTCCTATTCTGTTTTCTAGACCCCAAGGCCTATGAACTGGGTGCGGTGCCTCCACCATAGAAAAGTACATTGACAATCTGGCATAATACAATTAAGCATTGTTGCAATGTAATTTACTATTACTTGAAAAATTGTGAATTTTTTCAACACATTTATCAAATGATAAATTATATTTATCAAATATAAATCATGCTATTATCTTATTTTCTGTTTTAATAAAATTTCAACAATTCACCAAATGCTTATACAATTGACTTCAGTGTTTATATATCTTAATGTTTCTAAAAATCATTTAGGCAGTATATGAATTCACAAATATCTTAGTAATTAAACTTATTGATAAACTGTAGGAGTAATGAAATCCTGAGTGAATGAATATTGTTTGATATGGGCAGGGCCATGTCAAAGACTTCAGTGCCTCAACTACATGTGAATATCAAAGACTGTCTTCCTGGTCTAAGGAAGAATGTTGATAGTGTGTGCAGCTTTCTTCTTCCAGATATTTATGTTCTAAAGACTGATCACTTACAAAGTCTACTTCTGCTGAGATTAGCTAAGCCTACCTTCTTGATGCAGCTGGATGTTATAACCTGCTTCCTTGGTCTGCTTTATATGCAGTAACCCTGACTTCTTAGACATATTTTTGCAATAACACTGCCTCCCTGTTAACTGCAGATAATAAACATTCTGAGTTTCCAGAATGATATAATATCTACATTAGAGAGCCGAGACCACACTATCCCAGCTTTTTTGTGTTAGTGTTTCTGTACTTTCTTCATTCTCTAGCTGACCCAGTTAGGACAATCCCTGATGTTGGGAGACAAAGAGGCACTAATCAGTTTATTAATTTCACCTTCTGATAAATTTCTCGAGGCATATCATAATTATGGTCTTTCTTTCACATGCCTGTTATATGCTTAGTATGTATTAGGTGAGGTATAAAAATATGTACATGTTTAGGAACAAAAATTATAAAATCAACAAAATGTATACTTATATTTTAAATTCAACAAGAGCTAACATAATTTTCAACAGGTAACTATGGATTAATGTAAAAATCATCTGTGACACAAAGACTTCTTGTGAGCTAATAAAATTTTTAGAGTATGTAACCAGTCTTTAAATTTTAATAAAAAACAATATTCCTACAGTTGAGACACAGCAAGTTAACTATAAACTTTCGTGTCCAAACCTAAGGAATATTATGTAAGATACTATATCACTCATGAATGTTCATAAGACATGGCATATTAAAGAGATCTGAAAACATCCCAAACAGAAACCTGAATGTGTTTCAGAAATATCTAAACAAGTAGAAATACAAGTTATATTTCAGATATGTAAAGTACTATCTTGTACAATATGGAGCAAAGCTGGGATGGTAGCTACAAATATGAGTAGCAGACTTATAATTCATATAGTTCTTAAATTAAAGTTTCCTTGGAACAGAATTTGTCAGCTTTATAAACAAAATCTTCTCTACCATTAACTCCATATAAGCAAATTCATTGTGGTTGAACATGTATGTAGAGCAAATGATCAGTAGTTTAAAATACTAAAAAAAAATATTTTTTAAAAACTTTTTAAAATGGAAGAGTTAAAACTACAGTACTAGTGGGGTTATTGTAAAAATATAATAGCACAGTTGAACAAATTTATACTTGACTAGGTTTGAATATGTAATTTTTTTGTTGTGCATAATATTTCTGTGAATATAAAATCTGAAGTGGGCAGCATGCTTGTATCTATCTAGCTGCACCATTTTATTAAATTTTTACCTACCAAAAATTATATTTTCATTTTAAAAAATTCAAAATTTTTTGTGTAGCACTCTCATTATCAGATATTTCTGCTTCTCTTACAACAAGGAAACTCAAGAAAATCCCTCCAGAATTTCTGCACGAATTCTTAAGAGGTCTTATTTAATGAGTCAACCTATTGACTTTGTAAAAGCTAACCAGCGTTGGTCACAATTCCTTACTCCCCCTGATTCTTTGAGAATAAAGCTATATTTCTACCCTTGTCTGCTGATGAACTCACAAAGTAAATTACCAAAATATTAAGAGATACTTTTTCCACTTAGAGTCCTATGACTCATCATTCATAAATTTTCCTAGACTTTATTGACACATCATAATTTAATAGTTGGTTATTCATAGAAGTAAGAAGAACTTTAAAATTTAATTTGATAGATAAATCATTGTCATTAGTGCTGTGCAGATGAGTGAAGAAGAAGATAATACAAATAATGGCATGATGAAATGAAGCTCTATAATCTCACTAAAGACAACTTTCAATTCGAATAACAACACAAACAAACTCTTCTTACTTATATTTCTCTTTTTTGCTGTTGATAACTTACAATTAGCTCTTTTTAGTGATTACCAGAAAAAGCAAAACACAATGGTAAAATACAAAGATAAAAGAAAAGAAAGAGAGCACAGAACCTCCCCAAACTATCCAGTGTCCAGTATCCAGTAGGGATGAAACTTCCAGTTCAGTACCAGCATGATTCTTCCATGTTCTATGACTCAAGTAGGGTCTTAAGAACAACTACAAAAGAATTAACACTGTACTGATATTTGACAATGTATTTGTTATCTTATGCTGTCAAATAGAAATATTTTTACCAGTGATAGGGTCACTCAATTTAACTGTGTGTGGGGGGGTACTGGAAGCTCTAACAGCAGTAGGTTTTCATATGACCTCCTTTAAAATGGTTTTTAGTATTAGTTATTCCTCCCTGTGTCCCCTGCTCTATCCTGCACTCCTATCTCTTATTCCAATTTAACCCTTTAATTATTTCCCTATAACCCCCAATACCACACTGTACTCCACATCCCACATTAAGTCTTTCCTCCAATGGTGCATTAGCAATTTCCTAATACATATGAATGTATATGAGAATTTCAAATGAAACATAAATATCTGAAGATCCACACTTAATATCCACAGATAAGAAAAATATCATGTTTGTAATTTTGAGTCTGAATTAACTTACTCAGGCTATTTATTTCTAGATCTATACATTGAAATGTGACTTTTATTATTTTGTTTATCTTAATAGCTAAATAACATTCCACTATATAAACAGATCACATTGTCATTATCCACTCATCAGTTAATGAACAAGTTAGAATCCTGGCAACATTTGACAGATTAAAAAAAGCAGACAAACTTGGATCCATTAGAAAAAAAAACTACTGTACATAGAAAGATAGTCCATTTAAAATTAAAGGGTTGTTGCTCACTGATGGAAAATGTATAATAACTGATAGTTCCTTGAGAAACACATATGTAAGCAGATTGTGGTAAAAACCCCGAGTATAAAATATGAAGTCTCTGTCTACTCCTGGAAAAGTATGTAAGATTGGTGTCTGTGATGCCAAGTCATGCCAGAGGTGATCGACATCCCATTCCGTGCCAGCAAAGGAATTACTGCTGCCATTTCAATAGAAAACTGTACAAGTGGAAATACCGTCCTGTGGATCTATGCCCCAGGACAACTTCTTCCCTCCTATGGATTTTCCATTGAATTGTCCCAGACGTGAGAATTCAAGTCTGATATCTGAGTTGGCATAATTATAGAAATATAGGTAGGAAAGTGGAAGAATGAAGCAAAGAAGGTAAGGCAGGTATTAAAGTTTATGCATCAATAGAGCTTAATACCACGATGGCTACTGCAGACCACTGTGCAATAGTCATTACAAGATTGCCCATCAGAGTAGAGAGACCTGGCGTACTCCTGCAATTGTACAAGGAAGTCTCGAAGGAATTTCAAAATTAATGGCCAGTCCTTCAAATGAAATACCAGCTCCAGCAGCTGGAATGTGGTGGTGACAGTGATAAGGAATGCATTCTAAAATCTGTGAGTCAAATACTCTTATGGAAAGAACATTAGAAACAACAAGTGTGCTATGACTTTCTTTTACCACTGGGTGATTGTTAATTAAGGAAAGCCTTTCTCTACAGTTATATTAACTTACAATTTTTCTACAATACTAAGAGTCTAAACTTATCTTTATATTAAATATTAGCATTGACTCATTTTGTACTGTATTTTTATCAGCAAAAGGTGAGCATATTGTTCATGAATTTTATATCATTTTGTGGAAATATTGCTTCTTGTTATTTTTGTTGTTAAAGGTGGAATTATGGTTATGTGACTATCTTCGTTTGGGTTTGTTGAAAGAAGATTACTTTCTTGCTTTTTCTAGGGCATAGTTTCCCTCCTTGTTTTGGCATTTTCCATCTATTATCCTTTGTAGGGCTGGATTTGTGGAAAGATATTGTGTAAATTTGGTTTTGTAATGGAATAAATATCTTGGATTTTCCATCGAAGTTAATTGAGAGTTTTGCTGGGTAGAGTAGCCTGGGTTGGCATTGTGTTCTCTTAGGTCTGTATGACATCTGTCCAGGATCTTACGGCTTTTGTAGTCTCTTGTGAGGAGTCTGGTATCATTTTGATAGGTCTGCCTTTATATGTTACTTGACCTTTTTCCCTTACTGCTTTTAATATTCTTTCTTTGTTTAATATTCTTTCTTTGTTTTGTGCATTTGGTGTTTTGATTAATATGTGACAGGAGGAATTTCTTTTCTGGTCCAGTCTATTTGGAGTTCTGTAGGCTTCTTTTATATTCATGTGCATCTCTTTCTTTAGGTTAGGGAAGTTTTCTTCCATAATTTTGTTAAAGATGTTTACTGGCCCTTTAAGTTGGGAATCTCTACTCTTTTCTATATCTATTATCCTTAGGTTTCATCTTCTTATCCTGGATTTCCTAGATGTTTTGTGTTAGGAGCTTTTTGCATTTTGCATTTTTTGACTGCTGTGTCATTGTTTTCTATGATATCTTCTGCACCTGAGATTCTCTCCTGTATCTGTTGTATTCTGTTGGTGATACTTGCATCTATGATTACTGATATCTTTCTCAGGTTTTTCTATCTCCAGAGTTGTCTCCTTTTGTAATTTCTTCATTATTTCTATTTCCATTTTTAGATCTTGGATGGTTTTATTCAGCTCTTTCACCTGTTTGGTTGCGTTTTCTTATAATTCTTTAAGGGATTTTGTGTTTCCTCTTTAAGGGCTTCTACTTGTTTACCTGTGTTCTCCTGTATTTCTTTAAGGGAGTTATTTATATCCTTCTTAAAGTCCTCTATCATCATCATGAGAAGTGATTTTAAATCTGAACCTTGCTTTTCCGGTGTGATGGGGTATCCAGGACTTGCTATGGTGGGAGAACTGGGTTCTGATGATGCCAAATAACCTTTGTTTCTGTTGCTTATGTTCTTGTGCTTACCTCTCACCATCTGGTTATTTGTAGTGCTACCTGCCCTTGTTTTCTCTGACTGGAACCTGTCCCTCCTGTGATCCTGGTTGTGTCAGAACTCCTCAAAGTTCAGCTGTCTCTGTGATTCTGTGATTCTGGAATCCTGTGATCCTGAGATCCTGGGTGTGTCAGAGCGCCTGGGAGTCAAGCTTCCTCTGGGACCCTGAAATCCTGGTATGACCAAGCTCCTGAGATCCTGTGATCCTGGGCTTGTTATAGTACATGGGATTCTTCCTCTGGACGTTGTGGGACTGGATGCAGAGCTAGCGGCCAAGATTTGCTCAGGGTACTGACTCAGACCTGAAGGAACCTGTAACACTGGTAGGGTGGGTGTTCCTGCGTGGATCCCAGTTACTCCTGGTGTTGGGGGCAAATGTGCCCTCCTCACCTATGATTCTGGGCCTGTTAGAGCACCTGGGAATCAAGTTTCCTCTGGGTATTTTGGGACTTGTTGAGGAGCTAGCACCCAAGGTCTACTCAGGGCACCGGCTCAGACAGCATTCTTTTTTATTTTTATTTTTTTTAAAAAGTGTTAATGATTTTATTATACTAAATAAATATGGATCATCAATTACTTTGCTAAATTTCTTAGTTACTTTTATTTTGTAAAAGATTGTGAGTCATATCCCAAGGCTATAGTATAAAAGGTAAATAGATTGCTTCTATCTTGCTCTGGTAATTAGTTCACAGGCTATTTTTGAAGCTTTATTATTTTTTTAATTAATGGGAATTGAAGTCAGGGCTATCCATATTTTAAGTAATCATTATACTACTAAGCTAACTCTTTCTTGCCTTGTACAGCACCTTTTGTGCACAGAAGATTTACATGGAAAATATATGACAATACTTAACATAATGAAATGTCTGGCTCTTTCAACCAAATGAGGTAATACCACACACACCAAAATATAAAATATAAAATATAGACACACATGAAAACAGGCCTACTAAATATGTAAATTGTGCTAAAGAAAAACTTTTCTAAAATACAGTTACTAATAAATGTTTTATAATTTCAACTGAATATTGTAACCATACATTAATTAAGGAATATAATTATTTTACTTTTTCTAAAGTTTGTTTTTCTGAATATATCCTTAATGTAATAAATAAAAATGAAGAAAGGTAAAATAATCAAAATGTAACTGTAAAAAATATATATTACTAGAGTATACACATCAAGTCTATTTATTTCTTTACATTATCATTTAGAGTTAATTTGTGGTTTTATATTAGATGCCTTAATAACATTTTAATTAAACTGTATTGATTTCCTTCAAAATTTTGTTTTTCTTTTCCTTGATATCTTTAATGTATATTTTCATTTCTTCTTTAAGGATCTTTATCATCTTCATAAAGTTGGAGTTAAGGTTATTTCCTTGTGCTTCAGCTTCACTGCAGTATTCAGGTTTTGCTGTTATAAGATAGCCGGGCTCTGGCAGTGCCATGGTGCCCTGCCAGTTGTTGATTGTCTTCTTGCAGTGGCAATTAGGCATCTGTGTTTGGGATGATTATAGGTCTAAGCACTGACTTCTGAGTTTATCTTTGTTGGATGGATGTTTTGGGCTTTATTTTCACTTTCATTTTTGGCCTTCTGAGTTTTATGGCTTAGATTTATAGTGGCCTGTTTTACTTCTGAACCACTAGGGAGTCTCTGACTAGGTTGTGAGTTTGACTTCTGGCAGCGTTCTTGGCCTTTTATGTAGCAGGGGTCTCTGTTCTTCTGACTTCTGAAGCCTGTACCTGAGCAGCTGGAGTCTGTTCTTCTGACTGCTGTGGCCTGTAAATACTCATTGCCATGAGTCTGACAGAAGCTTCTGGTCTTAGAAGCACCATAAATACCAGATCATAACCAAAATTTCTTTGATCACAGCCATGCTTCAGGTCTTCATCTTCCTTGCCAATGACCTGCTCCTGGATCTGGTTCTGCAGCACTGACTCCTCCTTTTGGTCCAGCAGCTTATAGATAGAGTAGGTATTGGGGTTGAACAGCTTAAAACTCTGGGTATGTGCCTCATTAGCAGCTAAATTGAGTAGGCCACCCCTTATGGTAGGCTCTTCTAGATCAAAAATTATTTTCAAGAAAAAGAATAACATGTATTTCCTAAGAAATGTGTAAAAATATGTAATTTATTTTACCTTAAAACTTACTTTAGGGATTTGTAAGTTAAGTCAATGATAAGATAACAATACCCTTGAGAACATACTGTTAATTTTCATTCTAGCAGGAAAAAAAATGAACTGACTATTAAATAATAATTTCATGAGTTCTGTTACTCTTTCTGTGAATACATGGAAGCTAAAAATGTCCATCATTTCAGTCTACTACAGCAGTATTGATCTCTAAGCCATTAGCTGAGACAAAAATAATGTATCATGAGACCTAAAGTGGGTAGTATTAAGTGTGGTGATATATTGGAGAAAAAATACAGACTTTAAACGTAGTGGCCATAATAAAAAGCTCCTTGTCACCAAAGTCTTGAAAACTACTATAGAACTGCTGAAAATCATGATTTGAAAGAAATGGAGTAAAAACAATAGAGGAGACTTTAATCTTGAGGGGTCACACAAGGACACACAAATATGCACATGGGCACACACACATGTACACATGCACACACATATATATACATATAGATACACAGTGGCTTCAATTTTCTTTATAGTCATTAGGTTAGAACAATTCCTTATCTACATTGATGTCCTTGGTTTTATATATTACATATAAATTGTCTTTAAATTCACTTTTACCATAGAAAATGGTAATCACTTTTAACTTGCACAACAAAAACAAAGTATCTACTTGCCCCATTTCCTTTTGTTGCTCTTATAAAACACTTCACTATAACCAACATGAGAGTAGAGTTTATTTGGCTTAAAAGTCATTGTCCATCCATTATGAAAAAAGCCAGAGCAGGGACTGATTGGCAGAAACCTGGAGGTAAGAATTGACCCAGATTTCAAGGAGGAAAGCTCCTTACTTGCTTGTTTCTACTGATAATAGGAGTTCCTGAGCTTATATAGTCCTGAATCACCTGTTCAAAAGTGGTACCACCCATAGTGGGATGGGTCCTCCACATCAATTTATAACCAATAACATGCCCCCACAAACATGCTCATAGATCAATCTGATGAAAGTAATTATTTAGTTGAGATCTCTTTTTCCAATGGTGTCAGGCTGACAATCAAGATTACCTATCATAGTACCCTGTAAAAATTTTTTTGGAAAAAAAAATTATCCCATCCTACAAAACAATTTTTAACTTAAGAAAAACACATGCAATGTGTAAAAATATTTTTATTTTTAAAATAAATTTTGGACAGACTAAAATCCAAACAAGCACACTATAATTTAACTAGTAATTGTGTTTCTTTAATTTATATTTATTACTGCTTCTTTTTATAGTCTATGTTTGAATAATTAGAGTGTTATTCACCCTAAAGATTTCTCATTTTCACTACAAGAATTGTCTTCTGTGGCATCATTTAGCATGGCCATCCCCTGTGTTTTCTACAAAACATTAATTAGAAGCAGTGTTTGCAAGCTATCTTAGTTTGGGTTTTATTGCTGTGAAGAGACACCATGACCAAGGCAACTGTTATAAGGCAAACATTTAATTGGATGTGACTTACAGTTTCAGAGGTTCAGTCTATTATCATCATGGCTGAAAATATGGCAGCATGCAGGCAGACATGTTGCTTTAAGAGCAGGGAGCTTTATATCTGGATCTGAAGGCTGCAAATGAGGATTGTTTTCCACAACCAGGAAGGGGCTTTTATTCCGCAAAGGGAAGAGCCTGAGTATAGAAAAATAAACTTAACCAATCCTATGTCCGATAGAAGGTTAATATCCAATATATACAAAGAACTCAAGAAGTTAGACTCCAAAAAACCAAATAACCCCATCAAAAAATGGGGAACAGAGCTAAACAGAGAATTCTCAACTGAGGAAAGTCACAGGGCTGAGAAGCACCTAAAGAAATG
>CM052702.1:41042446-41074019 GCA_028551405.1 Uromys caudimaculatus | reverse complement strand
AGAAAAATGGACATAATACTACCTGAGGACCCAGCTATACTTCTCCTGGGCATATACCCAGAAGATGCTCCAACATGTAATAAAGACACATGCTCCACTATATTCATAGCAGTCATATTTATAATAGTCAGAAGCTGGAAAAAACCCAGATGTCCCTCATCAGAGGAATGGATACAGAAAATGTGGTACATTTACACAATGGAGTAATATTCAGCTATTAAAAACAATGATTTAATGAAATTCGCAGGCAAATGGATGGAACTAGAAAATATCAACCTGAGCGAGGTAACTCAGTCACAAAAGAACGAACATGGTATGTACTCACTGATAAGTGGATATTAGCCGAAACGTTTGGAATACCCAAGTTTCACTTAACAGTAATAGCTGGACTGAGAGTGAGGTCCCAGATGGAGGAGTTGGAGAAGGGACTGAAGGAGCTGAGGGAGTCTGCAGCCCCATGGAGGGAGCAATAGTGTCAACTGGCCTGACCCCCCCCCCCCGGTCTTCCTAGAGGCTGGACCACCAACCAAAGAATGCATATGGAGGGACCCTTGGTTCGGACCACATATGTGGCAGAGGAGGGCCTTGCTGGCCATCAGTGGGAGGAGAGGCCCCAGTAAAGGGGAATGTCAAGGTGGGAATATGGGAGTGGGTGGGCGGGTGGGTGGGAGGTGGAATTCCCTCATAGAGATGGGGGAGGTGGAAAGGATAGGTGATCTCCAAAGAGGAGACCTAGAAAGGGGGAAACATTGGAAATAGAAATAAAGTATCAAAAAAAAAAGAAAAGAAAAAAAAAGAAAACTTACATACAGTAACATTATATGGATGGGAAAGGTGATGTTTAGGAATACATATAACTATCCAGGTATAAATCCAACAATTCATTAAGAAAATGAAGTAGCCATGAATTTGAAGGAGAGAGGTAAGGTGTGTATAGAAGAGTTTGGAAGGAGAAAGGGGAATGGAAAAATATTGTGATTATATTATAATCTCAAAAATGAAGTAATAAAAATATAATTTAATACTTTAAATTAAATTAACATTGCTGTCATCTCTTGGGAAGAATATTTAGCCCAAAATAAAACTTTATGTGGATTTTCAAATTTTCACCTCAGGCAGATACTCCTCTACAACCTTCCTTCCTTCTTCCATCATTTTGTCTCACCCACTATCACCCCAGGCAGTCTGTTCCAGAAATGGGACTGAACATGCTTATGGGGGAATCAGATGTGTAATTTTCTTTCTCCTTCCCACCCACCAATTCCAATTCCCATAAGGGACATTGAAATGAAATAATAAAGACGCTTTAACACTACTCTAGCACTCTCTGTCTGTCTGTCTGTATATCTGTCTCTCTCTCCTTCCCCTCCCCCTCCCCTTGTCTCTTCCTCTCCCTCTCTCTTTCCTCTCCCTCTTCTCCATCCCTCTCCTTCTTCCTCTTCATCTTCTTCCTCTCCTTCTCCCCTTCAGGTAAAGATGTGCCATTTGCTCATCTGCTATTAATTCTTTCCTCTCTTCTTCTGTACTCAGTATAATTTGATTAAGTCCAAACAGAGCCTCACAGATTGGAAATAGCTTAAACGTGGATAACTGTTAAGAAAAGAAACATGTGTTTCTTTCCCATCTACAAATTGCTGAGACCTCAAATACACAACCTGATTGGATATGAATTGCCATTCATTTCTTTCTGAACAGGTGTGAAACTGTACAGGTTTACCTGGTGTCAATTTTCTGTTGGAAAAATTTGCAAATCCCTGATAAGGTGAGAAACAGAAAGTATAGGCAAAAGCTCCCAGTTTTTCTGTTCACTAGTGGACATTAGGCAGTTGACAGGGATAAGCATAACTCGATTTATCTATGTCTTACTCCCAGTCAGGCAGCATCTGGTTTGTAGAGGAAGACTGAACATTTGTCTGCCTTTCTGTACCCCCAACTGTCTTCCCCATATGCATGCACAGAAATATGGGAAAACTCTAAATCAAATTTAAAGGATGACAGATCATTAGGCAAAATAAGATGTATTTTTCTCTCAGGAGCTAGAAATAAAAGTAAACAAATCTGTTTCCAGCATGAGTGACGACCCAGGTGGGACAGCAGCAATCACACAGCCTGTTCACGTGACTTCCTGTGATTTCAGTTCTCTGCTCTTCCTAGCCAATCACTAAAGGCAAGATGTAATCCTTATGCATCTAGTAATTCTATTTCACCTGTGCTGACTTCCTGCCCATTGTGAAATGCAGTGACTGGGAAATATTGAAGGATGAACAGGTAACAGTAAAGGAGCCCTGGCTACTTAGTGAGAGTATGCTGGGAAGAACTACTGAATTCTTCTTACCAGCAAATCATCCAGATAGCAGGTGACAATTCAACATTGCATATGATACTATCACATTGTGTGTTCCCAGAAAAATAGTGTTCCAGACTCAGTAAGTGCACAAGTTGTTTTTCTGCTGCTTTGAAAAAATGCTTGACCAAAAACAACCTAGAGGAGAATAGGGTATATTTTTATTCACAGTTCCAGAAGATATACACAGCATCATGGCAAAGAAGACAGAACAGTAGGAGTATAAAGCATGCTTAACTGTCAATGAGCAGAGGAAATGAAGAGAAAGTAGGGCCCGACTAAGACACTACAAAGCTCACACTAGTGATGTTCTCCATCTAGCAATTATCCACCTCTTATAACCTTCCCAAACAGTGCTACCATTTGGGGACCAAATGTTCAAGTATGCTAGGAGGCTCACTTCTCATCAAAGCCAACACAATGAGTATATAGAAAATTTAAGCAATAGGATAAATTGTGTGTTTAGGGACTAGACAGATGGTTAGGTTGTTAAGAATGCTTGCTGTTCCAGGCCAGGACCCTGATTTGTTTCCTAACATCCACATGGGGTAGCTTACAACTACCTATAACTGCAGTTTCAGGGTATTTACTGCTTCTTCTGGCCTCTGTGGGCACCGAGTGCATATGGTGCACACACATAAACATTAAATAAATAAATACTTTTCAATGACCTTTTATATGGTTTTACTTTTGCAATATAAAATGTACGGCATAACATACATAATTAATCAATCCTCCATGAAAGACGGGTGCATTTCTACAGTTATAATTCAAGAGGGAAACAAAAAAATAGGCTATTTCGTGTTCATGCCTCACTTTGGAAGTGTTATGATTATTTATAATTATTAGTTGCATGTTTAATAAAGCATTATTTTAAAACCTAACTTATTTTTACATCATTTAATTATATTATTCAGATCATATTTTCATAAAGTTAGAATGTTTGAACCTTGGTGTTATTATATGCACCTATAATCCCAGCACTGAAGAGACTGGTGCAAAAAGATCCTATGTTCTAGATCATTCTGTAATATACAATAGAAAAACACAGCTCAAAACACAAAGAAACAAAACAGAATTGAAATGGGCCATCACACCTGCATCTCTTTTTTTCATAGTTTTTATATTCATGCTTACTCTTTCTATTCCTTAGTTTATTTTTTCCAGGAACATTCTAATGGATTTTTTTTTTTTTTTGTAAAATAGTCAAAGACCTATCTGTGCTAATTGTTTTGTTTTTGTTTGTTAGTTTATTTGGTTTGATTGGTTCTTTTGTTTGTTTGTTTGTTTTCTTTTTTGAGTTTTGTTTTCTTTCATCTTGACACCAGTGATGTCATCTGTGAAGACTAAACCTTGATTGAGAAAACATCTCTATCAGATTTGCTACTGATAAATCATGGGGCATTTTCTTGGTCAATGATTGATGTAGTACTGTTCAGCCAGCTGTAGGCATTGCCACCTCTGGACAGGTGTTCCTGCACTGTCTGAGAAAGCAGACCAAGCAAGCCATGGAATGGACGCCAATAAGCAGCATCCCTCCATGGTTTTTGCTTTACTTCCTGCCTCAAGGTTCCTGCTTTCCTCCCTCTGTCAGTAACCAGGAAATGTAAGATGAAGCAAACCCTCTTCTCTTCCAGTTGCTTCACATCACGAGGTTTATCACAGTGATGTAAAGCAAAGTAGAACAATACTTGTAATTTATTATTTTTATCTTATGGAAGAATAAATTTTATTTTTATAATGATTATTCTTTCTTTTAGTTATGTTTTTACCCTCCCAGTCCACCCTTTGCCTGTTCCACATCCCATACCACATCCTGAACCCCTTTCTCCATGAGGATGTCTCCACCCCCCACCTCTCCTGACCTCTAAACTCCCTGGGGCCTCCAGTCTTTTGAGGATTAGGGGCATCGTCTCTGATTGAACTGAGATCCGGCAGTCCTCTGTTGTATATGTGTTGGTGCTCTCATGTCAGCTGGTGTATGCTGCCTAGTTGGTAGTCCATGTTTGAGAAACCTCAGAGTTCCAGATTAATTGAGACTGCTGGTCCTTCTACAGGGTCGCCCTCCTCCTCAACTTCTTCCAGCTTTCCCTAATTCAAATACAGGGGTCAGCAGCTTCTGTCCATTGGTTGGGTGCAAATATCTGCAACTGACACTTTCAACTGCTTGTTGGGTCTTCTGGAGTGCGGTCATGCTATGTTCCTTTTTCTGAGTACTCGATAGCATCAGTAGTAGTGTCAGGCTTGGGACCTCCCCTGAGCTGGATCCCACTTTGGGTCTATCACTGGATCTTTTCCTCAGGCTCCTCTCCATTTCCATCCCTGTAATTCTTTCAGACAGGAACAATTATGGGTCAGAGTTTTGACTGAGGGATAGCAACCCCCTCCTTCACTTGATGCCCTGTCTTCTTGCTGGAGGTGTGCTCTATAATTTCCCTCTCCCTACTGTCAGACATTTCATCTAAGGTCCCTCCCTTTTAGTCCTGAGAGTCTTTCACCTCCCAGGTCTCTGGTGCATTTTGGAGGGTCCCCACAACCTCCTACCTCCTGAGGTTTCCTGTGTCCATTCTTTCTGCTGTCTCCCAGGGCTTCAGTCTTTTTCCCTCACCCAATACCAGATCACGTTCCCCCCCTCCCATCACATCCCCTCTCCACACGCCCTCCCATATCCCTCCCTCCCTCTCCACTTGTGATTGCTTTCTTTTCCCTCTCAAGTAGGACTTAGGTGTCCTCACTTTGGCCCTTCAGCTTGTTGATCTTTTTGAGTTCTGTGGATTGTATCCAATTCTACCTTACACCAATCAGAATGACTAAGATCAAAATCCCCAGGTAACAAAACATGTTGGTGAGGATGTGGAGAAAGAGGAACACTCCTCTATTGTTCATGGGATTGCAAAGTGGTACAACCACTCTAGAAATCAATCTGGAGGTTCCTCATAAAATTGGAAACAGCTCTACCTGAAGACTCAGCAATACCACTCGGGAATATACCCAAAAGATGCCCCACCATGCCAGAGGATACGTGGCAACTATGTTCATAGAGATATTATTTGTGATATCCAGAAGTTGGAAACAACCCAGATGTCCTGTCAAAGAAAAATGGATACAGAAAATGTGGTTCATTTACACAATGGAATACTACTCCACTATTAAGAATGAAGCCCTCCTGAGTTTTGCAGGCAAATAGATGAAACTAGAAAATATCATCCTGAGTGAGGAACTCAGACCAAAAAGACATGCATGGTATGTACTCACTAATAAGTGGATATTAGCCAAAAAAAGTGCAGAGTACCCAAGATTCAATCCACAATACTCAAAAAGATTGTTTCTATTTGCAGTCTTTCTTTAGTGTACTATATAGTTTTGTATATATTTTCACTGAAATTAAATGTCTACTGGGTTGCATTATGCCTTATCAATTCAGAAATGTACCACTATGTCCCTTTACTTAGCCAGTTAGGCTAGGATTTCTTCAAACATGACATTGATGGAGACCTCAATTCCATATGTTTTGATTCATTACCCAAGGCTACTTATACATTCTAGTATTGATCTGCATGACCTAAATTCTGTATCAATTTACTTGAAGAAGAGTGTGCATTTTTTTTCTCATTTTTTATTCTTCTATATGTTCACTGCCCTCAACTTTACTTTTACAAGGATGGAGTGTAAAGCCCTATCCCTTGACTTGAACTCAGCCATTGGATCAAAGGTGTTTCACAGAAGCCATGAATTAAAATATTTGGTGTGGATAGAAAATATTTCTTCCTAACATCCATGTAAATAACATGAGTAGCTTATGGGATTGATCTCAGTCTAGTCCAGTTTTTAAAAAAAAAAAACTGCTAAAATTCTCTAAGTCTGCAAGTCTCACAAATTCTGAAACAGGGATGTGTAGATGCTGCTATGCTCTCTTTAGTTTTTTGTTGGTTGATTAGTTGATTGATTTGATTTGGTTTGGTTTTGGCTATGGTTTGCTTGTTTGTTTTGTTATTTCCAATTAAGAGTAGCCCACAATTGCCTTCTGTATCAGGTTCCCAAGTGCAGAGATTACAGATTGGATTACATGGAGGCAACTAATAATAATTGTTAGCAATTAAATTTGGGGCACCCTGATCACATTGAGTTGGAAGCAGTTATTCCTTAAATGTTAACACTGGAGTTCTACTTATTCTGAAACTTGTACCTAAAAAATTGAGCTTGCTATAATCTAAATGTAAAATGTTCTTTGTTCAAACTGTAACCAGGGATTAGGCACTGAAAAACAATCAACGCCTTAGTAAAAAATGGTGAACTATACTACTAAGTACAAAAATGGTTAGCTACAACTAAAAGCTATAATATTGTAGAAAGAAGATCATATAACTAACCTCTGGAGAAAAAGCAAGTAATTTTGAGGGAATTTATAGGCATGAATTCATCACATATGATGAGAAAAGAGTTTAATTCAGAAACTAGCAAACAGAAGTGGTAGGGAATGCACTCAGCCCAGAAGATCTATGAATTGAAAGTAAAACGATTTCTCACCAAACTAGCTACAGGGAAGAGACCATACTTTTCCACCTAGGTAGAGGATTGTGGTTACAGGGCTTGGAAGGCAAAAACAAAAGGCTTAGTTCTAAATATCTTTTTATTAAAACACTAAAGGAATTGTAAAAATGAGCAACTAATGAATTCACTCAGCCAAAACAGATTCTAAAAGAATTAAAGGTGTAGCTCCACAGAGCACTAGACTCTGCCTTGTCCCTGTGATTGTTATAATAGAAACTGATGTTTGTTAGAAAGATGTGTAATCATATTTAGAGAAAACTCTGTAAGAGTGGATTAAAGAAAACAAAGAGATCATTTTATATATAAAAATCTTAGGAGACTTCCAATATACTACAAGTAGAGATCAGGTTGTAAAAATTAACCAGATCTCAGAGAAAAAAATAATTTTCTAAGATTGTGAATTGAAATGCAGTAATTAAATTGATGACTCTATGCTCAAAAGCAGATCTCAGCCACCTACCTTCACAGAGCTCAGCCTAGTCCAGTTAGAAAAAACATCTTAAATCTTCTAAACTCAGAAGTCTCACAAATTTTAAACAGGGAAGTGCAAATGTTGCTTTGTTCTTTTTGGTTTTGATTGGTGGTTGGTTGGTTATGTTCAAGGTACCTACCCACACTGTAAAGAAAGTGATTGTCTCATTTTCTCCTGTAAGGAAATAAATATTAAACATTTCAGATATGATAGCCAATATGGTCTAGTTAGCACTGCCTTCCAAACATTAAAAATAAACATCTAGCTATCTGTGCTAACTCTTCATGTTACCCTTTTATCCATTCATCTTTTTACCTGAATTTGTTGCTCTTCCCACTAGAATGTAGGATACATTTCCATAGTTGCCACTGATCTACTGCATGGCTGGTTTGGACAATAGGTAATGAATAGGAGTTATAAAGCCAACAACAATGTGAAATGTCTCATGAGGCTTGGCTTACTCTTAGGTATTTCTGATTTTACCAGTTGATTCATATGCATATGATAGCATACAAGCCAGTAGATCTTGATGCTGATGGGAAGCCAGCCAAGTCCAACTCAAATTAGTCCAATTTCAGATCATATTCAGAATCATTAAAAAGGATAATTTTATTGTAAAGGGAATGATTCGTTAAGGCATTAACTTATTTTTATTTGTTTTTCCTTTTTGCTTTGTCTCCTGTGAAAATAACATGAATTTATCTTCCATAGTACTGATTAAAATTTATCTTTGTACTTCCAAAGAAGCTTATTAATTTTGGTTTGGATATCCCTTACGATTCTGCAATATATTTGTTCTCCTATAATTTTTAATAAATCCATTGCACATGCACAAGGGTAAAACAAAAAACACAATAAAAATAACATAATGCAGCTCTGTGTACAACTACAAAGTTGAACAATCAACTGTTGGTTAAATTGTGTCATCACTGTACCCAGCGCATTTCCCTTCATCATCTGAGGTTTTTTGGAGCAAATTCCAGGCATTATATCATTCCATCTATAAATACTTCAGGACACACTTCTAAAAATAAGCACTGCTTCAAAAGTTATAATTACTTTTTTATCATCTCAAATTTAAATTGATAATAAAATCATCAAATATCTTCTGTATGTATAATTAACTTACCTATTCTTTAAAATAGTGTTCTTTCTAACAGTTTACTGAATTAGATTTCTTAGAAAGTCAGTGTACTGGCTGGTTTTGTGTGTCATCTTGAAACAGGCTGGAGTTATCACAGAGAAAGGAGCTTCAGTTGGGAAGTGCCTCCATGAGATCCATCTGCCGGGCATTTAGGGGGAGGGCCCATTGTGGGTGGTACCATCCCTGGACTGGTAGCCTTGAGAGCAAGCTGCAAGCCAGGGGAAGCAAGCCAGTAAGGAACATCCCTCCATGGCCTCTGCATCAGCTCCTGCTTCCTGACCTGCTTGAGTTCCCGTCCTGACTTCCTTTGGTGATGAACAGCAGTGTGGAAATGTAAACTGAATAAATCCTTTCCTCTCCAACTTGCTTCTTGGTCATGATGTTTGTGCAGGAAAAGAAACCCTGACTAAGACAGTCAATGTATTTTAATTGATTCATATGCTTTTAAAACTCTTTGCATATATAAGTTTTCTCCTTTTATTTAAACAAAGTCAATTAAATAACCGTACATCAACAAAAATTTTACTGGTATATATTATTAACATGATTATTTATTTAGTTATGATCATCATATGTGTACACAAGCACACATGCATATATATGTGTGTGGGGGGGGTGTTTGTGTGTGTGTATATGAGTACTTCTATATGTATACATATATAGATATTGATATATCAATATAACTACAAGAATCAAGGGTAATAATAAAATCTTATCATCCCTGCCCTATGAACTTAAAATTATGGCACTAGGTCAAGGAGGATCACAAGTCTGAGAAAGCTCTGAGCTACATAGTGAGTCTCAGTCTCAGTCTCAAGAAAACAAATAATAACACTTTAAATAAAATAAATATCATTATTAATAATCAATGATAACAGCTTGAAATATTTCCTATTAACATTGCCTTTAGAGTGTACAGTTCAATTACTTGGATTTAAAATAAATATATGCAGCATTTCTGTACTATTCTGCCTTCAATTTTTAGGAATTCACTTTTAAATTAAATTTTTATGACAAGCAGGTAAATTGGTACCAGGAAAAATATGAAGCTATGTGAATGATATGATATTGGGTATGTATTTCAATTATGTCTCTGTTAACTGAATTTAAAACTTATATAAAAACTTAAAGTTCAAAATTGCAGGGAAATACTATTGTAAATGCAATGCAAGGTGAAGTTTGTCAGATAAATCAAAGTCACAAACTCTCATTGAAATAGGTGCAGAATTGACTGCAAGGAAGGGGAGTGTTCTTTTTTCAGAGTTCCTATACACAGCAGGGACAAAGCCCACATCTAGTAAAAATGTGTGTAATATACACACACAACAAACAGGGAATATGTTGAATAAGGAAAATTCACAAAATCAGCAGTACAAAAATCAAAATTAAAGGAAGGGGAACACAACTTAATCAAGCCTGTCAAGTGAAATAAAAGCAAAAAGCCCCACTGATAAGAACAAAAAAAAAAAAAAAAATGGAGAGATAGACTGGTTACAGGCCACTGGTGTTTACAAACTGACCTTTGTAAAGGACAAGTCAAGATCATTCTCCTTTAAAAACAAGAAAGACTGTCAAAATTTGTGACATGACTACTGAAGTCAACTTACTCCCTACCCACTTCTTTTTGATCCTATTTCCATACAATAGCTTCTCAGTGATTGAAAAGGACAAACTTGGGTTGGAAAACCAACAGGAGTGATTTCAAAATATTTACCTGCTACATTAGTCAGACCTTTTAAGCTGTAATGAAATACTGAAGATAATTTATAATGAAAAAATATATTTTTCTACTCATAGCTTTGGAGGTTTCAGTATATTCTGGCAGAACCCACTACTTTGGGGCTCTGATTGGGGGGAGAAAGGATGACAATGATTGGATCCTGAGGTAGAAAATCCAAGGAGATAAAGGAAGAGAGAGGAAAGTGGGAATCCCCCAATTCCAGGATCATGGTTAGAACCAAGAACCTATGGACCTTCCATTAGCCCCATTTTCTATGTCTACATCAGCTCAAGTTAGTCCTACCTGCTATGTACACATCAGCTCCTGTTAAATGTTCTTAGAGAAAGCTTTGGACACATGATTCTGTAGGGAATGTTTAGTATCTGAATGCTAGGATGTCAGAAGAGGGCAAAGAAGGGATTGACATTTACCAGCTTTTGTAAATAAATGGAAGTTTTGAAAGTAAATTTTACAAGATTTTTTATTAGTAAATAGGAGGGCCCTCTGTAGTTTGGCCTTTATGCTTCTTAAGAACTGAGATAAGAGGGATTTATAACAAATTCAAAATAAGGAAAGTGATAAAGTCATCAGAATCAATTTAAGATGGAATTATATTTCAACATTATATGCATATATAACCTACTTCCCAGAAGATCTCCTGGAAACTCTTTCAAGATGCTGTCACGTGCTCGCTTCGGCAGCACATATACTAAAATTGGAACGATACAGAGAATATTAGCATGACCCCTGTGCAAGGATGACACGCAAATTCGTGAAGCGTTCCATATTTTTGGACTGAGAGTGAGGTCCCAGATGGAGGAGGTGGAGAAAGGACTGAAGGAGCTGAGGGAGTTTGCAGCCCCATGGAGGGAGCAACAGTGTCAACGGGCCTGACTCCCCACCCCCCAGGTCGTCCTAGAGTTTGGACCACCAACCAAAGAATACACATCGAGGGACCCATGGTTCAGACCACATATGTGGCAGAGGATGGCCTCGTTGGCCATCAGGGAGAGGAGAGGCCCTTGGGCCTGAGGATGTTAGAGGCCGCCGTAAAGGGAATGTCAAGGTGGGAATACAGGAATGGGTAGGCAGGTAGATGAGAGGTGGAATTCCCCCATAGAGGTGGGAGGGGGGATAGGGGGTTTTCAAAGAGGAGACCTAGAAAAGGGGAAACATTGGAAATGTAAATAAAGTATCAAAAAATAAAAAAATAAAAATAAATTCATTAATTAAAAAAAAAGATGCTGTCACATATGTACAAATGTAATTGTGGGTATGCCTGGGTTAACATCATCAGACAGCAAGTTTCCTTGATCCCATGTCCTACACATGCCACATTAACTTCTGATCACTCTCAAGCAAGGCAAAATGTCCCTAGGCTGCTTGAAATGATATAGTTCTATTTTAGTTAGGGATTCATTGCAGTGAAGGGACAACATGACAAAAGTAACTCATATAAGAAAATCATTTAATTGGGCCTGGCTTACAGTCTCAGAGATTCAGTCCATTATTATCATCATGATGAGAAGCATGGCAGTGTTCAGGGAGACATGATACTGGAAGTGCTGAGAGTTCTACATTTTGACCCAAAGGCAGTCAAGAGGAGACTGACTTCAGCAGGCAGCCAGGCAGGGGATGTGGATCACACGGGCCAGACTTGAGCACACATATGGGTTCTCAAAGAGACTCACTTCCTCTAACAAGGCTATGCCTCCCCTAATGAGGACATTTCTCCTAAAAGTGCCTCTGCCCATGGGTCAAGCATATTCAAACCACCAAACATTCCATCCAAATTTAGGAATGAAAAGTGTTTTATATACCATAGTATAAATGTCAGTGTTTAGTTTTGAAGTTTAATGTTGAAGACAGTATATAGTATGTCATTTTGTGAAACATACAGATGAAAAGAAAAAGGAAATTAAATAAACATAAAGAAATTTTCCTCTGATGGAGAATATGGAAAATTGTCCATAGTTCTCTACAGAGTAGATGCATGTGTAAATCCTTTTCTACTGGATTTGCTCATTGTTTCAGATTTCTCATACTCCAAATTCTTTTTATTCTGTCTCCATGCAGAATTTCAATTTACCAAGGTCCCCTGCTGAAATGGGGTCTTTTCTTCATGAAAAATTCTATGTGTTTGTCTGCCATATTCAGGACAGCCCAAAATTCAAACCTGATTATTTTTTTTTTTATCTCAGATCTGTGCTAATGGGGAAAAATAATTTTAAAAATCTGCATTTTTTCATTTTTAAAAAATAAAAGAAGTAGAAAAGGAAAATTAATGGGGACTCAGACAAAGATGAGAAATAGAAGAACAAAACAGCACAAAGGAGGCAGAAGTTCATCAGATCCTGGAGCATATGTTAATTAGTTTTTAAATCACTCTCTGCTTCTTCTATAGCTGGGTCATAGAATATTTATCACCTCAAACACTGCTGTTTGAAACTGCTAATCAATCAATTAACCACTTCAAGGCTTTTAAGATGTTACCGCATAAAAGGGGGCTTTTCAGGAGACTGTCATCCTATGTACTCCATCCCAGTACTCACTCCAACATCTAGTGTGCAGAGGTAAGCATGTGGAAAAATTGCTCTTAATTATTAATGAATAAATGTAGCATTCTTTATGCATGAACAGAAGGAATCTAATCTCTGATCTTCATTATTCAGTAAGAATAATATTTCCAAGTAAAATAAACTTAGACAACACCTTACTGGGATGTTAAAGCTGTCTTCATTGTTTAAATCTCCCAAACTTCATTTCAAGATTCACTACCTCCTTGGAAAAAATATTAATAGCATAATAGTACTCTCATGAAGCACAAAATACAATTTACCTCAAAAACATTAGCCTATAAAACAGTCCAACATCTTCCAATTCTAGCTCAGACATGAACTGACATCTATTAGGAAAGGTCTGACAGTTCTCATTGGTTGTTTAATTTTTATTCCTTTTTAAAATATATTCTGATCTTGGTTTCCCCTCACTCGTATCCTCCCAGAACCTTCCCACCTCCCTACTCATCCATCTCCCTTCTCTCTCTGTCTCTCTTTGTCTCTCTCTGCCTCTCTCTGTCTCTCCTTCTGTTCATCTGTATCTCTATGTGTCTTTGTGTCTCTATCTCTGTGTCTCTAGCTCTTCCCTCTCTCTCTGTAGAAAGCAGGCAAGCAAAGAACAACAAAATCTAGTATAAGAAAAAAGGGAAAAGTACAAGAAATACCCACAGAAAGAAATCATCAATCAAAACACAAAATCAGAAACAGTGATATACAAGCGAAAGACCAGTATGATGTGAATCGTATAAACAAAGCAGTATGAAACAAAAAAGTATAGAAAATTCGATTGATTGTGGGGCCATTCACTGCTAGGCATGGGATATATAATTAAATGTGGTCAATATACCCAGTGAGGCTCCATAGAGAAACCTGATTTTTCCTTTGCAAGTGGGTGCCAATTACA
The DNA here is from genome assembly GCA_028551405.1 of Uromys caudimaculatus. Lineage (NCBI taxonomy): Eukaryota > Metazoa > Chordata > Mammalia > Rodentia > Muridae > Uromys > Uromys caudimaculatus. Next base: position 41,060,326 of record CM052702.1, on the reverse strand, counting down.
GATAGCATCTTCATCAGAGGTGAGGGCAGTTTTCATTAATATTACCAATAGGCAAGAACAAATCTACAATCCACCTTATAGGATTATTGAAAGATTTGATTTACTGAAAATGGGCTAGTTATAAAACAATATTAGATATTCTACATAAATTTTCTATGTGTGCTGTTCATTCACTTTAGCATCCACAGAATGGCCAAAGGCTATTTTATGTGTTAAAAAAAAAAAAAAAAAAAAAAAAAAGAATCATCACAAGGACGAGGACTATATACATTTTACACTACCACCTCACGTTTCTAAACACTGCATTGAATATGATTAGGCTCCAATTGCCCCAACCACAATGACTATTAACAGAGCTAATCAAGAAATAACACATCACCTGCTAGATTTCTGTTTCAAGGCTGATGATATATCCAGTGTAAGCTTTACCCACTGGAAACATATTTAGTATTGTCTCCTCTGGGGAGTAGAAACCTTACTCCATAAGGCTATGAATATATGACACTGTTATTTTCTCTCAAGGGAGTACAAACATAGGGCATTTTATATTGTTTTCTTTCTACACTTTATCCTAGGATGTTTTTCAAAAATTATTTTGTGGACATGTAGTATAATATGTGGGAGGGCAGGTTTCACATACACCAAAGCACAAGACGACTGTGGATGTCAATAGTTAACTTTCAGTTTTCTTATTTCAGTATAGAATTTAAACTGAATTTTGAAAATTGGGCTAGTGTATGATATGTATTAGATACTTGTATCAAACCCTGGTCATTAACCTTCTGCAGCAAAAGGTTTAACAACTAAGCCATCTCTCAGCCCCATCCTAGCATTCTAAATTTAAATTATGAACTATGGTTAGAGGGTACCGAGTTCCGTAAGTCACTCATCACTTAGTTTGTTTCTTGTCAGGTTTTTGTCATGGCAATGAAAAAATGTAATTAATATACTAGCTGTGCTAGTCACTGCCCAATGATCAATGAACAAAGGGGCTCATTGTTAGGGACAGAGAGATTGAGGTTACTCACAGACTCAACTATATAGCCTTTGACTCCTCATGGCAGAACTGGTGAATACCAAATTTATAAGCACAAACACTAAACTTCTGATATTGCCTCATTCTTCAACGTGACTAATCAGTTAACCGAGTAGCAGGACGATTATGTTGGACTACATCTACTGTGGGCAGAAAAGCAGTTTTCCCTTACTGTGATATTCTTACCCTGGATATGAATTTACCTTTTCTACATGGGGTTTTTTGGCTCAATTATTGTCTATAGAATTTTTAAAAATGCCTTAGCTGACATCGTATTCCACACAGCATAGGCTCTGTTTTCAAAAACTTACTGTGAAGCCAGCAAAGCACAGTATGTGTTTCTGGGACTCACCGCTCTTACTGTGTTTCCCATCACTCAAGCATATGGCTTGAAAAAAAGCAAAATTGCCTATTGAAGATGCAGTTGCAAAGACAAGTAGTTGCCAATATCTTGTAGACTTGGGACAACACTCTCAAAAAGGCAGTGCATATTTTACTCAAGTGTCCAATATATGAATCATTTCATCTATTTTTGGGATTTATAGGTCTAAAATTAAAGAGGCAGGAATGGTTAAGATACTAGTGACCACCACTCCCAGTTGCCCACTGGCAAAATCATATATGCGTATGAAGAACTGTAATAGAGGTAAGAAAAAGGTAATTAGAAGTTTCCCATAGTTGGCTGCTACCATTTAGTAATAAGTTATTATAAAATAGACAGCACACAAATTTCAATGCACAGACTGGAAACCACCAAGTGTTGGAGAAGAGCAAGCCTCAAGACAACATTTCTAAGCAGCAAACTGTCCCAAGGGTTTCAGTGTAGAATATATTACCTCAGAAATTATTTTGTTTTCAAAATCATGAACAAATATAACTGCCTAGAACTAGGGAACATCTTCATGGTGGCAACATGATCAAGGTCTTTACAGTGAATTAAAATCTAAAAAATCTTTTCATATTATCCTTTTTGTAAGAAAAAGATTAATTTCTTAAGAAAATAACGAGGACATATTCATGATTTTCAGAATATTACTTTGTGATATATGTAGATGTGACTTAATTCTATTGAGTAATTTATCTGCTCTCAACTTTAAATTGGTCTGGATGCTGCATGTCAGGAGAATAAGCTCTAAAGCAATTAAATGCATTAATATTTATTTCTCATGATACTCTTAGGAGAATTTAATAATAATCCTGCTGAGTCCATTCTCATACCCAGAGGTTATTTGTTTGTTTGAATTTTAAATGGATGAACTGCTATAGCCTTGGGCTTATAGCACTTGCATTTGATTAAAAACCCATGAAAATACTCAATACCCATGACAGTAGCATATGGTGCCATTCTATATTTGTGTTAGCAGATATTCTTTTACAAGCATCAGAAATCTCACTTTAAAAAAATTAACTACAATGAAAGATAAATTGGTGAGGTGATAGCTAAATTTATTAGCTTGACTACATTACATACACCAAAACATCACAACACAAAATATCTAAAAGCATGCACAATTATCTTTATCATTTAGAGACGGATAAATGCATCAAAAATAATAACGGCCATGGTCAGTGGTACAAATAAGCAGAAAGCTGTCCAGCCTCTGATTTTGACTTCACTGAAGGGCAGCACAATGCCAGAGACATAACTCTTTTCCATCACTTTGCTTTAGCTTCAAGAATGTTAACTTCACCTAAAATTGTTCTTACAAGTTTCAAATTCAAGGGCAATATTCTTCTTTCAGATAGGAAAGAAAGTTAATTTTCAAAACCTTCCAAATTAGAAGACACTTCTAATTGGACCAAGGAAACATTGTGTTAATTTTATGGAGCCAAACTGAAGTAAATATAATAAATTTCCCCAATGTTTATAAATGATTGCCATAAGCACATTATTTCACAAAATAACCTGGTATATTTATATTTTAAGGTTCTCATATAATTTCACAGTACTAAAATCTGATAGCTTTAGGTATGCCCTATGAATTATTGACCACAGAGTACAAATCATTTGATCTCTGCATATTTCAAATGTACTCCCATTAGAGGTGTATCCTTTGTGTGTGAGATAGCCCACACATGCACATTTAAAGGCCAGAGATCATCATTGGATAGTTCCCTCTCTATGTTAATTTTTGATTGGTTGGTTTCTCACTGACCTCCTGTAGCTGAGAAAATGGCTAGACCGGTTGAAAGGTGAATCTCCAGAATCTTTTTCTGTCTCTCCACATTAGAATTTTAGGTCTGGTGTCTCAAGCCTAGCACTCCTACATGGGTGCTAATGGTCTAAACTCAGCCCTCAAGTTCGCACGGCCAACACTTTACCCATTCAGCCCGTTCCTCACCCCATTTCTTATCTACCTATACATTTTTTTCTATCTGTTCGCAAAAATAGGACACCCATGAATATAATATCCTGAAAAATGTTTAAATTTTAAAATTTTAGGGGATACAATGTTATAAAACGAAAGGAAAACTCTACCCAAATAAAATTTAGTGCATTTTCCATTACCATAAGAACAAACTAAAAACAATGTTGTTTTATATAGAAAGGAAGAGAAAATATTTTGGCTTTTGTTTTCTTTGAAATGACCATTAATAATGATAATATTGAAAACTAATTATTTTCAGGATGATTACTGTAACTTGTATTTTATAGTAAACATATATTTTATACATAAAAGAAGGGGAAATATTTTGTTTTTTGTCTTCCTTTGAAATGGCCATTAATATTGGTAATACTGAAAAATAATTATTTTCAGGCTGATCACCTTTCCTTGTATTTTACAGTAAACACTTTTATTCTAAATTCAGTCATAAGAACTTTCACACTAATGTTGTAAGGATCTAGAGAAAACTACCTATAAAATATTTTTCCAAAAGAAATTAAAACAATACATTAACTACAGTGCTAAGACAATTCAAGTAGAAACCAAAAAGAGAGCAACTGTGCTCTTACAAAATTATGTGCTGCTTTCTTATAACCATGTACAAGGTAAATATTAGCATTGTCTTATAGCAGCTCTTATTACTAAAGAACATGAAAGATATCCAATAACAAAATTTTGACTGATGGCTGTCAGTCGTTACCAATATGTTTCTAACAAACCAAGTGCAATCATGAGATTAACTACACAGATTATATCTCAGAAATGCAAATGCCTCCCAAGGCTTCTCCAAGGGCAGGACAGGAATGTTACCCAAGGCAACTACACATGAAAAGGAAGTGCGGTTTGCCGCAGAAAATCTAGGAAGAGATAAATAAAGCTTCGGTTTTATACATTTTCAGGTATTTAGGCACCACATTTTATTTATTCCATTCAAAGGCTTATATAAATAAAATATGGTAAGCATTAGGTATAAAATATGAACACCTTCATTTCCAAATGGATAACTTGGCATTTCCTGGTGACTCTGTTTCTGCAGCCTTGGACAGAAGTCTTCATGCCTCTCGGTTATGTGTTTAGTACACAGTGATTCTAAGATTTTTAATACTGCAGTGTTGTCAACCTGGTATACACTGAGAATGTGTAATTTGGCTAATCTCTCTACACATACTCTCTTAAGAGAGACTTTATTTCTTTTTAAAATACTGTGTAACAAGACATTAGATGTTCACTTTTATACCAAAACATCCAGAGGTACTATTTCTAGAGAAAGCTGAGGTACAGTTGAATACGTATAGTTAGAGGAAAAACAACACGCACAACAACAAAAACAAAAACTACTATTCTTCAGAGGAATGCTACCACTCAAACAAACTTTCCTTCTTGTGTGTGGATTATAATAGAAGGATAAACCTTTGTCAGTAGCTGTTCCATGGTTGATCTCATTACATGCTGTAATATAAAGAGACACAGGAATGTACATAAACCATTTGCATTGGTCTCTCTAGTAACCTGCATTTAGCTAACTTCTACTGAATACATGAAATAATAGAAGATCATACAAAGTCTTAGCATTTTCACAGCTAATAATTCAGATATCGTGAAATTGAGATTGAAATTTCTGAAGTATTTTCATGAGATATCTTATATAGTAAAGAGAAGTGATATGTGAAATTCTGGCAAAGGTGAACCCCTTACAGAAGTATCTAGAATGGGGACAATACTCTGGCCAATGACACAATATCTCTGAAGTTCTCAAACAATGCTGGTGTTTAGTGCTCTAAAACTGGTTTTTTAATGTTCTATGACCCACCCATATCATTATTAACTTATCTGTCATAAAATAAACATGCATTTCCAGTATGTACATCTTGTAAAGGACTTAAATATGCAGTCGCTAAAACAGATGAAGTAATGATGATCAGAGGTTTTTTGGAAGGACAGCCATTATTCTGATTCTGTTCTCCAATTTCCTGCTTATTCCTGTGTCTTGTTAACTTGTTAACTTCTTTCACCTGGCCCAATAGTATTAGAGAAACATACACAGAAGTTCAAGTTCTTGGACACTACTTTGGGTTTAAATATAAATAAGACACAGATTGATTCTAAGTTTGACAGCTATTGCAGAGAAAATTATATGTGGAAAGAAGGCTAATTTAGACATCAAGAGCCACAACTGCCATGTTACCCATGTGTAAATTCCATTTGAGGGATGCCAACAATAAGCATGTAGGTGCTTTTGCATTCAGTGTGTCTACATGCTGAGTTCCTGTACTAATATTTTGTCTTACAGTATAGGCCTTATTCTTAGATTCAGGGATGAAGGATCGTATGGAGTAATATTTTCAAAATGAAGACAAGCAATATTACTAAGTGTAGCACAGAATGGACAACAGAAACTAACACAAAGTCTTGTCAAAATAAATACTTTTGAGATTATTCTCATTGTAAACTATAGTCATAGATGTTTACCAATAGCAATGCCCACGAATGCACTCTGCAGGGTCTAGATTACTTGTCTCTTCAAACTCTACTCTCAAACAAACTCTACTTTTCTACTGCTTGTCTACATTTCCTTCTACCTATGGTTTACACAGGAGTGACCCCACAGAAGAAAACTTGGAGGAAGAAGTCAAAGGAAAAAGAAGTGTTTTATTTCCTTTTTTTTTTTTTTTTTTTTTTTTTTGGTTTTTCAAGACAGGGTTTCTCTGTGTAGCCCTAGCTGTCCTGGAACTCACTCTGTAGACCAGGCTGGCCTCGAACTCAGAAATCCACCTGCCTCTGCCTCCCAAGTGCTGGGATTAAAGGCATGCGCCACCACTGCCTGGCTTTCCCTTTTTCTTAAAGTACTGCTTTTTAAATTGTTGCTCTTGATCCCTCCCTCACTGATACCTTGCAAAGTTTGACTTTCCTTTTGGATATCTTAATTCTGGGATATGTTACCTTTATTTTATTTTACTGTTTGTTTGTTTGTTTGTTTGAGTTCTTGGAATGCCCATCTCTCCATGCTTCCTCCAGTGCCTATATAGATTTTCACTTCATTCTCTGGCACTGTGATGTTTGTCCTACAGAACAATTTATATCCTCTCCTATTTTATGGACTCAGCAGAAAGTCTAAAATTTCTTTCTGGTAAAATCCCTCAGCTTTTGGTAAGTTATTTTAGGCAAGCTTCTTTCATAGCTCCTGGAGTCCCTGAAATACTTGGCCACTGGGGACTAGCACTAGATGAAGGAGCTTCTATTTTATTTTCAGGTATTACCAGATGAAGGAAACGTCTGTATTTTTTGCTAACTTTCTTTATTTTTACTCGCAGATCAGACTACTCCAGCCAGATTTCCACTTCTAAATTATCCTGGCAGATTACAGCCATTACACTAATACTTGACTTAAAATTCCATTTAAGAAGCCATAAGACTGCTCTTGTGTAAATGGCTGACAGCAATATGACATGGGCAAAAATTTGCAGTCCAATGGCAGCAATTGAAAATCACAATGCCAGATGACCTCCTCCATGCAGAAATTTTTTTTGGTGATTTTCATTGGATTTTGTATGCAGCTTCAGTTCAAAGAACAGGACATGTCTGTTTTCCCAGTGAGAATAAAGTCTTCTTACCTGTCTATAAATTCCTTCTAAAGGGAATTGTGTAAGTATCTACACTCTTTTCACATTGGACTTGACGTAGGAAATCAAAGTCCTATACTAATTGTGCCATGAGCTGGTTAACAATTCATGTACTCTGCTTAAGAGTCTCTGGCTGTATTCTGAGCACCGGGTGTTTAAATATGGGATAATAAGTAGAATTAGGGATAGAATGTTGGATTCATTCTGCCACCCACTTAATAGAGTGTCTAAAGAAGAAAGCTTAATGATCTTTTTCCTACCATACCCAGTTGTGCATTGACAGAGGATAAAATGTGGACAGAGGAAGAGGACTAAAAGGAACAGGAACGCTAAATATATAACTGCTCCTATTATCCTACCTACTGAAAGCCAAGCACTCTGCTTCAGGAAAGGTTAACCACAGTCTGTAGGAGCAGTATGCAACACATGTGATTCCATTATCTAAAAATAGAGCTTTTGGAAGAATGCAGAACTAAATTATTTTAATATTTAAGCATGCACTCAGAATCTAAAATCCTGATAACTTCCTCATCACAACAACATAAATCAAGAGCCTATATTTATTATCACATGCTGCAGAGGTAATCCTGCAAAGAAAATAAAAGAGGAAAAAGCAAAAGTCTCAGATCTGGCACATTAAGCAGATATTCACAGCATTTCATCCTCAATAAGAGTTGATGAGCAAGAGAGAACTATCATTTATTAAACTTTGTTGTAACTCAACATCATAAAGAAGACACCAAAACAGAGGTGTAATCTGAACAAATAATGCAACCAAATTTGAACTTACCTACTTAACAACAACAACAAAATTTCTAAAAACCCACTAGGAAAAATAATTCACTAATAAGTTTTTTGAAAGATAAAATCAATACAAAGTTATTTTTAATTAGTGCAAAGTCAATTTTCAGTGAAATATATTGCAGCATTGACATGAAATGAAATATGACCATTATATGTGTATCCTTGAGTAATAAAACTAAATATGACCAATTATTTATAAATGAAAAGTAAGTTATTGTATTAAAAGTTATCTGAAATTTCATAAATCAGGCAATTTTGAATTTTAGCTACTTTGAAATATTAAATGTCTTCTAGGAACATTTCATGTAAAGATTTTTAGCATTCAGTTTATTCTTAAAGATTGTTGACTTTTATGACAATAGCATGAAATAGAATTATAAAGATTGAGAAAGACATTGTTTTATAAAGAAAATAACTATCCAACATGTCTGAAATGGAAGCAAAATAAGCAAAGCTTTTTATTTATACTTAATGAAATTTAAAGTTAGAGTTTTTCTACTTTGTTAATATTAGAGGGATGGAGAAGAATCTTAAAAGTTCCAGACATAGCAAATAGATTGAATGATAAGATGATAATAAAAAAAAAAGTTCCAAAAAAATCATACTGTTACCAGCCTAGATACTTTGATGAGAGCACTTAATTATTAACCATCTTTTCCTGTAGAATGAAAAGAAATACAGAAGGCCCCATGGTGCTAGAAATATTCTTATACCTGCTGACCAATTGTCTTGCAGGGCATCTTAAAGTACATCTGATGAATCAACATAGTAGAGAGCACTAACCTTCTCAAGCTCATTTTGTTGTCACATTTACCAATATTTCCCACAATAATGATCAAGCAAAGCATTCCTTGCTTGCTATAAGCAATGTATAAAAATGTGTGTAGCCAATAGTAACAAAAAATCTGAGGTGACAAAAGAAGTCATTATGCATGAGCTGGAGTTACTTTTACACTCAGTGGCCATCTGCAATGGATGAAGTCATTGATTAAGTAATCAATAGATTCATTGGCAAGAAGGCCTATGCTCACCCAAAGTTCTATGAAAAATAAAGTTCAATTCTAACAAACACAAATAAAAATATGGTGCAGAAAAATCAGAAGATGTATCAGCTTTGGTTAATAGTTTTAAAAATGACATGTAACAAAATGACTCTCAAAGTTTGTAGACAATCTTCAACATCCTGTATAATTTTTTTTTAAAGAAATTGCTCTGAGGAAGCTGAAAAAAAACAGAAAGTAGATGACCATTTGATCGTGTGCATGAACAAACTTTGTCCTGGCTTGCTGGAAGTTTCTCTCTTTCACCTCTCACCTCACCCTCCTTTATTCTATTTTTCTGCAGGATTGCTATGATCATAGTATTTTTTTAAAAATTTGCTTTGTTTTGCAAAAAGTCAACCAAAATAACATTAGATTCCACCTTTATTTAATGCCTTCTATATATCAAACATTTGAGCTAAAGATGATAAGAAAGTTTACAGATGAGTGGTTGCAGCTCCTGTGAATATCAGATGTAATGTCACAGTCAGAAGACTGAGTGTGTGAACATACTCTCCATTGCTTAAAGTGGGAATATAATATAGTGAACTGGTCGAGCTTAATAACCAATGAAAATTAGATTAACACAGCATTTTGAGTTCCTTCTTAGTGCAGAATTTCTACCACTGTGGTTCACATTAATCATTTAATTCTTCAAGTTATATTATTTCCTTTATGTATAGATGGTGTTTGGGTTCAGAAAGATTAATTCAATTGTATAGCTAATGACTGGTGAGGTAAATATTTACTCTCAGGTATATATATTTCCAAATCTTACATTTTCTCTTTTATTAATATATGTAAAGACATGTGTTAAAGGCAAGTGGAAAATGTTCTCAGTGCTTTGTGAAGACATTTGATCTTGGAACTAGAAATCAAACTAGAAAAATGTTGAAAAGGGAAGTATGTGGAGAGGAGACAGAGACAATTAGAAAATAAGAGTGGCAGCCACCAAAGGACAAGCGTGCTTGTATGGTGGCTGCTTTTTCAGACCCCTTTTCTTTGTGTTTGCTTTACAAATTTTCAAATATGCAGCATGTGGGCATTGATAACACCTACCAGTCCACTCCAACCAATAAAGACTACCAATCGCTCAAACTACTTACAGTTGAAATTTTCTTCAGAGAATTTTTTTTTACTCTTTCAAATTAGATTTAATTATTATTTTGTGTGGAAAAAACCATGCTCTGTGGAGCTTGTGTGGAGATCACAAGACAATATGTCACAGAGCAGTCTCTCTTTCTTCCATGTGGAATCCAGGGATGGGACTCAGGCAACAATGACCATCTCTACATTATTATCTCCCAAGACCCATTGGTCGGATTTCTTATATTTTCGTTTTCTGTTACTGAGGTTTGAAACTAAGGTCCCATGCATACTAAACAAGTGCTTGACGAGCCAGCTATGTCTCCAATCCCTCTCCAGAGAATCCTTTATGTGTTCAAAGTTAAGGATATTTTCTTTTCTCTCTAAAAGAGAAGAGAGTTTCAAAGCAAAGGAAACACAAATCAATAGGACAGGGGAGAAAACAGACCACCAAGTGAGATGGAATTAGGAACTTGGTGGTTTGAAGCATTCAATTACTGAGGATAAACAATACAGATTAGAGACAAGTGAAGTTGGACAAGAAAAGAAATTTTCAAGAGTATTTACACAAGGAATATGTACACAGGTTGTTCTGTTTCCAACTAAGGCAGCTCAGCTTCTAAGATCCCTCACTTCAGCTGTTTCTTTTAGCAGTCTTGAGATAAATTTCAGGAGTCTGGTCACATCTCATAAAATTTGCAAGAGTTGCTTAATGGAACTTAAATGAGATCCATATACTCTTCCATTCACATTTGTTCTTGATAATAAGAACTCTCTTGTCAAACCAGGAATTTTTGCAACAGCTTGGGTTATAACTGGGATCTAGGAAGATGGAGATTAGCTAACAATATTTTTATAAATTTCATAGAGTGTTCTCCATAATTTTCAGATATTTCTTTTTAAAGTATCTATCACCTATCTATCTATCTAACTATCTATCTATCTAATCTATTTGGTGTATGTGTGTGTGTGTGTGTGTGTGTGTGTGTGTGTGTGTGTGTGTGTGCGCGCGCGCACGCACGCGCACGCTCACATACCATGGTCCGTATATTCAGGTCAGAAGACAACTTGCTCCTGTGATTTCTTCTTCCACTATGTGAGTGCCAACAATCAAAGTCAAGCTGTCACGCTTGGCAGCAATCCCTTTTACACAGTGAGCCATCATCGTTTCAGGCCTGCTTATTTCTTTGAATAGCAATTAGTGAGATTATTTGTAGTTTTCTTGATGCTATAATTATCCCCAGTATATCCAAACACCTTAATATGATAACTTAATTTTTTATCTAATATTATGTTTTTTATATTGTTTGGTTATGTTTAGGGAAAACATTGCCTTCATTACTCACAAAATCTGGAAACAAAAAAGAGCCAAGCTTCTTGCATGGAGATGCTGACATTTGACTTGGAGACAGTGAACATATTGAAAAAAATCAGTACAGCAAAAATGATTCACCATAGAATATTTACAACTAAACATTGAGAATGGGACGATCTAATTACCTATATTATAACTCACTATAGAAAGCTTAGTTTATCAGCTCCATTTCTTCTGTATTCAGGTGGAATGTCTCTAAAAATCAAAAGATTACTATATACTGGAAGCAGCCCAGATGTTCCTCAGACAAGAATGGATACAAAATAATGTGGCTCATTTACACAATTGAATACTATTCAGCTATTAAAAATGAGGACATCATGAATTTTGTAGACAAATGTATGGAACTAGAAAATATCATCCTAAGTGATGTAAGCCAAACCCAAAGAGACATGAATGGTATGAACCCACTGATAAGTGAATATTAGTTGAAAAGTATAGAATACTCATGCTACAACTCATAGACCCAAAAAAGTTAAACAAAAAGGAAGACCCAAGTGAGGATTCTTCAATCCCACTTACAATGGAGGGACAAAATAATCATAAGAGGTAGAGAGAGGGAGAGACCTGGGTGGGAGAGCAGAGGGTGCAGGAAAAAGGGGGGCAGGATCAGGTGTGGGTGGAGATAGAATATATGGAAATATGCAGCTGCTAGGAGTGGAGCTGGTGATGAGAGAAACCTCTAGAAAATCCCAGAGACCTGCGATGTGAGAGGCCCCCAGAATTCAATGTGGGAGACCTTGGCTGAAATGCCCAACAGTGGGGAGATGGAACCTGAAGAGACCACCTCCAGTAGATAGATAGCCGCCCCACCCACTGGAGAGATGGGGACACCAACTCACCTTCAAAATATTTGACCAAGAATTGTTCCTGTCCAAAAGAAATTCAGGGGCAAAAGAGACTGAAAGAAAGGCCATCCAATGACTGGTCTAACTTCAGATACATCCCAGGGGCGAGCACCAACCCTGACACTATTTATGATGCCATGCTGTCCTTGCAGACAGGAGCCTAGCATGGCTGTCCTCTGAGAGGCTCTACCAGCAGCTGACTGAGACAGACATACATACAGCCAATCACTGGATTAAGGTAAAGGACCCCAGGGAAGAGTTTGGGGAAAGACTGAAGGAGCCAAAAGGGATGACAACCCTATAGGAAGACCAACAGAATCAACTAACCCAGACCCCTGGGAGCTGACAGAGACTTAGCCACCAACCAAAGAGAATACATGGACCAGTCTGAGCCCCAGACTATATGTAGCAGAGGACTGCCTTGTCTGGTTTCAGTGGGAGAGAATGAGACTAACCCTGTAGTGACTTGATACCCCAGGGAAGTGAGAAGACCAGTTATGGAGGGAGCACCCTATCAAAGGCAAAGGGGAGAGGGTGAAGAACTCTGGAGCAAGGACCAGAAAGGGGGGGGGAGCAACATTCGGGATGGAAACAAATTTTGAAAATTAAAAAAAAAAAAAAAAAGATTCCTAACTGTCAGTTCTTGAATTGGTATCCATTCATGTTGGGAGCCATTGGGAGCACAAGCTTAGCTTCTGGCCTCACTTATTGTGTAGTTTTTGGTCCCCAGAGATTGCTTCAATACCAGGAAGTGTTTTCCTCAGAAGTGGCCCACCAAGGAATGTGCCGATAGCGGAAGTTGGGCAGGCGGTTTCCACGCCCTAATTCCTTGCCCCAGCTTCCTCATTTTTTCTTCCTCTTTTGATTCTTTTCTTCCTCCTTTTGCTGATGCTTTATAAGCGGCAGCTTGCTAGAAATAAAATAGACCTTGACATATCTCTGCTTGGTCTCGCTCCTTTTTCTCGCCCGTTTCTCTTACAGGTTAGGGTTCTCCTCGACCACCGCGAATAACTAGGTCCCGCGGGTTGGGACAAGTGGCGCCCAGACGTGGGGCTCGAGGTATGGACCCTCTCCAGACGGACCCCTACCCAGAAAGAGAGTCGCTGCAGCCCCTTGATTATTGCGAGACGCCTTTCACCGCTCATGAAAGTTAACCGTCTCTGGTGAGTGTTTCCGTCCGTCTCATTTAGAAATGGGCCATATGTTGTCTAAGGAATTGGTCTTTATAAAGGATGTCAAGACCGCCCTCAGGGAGAGAGGAGTTAGAGTTAAGAAAAAAGATCTAGTTAAGTTCTTTCTTTTTGTTGATGATGTTTGCCCATGGTTCTTAGTAGATGGACCCAAAATCCATCGAAAGAAATGGCAAAAGGTAGGAAGAGATTTAAATGCAAAGTTAAAAGAAGAGGGACCCGATGCCATCCCCACGACAGTGTTTCCTTATTGGGGATTAATTAGGGACATTGTGGAGGCTGCTTCAGATGACCCAGACAAACAACACCTCTTGTCAGTCGCGGAGTCTTGCCTATGTCCTTTGTCCCGCGCTGGTTCTTTGGTTTCACTTTCTCCCGCGGAAAAGCCGCCCTCACGATCTCCCTCCGTGATAATAGATATGCCCATTTCTTCCAAAGAGCCCCTTTACCCGGCCTTACCTAAAGAAGAGGCCCCCATTGCCGCCCCTCTACATTGCCCTGTTCTTGCCAAGGCAAAATTAATTCCCCCCAATGATCCTTTAGATCTGGGAGATGCGGCCTCCCTGGAGGAGGAAGCGGCTCAATATCATAACTCGGATTGGCCACCCATTTTGGGGGAGCCCATATCCTGTCCTCCTCCATACGCCACACAGACTTGTGCTCCTGCCCTTGAGGCCTCGGCACCCTCCCTTACTAATCCCGCTCTCATGGAGACGAAAAATCAGCTCTTGAGTCAAGTCAAGGAATTAAGAGAAGTCCTTGATTTACAGAGGCAATTTGCCCAACTTTCTACAGAGTTGTCCTCTCTGCAACAGTCTTTGCAGGACACCGTCCTCTCCCCACCCAAAATTTTAAACGAGATTTCACCAAAGACCAAAGATAAAAAATCCACAAAATATTAAAATTTGACTTTCCCCATTTTGACTCGCTCTTCAAAAGCAGCCTCTGTTGAAGAGCCCCCTTCATCCTCTAAAAATCCTCCCTCTGATGGTTCCCAGGCAGAATCAGACAGTGAAGATGAGAGTGAGAATGAAAATGTAAGAGAGAACGATAGAGAGCCGGTGCCACCGCCCGCCACTCCGCGCGACTTTCATAAGTTACATTTTAAAAATCTAAAAGATCTCCATAGCGCGGTCAAGACATATGGTCCTAATGCACCCTTTACCCTCTCAGCCCTTGAGGCAGTGTCCTGCGGCGGCTACTTAACCCCGGCAGAATGGATTAGGGTGGTCCAGGCTGTCTTAACCCGAGGACAATTTTTGAATTGGAAGTCTGATTTTCTTGATCACTGCCAATCCCTTGCTGCTGTTAATTCGAAGAATTTACACTCTCCCACTAGAAATTGGACCTTTGATAAACTTAGTGGACAAGGGAGATATGCTTCTGAGGAACTTCAGCGGCGCTTCCCTATGGGACTTTTAGCCCAGACCGCCAATGCCGCTTTTGCAGCCTGGCGCGCTCTCCCTAATTCGGGATCCCCATTTGCCCCCCTTACCAAGATTTTGCAAGGAAGCCAAGAAGATTATAGTGATTTTGTCAGCCGCCTACTGGAGGCTGCAGAGAGAACCCTTGGATATGAGGCCAATGATAATAAACTTGTTAAGCAACTGGCTTATGAAAATGCTAATGCGGCCTGCCGAGGGGTGTTGAGAGGCAGGACTAGAGATAAGAACCTTGACGAAATGATTCGCATGTGTAGGGATGTCGATCCGATCTCCAACAAAATGACTCAGGCTGTACATCTAGCCATTGGAGCCGCCATCCAGGCCACAAGCCCCTCTCAAAATTTGCCTAAGACTTGCTTTAAATACAATCAGCCCGGGCATTTTGCCCGAAATTGTCCTTCCATGACTCCCTCGGGAGGGAGACCCATTACCCGTCCAGCTCAACCTGCCACCCTCTGTCCTAGATGTAGAAGAGGCAAACACTGGGCCAATTCTTGCCGTTCTACCACGGACATCAATGGCCAGCAGCTGCCTCCTCTTCAGGGAAACGGGCAGAGGGGTCAGCCCCGGGCCCCTCAACCCATCCCAATTGTTCAGGCCTCGGGGAACAGCCTATCGCCCCCAAAACTTCCCTCCTTCAAGCCACCTCAGGGAGCGCAGGATTGGACTTGTGTGCCTCCACCTCAGCAATATTAAAACCTGAGGATGGAGTACAGATTCTCTCTACCGGTGTTTATGGGCCGCCACCAGCTGGTACCTATTTTTTAATCTTGGGGTGTGCTTCTACCACGCTCAAAGGCTTACAGGTTCATCCTTCTTTGGTAGATAATGACTATACTGGAGAAATAAAGATCTTAGTTTCCTCTACACAGGGCCCCTTAACCATCAGGGAGGGACAACGCCTGGCTCAAGCCTTACCTTTACCCTTGAATACTTCCCAACCTGCCATTTCAGGACGGAGGGGGACAACATCTCCAGGTTCCTCCGACACCTACTGGGTTCAAAATATGACCAAAGAACGTCCTACTCTTAATTTAAAAATACAGGGCAAGGTTTTTAGAGGCATTCTGGACTCTGGAGCAGACTCCACAGTGATATCCCAATCTTTTTGGCCCCTACAAGCCTCAATGACTCATTTACAAGGAATAGGACAGTCAAAAAATACCCTCCAAAGTTCTCAACTTCTAACTTGGGAGGATAAAGAAGGGAACCAGGGCACAATGCAGCCCTTTGTGGTCCCTGGTTTACCTGTTAATTTATGGGGCAGAGATATCCTCTCACAGATGGGAGTTTTTATGTGTAGCCCTAATACTGTAGTTGCCCAACAAATGTTGTCACAAGGTTACCTCCCTGGACAAGGCCTAGGAAGGGAGAGTCAAGGCCATTCCTCACCTATAATAGCTAAACCAAGGTCAGGACGGTCAGGCTTAGGATTTTCAGACCATTTTTTATAAGGGCCATTGCTCCTCCTGCATACCAGGCAGATAAGATAACTTGGAAAGACGATTCCCCTGTCTGGATTGGTCAATGGCCCCTCCCTTCTAAAAAATTGGCCGCAGCCATAGAGTTAGTGCAGGAACAACTAGCTGCGGGACATATTGAACCCTCCACCTCCCCTTGGAACACTCCCATTTTTGTAATCCAAAAGAAAACAGGTAAATGGTGCTTACTTCATGACCTTAGGACTGTAAACAAGACCATGATGCCAATGGGAGCCCTACAACCCGGCCTTCCCTCTCCAGTTGCTATTCCTCGAGGATTTTTCAGAATTGTTATTGATCTTAAAGATTGCTTCTTTTCAATTCCCCTGCATCCTGAGGATTGCAAACGATTTGCCTTTAGTCTTCCTGTTGTTAATTGTATAGGTCCTTCACCCCGCTTTCAATGGCGTGTGCTTCCTCAAGGGATGGCAAATATTCCCACCCTATGTCAAAAATATGTTGCACAATTTATAGATCCATTTAGAATAAAATATCCTAATCTTTACATTGTACATTTTATGGATGACATTTTGATAGCAGGACCAAATGAACAACAATTACAGCTAATTTGCCAGGATCTTATCCTGAGATTACAAAAACAAGGCCTTTATGTTTCACCAGAAAAGGTTCAAACTTGTCCTCCACAATTATTTTTAGGCTTTGAATTATTTCCAAACAAAATATTGACTCAAAAAGTTCAAATTAGGACTGACTCCTTTTGCTCTCTTAATGATTTTCAACGGCTGCTGGGGGACATCAACTGGCTCCGGCCTTACCTAAAGTTGACAACAGGAGAACTTAGGCCTTTGTTTGATATTTTAAAAGGGGATCCAGATCCAACATCACCCTGAAAATTGACAATGGAGGACAAAAGGCTCTTATGAAGGTTAACCAGGCTATAGCTAATCAACAGGTTGGATATTTTTTGCCCTCCCAACTTTTTTGGTTCCTTATTTTTCATACTCCCTTTTCCCCCACGGGCTTGTTTTGGCAACAAAATCCATTGTATTGGGTCCATCTACTTGCCTCGCCTACAAAGGTTTTAGCTACTTATCCCTTTTTGGTTGCGTCCCTGATCCAGCTAGGCCGAGAATACTCTTTAAAGTTATTTGGTAAAGAACCCAATATAATTGTTGTACCCTACACCGCCTCTCAGGTTCAATGGCTTATTAATAATGATGATGATTGGATGATTAGTTGTGTTTCATATTCTGGTTCGATTGATAATCATTACCCTGCCGATAAATTGATACAGTTTTTACAAAGGACTCCCATGGTTTTTCCCTCAAGGACTAAGACTAAACCATTAGTGGGGGCCATTTTGGCCTTCTCAGATGGGTCTTCCACAGGTCTGGCAGCCTTTATTATTGATGGTCAGGTTTTTCAAAAGAAGACAAAATATTTGTCAGCACAGCTTGTTGAATTAGTTGCTGTTATTCAGGTTTTTAGGCTTTTAAAAGATAAATCCTTTAATTTATATACTGATAGTGCCTATGTTGCCACATCAGTTCCATTGTTAGAAACAGTTCCTTATATACGACCTAATACCAATGCATCACCCTTGTTTG
>CM052702.1:41008333-41041946 GCA_028551405.1 Uromys caudimaculatus | reverse complement strand
TACCCCTTCATAATTCAGAAATGAGCCCCTTGCTACGGAGGGCTGCCTGTCCAATGGTCCAGCATACAGGCACGTGATTTGACACGTGGGTATCCGAGAGATGCGAGACTAAAGTACTGCAAGGGAAGGAGGGTCCGGGCACGACCCGATAATTGCTGGCTTCCCTGAAGGGCATGCCCAAATGCATAGGGGTTGCCATCCCAGAACCCCTCCTCCAGCAAAAGATGGCAGTCACCATGGAGGTTTGGGCCCCTACCCTCACTCTCGGATTAAATCCCAACCCTGCTCAGGCAGGGTCACAATGCTCATTTTATAAAGAAAGGGAGGAGATGTTGGGAGCCATTGGGAGCACAAGCTTAGCTTCTGGCCTCACTTATTGTGTAGTTTTTGGTCCCCAGAGATTGCTTCAATACCAGGAAGTGTTTTCCTCAGAAGTGGCCCACCAAGGAATGTGCCGATAGCGGAAGTTGGGCGGGCAGTTTCCACGCCCTAATTCCTTGCCCCAGCTTCCTCATTTTTTCTTCCTCTTTTGATTCTTTTCTTCCTCCTTTTGCTGATGCTTTATAAGCGGCAGCTTGCTAGAAATAAAATAGACCTTGACAAATCTCTGCTTGGTCTCGCTCCTTTTTCTCGCCCGTTTCTCTTACAGGTTAGGGTTCTCCTCGACCACCGTGAATAACTAGGTCCCGCGGGTCAGGAAACATTCACAATGAAGTTTTAAGGACAGTTCATTTGTTATCATGTGACCTTGATTGACTCTCAAATGTTGAGGTTGTTCAGCACTGGGATTCATAGGCCAGGGTACCAGAAGCTTACACCCATGGCGTAAGTACTGGGAGGCAGATATAAGATAAATGAGCATTGATTGGAGGGTAGCTCCACTGGACAAGTGCTGGTCTAACATGCATCAAGTTCTGGGCATCTCTAGCCCTCTATTCCACTGATCTACCTGCCTGTCACTGTACCAATACCATGCAGTTTTTATCACTACTGCTCTATAGTACAGCTTGAGGTCAGGGATGCTGATTCCCTAAGAAGTTCTTTCATTGTTGAGTATAGTTTTTGCTATCCTGTTTTTTTGTTATTCCAAATGAATTTGAGAATTGCTCTTTCTAAGTCTATGAAGAATTGAGTTGGAATTTTGATGGGTATTGCATTGAATCTGTAGATTGCTTTCGGCAAGATGGCCATTTTTACTATATTAATCCTGTCAACCTGAGAGCATGGGAGATCTTTCCATCCTAATTTCTGAGGGAGAACAAACAACATTTTCATAAGAAAGTATCAAAAGGGATAAGACTGGATGCAGGCTTTTGTAAAACTGAGAGAGTAATGTAAGTGGCCAAGGGCCTTCCTGGAAGCAGGATGCAGGCACTATGGTATCTCCGCTGTGAGTGTAGTATTCAAATAAGTAAGTGTAGTATACAAATACAGGTATTTAAGGATTGCATGAGGACATATAAAACTTCCACAACAGATATCAGTTGAGTAGGACTAAGTGCAGGACTTAGGTTTTGAAACTCCTAATTAAGTACCACGTGATTAAACTTATCACTCACTGTCAATTCATTTTATGCAGAACTTTACTTCTATTCTACAGACTTTTAAACAGTCATCTATAAAAGAGGCAAGTCTTAAAAAGAGTAATTGATTAAACATAAAATTATAGCTTTACATTGTTAATGTAGCTATAAAATAAGAATTTTTTCATTACAAATAGCTATATAGGAGCAAGCATCCACTTTTGTTTGTATTTGAGGCCCCTTGGTACTGGTTTACATCTGAGGTTGATTCACATTATCAAAGCATAGAGCTTGAGATGTCATGGGTTTAATTGGGAAAGCTACAGATATGGTTTGCAGAATGGTCATCATGTGTTCCTCAAATTACATTTATCCCCACAGAGTCATGCCCTTGCATTTTTTTCTCTAAGAAGCTTCTTAGTGCAGAGGATACTGGTGGGAAGGGGCTGCTCAGTGGCCAGCCACAAATGCATGTCTTTATCAACTCCCTCCAAGGCTCAGGGAACACCATGGAAGACATGGAAAAATGTGAGTTCAATGACTGAATGCAGTGTTGTGGGTTGACTTGATCCTGACCATGGTGTTAAATTCATAGCAGCTGCCATGATGAGCAAATGATTGGGCCCTGCTACAGTCTTTCAAGGAGAGGGCATGGGCTGGAACCAGAGAGAGCAGTAGGTAATGGCTGCATGGGAAATGAGAGAATATTCCTTCAGTTGTGTAGACTGTTAAGATACCCATGTACCTGTAAAGGACACCTCATCCATCCACATGTAAGGAACCCTATACAATGCATTGGATTTACAAGAGGGGGAAACTACATAAAAATAGTAGGGAGCAGGAGAGGAGCTGATTGCAAAGAGGAAGAATTCAGAATAGAAGGGAGATTAGAAAGTATGGCAGATGACTATAATAAATCACACCATATACTTGTATGCATATGTCATGAAACCTGCTATTATATACAATTAATATATGCTACTAAAATATCTAAAAATATTTTAAATTAAAAATGTTTAAATTCGTACTATCTGGCAAACTAATCAGAGTGTGTTATGTTTTTCAAAAATCAAATTCAGTTTTATTAAAGTATAATGAACTTGCAAAAGATAAATACATTGAAGGGGTCATTGTAATTTGATTTACTAAACATTAGGACATGCATACTACATAAACCAAACTATCATCAAGATTCACATAATTTGTTTTGCATAAATCAGGTAAAGATTCTTTAGTGTTTTTGTAACTTTCAAATGATCAGTATATTACCACAGATAACATAATGTTAAATCCGCAACACTCAATTATCGTACAACTGAAAGTTTGTGTCTTTTCACTTTCCCACCTCTATCTCCTGACAATCATTATTCAGCTCTGTTTCTAAGTTCGCTTCTTTTGGATCTACTTGCAAGTCTTTGTCTATCTGTAGTACTTGACTTAGTCTACTGTCATTCCTGTTGCGAGGGGCAATTAACAGTCCCTTGCACATGTGTATAAATAATATATACAAATATACATGCCACATTTCTTTATCTATTCATCTATTCACAGAGAGCAAGTTTGACTATTCTGAATAATGTTTCAAAAAACTTATAATATAGCTTTCTCTTTGTCACACTGCCCTTAATTGCTGTGGTTGTATGCACAATAAGAACGTAGATTATGAGGTACTTCTGGATTTTGTTGCTGTTGTTGTCTATTTGCTTTCCTTTGCTTTATCCCATTTTTGTCAGCACTTCTCATGTGTCCTTTGTGCACGTGTGCTATTGAGATACATGTGATAATTATTTTAGAGAGACAATAACCATTTCACAGATATCTGGCTTACAAATATTTCTCCCTACACCATGTTTCTCTTTGTTCTTTGTTTATGTCCTTTGTGGTGGAGAAGCTTCTTAGTTTGATATAATCCTATGTGTCTATTTTTGCTCCTAATTCTGTTCCTTTGGTGTCACAAACACACACAAAAACAAATCATTGCCAAGTCCAATAGAGTTGAGCTTTTTTCCTATTTTCTTTTAAGGAGTTTTATCATGTCAAGTCTTACATTTAAGTCTTTAATTCAATTCAATATTATTGTATTTAGTCTACACAATCACTTGAGCCAATTTTTGATAATGACAGAGCAAGGATGAGTGGAAGAGGGAAAAACTGGCACTTACTTATTTCTCTTGAAAGTCCTGAGTCCATTGTGGAAAAGGAATCCATACACTATTTTGCTGTTATTTAAGATATAGCTTGCCCATTAACAAGATTCACAACCTTCTTTAGCACAGTTACTTGTAATGTAAGGCGTCACAAGTTGTCTTTGGAACAAGAAAATATGTAATACACAGATTATACCCATCTAATATTGTTCAGTTTGGACATTATCTTCTGTGCTTAACATTCTATCTCACAGAAAGATACATTATTTTTCTACTTTTTAAACTCTTTAACTTGGTTTTAACTTAATATTTCTTTTGAATAGACTGTTTTAAAATATTTTTTATATATTTGTAATTATGTGGTTATGAGCAATTACATATATGTGTGTGTTATTTGGTATTCATGTCATATGTCAAATATAATATGTATTATATATATAATTTATAACATATATATCATATATAATACATTATTTGGCATTTATATATTTTATAAATATGATTAAATATATCATAAACACACATATACATACATATATATGTGTGTGTGTGTGTGTGTGTGTATGTGTGTGTGTGTGTGTGTGATTAGAACAAGTGCTGTAGACCAAGAAATGATACACATTTTAAAAGACCCACAGTAGCTCAGGATGATATGAAGAACAGCCTACCATTAAAGAGATATTAGGAAAACCAACTTTTACCAGGCCAGTAAACACTGAAGCACTGTGTTTCTACTGGTCTTGCCAAGTTTAAAGATGATCTTCTTTTACTAGCAACAAATAAACCACAACACATTTGTCATATTAAAGTGTATCTCTTCTTAGTTCTGTATACTGACATGTGATTGACAGAGTTGTGGAGCTGGGGCCCACAGGACTCTTTAGTAGTAAATAAGATCTTTTCAAAGCCCCCCCCCACTCCTCCTCCTTCCTCTCCTCTTCCTCATACTTGTCATCCCTATACTCCTCCCTATTCTCATTCCCTTCCTTTCCTAGACTTTAGATCCAATTCATAGCCTCGAATTTGCTACACCACTGACTTAAAATAGAAGCTCTAGTAGACAATAGCATTTCTAACATAATCTCAGAATCTAGTAAAAACATCTACATTTTCAATATAATAAATTGAGTACCCTTCTGTCCTGGTTGAGGTTTTGTCAACTTGATACTAGTTGGAATTATCTGGGAAGAATAACCTCAATTGAGAAAACCAAATTGCCTATTGACATGTTTATAGAGCATTCTTTTGATTGCTAAGTGATGTAGGAGAGGCCATCTTACTGGAGTTAGTGCCATCCTTTGGCAGGGCATCATCAAGTATAAAAGAAACAATCTAATGGGAAAGTGAAAGTGAACCAACCTTTTCCCCAACTTATTCTTCATCATCTTTTTTATACCACATCATCAGAAAGCAAATTAGGACATCTCTTCAAGTGAATAATATCAGGGATATTATACTACATTAAACAAATATTACATCTAAAGAAAGTAATATTACATTAATAGACATAGAAGCAGAATCCCAATGTAGGAGTTAGAGAAAGGACTGATGGAGCTGAAGGGGTTTGCAACCCCACAGAAAGAACAACAATATCAACCAACCAGAACCCCCAGAGGTCCCAGGAATTAGGCCACCAACCAAGGAGTCCACATGGCTGCAGATGCATATGTAGCAGAAGATGGCCTTGTTAGGCATCAATGGGAGGAGAGGTCCTTTGTCCTATGAAGGCTTGATAGATGCCCCAGTGTAGGGGAATTCGAGGGTGGGGAGAAAGGAGTTGGTGTGTGGGTGGAGAAACACCCTCATAGAAGCGGGCGAGGGGGATGGTATAGGGGGTTTCCAGGAGAGGGGTAACCGGAAAAGGGGATAACATTTGAAGTGTAAATAAAGAAAATATCCAATCATATATATATATCATAATGTAAAAAAAAGAATTTATTTGTTGCTGTTTGATTTTTACTTAGATTAACTTTTTACCCAAAAATCACTTATAGAAGTAGACAATTTAAAAAGTGTTAATAATTGCCTGTTTTTAAAACAAAATCAGGAAACCTGCTGCCCATGCAATTCCAGAAAGCAACCAAACCCTATCACATACCATGTTGCCTGCAGATCTCTAAAACATGAAGCCTGACTTGTCTCCCACCTTATAGTTTATAAAACACACACACACACACACACGCACACACAGACACACACACACACACACACACAGAGTTTAAACAAAATCAAACAGAAGTAGTTTTTAAGCCTGGTGATGCAAGGCTGTTGTTTTCCTACTCTCCATTTTAAGATCTGACTCTCTGCCTCCACAGGGAGCATTCTTCTCAACCTACCAATACTGACCTGTTGGGTGGGTCTGGGGCATCATTCCAAATTTTGAGGTCATACTGAATCTATTCTCCTGTCCACTTACTTATTTGGCACATTTGTCTTCTTAATCATGCTTAATAAAGATGAGTCTGAAAACAAATCAATGGCATAATTATGTTGGGAGAAAATGCTTCATCTGCTAATGGAGAAATCACTAAAAGTAATAATTATTTTGTGTTGAAATTGGTGTAGAAAATGTTACAATATCATATCAACAAATAAAAAATGGCTTGAGATGAGTGTAGGTTGTGGAGGAAGAAGTTCACTAAAAATCAGGGATAGAATCCTCTAGAGCTGAATGAGGGCAATCACAGCACAGTAGAAAAGAAGAGCCATCAGAGATCTCTGTTTACATCAGTGTATATACGCAACACTCTCAATGGCTATCCAGAATCAGTGAAATTTGGTAAAGAATCTTTACTTCTCTTTTAACTACCCACTTTTCATGTTTGTGCCACAGTTTATTTGTTGTTTGTTTTTTTTTAAAGAACAAAAACAAAAAAAATGAGTTCATGAACTCATGAATATCACAAAAGAGAAGAGGTTGTGAATTGTCACAAACCAAACAATGAAGAGTGGGAGAGAAAGGAAATGATAACTCCAGATAAAATCAAATCACATATTTAGAGAAAGAGTTGCCAGTCACATGAAACAGAGTAGAACATTGTGTAGAAAGATTTGCCCTATACTACTGGTTTCTTTGTGTAAGAGTTGACACTGTGTTAATTTTTTTTTTTTAAATCCAAAACAGCCCCAAAAAAGTGGAAATGGAAATAGGATGAGGATTAGTAAGAGAAGTCTGAAGATCTAAGATTCTTTAAAGTTATTACCGCATACATAGATTTGATGAAAAGCCAATTAATTGTCCTCAGCAGCATCGGAAAGTTATGGCATTGTAAGGACTGCTGTTGGGAAAACATTCTATGAGTAGACATATATCAGTAGTTGTGGAAGTCATTCTCTGCCAGCCCTTGCATCAGAAAAAGATAGCATTCACAACTGTGTGGGTCTAGACAAAGGACTTTGGGAAATGTCATGAGTCACTATGTTGAGGCACCACTCAAAGTCAACTTAATGAGAATTAAGAAGAATAAGTATTTACTAGAAGCTACCTGTGCCCTCGGTGATAGATTTCATCAGTGTATGGTTGCAATGATTGTCTCTGTAGGGCAGCTGCTGGATCCTAGATCTTACTTCAGAGTGGCCCCATGTAAAATGAGTGAACCGGTCTATAAAAACCCAACACTGTTGTGTACGATATACAATTGGTAGAGGTGAGACTGCTGGAAAAGGGAAATATCATATGTATCTATCCTCTTCCCTACCCAGGCATCCTTCATCTTCCTTCCACTCTTAATGATAACCAAATGGCTCCTTCTGAGAAATGAAATTGTCTCAGCATCTGCTTCCTACAGAATGCAAACTGCAACATTTATCAGTAGGGATGTTAGCCAGTAATCATTTTGTAGGATGTTACTTGTAGCAGATTGGGACAAAAAAAAAATGAAATAAAGAAATTTATGTTTGTTTTGTGGGTTTCTCCTCCTCCTCCTCCTCCTCCTCCTCCTCCTCCTCCTCCTCCTCCTCCTCCTCCTCTTCCTCCTCCGTCTCTTCCTCCTTCTTCTTCTTTGAGTTCCAAGGTGCCTAGAAAGAACTTTTTTGTTATCACATAAATTCCAGCACTTTGATCACTTCCTTATATTTGAAATTTTGTTTGAAAATGTAATGTCATTTTTCTTTTATTTATTTATTTATTTTATTTTATTTTTAATACTTTATTTACATTTCCAATGTCTCCTCTTTGGAAACCCATATCCTTTCCCCCCTCCCCGCCTCTATGAGGGAATTCCACCTCCCACCCACCCGCCCACCCATTCCCATATTCCTTGACATTCCCCTTTACTGGGTCCTCTGACACCCTCAGGCCCAAGGGCCTCTCCTCTCTCCCTGATGGCCAATGAGGCCATCCTCTGCCACATATGTGGTCCGAACCATGGGCCCATAGATGTGTATTCTTTGGTTGGTGGTCCTAACTCCAGGATGACCGGGGGGTGGGGGGGTCAGGCCCATTGATGCTGTTGCTCCATCCTTGGGGCTGCAACAATAAAAAAATATTGTATTCATTTTCATGCTTATCTGCTTAGAGTTCTGGATACAAACCTGTGTTCCAAGTTTCCCTAGGTCTCCATTTTCATCTTGATTTTTTTTTTTCTCGGCTGGTTATATAAAGTTTAAAAGATTAAGATGGAGAATAGTTTGCCTATTTTCATCATGCAATATTTATCACAATCTCTCCCAAAAATTCAAATCTCTTTATTCCATGTTAGTTCATTATTTAACTATTGTTTCAAAAATCATGAAATGTTTTCTGCATGACTTGAATCTAATTCAAATTTTATTTTGGACATGGCTACATTTCAGTCCAGGAAATTCTTTCACATTTAATTCTAAATCTATTTATTATTTGACTTTTTTATTTATAACAGGCATATTCACTTTAACTTTTTAAACCAAGTTTGTAATAATAATAAAATTGTTGAAATGGTGTTAAAACATCAAAATGTGATGTTTTCTGTGACATTCTTGATTAATATTATTTTTTAAATCTTTAAAATTGCCATTTATAGAACAGACTATTACAACTTTTTATGAGTGAAGAAAGTAAAACCAGCCAAAGAAACTTCACAGATGTAACTTGAAAATATGACAGTATGCCACCAAAAGGACAATATGGTTGAACATAAGACAGCTTCAGGGAAGAACATTAGTTTCACAGTAGATACTTTCATGTTATCTGGTATTATTAATGATATCTGCTGCACACAGGTGTGCCTATATACAGGGCACTGGGAGAGTGTCGGAAGTTCCACATAGAAGATAAATCTCTAAATCCATTGTGAAAGCCCTTTTTTATTGTTTAAGTTGGATAATTTTCCTGGGGAAAATTATCTTGTGGAAACAATAGACATGATTTAATTTAAGTCACATCTGCAAAAGTCAATACCATTTCTATTATGAAATACTATTTAGAATTGACTGAGTTTATAAAACAGTATGAAGTACAAGAAAAAAAAGTACTCCTGGAAAATTCATCTACAAGATCTGAATTAGTGCCTAAATATTGTCTTTGGACCCTTGACAATTATATAAAGAGAAAACCATATGGTGAATTCATTAAAAAGCTTTCATGACATGTATTATAGATATTAAATACATCTCCAAACCTAATTCTGTTTAACTGTCACGGCAATCATCTAAGACAATATATAAGGCTTAAACTTCCCATATGTTGTGGGTGAATGCTCTGACCTCCACCCAAGCTCCTATGGCTATGGAGGTTATGTGATATTTCCATCAGGGAAGAGTTCACAGTCTTGGGCAAGAGTCAGAATAGGTCCTCAGCTCCCTCTCCTCCTTGGCTTCCTAATAGAAACTTATGAGGAAAATTTCAGGTCACAGACTGGGAATAAATGTCACTCTGGAACAAGAACAGCTTTGGAGATCAATGGGCTTAGAGCAAATGTCCAGTCATCCCGAGTAAGCTAAATCACTCATTGTTGTTTACTTAACAAAGTGAAGTCTCACTTATTATGTTCATGCTTTTGTATCTTTCACAGAAATCTGCCCTCAAAGTTAAGAACATATGAATCACAGAAATGTGGCCACATATATTTTCTAAGCAGTTGTAAAAAAAAATCCCTTAACCAAAAATGAGACCTTTAAATGCTGAGAAACCAAATAAATATAAATCAAGTGAAAGGAATAGAACAATGTCAAGTGGAGGTGATAAGGACACAAACGAATTGTACTATCAAGAAAACATGTAAAGCTATAAAAGCTCAGAGGAATGCATCAGTCTGCAGAGGTTAGCACAAATCAATAATTATCCCCATACAAGGAAGACTGACTAGGGGGAAATTGAAAGGGAACTTTTAGAATGGATTTTAAGGAACGCTCACTCTATTAAAATGGTGTTTTTAGAACAATCTATTTACCACAGGAAACTGTGAAAATGCCATCATCAGGACAAGGAAGGATTGGACTCGCAGGACCAGAAAAGCAAGTGCTAGAAGGCACATTAGTGAGAACTGAAGACAGCAGTCTCCTGTTGTTTATTTTTTTCTCCATAGTTTACAGGGAGTCTTCTCTGTCCTTGACTAAAAGAGCAAATGTTGAGAGATGTAGGATTGCACCCAGGTGACTGAGCTGATTCCATATGCCCTACACAGTGAATGTGCTTAGCTCATTCGAATACCACAGAGAATCACAGGCTTTGTGGTTGTTTTTATAGCAAAAAGGCTTTTTCTTTCTATAAAATATAAAATTATAAGGATGTAATGACATGCATTCCAATGTGATGAGTTTCCGAAGAAACACTTTCAATTATCTTTCAAGGTTAAATAGATTTATTTTTCTGTGGACATACAGGTTCTGTTCATGAAAACTATAATTAATTGCAACAGACATTTTGTAAGTTGTTAACCAATCTAAACCAGGCTAATTCTCTACAGTATAATTATTGTTATTGTTATCACTATACTATAGATTTACTCAGTAGATCAATAGAATAAACTGTTAATTTTTAAATTGGACACTATACAGTTTCTGATTTTCTTAGATTTTCTTAAATCTTGATATTTCATATAATTAAAGTATTGAATAGGCAGAACAAAATCAGAATTACTGTATCCACTTATTGGAAATTTTATCTATAATAATACAAGTAGCACGGTAATGGCAAAAAGAATGGGGAAATTGAGATGGCACATGAGCATTCACAAATGTATTATCAGATACTTTTGAAATTGTGAAAGATAGGCCTTTGAATAAAAGAAGATATTTCCTAAAAAGTATAGTAGGCAGCACAATATCACAGAAAAACCTCTGATCTTTCTGCTCACCCTTTAGGATGTTTGCTACAGCAGTTTTGGCTTTCTCCTCTGTGTGAGGATGCTTCCTATGTGAGTGCTACAACTCCATCAACTTCCTTTTAATACACTATGCCTAATGCTAAGCAATGTCTGTAAAAGTATTCCATGTGTTACCATAGTGATGTTTTCTTCCTGTGCTAGTGCCTCATACAGACTGTCTCCTCAGAAGAATAGTTCGTATCATTTCCTCCCAACAGTATATTTATCTCTTTAATTTTTATCTAACTCCTTCTGCTTTCCATACCTTTGACTTAAGGGTACTTTTTAATAATTGACAAACGTTACTTTGGCCTGAGTCTAAGTCCAAATATTAACCTTTGTTTTTTCTTCTACCTTAAAATAATAGTAAAAAAAAAAAAATGTTCAACAGATACATGAAATTCCTTACAACCATCAATAACTCCAACTTTGCCCTTTTCTGGACTCCATGGTTAACTTTATTCAGCTACACAGACATACACAGATACACACACACACACACACACACACACACACACACACACACACACACACACCAAAATTATTTTTTAAACCTTAAAAACAATACAACCTTCCTATTTGTGTTCAATGGGTATTTCTAGCTTTAGTACCTAAATAGGTCCTGGTCTACTGTAAGAGAGCACACATCTGGCAATTAGTTAGAACAAAAATCAAAGTTATCATGTAAGGGATTAAATCTCCTGACTATTCTGACTCCACTGATCTGACTCTGTTCTTAAAGACTTATCCCCAGTCTATTGTAAATAACTTTAAAAAGTATTATGCATTGCAATTCAAAAGTCTTACCATTTTCAGAGCACTCTGTACTCAAGAACTTCTATCCAATGAGCATTTTTATTGATTTATTCAAGATTGACGCAAGGTAAATTAGCACTTACTGATCTCTCAATAAACTGCAAGTACATGTGAATATTAAGATAATCCTGTGAAGTGAAAATTAATCACATTTATGCTAGAGAAAATAATTTCCAGAAGTTCATACAAATAGGGACAGAGCATGGACTCTATATTACTGTTTCTCCAAAATATTTACTAGGTAGTTGTGCTGCTCGCTAAAACAGAATACTGTGGGCATAGGTGTGAACTACAAGTCATGTTTTCCTCAAGGAAATGTCATTATAGTTCAACAAGAGTTTAGAAAATCTCTAATCTTGGTGACGAAGCCGTGTACTAAGCTGTTCAGACAGTGTCACATTCTGAGGCTTAGCTGAGAACCCCCGTTGCACTGCTCTCTGTCATGGAGTCCAGCATGGCGTTTCCCTTCTGATTGTGTCCTTCTTCAGAATCTATTAAAAACTTAACTTACATCATGAGAACGTCCCTTCTAGGTCATCATCACCATCAGAAATTGATGAAAAATATACCATCTTCTGCTTTCTGCAGGAGATATTTAATATAGCCACAGATAAGTGTGAAGTAGAATAAGATTTGAATCTGAGCTCCTGCTATTGGTCTGTTACTTTCTACCAAACTGCTTCGTGTCACTTGTCATAGAATAATAAATTAAATTTTAGTGATAGAGCAAGCCTGCTTTCATGGTTTTAGAAATAAAAATTCCCAACACTGTGTTTTTTAAGTGTGCACAATAGGCACTCTCATAATCAAATTGCTTCTGGGTGAATGCTTCCACTAGTGTTTATGAACCTAAGGCTCAGTCACAGGACTCACTGCTTGGCAGCCATTTGTATGGCACAAGAACACCTCAGCTGGAAAATAAGTCTTAATGGCTTGGGCTGATAAGTCCAAGTGATTTAAACATTGCCACTTGGCTGCTCATCTTTAAAGGCCATAGTAATAACAGCAGCACCTACAATGATTGCTTGTCAAAGAGAACAGAATTATTAAATTTTTGGTCTCTTAATTATGATTTGATTTTTATTATTTATATTATTTTTTGAGATTGTAATGTAATTAGATTGTTTATCTCTTTTCTTTTGTTTCCCCTAACACCCCCCCCCATATACACCTCCTTCCTCTCTTCCAAATCTATGGCCTCTTCGTTCATTAATTGTTGTTACATGCAAATATGTATGTGGACTTGTTAGTATGACTGTCTATTATCAATTTCTATTGTAACTGGATGTTAAATTTGAATCAGAATTTGATACTGCAAATCAGTGATCCACTTTTAACTCACTCTATTAAGAGCTGTAAGAAAAAACCCAGATAAGCTAAATGAATTTCCCACCATCAAAGTTTCATTGCGGAAAATGTTACATGAAAATGTGTGCTGACAGATTTTATAGCCATATTTTATTTGCTGCAATTAACTTATTTTGTTAGTATTGGATTATACATATATATTTAAAAATCAGTTTCATGATAATATATCAGCATTTATTTGTTTCACTTAGATATTTTTACAACAGCCAAGGCATTAAAATAACTATAGTTTTGGTTAATGTATGAGTTGAAAATAATACACAATGAAATAGGAGAAGACTGATCCACATAAAATGAAAAATTTCTACCAGTTACACCAAATTGGATGAATCTGGAGAAAATTCTGCTAATTGAAATGTTCCAGATACAAAAAAATACAAATTCTTATGATCTAATTAAAATCTGTATGTAAAATAATCAAATTATAGGGATAAGTAAGGAAATAATAGCCACTAGAACTTATGAAATGAAGGAAAAATAGAAATACTGGCCAAAAGGAACACAAATTGAATTGAAAGCTAAACTCTGAGGACTCTGACATACAACATATAGCAAGATGGTTATAGTTATATATCCATCATATGATATATGCTTAAACTAATATCCATCAACTAATATATGCTTAAATTTAATTTTACATTTTTTCACTCAACACACACACACAAACTTTAACTAGCAGAGGGGAGGTGATGGCTGTATAGACTACATTGAATGGTGGTTGCTTATATAATCACATCAACTTCTAAAAACAATAGTCTTATGTGGATACATTGAGACACTATGTGGAGAACACAAAGATCTTGGAAGGAGGGTACGTTTTTGTTCAGCCTCATAGCCTCAATTTCTGTCTAAGAAAATGAAAAACTGCAACAAAATTGAAGTGGTCGTAGTACAGCAGAGAAAAGGATGCGTGGAGATTCATTTTTTAAAGAAGGTCCTCAATTCCATCTTAAGTGATTCAAAAATCACTCTTCTATTTTAATGAGCAACTGGACAACTGTAAGTAGGTGTGTAAAAATATTTGCATTCTAAATAAACCCCTCTCATTTCAAAAAATAAGAATGCATGGGGAACATTAGATAAACACACTTGGTAATAATTGTTCACAGCAATCACAGCCAGGCAGAATAACAACCAGAGAGATGGTAGGTGATGTCCTTCAACAGTTCTCAGACAGAAGGGCTAGTACTGAAAAGACAAATAACAAGAAAGATTAGGTCCCATTGAATTAGAGATGTGTGATTACTATATTTTACAAATTGTGCATCTATAACTTGTGAGTAACAGTAGAGAGAGAGTGTGTGTGTATACTGATTCCATAGAGGTAGAAACAAAAGGCAGAAATTAAATGTATACAAAATCAAATTTGAAAGGAACCAAGGGAGAAGAACTGATAATGAATAAAGGTATCAATATATGTGAAACAGGTCTGGGATATAGACTGTGGAGGCAGGGAGGAAGAGAGGGGGTGGGGATAGATAGATATCAGTATGAAACAAGTTGTGCTGAGAAAAGTGGCTAGAGGAGAGTAAGGTTGAACTTCAAATATTATTTTGAGAAATTTGGGATCATTTTCTACAATCATTGGGAAATAAATGAACGCCTCAAATGGATATGATAGTTGCTATAAATTATAAATGAATCAATCTATTATAAAGCATTGGTAATGATTACAGTAAGAGACAATGTTTGGAATCAGTAAATGAAAAGACTAGGAGGAAATGACCACCTGAATAATGGCGAATGCTTGTGTCAGGAAACTGCACTCTAGGCTAATGACTTTGAATTGGAGGAACTTCTGCTTCCTAGGGGACTTCTAGCAGTCACCAGAGGCATTTTAGCCACTACTGCTACAGAAATAGAGGGTAGTGAATATGAATGTTGTTTTCTATGCAGCATAAATGACTGCTCCCAATAGCAATGAATTGTCCAGATCCCCGGGTCAGCATGGGAATGAAGGCTCAGTCAGAGACATTGGCCCTATTAAATGATAGACATTCACTTGCCCTTATAAGAGCCTCTACTAGATTGTAGACAAAAAAGTGTGTAGAGAATTAATAGGAGAAGACTGATCAGCAGAAGGAGATCCAGCAACTTAGCACAGAGCATTGAAAATTCACTGAAAATGCATCTCACAGCACTGGATATTGAAGAGTACTGTGTTCCTGTGCTTCCTCTCTCTCTAAGGAGTGATATTTATAGTATTACTATAGGGGACTTTAGGAAACATATTTGATGACGATGATGATGATGATGATGATGATGAGGAGGAGGAGGAGGAGGAGGAGGAGGAGGAGGAGGAGGAGGAGGAGGAGGAAATTTTTTGTTTACATCCCAAGCGATGTTCTCCCTCTTGGTTCCTCCCTCACAGAGTCTCTCCCCCTTCCCCATCCTGCTCTGAGAAAGTGGAGCCCCTCCACTGGTATCTCCCTACTCTGGCACCTCAAGTCTCAGCCTGATTTAGGCATATCCTTTCCACTAAGGCCAGACAAGACAACCATGAAGACTGAGCTGACTGACTGCTATATATGTGCCCTGGGCTTTCTTCCAGCCTGTGCATTCCCTTTGGTTGGTGGCTCAGATTCTGAGAGTTCTCAGGGGTTGGGGTTTGTTGACTCTTTTGATCTTCTTGTGGGGTTTTCTTCTACTTCAGGTCCTTAAATACTTCCCTATCTCTTCCATAAGTGTCCCTGACCTTCATTTAATATTTGCCTATGGGTATCTGAATGTATTTCAGTATGCTGCTGTGTAGAGCCTCTCAGAGGACAGTTATGCTAGGATTCTGTCTGCAAGCATAACAGAGCATCATTAATAATGTCAGCGATTGGTGCTCATCCATGAGATGGGTTTCGAGTTGGGCTGCTTATTAGTTGACCTTTTCTTCAGTCTCTGCAATATCCTTGCATTTATTTTTTAGACAGGTAAGTTTGGGGTCCAAAGTTTTGTGGGTGAGTTGGTGTACTTATCCCTGCACTGGCTACAGGAGATGACCTCTTCAGGTTCCATGCCCTCAGTGTTAAGCATCTCAGTTAAGGTAACTAGAATTGACTCCTGAGCCTCTATTTAGGTCTCTGGGACTTTCTACATATACCACAACCCCCACCTTTGGCAGCTGCAGATTTCCATTTCCTCTCCTGGCTTTCTATGCCTCTCTCCTGTCCCCCTGAACCTGATCTTGCCTCCCATTCTCCTCCTGCCTCTCCCAAACATCCCCTTCCCCCTTTCTGCCTCCTATGATTGTGTCCCCTTCTAAGAGGGGCTCAAGCATCCTTGTGTGGGCCTTTCTTCTTTCTTAACTTCTTTGGGTCTGTGGGGTGTATCATGGGTAATCTGTACTTTCTGGCTAATATCCACTCATCAGTGACTACATACCATGTATACTCTTTTGGGTCTGAATTACCTCACTCAGAATGGCATTTTCTAGTTCGATCCATTTGCCTGCAAAATTCATGATGTCCTTGCTTTTAATAACAAAATAACATTCCATTATGTAAATGTACCACATTTTCTGTATCCATTCTTTGGTGAGGGATCTCTGGCTTATTTCCAGTTTCTCACTATTAAAAATAAAGCTGTTATGTCTTTGAGGGTATGGTGGAGCATCTTTTTGGTATATGACCAGGAGTGGTATAGCTGAGTATTGAGGTAGCTTGATTCTCAATTTTCTGGGAAAAAGCCATATCAATATTCAAATGGCTACACATATTTAAGCTGCCATCAGCAATAGAGGAGTATCTCCCTTGTTCCACATCCTTGACAGTATGAGCGGTCACTTGTGTCTTTAATCTTAGCTATTCCTACAGGTGCAGTGGTTATTATAATTATTATTATTATTATTTCCCTTTTGGTTAAGGATATTGAACATTTTTTTTGAGTGCTTCTCAGTCATTAGAGATTCCTCTGCTGAGAATTCTGTTTAGTTCTGTACCCAATTTTTTGTTGGATTATTTGACTTGATCTCTAGTTTTGAGTTCTTTATGTATTTTGTATACCAGCTCTTTGTCAGATGTGAAGCTGGTGAAGATCTTTTCCCATTCTGTAGGCTTCCATTTTACCCTTTTAAGGGAGTCCTTGCCTTACAGAAGATTTTTTAGTTTCATAAGATCCTGTTAATTAATTGTTGATTTTCTTGCCTGAACCACTGGTGTTCTATTTGGAAAGTTGATTCGTATCCCAAAGCGTTCAAGGCTATTCCCCAAATTTTCTTCTTTCAGATTCAGTGTATCTTGTTTTATGTTGTGGTCTTTGATATACTTAGACTTCAGTTTTGTACAGAGTGAAAGATATGGATCTATTTGTATTGTCATGCATGCAGATATCCAGTTAGTCCAGCACTATTTGTTGAAGATGCTTTCTTTGTTTCACTGTATATATCTAGCTTCTTTATCAAAAATAAGTTGTCCATAGATATATGGATTTGTGTCTTTGTTTTCAATTTGATTGCATAGACACCCTGTTTGTTTTTATGACAATACCATGCATTTTAAATTACTATTGCTCTGTCATACAGTTTGAAGCAGGGATGGTGATAACACAGATGTTCTTTTATTTTACAGGACTGTTTAGTTATATGGACTTTTTTGTTTTTCATATGAAGTTGAGTATTGGTCTTTCAAGATCTGTAAAAAATTGTGTTCGAATTTTTCTGTTAATTTCATTGAATTTGTAGATTGCTTTTGATAAATGGGATCTCATGAAACTGCAAAGGTTTTGTAAGGCAAAGAAAACACATTCTTAAATATTTGTATTCCTAAAGCTCCCCTTATAAACAGTTTTCAATATTTCATCATACAATAGTTTCTAGTCTACAAACAAAGGTGACATTATTTATTGGGTTTTCTAGGTGTATATATTCTAGAACAATAAACTTTAAAGTTTCATTTTCTCCAGTCAAGTTTTGTTTTTATAGCTTGATTTTGGATAATTGAAACTGCACATTGCATCCTAAAATTACTCATTCATGTTGATTAGCTAGTTTCAGAAATGTTTAATTGATAAAATATTTCACTCACAACTTCAGCATGTCAGCTACAAAACTATATCAGATAAATTGGATTCTCTTTGGGTGGAGATGGTTTTAGAAAACTACTATAAGTTGGAGAAGTGAAGATAGTAGTTGCTTGGCTGAGGAACACACACACACACAGAGAGAGAGAGAGAGAGAGAGAGAGAGAGAGAGAGAGAGAGAGAGAGAGAGATTATACATGCTTCTTATGGTTTCTCTTTGCTTTTTCCTATTTTGTTTTGTTTCTGTTTTATTTTTAGCATTATTCTTTAGAAACTTGTTTGATTTCTAAAAATAGACAAAAGGTGTGTGGATTTGGATAGGGCGGGAGGAAGGGGATATCTCAAAGGAGTTGCACTAGGCAAAAAATTATATATATATATATATCAAGGAAATTTATATATATTGCAAGAAAATAGCCTGAAGAGTTAGGGGAATGGTTGAAAGAAGGCCATGGCAACTCCATAGGAAGACCAACAATGTCAGCTAACCTGAACCCCTGGGATTTCCCAGAAACTGAGCTACCCCAGCACATATGTAGCAGAGAGCTGCCGCGTCTGACCTCAGTGGAAGAGGATGCACCTAGTCCTACAGAGATGTGATACACCAGGTTTGGAGGATACCCTGGGAGCCCCTTCTCAGAGGCAAAGAAGAGGAGGAGATGGAAGAACTCTATGTGGAGGACCAGGAAGGAGAGCAACATTTGGGATGCAGATAAATAAAATAATCAATTAATAATAAAATAAATGCAAACAATAAAATAATTGGAAAAATATAACAGTTGGCAATCTTAAGAAAATTTAAGTTTCATAATAAAGTAAAAGTAATAAAATGACTACTTCATAGAATCCCTAACCTAGAGTGACAGAGGGCAAATGATTTCAGAATATAAAAATTAAAAACAAACGACAACAACAAGAAAAAGCTTGCTCTAATATATACTACTCGTGGATCTTTGCTGAGTCCCCTAAAGATTTTATTATTGGTTGATTCATGCATAAAATGAGCATTTTAGAGATTAGGAAAGTAAACCATCCTACCATGCAGTGGGAACTTAATTACAGTTTCTTTAAAAAAAAAAAAAAAGAAAGAAAGAAAAAATACTCTCTTTTTCCCAGCATCACTTTGACTTTGTGGCTGGCTACTACCCTCTCAATTGTGGAAGCATAAACTAAATGACAATGGTGACCTTGTGGGTGTTCGATTTTTAAAAATTATGGCATAATAGCAAAAGCATTCATGCCACATAAAAAAATCAATTCCAGGTAGATTAAAAACCTAAATGTGAAAGGCAAAACCATAAAGCTTTTAGGAGATAATGGGGAAGAATATATTAATGTCCTTAGTGGTAAAGGATTTCTTTAACACAACACAAAGAGCAGTAACTAGAAAGAAAAAGATTCATAAATTCAGTGATGTTAAAATTATGGCTATAATTTTGGCTTTTTCAAAAATACCTTTTAAAAAAGTGACAAGTCATAGACAAGAAGAAGCTATTTGTGATGTGTACAGCAAGGGAACAACTTTCATCCAGACCTTTGATGAAGAAGCTACCTGAAAAACACAGACAACTCAATAAAAACAAGGTGAGTGACTTAAGCATTTCACACCTGAGGAAGCCAAACATCCAATGAACATAGAGGAAGCCTGAGTGCTCATCTAAGTGCAGCTGGATAAATTTAACTATGAGGAAATAGAGCTACAAGATTCCCAGGCTTGTGCGAGGGACTGTAAATTGAGATGGAATGTTCAGCACGCTCTGTATCATAACCTGGAAATAGTTATGATGTGTTCTTTCTATTTGGTTCAGAAGGTTTAACTCCCATAGCAAGCAGAAATCCTTATTTGTGAGAGTTGAGGACAAAGCTTAGTTATAGAGTGCTTGTCTAATATGCCATGACTTGGGGGCTGTGCCACAGCATTCTGCCTTCCTCCAAGTAGAAACTTATTTGTTGTAGATTCTAGAATGTTTACAATATAGCCATTCAAAATTGTCAAATACTGGAAACAATGCAAATGTCCAATAGCATCAGAATAGTCATCACAAATAGGTAACATTAATGTACTGATAATATGTTATTATGAACATAAAACAAAAAGCCAAAGACTATAGATACTAAGTATACAAATGGTTCTAAAAATGCAGAAATGGAGCATTGTTTAAGAATGCATAGGTAAATTACAAGACTATGAATGAAGTGAACATATTCATAAGAGAATTATGAGAGATGTCTCCTATCCCTTGTGGTTGCCCTAGGATTTGGAAGGTCAAGACTTAAGCTATTGAAGAGTAGTTGTCACACTAACAGAAGAGTTTTGGCAGCATGCATGGTTCCAAGTTCAGGAGACTGCTCCAGGAATGACTGCCTTGTGAAGCAGTGCCTGCTAAAGCTTCTGCCCTGGCTCCCTTAGAAAAAAATGTGCAGGACATCTCACAGCATGGTCAAGTTTATTAAAGTATCCAATTGAAATGATCCACAAGCACTAAACTATCTGGAAACATGCCTCTCCTATGCAGAAGAGGCATTACTTACTCTGTATGGCAGCCCAAACCTGCAATCCCAGGGGCAGAGATAGAAGGATTTCTTGCTGATTTGGGGCTATCCTGGGCCACAGAGTGAGTCTGAGGCCATCTTGGACTACATAATGAGACCCTACCACAAAACATACAAACAACAAGCAAACACAAAACCAATACCAAACTCTCCCATTGGATCTTTTTATCGCCCTGATATGTGAACATTGAGATTAATAGAATTTCTTTTACTTTTCCAAGAGTTGTTTTACTAAATTGAAACTAACAGAATGTCAAGGACAAATATTAGACTTTATTTTCTGATTTACTGGAGCCATTACTTGGGGAGGGCATTCTTCATCTGCATGTCACTTGTTGTTTTGTTGAAAGGATACACTGAGAAAAAAATGAGAAAAATATAAATTCACCTTGCACTTGTGTACACGGGTTGGACATCTATTAAGTGTTAAACCGCCAGCACACGGTAAGTAAGGATTAAATAAATCTCCCATTTCTAGAGCCTTCTATGATTAAAGAAAAATATATTTTAATAAATTGTTATTTTAGTTTTGATCATTAGTTACTTAACTCTACTTTCAGGGCAAGTTTCTTGAAGCTAAAAATGATGTGTTGGTTACAATAAATAGATAGATAGATAGATAGATAGATAGATAGATAGATAGATAGATAGATAGATAGATATAAATAAAAACCCAAAATAACAAAGCCAGATAGTCCAGGCTGTCAAGTGAGCCCAGGATTCAGCTCTCTTCTCATTGTTTTACGGTTACGTTGATACACATTTCAAAATGTACAATTATTGCCTCTTGGCATCAGTGCTGCACTTAAAGTGGTGATATTTCAAGGAAAACTGAAATGCAAAGGATGCTATGTTGCATTTGCTTAAGGTTCACTCACTCTGGCTTTTACATGACTCGTTAGACATTAGCCTCCCTGTTTTGAAAAGGCCAGGTACATCAGGGTTAGGACGTCAGGCGATCACCATTAGTTTGCACTTTATCACTGCCATGCAGATGCAGAAGGGCCAAATTTATATTTCACAGATAATGGGAGATGTGAAAACGATTTCAGCTCCTGTATAGTCAAAAGTTAAGGGCGAATCAGAGGTTCTGATTTTAAGTTGTTTTTTTTTCTTTTTATCTACCAGTGTCAGCTCAAACTCAATTTTCAATAAGAATTTAATAATTATTGTGAGTACATTAACAAACTTAATTGTCAAGGTGCCTCAGAATTTATTATTAAAAACATAAGTAAATATAAGATGGATTTAAAACTTGCTTCAGATGTTTGCTTTAACCTGGATTTTAAGCAATATTAAATATATTGAATTACTCCTGTGCTGACATCCATTCGTTAACTCAGGCTTATGTTATTCTGGATATGGCTTCAACACTAGATTTCCTCTGCACAGAGTTGTTTCCCATGCCAGAATCTAAGCACATCCGACATGCTGCAAAACCCAAACACTGGCAGTTTATTTGGGCACCGAGCAAGGATTTTATCTCACTTCATTACATCTTATCATACTTTTCATTTTTCATCCCACTCTGGTAGGCTCATCTTCCTTGCTCACTGCCAGCGGCTACCAGTCTGCAATAAGTCTCAGCTGCAAGCCCACTCAGAAAGGACTGAATGAGTGAACAGGAAGTAGAGCGAAGCAGCAGTTTCTGCTCACAGTCTTCATAGCTTTGTTACCATCCCCAGGTGGCTTCCAGAGAGAACACGAATTATGTCAGGGTGCGTAGGTTCCAACTCTGATTTTGGAATGAATCAGTAGAAACATTAATATTTCTAGCATCAATATTTTCGTATTTACAAATCAAAATTTGGACTAGATTACTCTTAGGTACCTTATAATTTGAAATATATATTTTCCAGTCAGTAGGGGACATTAAATTGTAGAATCTTTTCTGAATTATCAAACAAAAAAATAAGAATACTCTTGGAGCTCTCTTCCAAACTCACCTTTATCCATATACAATCACTACAGTGTGAAAGTTTAGATGCCACTTATAGTTTGATCAATGCATTTCATTCCAAGTAGACCTTTGTTTGTTTGTTTGTTTTGTTGGTTTTCCCTTATTTTATTTTACTTTAGTTTTAGTTTGGGGAAGCAGTGTTTCATGTAGACCTGGATAGCCTCTTTTAGCTAAAGATGGAATTGTAATCCTCCTGTCTCTGCTTTCCCAATGCTTAGACCATGGTTGCACACCACCACACTCAGCTTTGTGATGTTTAATTGTTCAGGATATAGGGTAACTCTGATTTCTCTTTAAGAGGAATTTACATGAGATTCACACTTGGACAGAATTCATGAAGCAGATCACTTCTCAGTAGTGGATTGACACCATCTGATTCTTTAAAGGCTTGAATGAAATTATGCATATGAAACATATATGCCATCTTAGGCTGGATGGTTGATCTGCCTTAAGACTGGACTTACTTCATTGGCATGTCTAGTTCTCAGTCCTGAGTAGGGACTGGAACTTTACCACCATCTTTCCCATGT
This sequence comes from Uromys caudimaculatus, assembly GCA_028551405.1. NCBI lineage: Eukaryota > Metazoa > Chordata > Mammalia > Rodentia > Muridae > Uromys > Uromys caudimaculatus. Next base: position 41,018,759 of record CM052702.1, on the reverse strand, counting down.
CTCCAGTTTATAGATGTGTGTATGTACATGTATGTATATACATATGCTGTAAATCTAAGTCTGGGAAGAGATAAAATCAGTAAAATATGTTGCATTGGTTCTGTTTCTCTGGAGAATACTGACTAGTGCACTTCAAGAAACCTGGATCTTAAATTTTTTGGAAACCTGATAATTCCTTATATGATATATATTCCTCATTTCATGAAAACATTTCTGTTTTCCTGTCTAGTCTCTGTTTTACTAAAACAAAGGATGGCTGGCTACCACTTTGCAGGTGTTTCTAGCTCCCTCTTAAGGAAAAGGCATTTAAGAGCAAGACAAGTCAGGGGATGTCTTAGAACTTTGTATTTTGTGAAATGTATGGGAGTATCCACAAAACACTGACTTTACAGTTTAATGGTAGCTGTAGCAAGAAATCTACTATAGTACCACACAGGTAGTGTGCTGCCTCCTGATTTCTACCCAGAAGTCTCTATCTACCTTCTGTGCCAATGATCAAGTGATTGCTTCTCAACTCCAAACTCATTTCTTCCTGAGATTCATTTACTGTTCTTTTCTTAGTCATGTTAGAAAGGTATGTGGCTGGGAGACAATAGGCTTGTGCAAGAGTTGTTCTTCCTTCCTGACTTAGCCTTCTGCCTTTGTCTCCTTGTTTTCCTATGAGGTTTGTAAACACAGACTGCTCTACTGGCAGAGTCTTCTGGCAAAACTGAGGCACATTCCTCATGTCTGTCACTTTAACATAGTGGTCAGCATAACAATGTGTAATGTGTTTATCTCCTCTACTATAATGGTTAGGGAGCACAAGAGTTTGAGTCTCTGCCAGGGATGGGTTACAAAGACTTTCTAAGGTGCTAGAGAGAAAAGGCAGTCAGAAAAATGAGACATAAGATTAGTAAATCAGGACTGATGGAATCTAAACCCCAAGGCGTAAAAACCTAAGAAAGCAGAATTAATAGGAAAAATATTAGAACTCCAGAGAGGAAATAAAATGCTTCCTCAGCTCTGACTTAATCAGCCTAAGGGTTTTATAGTTGTGATTTGTGTCTCTATTTCCTTCTCTAGAAAACTTTTAAATATTTAAAGGCTTACAAGTTCTCCTTTAAGCAGAAAGGTCATGAAAGAGAAGATGAAAGATTAATCTCCCAGTGATTACAAGTTATGGTTTGTGGTCCACATTCTTAGGACAAGACTAGCACCATTTTTCTTAGTGGAGAGGATGGTGTGTAATCTCTCAAAAATCTGAGCTCCATCATCAATGAACTATGTGGTTTGCTCTCAGGAGTCTATACTTCAGAGACCTTCAGAAAGGCGAATTATCAATATGTTCACAGTCAAGTTTAATATATTGACCATTAAGGATGCAATTATATCATTTTAACTTATACTCAATCAGTCCAATTGGACGCATTCCTCAAATTACATGCATCCAAGGTATATAATCAGACTTCCTGCTACCTGTGATTACAGAAGATTTAAAGGTTTCTGATGTTGGCTACATTTCTTAAGGAAAATGCGAAATTGTGAGTGAAATTAAGAGTGAGAACAATGCTTAAAAGTTGGGGCAATTTATCATCATAAAAAACATTTGCCAGTGGCTAGAAGCCATTTTGTTATATCTAGGGAAGAGGTGACTGATATTTAGCTAATAGATGCCAGAAAAATTCTAAATAATGCATCCTCTACACATCACATAAATTATCTGACCCAAAGTATCTATGTGGAAAAAATTTAAAACTATTGCCTGGAGGATGGTTAACAGAGACTAACAAGGTGCAGAATGACACAAATACAGGCCATGAAATTATTTTTGTTCATTGGGAATCCTACAGGCTATGTTTCTAAAAAAAAAAAAAAAAAAAAAAATCTATAGCTGAAATTCCCAAAAGATATTTTGACTTAAATCAAAAGGACACCTTAGTCCTAATTACCAACAGGCTTGATCTATTTAAATACACATGCAAAACTGGAAATGGTGATTATGCAATGTACATAATAAGTACCTTCTATCACCTCTAACCAATTCTTGATCCATTGGCCAAAAGAAGATCATAAAGATTCAAAATGTAGCCTATAATACACTTTGAAGATGACAGTTTGAAAATTTGTCCCCTTTTGCTACTTCTGAAATTCAAAAGGTAGCACAATTATTTTCCCACAGGGAAATATTTTGCACAGCAAATATGTAACTTGAGCTATATGAATAACCTCTTTGCCTGAAACTTCAAATCCAGTTGATAAATTTGTTAGTTTATTGTGATATGACATTCTCTCTACATTATGGTAATATTTAGCTTTATTGTAGAATTTAAGATGACTATTCACTTATAAGAAGATATATATTGGGAACGTATTTGTTCTTTTTAGTTTTATGTTTTATTTTATATAAAAGCATATCCATACAAAAAGATCAGAAATAGGAATAATGATGACTCCTGTGGCCTATCACTTCTCTCAAACATGGACAAATTATAGGACTGGGATGCTAAAATCTTAGTTATTTTCTTTAGTAATAAATCTAGAATTGACTTGAATTTCACACATTTCATAATTTTTAAATGTGGAAAACTATAAGTCAATCTGTGTTTAAAACATTGCTTTAAATGTACCTGAAATTCAAGAACATTTCTGGCTACAACATGTCACTAAAGTCTATGGTCCAAAATATTTCTTAATTTTCTTTATATTCATTTATTCACTTTTTATGTGTATGAGTATTTTGCCTGAGTATGTATAAGTTAACTACTTGCATGCCCAGGGCCCTTCAGAGATTAGAAGTAGGTAGAACTGGAGTTATGAATGATTGTGAACCACCACATGTGTACTAGAGCCCTCCCAGAGTAGCAAGTGTTCTTAACAAGTTAGCCATCACTTCAGCCCCCAAAAGAGCAGAGCTAAGATAGCTACTAAAATGAAGCTTTAAGATTTACTCTTATTAAGTGTGTGTGCACACATATGTGTGTATGTGTGTGTATGTATATGCGTGAGTATGTCAGTAGGCACACACGTGCCCCAGGAGGTCAGTGGCTTAGGATACCCTAGAGTTGGAGTTATAGGCAGTAGTGAGTTGCTGACACTGAAGAACAAGATCAATCCTGTGAAAGAGTAGTATTTACTCTTAACTGTTGAGCTATCTCTCCAGCCCAAAGAATCTTTATTTGCACAGGGGATGTTATGATTGCCTAGTATATCTTTTAGATTTCTTATGTTTTTCAACTAAGGAGAAGGAAAATATACAGATGTCATTTCAAAATTTCACAAGGAAGCCATGCAAGAGGTAATAAAAAGTGCTTATTAAATGGATATTGAAGTGTCACAGCTGAGTCCCCAACCATAAGCTCACACATTTGCTTGTTTCTGTGCTTTGACAGGTCAGGCAAAGCGTTACTGCAAGGCTCTGAGAAATATACTTAGAGTTGTATAACCCTTTAAGAAATGAAAATAAAAGTATGATTCCTGCCCTCAGATAATCCTTTTTAGTTTGATATATAGATTTTCAAGCACATATCAGTTCACAGAGAACAACTTTATTTTTTTAATATAAGAAGTATTAGCCGGGCAGTGGTGGCACATGCCTTTAATCCCAGCACTTGGGAGGCAGAGGCAGCTAGATTTCTGAATACGAGGCCAGCCTGGTCTACAGAGTGAGTTCCAGGACAGCCAGGGCTATACAGAGAAACCCTGTCTCGAAAAACCAAAAAAAAAAAAAAAAAAAAAAAGTATCTTGAATTTGATTTCGCAAAGAGGGAACTTCCCCATCAAGGTTCATAATTTTGTATATATCAAAATATGTTTTTATTAACTATGAGGTTGAGCTCTTTCTCTGAGCTAGGCAATATGTATATATAATTCTTCAGTTTCTGTGCTCTTTTCTGACACTCAAACAGGAAGTATGGGCAGAAATGTCATCACAGAAAAACAATCTGAATATCTGAAAACCATTTAATTTGACGGAACAATAAAATTGGTATTTCTATTAATTGTCAGAATCTATAATAATTCTATAATAACTATGTGAAGTTTCTTCTGAAGGAATGTCAAAGAAGTCCTCTTCAAAGAAGTAGAAATTTCAAATTCATAATCATATTCTCTGATCCCTGCATTTTAGAGCAATTTTAACCTATACTTGTCATCTCTTATAATAGAGGATGAAAGTTACCAAGCAGGTATGTAAAGCCATGGTTATTGCCACAACATACAAGTCTGTTTTTATCAAATATACACACACCAATGATACAGTTTAATTTCTAAATTAAGCATGAAATTTATACTACTACTACTACTACTAATAGGCTAACTATAACAATATGCAGTGAAAATCTTCAGTGAATATACTCCCTCTCTCAACATATGTCATTTTACTCTACTTCCTTTGGGATGTTTGTTGGATTATTCATTGTCAACATGATGAAATGCAATTCAGTGAATCATTCAGCCAATGTTACATAGTTTTAGGCTACATAAAGGCTGCATAAACACAAGCACTGTGATGCTGGACCAGTCCATTTGAAACCTGGCACGACCATTGGGTGACTAGTAGATGAGTAGCTCATATACTTTAAGCACTCTGAACAAAGAAAAAGTTCACTTCCTTGGTGGAACACAGCTTTAGAATTCAAAGTTTCATCTCATTGCTTAAAGTGTTGTGCGACTTGAACGTTATAAATTAATATTTCTGAAAACTGTATTCAGTACCTTCTAACTGTGGTTGTTCATCGGCAAAACCATAGAAAGAAAAACCATAAAAGCAAACACACAAACAATAACACAAGGGTTCATTGTTTGAAAAGTTGTATAATGCATGGTAAAACTCAAAATAAACCACAGATCTATAACTATCTAGGAATATTGTAAGACATTTATTTTATGTTTATGGGTATTTGGCATGCAGCATACATGGGCAACATTTGTAGGCAGTACTGAAGAAGGCTAGAGAAGGTGTTGGATTCCCTAGAGCTGAAGTCACAGACAGTTGTGAGTTGCAAATGTAGGTGCTGGAAGTGTAACCCGGGTGCTTGGCAAAAGTAGGCAGCAATTTTTAATGTTGAGCTTTTCTCCAGCTTCTATTATCTGAGTACTTAATAGGTGTCAAAAACATGCATTGGAGAAGCCAGTCACTTTAAAAAATATTTCCAGGAAAACTTGTTAACAACATGTAGAAGTAAAAATCAGATACCTGTTTCTTACCCTATTCAAAATTGATTCAATATGGATCAAAAATATTAAAAATATATCATGGAGCTTTGAAACTGCAAGGTAAATAGGTCGTGATATAGGCATAGATAAGGATTCTCTGAAAAGAATTCTAGTAGTTTAGGAAATAAGAGCCAGACTTGACAAATGACTTTGAATTAAATTCAAAACCTTCTACAGAACAAAAGAAAGAGCAGTAATCAGGCATCCTTCAGAATAGAAGAAAAATATTTCCAGTTATACATCTCACTGGGCATTGATAAAAAGACAGTAAAGGATTCATAAAATCTATGCTCACAGTTCTCATAAAAAAAATCCCATCAGTAAATTAACTGGGCAGAGAGTTCTTCAAAGAAGAAATACACATGGCCCATACATAAATGAAAAATTGTTCAACATCCTAAGCCACAGAGGAAACAGAAATCAACTACTTTGAGATTCTATCTCACCGCAGTCAAAATGGGTGTCATAAGAGAAAAAAAAATGACAGCACATGCCTGCAAAAATTCAGCCCATACACGGCTGAGATGAAGGTAATTACAGTCACAGAATTTGGAAAATCAATATGAATGTGTTACTTATTAAATAAAAAAATAAATAACACAGTTGTTTTTCCATGTATCCTCCATACCCGTCAGCCAGAGAAACCATCACCGCCATTCACTGATCACTTGCACAATTTAGATTTTGAACTTACATTTCAGTGCAGAGTTTATGATTCTATCTCTCTCTACTAAAAAGAATATCTTTCCCTAAAGTGTCATTAAAGTTCATATATTATTGCTATACATTTCATTTATTTTTATATCATATTGTATCATAAATAGAATGCTATGTGTTCAACCCTTTTCCTGTTGATAAGCACCTTTTTACAGTGTTGTTTTTATAGAGTTTTTTTTATTGTATTGCTGTCATGAACAGCATGGCTACAGCATGCATGTCATCTGCTGTATATAAGAAGCTTTCTTTAGCTTTGGAAGATGGGTTAACATTTTTAGTTGAGAGTCTAAATCTTTGATATCATAAGATATAAACCTATAGAAAGTGTTTCATTATTCTATAACCGTACCAAGAAGGTTATAGTAGATGCAAAGTCTGTGAACTCCAATGCTGCATTTGTTCAAAGTCTGAATATTTTTCCTCAAATATTGATATGAAAAAAGTGCAAAGCAGCGGTCTTGAGCTGTGTTTGAAGCCAGATGGGGGTCGACCATCTTCAGATGCATTTGTTGTCCCCGCCTCCTCCACTGAGAAATGTCTGACTATGCACTTTCCACATTTTCCCTCCCGAGCTCCTTTGGTTTTGGTATTTAACTTATTGATTTACAATTCAGTAACTGATATTCTTCCCCTAGCAATTAGGGTTTTCATTTGACATTATTTTTGATGAACTCAAAATCTAACTTTTAACCTTGTCAAATATTCTCAGAATTTTAAGTGTGTCTCAGATGTCTCGGTAAGTGGGTTCTACTAAGATGTGTACAGTTTTTAGGTCAAAATTCCTCAGTTGTCTTATGTTTCGACAGAGAACTATTCATCTACTTCCATTTGTTGAATCTCCTAACTTCACCTTTTAAGAAGAAAGTTGTATCAAGTTTTCTTGTGTGCATTTGTGGTATATGTAACACATGAGAATGCAGATGTCCCATGCCCATTCATGTGTACATTCATTCTCCATTGTATCAGGAGAGACTTCATAGGCTTTCCCTTCATATTCGGTTGCCCAGTTTTTTATTCCTATAATCACCATTATAACTAATTTACAGTTAAATTCTAATAACCTGAAGAATAAATATAAAGCAATATTTATATAATTAAATACTAAACAGTAGGTTATATAAATTGTAGATACATAAATAAAACATATATAAGCCTTGACAATGTTAGTTTAAAAAGTCTTAAATAGCAAATATAAAATGATTTATTTTACAATAAAAAAGAACTGAAAGCTATACTCTGTTGAAAATTACCACAATTTTTATAAGTTATATAAAAGTTAACTATATAGTCTGTGCCTTCCGACAGAACAGATCAGCAGCTTGTCTGTCCCTCTGAAGACCTGAGAGTCTAAAGTTCTCCCAGGAAATACACTACTCCCAGGGCAATACATAAGAGACCCTCTCAAATAACCATAGCAGCTGGGAACTCCAAGGAGCCCACCAGATGTGGGACCTAAACTCTCAACTCGCACCACACCTCTCTTCCAGTATGTACCTTCCTCCTGGGCAGGCTGGCAACATGACTACTCCTCTGAAGACCCCACAACTGATGATCTCCCAGGAGATCTCCTGCACCCAGATCATTGTCATGCATGCATTTCTGAAAAATCCACAGTCTGAAGGCCTCCCAGAAGTTTTGCTACAGCCAGGGCCACAGGTCTCCCAGGAGACATTCAGAAACCCAGGGACTCAGGAAGTAGGCTCTAGATAGAGACATCTAGGCCAGTTAACACCTGAGATAACCAGATGGTGAGAGGCAAGCACAAGACCATAATAAGTCACAGACGCCAATATGCTTTGATACCATCAGAACCCAGTTCTCCCACCACAACAAGCCCTGGATAACCCTAAACACCTGAAAACCAGGATGCTGACCTAAAACCCTATTTCATGAAGATAATAGAGGCCTTTAAGAATAATATAAATAACTCACTGAAAGAAATACAGTAAAACACAATCCAGCAAGTAAAAAAACTCAACAAAGGAGTCCAAGACCCAAAATTAGAAGTAGAAACAATAAAGAAAACACAAATGGAGGCAACCCAGGAAATGGAAAACTTAGGAAAGAGGTCAGGAGCTACAGATGAAAGCAACAACAACAGAATACAAGGAATAGAAGAAAGAAATAGAATACAAGAAATAGAATAGAGAATCTCAGGAGTAGAAGATACCTTAGAAGATATTGACACAACAGCCAAAGAAAATTCAAAACATAAAAAAACTCCTAACCCAAAACATCCATGAAATCTAGGACACAATGAAAAGACCAAACCTTAGAATAATAGGAATAGAAGAGAGAAAATATCCCCAGCTCAAAGGACCAGAAAATGTCTTCAACAGAATCATAGAAGAAAAAATCCCCCAACCTAAAGAAAGAGATGGCCATAAAGGTACAAGAAGTCTATAGAACACCAAATAGGACCAAAAAAGAAAAGTCTCTCATCATATAATAAAACACTAAATACACAGAACAAAGGAAGACTAATAAAAGCCATAAAGGAAAAAGGTCAAGTAACCTATAAAGGCAGACTTATCAGAATTACACCAGACTTCTCAACAAAGACCCTAAAAGACAGAAGAGGCTGGACAGAGGTCATGCAGACCCAAAGAGGACACAAATGCCAGCCCAGGCTCCTATGTCCAGCAAAACTCTCAATCGCCATAGATGGAGAAACTAAAATTTCCATGACAAAACCAAACTTAAACAATATCTATCTACTAATACAGCCCTACAGAGGATTCTAGAAGGAAAATTCCAACATAAGAAGGGTATCTACATCAAAGAAAAACATGAAATTAATCAACTCCCATCAAAACCAAAAGGAGAGAATCACATGCACATAATGCCACCTACAAAAGCACACTTATCAGGAGCTAACAATCATCTCTATCTCTCTTTAGTATTTCTCAATATCAACAGAATCAATTCTCCAGTAACAAGAAACAAGTTAACAGACTGGATATAGGAACAGGGCCCAGCATTTTGCTCCATACATAAAACACACCTTAATGACTAAGGCAGACACTACCTCAGAGTAAAAGGTAGGGGGAAAACTTCTTCCAAACAAATGATCCCAAGAAACAAGTGGGAGTTGCCATTCTAATATCCAATAAAATAGATTTTCAACCAAAAGTTATCAAAGGAAAAATCCACCAAGATGAAGTCTTGATACTGAACATCTATGCCCCAAATGCAAGGACACCCACATTCATAAAAGAAACTTTACTGAAGCTCAAAACGCACATTGAGCCCCACACAATAGTACTGAGAGACTTTAATACCCCACTCTTACCAGTGGCTAGGTTATTGAAATGGAAGCTAAACAGAGACACAATGAAACTAATAGAGGTTTGGTTATGAACCAAATGGATTTAACACATATACAGAACAATTTACCCTAAAACAACAGAATGTACCTTCTTCTCCATACCTCATGGATCCTTCTTCAAAACTGACCATATGAAAGATGCCTTAACAGATACAAGAATATTGAAATAATCCCATGCATACTATCAGACCCAACAAAGAAAGAGAACTTCAGACCAAATTTGCTTATGAATATTGATGCAAAAATACTCAATAAAATGCTAGCAAACTGAATCTAAGAACATATCAAACCATCATTCACCACTATCAGATAGGTTTCATCCCAGGGATGCAAGGTTGGTTCAATATATGAAAATACATTAATGCAATCGATATATAAATAATCTCAAAGAAAAAAATTACATGACCATCTCACTAGATGATGAAAAAGCATTTGACAAAATACAGCACCACTTCATGTTAAAAGTACTGGAGAGATCAGGAATTCAAGGCCTTTAACTAAATATAATAAAGGCAATATACAGCTAACCAAGAGCCAATACCAAATTAAATGGAGAGGTACTTGAAACAATCTCACTAAAATCAGGGACAAGTCAAGGATGCCCACTCTCCCCGCATCTATCCAATATACTACTTGAAATTCTAGCTAGAGCAATAAGAAAACAGAAGGAGATCAAGGGGATACAATTTGGCAAAGAAGAAGTCAACGCATTTATCACTATTTGCAGATGATATGGTAGTACACATAAGAAACCCCAAAATTTCTACCAGAGAAGTTCTGCAGCTGATAAAAACTTCAGCAAAATGGCTGGATATAAAATTAACTCTAACAAATTAGTAGCATTCCTTTATACAAATGATAAAAAAGCTAAGAAAGAAAATTGGGAAACAACGTCTTTCACAATAGTCACAAATAACATAAAATATCTTGGGGTAACTCCAACCAAGCAAGTGAAAGAACTGTATGACAAGAACTTCAAGCCTCTTGATAAGAAATCAAAGAAGAGCTTAGGAAATGGAGAGAGCTCCCATGCTCATAGATTGGCAGAATTAACATAGTGAAAATGGCCACCCTACCAAAAGTAATCAACAGATTCGATGCAATCCCCATCAAAACTCCAACACAATTCTTTAAAAATATGGAAAGAGCAATTCTCAATTTCATAGGGAACAACAAAAAATCCAG
>CM052702.1:40976361-41008233 GCA_028551405.1 Uromys caudimaculatus | reverse complement strand
CGCATTATGGATTCTCCCCGCCCCTGCCATTTCCCGCCCTAATGTGTTTAAAACATTGTAACATTAAAAGATTTCTTTTGAGCTTGATCGGACCTCGTCTTGCTCCAACACATTCCTTTGTTTCCTGCTTCTTTCCATAATCAATGGCTTCCTTCCACAGCATTTCCACAGCACGGAGTACCCGCTGGCGGGAACTTCGTCCAGGATAGAGAAAACAATTCTTAACATTAGAAGAACTTCTGCAGTAATCATCATCCCTGACTTCAAGCAGTGCTACAGAGCAATAGAGATTAAATCTGCGTGGTACTGGTACGGAGACAAACACCTTGATCAATAGAATAGAGCTGAAGAACTAGAAATAAAACCACACACTTACAATCACTTGATCTTTGACAAAGAAACCAAAAATATACAATGCAAAAAAGAAAGCATCTTCAATAAATGGTGATTGTCTAACTGGCAGTAGTAGCTATAAAGGAAAATGAAGATAGATTCATATTTGTCACCTTACTCAAAGCTGAAGTCCAACTGGATCAAGAACCTCAACATAAAACCAGATATACTGACTCTAATACTAGAGAAAGTGGGAAAGAGCCTTGAACTCAGTGGAACTGGGACAGAGGTGTTTCCTAAACAGAACTTCAATAGCTCAGGCTCTAAGACCAAGAATTGATAAATGGAACCTCATGAAACTGAAATACTTCTGTAAGGCAATAGGACAAATCAGCAAACTACAGATTGGGAATAAAAAAGTCTTCATTAACCCCACATAAGATAGGGGGCTAATATATAATATATATGAAGAGCTCAAGAAGTTAACCTCCAAAAAAACAAAGAAATCAATTAAAATATGGGATACAGAGCTAAACAGAGAAGTCACAACAGAGGAATGTCCAAGAAGCATTTAAAGAAATGATCAAAGTTTTAGGCATCAGGAAATGCAAATCAAAAGAACCCTGAGCCACCATACACCAATCAGAATGGCGAAGACCAAAACTCAGGTAACAGCACATGTTGCCAAGGATGTGGAGAAAGAAAAACACTCCTCCATTGCTGGATTGCAAACTAGTACAACCACTCTGGAAATCGATATGGAGGTTTCTCAGAAAATTGGGAACAGATCTATCTAAAGTCCTAACTATATCACTTTTGGACAGATACCCAAAAGATACCCCATCATTCCACAGAGGCACGTACACAACTTTGTTCATAGAAGACTTATCTATGATAGCCAGAAGCTGGAAACAACCCAGATGTCCCATAATAGTAGAATAGATACAGAAAATATGGTTTATTTAGATAATGGAATACTATTCTGCTATTAAGAAGGAAGGCATCATGAGTTTTGCAGGCAAAAGGATGGAAGTAGAAAATATCATCCTGTGTGAGATAACTCAGACTCAAAAGGACATGGATGGTATGTACTCACCGATAAGTGGATATTAGCCAGAAAAGCACACAATATTGAGATTACAATTCACAGAGTTCAAGATGGTTAACAAGCCAAAGGGCCGACATCCAATCAATCCCACTTTAAAGGGAGAAGAAAGCAATTACAGGAGGCAGAGGGAGGGAGGGACATGGGTGGCAGTTTGTAGAGGAAGGGGAAGAGGGAAACAGAATCAGATGTTGGGGGGACATGATCAGGAGAAAAGCCAAGAGGTCAAACAAAATGAATGGAAATATTCAACCCCTGGTGGTAGGAGTTAGGGAGGTCTTCTAGAATGTATCAGAGACCTGAGAGGTGAGAGACTGTCAGGACCTAAAAGGAAGGGCCTTAGATGAAATGCTCAACAGTGGGGAGAGAGAACTTGTAGTGTCCACTTCAAGTAGAAATATAGGGCAACAAGTGCAGGGAAGGGGTTGCCATCCCACCATCAAAAACTCTGACCCAGTATTGTTTCTGTCTAAAAGAACTGCAGGGACAAAAATGGAGAAGAGACTGAGGGAAAGGAGGTCTACTGACTGGCCCAACTTGGGATCCATCTCAGGGGGAGGCTCCAAGACCTGACACTATTACTGATGCTATGGTGTACTTACAGACAGGTAGCCTAGCATGGCTGTCCTCTGAGAGGCCCAACCAGCAGCTGACTGTTATTCTTACACTCAACCAGCATTTGATGCAGATACTTAGACCCAACCAATGAACTAAAGTTAGGGACCCTCTGGTTAAATACAGGAAAGGCTGGAAGAAGCTGAGGGAGAAGACAACCCCATAGGAAGACCAGAAGTGTCAACTCACCCAGACCCCTGAGATCTCTCAGACAGTAAGCCACCAACCAGGCAGCATACACTGGCTGGTCCAAAACCTGGACACATATGCAGCAGAGAACTGCCTGGTCTGGCCTCAGTGAGAAAAGATATACCTAACCCTTGAGAAACTTGAGGTCCCAGGTAGACTGGAGGCCTGTGGGGATGGGAGGGGGAGGGGAGGGGGAGGGGTAAGAAGGTAGAGACATACTCTTGGAGATAAGATGGTTGAGGAATGGGATGAGGAACTGTGTGAAGGCAGACCAGGAGGGGGGGTTATGTCTATACTGTATAAAAATAAAAGTAATAAAAAAAGAGTTATTGTAAAAAAATAGTAAATATTTAAAAGTTTTCCCCTCAGATTCATATTTTTAAATCTTGAGACAAGCATAGTTCACTCTATTTAAAGATTTAAAAGAGGAAAAAAATCATAGGATCATTTTAAATAAGTGGAACAAAAATATTTAGTAAAATCTAACCTTAATTAAAGAATAAAGCAGAAGAATTTTTCTACATCATGAAAAAATTCATATCATTAATCTAATAAGAATATTAAAAACTAAAAGAAAAAAGTAGTTACCCTGCATTCATCTTCTGTCACCCACCCACTTCTGTTGCAAAGCAGAGAGCCATAAAGAAGCATCTGCATGGAAGTCTGAACTGACCCATGGCTCAGAGTGAACAATGGCTTGGCCTCCAGTGTGAAGTATGCAAATGAACAAAGCTGAATTATTCAAGAAGAGGAATTTTCTCTCCATTACTAATAGAAATGATATAGGAAGCTGTGGGTCATTTGGGAGGGGCATTCAAAAGACCCAGTTGGACCTCAGTGAAAGAGGATGCCTTTAGTCCTACTGTGACTAGATGCCCCAGGGTCAAATGGTATTCAAGGGAGGTCTTCTACTTCCTGGGGAGAAAGGGTGTAATGGTTGTAGGGATTTGTAAGGGTAGGACTGGGAGGAGGGGAAGGAGGGGGGCTGCGATTGGGATGTAATGTGAATAAAAAATAAATTATGAAAGAAAAGGAAACACCAGGCAAAGAAATCTTTCATTTCTGAAAGAGAGAGAGAAAGAGAGACACAGAGACACAAAGAGACAGAGACACAGAAAGAGACACAGAGACAGAGGTGGGGAGATGCTGAGGAAAAGCAGTACATGACTGAAAACTACAGAGAGAACTGAAGCTAAGGTCAACACACCAACACATGGTCCTGAAGTGTCCAAAAGGAGGGCAAGACTCCTGTGTAAACCTAAAGGGTTGACCTAAAACTTAGATTTGTTTGTCTTTGCCTTGCCAGTGCTGGATTTACAAGTATGACTACAATATCCAGCATTGTTATGTGCATTCTGGAGAGTAAAATCAGGATGTCATGACTACATGACAAGTACTTTAATGAATGATTACATAGGTATGAAAATCTTAATTAAAGTTTTGTTAGTATAGTATATTTGGCAAATGGTGGCTTTGCAGTAGCTACTTTTAAAACTGCCTCCAAATTAACCCCTCCTCCAAAGAACACATATTGGTGACCCTGGAGGACGATAGAAGTGTCTTAGTCATAGTTATTGGCACATTAACACATTAAGTTTTAGAATTTAATATTAAGGTAGAAATAAATCACTCACTGGATACTACATTTTGAGCTAAATTGAAGAAAACAGCTCAGGAACTTTGGAATATTCCACCAGATCCCTCCCCTCCTAGAAGAGAAAGGTCACAGCTCATAGGTAGGCATCTCTCTCTTCTGAACAAGAGGAGAAAGGCCAATTACATTCCTCAGACCACAGGTAGGGGACGACCATCCAGCCATCTGTGGGTAGGGGAGGCACCCAGAGCATGTAAACACAGTCCTCAGGGCAGACCAATCATTGGTCACCTACAGACAAGGGGAGTACTGGCCACCTCATTCCCTAAGGACCAATCAGTTTAAAAGTTGCATTGTTCTGCCAATCCCATTGTGCCTAGTGGCTGTTGCTCTGAAAACTGTATAAAGGTTCACCAAATGGGCCACTGGGGGTCGTGACCTCTCCTTTGGGGAGCAGAAGGGCCCCAACATGTTGGAATAACAAATTCCTCTTGCGGTTTCATCGATCCCCAACACTGTGGTGCTCACTCTGGGGTCTCTGGGAAGCTAAGGGCTCCTCAGAGTCCTACATTTGGTGCACTGGCCAGGAATCAATCCCCGTGGGGACATACCTGAGTGTTGAATAGGAGGTCTCCAGCAGGTACCGAGGTTCTTGTTTGTCTTGCTGTTTGTCAAGGTCTGAGTCTGTAAATCTGTTTGAACTTTTGGATTGCTTGCAAGCATCTGGGAACTCAGAGAGCCCATCGTGCTTGTTGCAGTCAAGAGCAACGGGCAGATGTGCTTTAACATCACGACCACAGGGAAACCTGGGGGATGCCCCAAGGAGTTGGGAAGACTCCCCTCCTTTAGACACAGCCAAGCATGAGCTGGTCATGTCACCCGGTTAACTGGATTCTTCTACGATTTGTCTGCATCTTGATTGTCTTTCTTTGTGTTCTCAGAGTGGGACTGACAAAATTTTTTGGACATGGGACAGCAACACTCCACTCCACTGGGTATTGTCCTGAGTCATTGGGATGATTTCTAGCAGCAGGCATGTAACATGTCACTGGAGGCTAAAAAAAAGAAGCTCTGGACATTGTGCTCAGCAGAATGGCCCGCCTTTGAAGTTTGATGGCCTCCAGAGGTGACCTTTGACCTCAACATAGTTGTGGCAGTCCAGCGGAAGGTCTTGGAGCTGAGTCTACTACCCATACTGATCAGGTGCCCTATATTGTGGTCTGGAGGGACTTATTAACTGACCCTCCCTCTTGGATTCAGTGTTTCTTTCCCAGCAGAATTCTGGTGCTCCAGGCACAGACTGCGCCAGCCTCTGAGCTGTACCAGAAGAAGAAGGTTCTCCAGGATCCGGGGACAGTAGACCTTCTCTTGGATCCTCCTCTTCCTCTTCTGTACCCCCCTGCCCTGGCCCTTAGTGCTCCCCCAACACTAGTCGGATGCCACCTCTCATGTGTCCCATTCCCATCTGCCCTCTATCCTTCACTTCCATGACCTGAGGGAGATCCAGGTAGAAAGAATAAATAGAACTTTAAAAGAGACCTTGACTAAATTGACCTTAGAAACTGTTGGAGACTCGTTGGTTTTCCTTCCCTTGGCCTTGTTCCATGCCTGGAACATCACCTATCATTTCAATCTAATACCTTTCCAGATCCTCTATGGAGTCCTGACTCCATTGGTGGTCACCAGGTCTAACCTAGAGATATCTCAAGAAGGAGATCAAGACCTTGTCAAAAGATTAATGGCCCTTGAGGTAGTTCAGAAAGAAATATGGTCCCAGATGTCTGCCCTTTATGCCCCAGGAATAACTGAGGTGCCACATCAGTTCCAGATCGGTGACTCTGTCTATGTTCGCTGACATCAGACACAGTCCCTGGAACCTGTTACTAACCCCACAGCCATAAAGGTGGATGGCATAGCTGCCTGGATACATGCTTCTCACATAAAACCAGTGACCTGTCCACCCCCTGCAGACTACCTGTCTTGGAATGTGAAGAAGACAAGCAACCCTTTAAAGCTCAAGATCACTGGGAAAGCCACCAAGGATGAAGAATTTCCTGACCTTGATGTGGGTTCTGACTCTGATAAGGCATAAGGGGCTGAGTGCTGAATCTAGCCATCATCAGCCTGCCAGATTGACTTGAATTGTATCATCAATCCTAACAGGCAATGAGGTGACCAGGGTAACCGAAGATAACCCCTTTCACCTGGTGGCCCTCCTAACTTTCAACCTGTGTGACCTGGCAGCCAGGTTGGACACCTGGGACATCCTGAACCAAGAGCTAAAGGGGTGGGGGGTTGCCAGAATGTCATGGGAAAGCCTCGTGCTCACTCACCAAGGCCATGCCCAGGGAAGGGGCTGGGAGGAAGGGGCATAGGATGCGGACACCCCCAATTAAGAGACAACCTGCTCAAGTTCCCAATTTATGTATGCCCCCGAGATGAGAGATCCAGGGCCTTAGTCCATCAGTGCGGGGCCCAGAGAACTTCTACTGTGCTGCCTGGTGCTGGGAGACCTCAGGAGACATCCACTGGAACCTGAGCTCAAACTGGAATTTAATGGCAGTGAGCAGATCCTCTGGAGGAAGGGGGCTCATGCGTGGCCATTGCAGGGGATACCACAGCTCAGTGGGACATGCATTCAGCTACACCGATATCTCCTGGGGAGACCAACGGCTGTCAGAGACATGGACCAGGGAGGGTCAATGCTTCAAGTTTTCTTGCAATCCAATCACTGTGCAGTTGGCCCAGAAAGGGAAAGAGGCCAAAGATAGATGGCTAAAGGGTAGGACATGGGGCCCCAGACTATACCAGGAAGGATACGATGATGGACTCCTTTTTACCATCAAATTTAAAGTAGAAGCCCCTACTGTGGGACCCAATAAGGAGTTTGTGAGGGTCCCCCATAAGCTACTCAAGCCCAAGCCCCTGGCCCCAACCCAGGTAGGGTCAATACTGTCATGACAGCCAACATCCGGGGGATAACCTCTCCTGGTCCATCAGAACTGGCACCTCTGACTAAACTTATAAGTAAGACCTTCCTGGCACTCAATGAATCCAGGCCTGACATGACTCATTCTTGCTGGCTTTGCTATGATATAGTTCCCTCATATTATGAAGGAATTGCCTTTACTTCCCCCAATATTAGCCTGTGTAATAAGTCCTTCTCCTGCTGATGGGCCCAGAAGTTGGATGTAGGACTCACCCTACAGGCAGTGACAGGCATGGGGCTCTGCTTGGGCCATGTCCCCTCCTCTCACCAGTCTCTTTGCAATACCTTGTATTCCCCTATCCAGACTGGTTCATATGTCATCCGACCCAAGAATGGGTGGTGGGCTTGCACAACTGGGCTTATCTCCTGTATACACCTTGGTGTTCTAAACATATCTAGAGATTTTTGTATATTATTTCAGTTAGTACCCAGGCTGGTTCACCACCCTTATGAAGAAATGTTAAATAGACTTAAACATCGAAGAATCAGTCACCCACCTTCAAGATTCCCTAACCTCCCTCTCTGAAGTAATCCTACAGAACCACTGTGGTCTAGATTTACTCTTTTTACAGCAGGGAGGACTTTGCATAGTCCTAAAAGAAGAGTGTTGCTTTTACCTCAACCACTCAAGGGTGGTTAAAGATTCTATGGCAAAGGTATGAGAGGGCTAGCCAAGAGAAAGAGAGAAAGGGAGCAAGCCCAAGGATGGTTCAAGTCTTGGTTTAACAGCTCCTCTTGGTTTACTACCTTGATTTCTGCATTATTAGGACCTCTGATCATTTTCTTCCTGCTCCTAACCTTTGGAACTTACATTTAAAATCATTTAGTTGCTTTTATTAAATATCTCATAGGTACAGTACAGTTGATGGTCCTGAAACAAAGATATCAAGAGCTAAATACAGGAGACCAGGGATATGAGCTGCATAAATATCAACAATAGCTTCAGGATTGAAGCATGCAAAGAAAAAGGGAGGAATGAAGAAATCAGCTCAGGAATTTTGGAATATTCCACCAGATCCCTTCCCTCCTAGAAGAGAAACATCATAGCTAGTAGGTAGGCACATCTTCCTTCTGGAAGAGAAAGGCTAATTACATTCCTCAGACCACAGGTGGGGGACGACCATCCAGTCACCTGTGAGTAGGGGAGGCACCCAGAGCATGTAAACACAGTCCTCAGGGCAGACCAACCCTTGGTCATCTACAGACAAGGGGAGTCCTGGCCACCTCATTCCCTAAGGACCAATCAGTTTAAAAGTAACACTGTTCTGCCAATCCCATTGTGCCTAGTGGCTGTTGCTCTGAAAACTGTATAAAGGTTCACCAAATGGGCCACTGGGGGTCGCGACCTCTCCTTTGGAGTGGAGGAGGGCCCCAACATGTTGGAATAATAAATTCCTCTTGCTGTTTCATCGATCCCAAACTCTGTGGTGTTCACTTGGGGGTCTCTGGGGAGCTAAAGGCTCCCCTGTGACTTACAACATGTTGTATTCATATAACACACAACCCCAGTGTGCTCACTCTGACTGTACCTACAGGAGTATTTATTTACAGTGAGCTGTAATCCATTGTTCTTTAGAACAAGATAAAACTGTTTCTCAGTCTTTTACTTGCAGTTACTTGCTTAATTTTATTGCTTTTAATGTACATTTGTGAACCGATATCTTTGGCAATCTATGAGCAAATAAAAAAAAGTATTGGCTAGAAATAATTACCAAGTGTCTGTTACTTCACACATATCAATCAGAGCAACAAAACAAAACAGGCATGTAATTAATTTTCTTCCATTGTGTATTTATGTTTTAAATATGTGATCATAAGCAGTTATCAGAGACACCTCTCTAAATGAATATGGTTATAATCTATCCTCTTATACCTTTTTGAACAACCTACTCACATGGAGGTGATTTAGGTGGGTATATTAAAATAAGAGAAGATTTTCTAGTACCATTCTTTTCCCTCCTTCCTTCTACTTAGTATCCTATTTTTTCACAGTGTTATAAAATTATCATGTAGAAATACAAAGATTAGAGATGAGGAAAAACACCATGTTTAGAGATATCATAATTTACACACAAAAACCCAGAGCACTGTGCAAATTGTTAGAAATAAAGAAGTTTGTAGAGATAGTTGGATAATGGTTCCTATGCAAAAACAATTATGTCTGTTTAATATTTCAACAAATAAGATGGCTTTAAGACTTAAGATATTATTTTTAATACTTTTTATAGTAATATAAGCAAACATCTCAGATAAATTTTGATTATTAAAGGGCAGTATTAACATCATTATAAAACAAATTAATATATAAATTTATCAAAAAATGTCAAAGAAGGTCCTATGTAAATGGAGAGATACCCTGTGTTTCGTTGATCATGTTGATTTATAGATTAAAAACTCCAGTTAAAATCTAATTCTGTTTTAAAATCAAAAGTAGCCATGTTAATATACAGAAATCCATTTCTCTCTTCTGTTCTTAACTCTAAGAGGATAAGGATGGCTGGAATGGATGCAATGTAAGATAAGAATCCTCACCCCAGCTAAATTAAGTGAGACCAAGCCTTTGCCTTTAATACTGAGAGAATCACCTTAGGGGGAAAATATGTGAGGCATTAATGTCATAGGTATGGGGAGTTAGACGTGAGATTTGAGTCCAGTTAACATTTACCCATTTTACTTAGCTCTTTTTCTTTCAAATGAGCAAACTAGTAGTCAGTGTTTCTCAGTAGGTTCTGATCCAAGCTTCTGCCAATAGAACCTGTTTGACTTCCCTTAATGGGTGACTATAAACTTTAAGATAAAATAAACACATCCTGCAAAGGGAGAATAAGGAGGAGGAGAAGGAGGAGAAAATTAAGGGGAAGAAAGAGAGAGTAAGATAATAGAAAGAACATTGGTGAGATGAGAGTATATAGAGAAGGTAATGTGTTTGAAAAGGTTTAAGTGGCAATGATAATTGTGGACAATGAGTGAAATGAGAAACTAGGTAACAAATGTGCAGCAACATGAAGGATATATGAAAAAGCCATACGGAAATCTAATGTTCTGCAATCCATTAAGAAATATAATTAGGAAGGAAATAGAAGGGAAATTTCCAGCATGCTTCAATAACGCTGCTCTCAGGAGCTACGCCTTATTAAACAAAATCAGGGAGGCAACAGATGTCCCCAAAACAGCACGGCATTTGTCATTGCTTTTCGTTTTCCACCATAATAGGCACTAGAACCCCATTTCTGATTAGCTTTGTGTCAATTTGACACAGCTAGAGTCATCATGGAAGAGAAAACCTTAGTTGAGAAAATAACTCCACCGGACTGGCCTGTAGCCACGCCTGGCTTCTATTTTCTTGGATGATGATTGATGAGGTAGGATTCCCCAGCCCACTGTGGGTAGTGACCCCCTGGCTGCTGGTCATGAGTGGTATAAGAAAGCAGGCTGAGCAAGTCATAAAGAGCAAATCAGTAAGCAGCATTTCTCTATGGGCTCTGCATACTTCTTGCCTCCTGGTTCCTGCTCTGCTTGATTTCTCTACATGATTTTCTTTAGTGATGAACTATTCTTGAACACAGAAAATAAAGTAATCTCTTCTCTGAAATGCTTTTAGTCATGGCATGTATGACATCATAGCAATAAAAACCCTAACTAAGACAATAATGAATGTGTGTGTGTGTATGTGTATGTGTCTGTGTCTGTGTATATGCATATGTATATGTATGTATGTGTGTGTGTGTCAGAGAGAAAGAGAGAGAGAGAGACAGACAGACAGAGAGAGAGAGAGAACGAGCTTAGTTTCAACTTGTATGGAAATATAAGCTATAAAATTTCATCCTGTTTGCCAGATAATACTATCCAGGCTTTTGGGGGAAAAGAGACATCAATGTACTTAATCAAACATCGAATATAAAAGTGAAAATGCCAATATCCCCCACAAAACATACTCTCTAATACAGTAATAGCACAGTTATTATTGGGGTAACCAGTTACTACATTAACTTATTTGATGCCCACTCAATAAAATGGAATCCATGTCTGGTAATATAAACTTAATAAAATTCCTTTTCTATGGAGGTCATTCTGCTTAAAGAATGTTTGGATAGGATTTACTACTATTATTTGGCTAAATTGGCATTACACCAAAGTGTTGGGTTAGGGTGGTAGGAATACTGCATCAGACCCAGGGTTCAGGCCTCTGGGAGAGGCGGGACACGATGTGGGAAGTTTGACCACGATCACCCCATGGCATTGCAAGGAGGGTTTCGGGCTGTGAGAAGCTGGGGGAGTGCTGTCTTTGGTCTGAGGACTTCACAGAGCCGGCTCAGTCTGTTTTTCAGGCTCTTGGGTATCCCAGGTGCCATAGGATGCCTCAGAAGAGCTGAAAACAGAGTGGGGGCCCACAGGCTGTATCTAGCCCAGGGCTGAGGGGGGAAAGGCGGGGACAAGCCCAGCTGGATCCCACCTGGGAACTGAGTCTTTGGCTTGTTGGAACTAGCTGGCTTGGTTTGGTAGAGACCATGGCTGGGAGCTCTGAGAGGCCTTCTGCAGGAGACTAGATGCTTCTCTTTAGGTGAAGGCCTGTTCCATCATTCCCCACAATGGATCCCGATGAAGAGAGACAGTCCATGGTTCTAGGGTGTTTATTGTCATGCGGAGAGTGGTGATGAGTAAAACCATACTCTACAACCTCGGGGACAGCCTGAGGTAACAATACCTTTTGCGGGGAGGATTGGTTGGGAAGGGAAATTTATTGGCTAAGCCTCTAGGTACCTCATTAAAATGGAGATGTCTTGAGGCTATGTGACCACACCTCTAACTGTGGAGGGGTTTGGGTGTTGTCCTTATGTGACTGATAGTCACAGACCTATGGAGAGCTATAGCTTCCTGTCAGGAGCCTGTGGCCCAGGAGCATGGCAAAACGCCTACCTGCCTACCATCCCTTGTATGGTTATCCCCTGCTGGATCACCAGGGTTTTAAATCTTAGCTCAACTAGAAACCAGGCTGCCTTTCACGGTACCACACCAAACTGCCTTCCAAATATTTGTTTATACATATATATATATATATACATAATATAGATGGATGTTAATCTCAGCCTTATTCAAAGAAGTTATTCTTTGCAAAGAATGGCAAAAAATCCTGAGACTCACAAATGTACAGGATGTAAGTAATAAATGATGCCTGACTGTTCAGCTCTGCAGAAAGCATTTATATTATCTCCTCTAAGGCACACAGAACATAGAATTTAGGAATCAGAAGAGCCAGGAGAATGGCATGACATAGCCATTGCAAGCACGGTAGCACTGTATTTGTGTTTGGTGACAGTGAGCCTGTAAAGCTCTTTTCCAGCTGAGAGTTATGTACAGATTGATTGGGAAATGTCTCATAGGGCTCCATCTTTCTCTGTTGAATTATTGGATATGATGGATTCTATGGTCGAGGGAATCATTGTCATCAGTATTTTTACCAACTGGACTCCAATGAATAGATCCAAACCATGGCTCTGCTTAAATCAGTGAAATATCATACAAAGCAAAGAGGCATGGCTGTAGGAAAGGAAATGTAGCTATGAGGGATTTTGACAAGAGTATCAGGGAGATGAATGATGAAAAGAGCAAGCAGAATGAATTATATACATATATGAAATAGCCAAAGAACAAATTTAACTAATAAAAAAAAAATGCAAAGAATTTTTGAAGACAGCCAATATCAACCTCTGCCCTCTGTAAATACATGGGGTCAGAGAAGCAGAGACAGAGAGACAAACATAAACATACAGAATATATAGGCACAAAAATAAATGAAAACATATATATATTCAAATACTTTACTTTTAGTATAAAGTATCAAAATATTCTTCAGAATTTATATACAATAAATAATGAATGTATTTTCAACAACTGGACTCACCATTAATCTGTATTTTATCTCATATTTACTTATAAATTTTATAATTTATGAGTAAGAAAGAGAAACTAGTTAGAAAGTAAAGAAAGAATGAAAGGTGAGAGAAAGGAGTGGATATGAAGGGAAAGGAACAAAATGGAGTACAGGAGAAGGGGAGAGAAGGTAGGGAAAGAAAGAGGAGTGAAATGGAGGGGAGGAGAGGAGAAGAAAGAGAAGTTGGAGTCATAAATTTATATTAAAAATAACTTAATATATTCCAGGTTTTTAAAGTCATTTTATGTATAAATGTGTTCCAAGTTCAGTTCTTCACTCTAAGATATACCTTCCACTTGTATTACAGAAGTAATACATGTATACATGTTTGTATATACATGTAGATACACAGTTTTAGATACTGACTGGAAACTAATCTGAAATATCACGAGGCATCAAAACTCCCCAGGAGACACTTCCATTTAAAAACTTTCTCTTTTAATTTTTTTTTACCTGCACATTTGTCTCATAATACATGTGCAAGCTAAGGGAGCAATTTGGAAGACATTGCTGTGGAAGCACTGATCTGAGGGAATTAATTTTAATGTCAATTATCTCTTGGATTTTCTGTTTTCCTCTTTATCATCTTTCTCTTATTTTTGTTTTTTCTCCTGAAGTACATTGAAATTACCAATTTCTGAGACTAAGGCACTGTTTCAATGAAAGCAGAGAGAAAGGGTCAATACACTTTGCAAGCCCTTCCTTCCAACTCTGTGCCTTTCTTCTCACTCATTCCCTAAAATTTGTCCCCCAACTTACATCAGTAAATGCACAAGTTAATGACAGGACATTTTCTATTCATTTTTTTTCTGGTAAATTGACATTATGGAGTATATGTAATGCATTGTAAATTATTACCATTGTAAATGCATATTAGACAATTCTAATACAATAGGAATCTTCATTACATATTTAATTACAGTATTAATTAAATTCCTACTGTCCAAGTTAAAATATTATTCTTTCAACTTCCTTTAAATAACAACCATATAGCTCTGTTAATGGTTATGCATCCTTTTTAAATTAATGTAATCTGTATAAACCAAACACTGGATATGATCTTACAATAATTATACTAATGAACAAAGCAGTCCTACCCCCTCAAACACCCACACATTTGGTAAATAGCCACTTTATGAAGGGTTGTGTGTTAATTAAGGAATTAGAGCACATTGAACACGATGCGTTATGAACGTATGTTTCAATTTCTCCTCCTCTCCTTTCCCACACTAACAAAATAAAGAAAAGCAGTTGCAGAAAAACCTGAATCTAATAAGCCAGAGGCACATTAAGCATATTAATCCACTCTATTTTTAATTTTCAAATATGTATTTGCTGCCTTTTACTATAAAATATTACTTTAATGCTTGTTCACTCTCTTAAACCTTTGACCTTCTCTTTCCACCTTTAAAAATCAGGACCAGTCACTGTGGCTCTGTGATTGCTGTTCGGAAATTTGTAGTGGATGAAAGCACTTGACCTACATTTTATTTTCAGTTCTTCTTCTGTAACCTGAAAGGAAAAATATATGTATCAGAGTTCACAGTGAGAGCAATCATCTCTCCTGCACCACCTACACCTTTCTTCAGAGTTCTGCAATCAACGATGATAGCATTTGAGGACACTAATCAGCCAAACTTTGAAATTATTGATCTAGGAGAAACTATGTGAATGATTTCCTTTCCTTTTTTTCCTACTTGTGGGTAGCTTTGAATAGAAAACTTGACAAGGGCAATGAGTCAAAACCTATAAATATATTTCTAAAGTCATAATTCATAATCAAGTGCAAGGAATGGCAGGATTCATTTGCTATTATTAGCATTTATATCTGGATTTGGGAGATGACCACATTCAAGGAATCCTGTACACAACTATACTCAAACAAGGAGAAATATGTGCTGGTGATGTTTTGGATCAAATCCCTCCACAATTCACGTGTATTCAAAACTTTGATATGCTATTTTGAGAATTAAGCAGGCCAGAGAGCTGCAACAGGCCTTTGTATTTGATCACCTACATGGGAAATGTATACATAGATCAGTGCAACCCCAGAGATCCCAGATAATGAGGTTTTCCTACTCTTTCCTTGTAACTCTCTTAGCAGGAGAGCCCCAGGGTGTGATTTACACTCTCTTGCATCCTAAAAGCCTAGTTTAATTTCAAACATCACAGCCCTATGAACAGCTAATAATGTGTTATCAACATGATTTATTTATCTGTGTTTTCCAAGCTCCTAACTTAATGCCTGTCACATAATAGTGATGGTAATGTTAGAACAGAACTGAGCAAACTGAGGTTTTATTCATTCATTAGGGCCTAAAAATCACAACCAATCCTGTATTAGAAATGGCATCCAATCAATGCAATTGCAATTACAAATCCTAAATTGCAAATAAATAATTTGAAAATCTTCCCTAGAGGGAAATCGGACTATGAAATTTTCAAATAACTTACCTTTAAAATCATTTTCACTTTATCTTTCTGTAAGTAAATACTAAGATTTTTCCTTCTAGGCTTCAATATAAGGTCAGTTATACTGAATCAAAAAGAAGAGAAAGTGGAGAAAAGTCCTCAACTCATTGTTATAGAAAAGGCATGCTGAGCAGAAAACTGAGTACGGGCACTAAGATGAACAATTAATAAATGAGACTTCACAAAACTGAAAAGTTTCTGTAACTCAAAGAATTCTATCATACAGATAACGCACCAGGCTACAGAATGGGAAAAGATGTTTACTAACTGCACCTACAATAGAAGGCTAATATATACAGTATATAAATAACTCAAGAGTTTAGATACTTAAAAAAAGAATAACTCAATTTTAAAAATTAAACAGAAAAGACTCAAAAGATGAAAGGCAAATGGCTGAGAAAATGTTCAACATCTTTGGAAAACTGCAAATCAAATGTACTTTGAGATTTCACCTCACACGTGTCAGAATGGCTAAGAACATCCACAAAAACAAACAAAAATGGCAGATCATGCTAGGGAAGAGGTAAAACAAGGGGAACACTTATTCATTGTTTGATGAGGGTTGAAACCTTTATAGCCACTGTGGAAAGACATGGGAGCATCTTCCAGAAGCTGGGAATCAATCTACTTAAAAATCAAGCTACACTACTCTTGAAATTATACCCAAAGTACACTTCATCCTACTACAGAGAAACTTGTTCAACCATGTTGATTGTGCTCTATTCATAGTAGCTAAGTATAAAAATCAGACTAGATGCCCAACAGTGGATGAATGGATAAAGAAAATGTCATATATTTACACAGTGAAATATTAAATGGCCATTAAAAAGATAAAATCATGAAATTCACAGGTAAATAAAATGAAGTTACAAAAATAACACCCTGAGTGAGAAAACCCAGACCCCAAAAGAAAACAATATATTATGTATTTGCTTATAAGTGGATATTAGTTGATATGTTTTTCCATAAGCAGACTATAACCTGTGTGAATACAGAGGTTAGGTATAGAGTAAGGAACTATTGGTTTAATAGATTTCACTTGAAAAGAAAAATGGAAGAAGAAGGCAGGACTGTAACAGTAGTATCAGATAGGCAGAAAGAAGAAAGAGGGGGATAAGGGAGGAGATATTCGGAGGGACAGCTAAAACCAAAGACCAATAGACGGGTGGTATGGAAACCTAATACATACAAATATGTAGGTAATCCAAGTGGAATAACCAAATAACATGTGAGACAGAGCCACAGCTGATCATTTCCCTTCAGTAAATGAAGCCACCACTTCCAGGAATAGGTTGCATCTAATTGAGTTCTTGGCCAAAGAGATCCTATCGAAACACCCAAAAATCTCAGACTATTGCAAGGCTATTTGTTGGTCTGTACAAGCTGATGTTAAGTCCCTATTGCTGAAGATAGTGCCTACACAGCTCAATGAATTTGGAAGATTTGAGCTGGGGCCAAGCAAGACCTTTCACCCCTGCATGGTATTAGAAGGTATTCTGTATGCTACCAAAGGAGAAAGTTAAACATCAACTCAGCTACAAACCCTTCGATCTACAATGGTGATCTATTTACAAGATATATTGGTGCAATAGTAGCACAAAGAGAGTAAAAATCCACTATCTAATTGTATTTAAGTTCCAAATCATGAGATGGACTCATACTAAACACTGCTCAGGGAGCCAAGAATCTGAGACTAGACAGGACAGGGACCTAGGAGAAAACCAAATATGACTGTTCTTGTAAAAGAACAACAATAAACTGACCCCTAATCAAATTCTGCTGTACACACAGATCAGCGCCATGCTCAGCCATCATCAGCAAACTTCCTCCTGCAGATGAGAATACATTCACACCTAGACAATGTGCACAGTGTGGGAGACCTTGGACACTCAATCCTCAATGGAATGTCTCCATTAAATTCCTCCCTTCAGGGATCAGACAACCATGCAGAGTAGGAAAGCTGGAAAGATTGTAAGAGTCAGAGGGATGGAGAACACTAAGGAAACAAGGCCTTATAAACACAACAAAACATATTGGATGATGACTCTGTTTTCTGCCTTAGCAGGACCCCTGCTGATTTTATTCCTTTTGCTCACTATTGGACCCTGTTTAGTTAATAGATTAATAGCTTTTGTCAGGGAATGAGTAAGTGCTGTACAGATTCTAATCTTAAGACAGCAATACCAGGCTTTGGGGGAACACGACAAACAGGTCTATGACGATACAAAACTATAGTTCTAAGATTAGAACTAGGCACTAGAAGAAGTGGGGAATGAAAGACCTGACCCCCTTATGAGGAAAGTTAGACCCCTAGCACACTTGGAGCCAGAAACAGAAATAGAACTGAAATTGCCTGCTTGGCCAAACCCCACCTGGCTGCATTCTTTCCCCTAAGAAACAGGTGCCCTTGGCCTGGCCCCAGGGCCAGAGGCACAATGTTCCAGGAACTAGCTAACCACAAAAATGTTTGTGCAACTGCCTTGTGACTAACTTAGAACGCTCTGTACTTCTCCATAACGCAAACTCTTTCCATTCTTGTGGTTTTTTCCTTTAAATACCCCTGACTTCAGCTGCTCAGGGTCAAACTCCTCTGCCCCTGCATGGGTTATGAGCTCGACCCCAGTGCACTGGTCCCCCCGAATAAACCTCATGTGATTGCAGAAAAAAAAAAAAAAACATATGTATGTATGAACTCACAGAGACTGTGACAACATACAAAGAGCCTGCCCAGGTCTGGGCCAGATGGAGTTCCAGCACTGAGAGGGGAAATGGACATTTGTATCCAACCCTAAACCAGAAGCTATCTCCATTTGACATAAATTGCTGAGAAAAAACACATTCCCCGGCACTTTTGGAGGTAATTTGTCTCATAATATTTTGAGCTTACAAATCTGTTGTATGTATGTTATACTTTCTGCTTTTTTGATTGATGGGATTTCTCTGTGTGTGTATGTTTCTGCACCTGTGTTTCTTGAACTTTTTCTTCTACTATTCAAACTTTGTTCTATTCAAGTTTCTTTGGTTCTGTTTTACCATATTTTATTACTAAAATTTTTTAGATACCTGTTTGTATTCTAATGGGAGAATTAAAATTATGAAGTTGGGTGGCTGGGGAAGGACAGAGGACCTCGGAGGCGTTAAGGGAAAGGTAACCATAATCACATTATATTGTATGACAAAGGGATGGCAACCAAACAAGACAGTCCTGTGCTGCATATGCACCTGGAGCCATGGGTTCTTCCATGTGGATTCTTTGATTGTTTGTTTAGTCCCTGGGAGCTCTGGATAGTCCAGATGGTTGATATTGTTGTTCTTCCTATGAGGGTGTAACCCCCTTTAGATCCTTCAGTCCTTCCTCTAATTCCTCCACTGGGTTCTAGGTTTAGCTGCAAGCAT
Organism: Uromys caudimaculatus; assembly: GCA_028551405.1. NCBI lineage: Eukaryota > Metazoa > Chordata > Mammalia > Rodentia > Muridae > Uromys > Uromys caudimaculatus. The sequence continues at coordinate 40,989,608 of CM052702.1, read as the reverse complement.
CCATATCTGTATTGGTCAGGCTCTGGCACAGATTCTCAGGGGACAGCTGTATCAGGCTCCTGTCAGCAAGCACTTCTTGGCATCAGCAATAGTGTCTAGGTTTGGTGTGTGTATATGGGATGGATTCCCTGGTGAGACAGTCTCTGGATGGCCTTTCAGACTTTGCTCTACTCTTTGTCCCTGCATTTCCTTTAGACATGCACAATTCTGGGTTAAAATTTTGGAGATGGGTGGGTGGCCTCATCCCTCAACCTAGAGACCATGCCTAACCTGTGGATATGGTCTCTCCAGGTTTTCTCTCCCCTTTGTTGGGTATTTCAGCTAATGTCATCCCCGTTGGGGCCTGGGAGCCTCTTGCTTTCCTGGCATCTGGGACTTTTTAGTGGCTACCCACAGTTCCCTATCCCCCATTGCTACACACCTCTGTTCAATTTCCTGATCCTCTACTTCTCCCCAGTCTCCTCCCACACCTGATCCTGCCAGCCTTTTTTCTCCTTCTTTCTGCCCTCTCTCTCTCTCCTTACCAGATCCCTCCCTCCCTCTATCTATCCTTATTATTTTGTTCTCCCTTCTAAGTAGGACTGAAACATCTACACTTTGGTCTTCCTTCTTCTTGAGCTTCATATGGTCTGTGAGTTGTATCGTGGGTATTCCGGGCTTTATTCCTAATATCCACGTATCTGTGAGTGTATATCTTGTGTGTTCTTTTGTGACTGGGTTATCTCACTCAGGATGATATTTTCTAGTCCCATCCATTTGCCTTCAAACTTCATGAAATCATTGTTTTTAATAGCTGAGTAGTACTCCATTGGGTAAATATACCACATTTTCTGTACTCATTCTTCTGTTGAGGAACATCTGGGTTGTTTCCAGCTTCTGACTATTATAAGTAAGGCTACTATGAACCTAGTGGAACATGTGTCCTTGTTATATATTGGAATATCTTTTGGGTATATGCCCAGGAGTGGTATAGCTGTGTCCTCAGGTAGAACTATTTCCAATTTTCTGAGGAACCGCCAGACTAATTTCCAGAATGGTTGTAGCAGCTTGGGATCCGACCAGCAATCGAGGAATGTTCCTTTTTCTCCACATAAATTATTCATGGCCTTCTAGGTGAGTAAAAGCACAACTTCATGCAAAGGGGTGGAATCAGTTGTCAAAACGTTAACAGATATAAGATTCTATGTTACTGAAAGGAGATTCATTAATGAGTTTGATTATTGGGAAAGTGGTAAGTAGCTAAAAAACTATAAAGTGTGGATGCTGGAGTTTTTTAATTCCTGCAGCATACGAGTGAAGAAGACTGAGGACTAGGCCACACTTTTCAGTCTAAGTGACTGAACTTACATGGCAGTACAAAGTAAATTGATTGTGCCAGGATCCAGGACTTGACTGTGAACATGGGATGTACCTAGATATCCTGAATCCCTTAGAGGAGGGAATGAGAAAGATGTTTCAATTTAGAGGCACAGGAAGGTATTTTCTGAACAAGATCTTCACCCTCAATAGTACAGGCATTAAGAGTAACAATTGGAAAATGGTACTTCATCAAACTAAAAAGGACATCATATTTGTAAAGAATCAGCATAAAGAATGGGGAAAATATCATTACTAACAGTGTATCTGACAGTAGTTTGGTGTCTTGAATATACTGGAAGCAAAACTGAACACCAGGAAAACAACTGACCCAATTCAAAATTTTGGACAAGAAACTAAAGAGAACTTTCTCAAAAGAATAATTTTTTAAAAAAATTTATCATCCTTCTCCATCAGGTCTATGCAAATTCAAACTATTTTAAGATTTCATCTTAACCCAGTCAGGAAACAAAACAAAACACCCACAAAACCAAATGAAAACAAAGGCTGACATGGATATAAGAAAAGAGGAGCACATATTTACTCTAAGTAGATATGAAAGTGTTAAAAGTCCAACCTACACAACCATTTACATTCCTCCTATATTTGTTCTTTCCAGTTAATACAACCCTCTCTCCCTCTCATGCACAGAGGCCTCCATGTTCACATGTAAGCACTAAGTGAGCTACTGATTCTAAGTACACAGGGTTGTCTCTTCAAAGAGAGAGATGCATAAACCATTTTCTGCCTAGAAGGCTAAAAAGGAACATGATTAATAGCCTGCTTACATTCACGTTATCTATATGACTGAGGTCAAATGATCCTTCCTCAGACCTTTAATCATGGGCTTGCCAATCTATAGGGCTGAACTTTATGGAAGATGTCACATGTACTTTAATAAGATTTTTGATGTAGTTATGTCTTAAGCTTTATAATACACAAAATATTGAGTTATTTATCACCAATTTTTCAACAAATTGTGCTGTGATTAGTCCACACTGTACCATCCCCCCCTCCAAAAAAACCAAACAAACAACCAATAAAACAAACAAATAAACAAAATTCTTTGGGTCAGACTCAGTTTGAACAAGTACTGGCTAATTGGTGTGTTGAACAGAACTACCATTAGGTCCCTCCTAGATCATCACTCTGCTGGCCATTATGGTTACAGATACCCTAGCAATTACCATTGTGATTTCTTGATTTCAATATTAAATTTTTTTTATTTCTATTCTCCCATTGGAAAGGAGTTTAGAGAATGTTTGCAAGAGAAGCAGGAAGAAGGAAATATTTTAAGCCTCAATAAATACTTCTTATTTCCATCAGCCCTCTCTATTAATCTTCTGCCTGCAGAAGTATCCTGTGTAGAAATGCAATAGGTTATACTATATTAGTTCTTAGACTATGTTCACCATCAAAGAAAATGACACACTTGAATGACTACTACAGTTTCAACTTTAAAGTTTATATGTCTGTTCCTGAAATACATATGTATGTTTTGAATATGTAAATTAATGAGACATTTTTTAAGAGTATACACACAAACACACACACAGGGCAACACATATTCTGTCAACAAGGGTACCATATTCCACAAACTAAAGAATTTAATCATTGATAATTAACAATAACAATGCTTTTGTGTGTTTCAACATTCTTTACTTCAGCAGATAGAGGATGCCATAAAGAAAAATTATGCTGTAGTATTTCAGGAAAACCCTTGGGAGTGAGACACAGAAGTCTTTAAAGTATGATATTCAGGGAAAATGCTAGCAATTCTCTGTGAAGACATAAGAAAACGACGGGATTCTGCATCATGGGGAATTACCTGGAGCCTTCATGAGATTTTTCTTTCAGAAGAAATAAAAATAAAAGTCACTTTAGTCTTATCATCATTGAGTGGTTTATCAAGAGGACATTTCAATTTTAAACATGTAAACACTGATTATGAATGTATCCTTCTAAGCGAGAACACGAGAACATTCTTCGATGGATAATTTTAAATAAAAACTTCATTTTTCACACCTGTCCTAATGTACTACTCAATGTTTTTAGCAATTCAGAAAATAATGCATTTGCTTTCAAATTTTCAAGATTACAAAATGTTGAACAAAAAGCACTATGATTTTTTTTCAAATTTAAAATTTACCTACTCTTAAGGCAATGTACTAAATCTATATGTTACCAACACCTAGAAAGACTATTTTTCACAGTGCCTAAAGTCATGCTCAACAACTACAGTGCTAGTTGTTAGTGTTCTATCTGCTAATTCATATCTTCCAGGAAAATGCATGCAACAAAACAAATAAGCATTGAAAGGAAACAGAGACATACTGAGGAGGAACAGTGCCTGGTCCCTGCCATAGATGATAAGGGATGAAACTGAAGCTGATCCATCTGAGCATGGAGCATCTGTTAAAGCTATTCTGATACAGTTATATTATGGGATGTAGCAGCAGTGATGACTGTGAGTGACACTGAGTAAGTGAGTGATAAAACATGCAGCCTTGTCTGAGCCAAAAGGATGGATCATTCTTACCAGGAAACCAAGGGTGGCTATCTTCCTTTATATAATATGAGAGGGTATACTTCCTTGTTCAATGGAGTTCACTATGTAAGTATGGAGACACGATCAAGACAACTGTTGGATTAAACAATGAATTGCATATGTGAAAGCAACACATGTCAGACAGCATTATAAGTAGCTGGTTGCTTTTGCTGGGAGCAATGAGACACAAAACTAAGGCCAAATGGTGTTCCCAGAAACAAGTATCCTTAAAAAAGATAGAAATTACATTACCAATCCTACATCCAGTAGAGGGCTAATATCCAATATATACAAAGAACTCAAGAAGTGAGACTCCAGAGAATTAAATAACCCTATTAAAACATGGGGAACAGAGCTAAACAAAGAATTTTCAACAAGAAATATCAAGTGGCTGAGAAGCACATAAAGAAATATGCAACATCCTTAGTCATCAGGGAAATATAAATCAAAAAACAATCCTGAGATTCCACCTCACACCAGTCAGAATGGATAAGGTCAAAGACTCAGCGGACAGCAGATGATGGAGAGGATGTGGAGAGAGAGGAACACTCCTCCATTGTTGGTGGGATTGCAAGCTCTGGAAACAAATTTGGCAGTTCCTCGGAAAATTGGACATAGTATTACCTGAGAACCCAGCTATACCACTCCTGGGTATATACCCAAAATATTCTCCAACATATAACAAGGAGACATGCTTCACAATGTTCATAGCAGCCTTATTTATAATAACCAGAAGCTGGAAACAATCCAGATGTCCTTCAACAGAGGAATGGATACAGAAAATGTGATAGATTTACACAATGGAATACTACTCAGCAATTAAAAACAATAAATTCATGAAATTCTTAGGTAAATGCAACTAGAAAATATCATCCTGGGTGAGGTAACCCAATCATAAAGGACACACATGGCATTTTCTCACTGATAATTGGATATTAGCCCAAAAGCTCTGAATGCCCAAGAAACAATTCACAGACCACATGAAGCTCAAGAAGGAAGACCGAAGTGTGGGTGCTTCGGTCCTTCTTAGAAAGGGAAACAAAATACTCACAGGAGCAAATATGGAGACAAAGTATACAACAGAGACTTAAGGAAAGACCATCCAGAGAATGCCCCACCTGGGGATCCATCCTGTACACAGTTACCAAACCCAGACACTATTGTGGATGCCATGAAGTGCTTGCTGAAAGGAGCCTGATATAGCTGTCTCCTGAGAGGCTTTGCCAGAGTCTGACAAATATAGAGGCAGATGCTCACAGCCAACCACTGGACTGAGCACGGGGTCCCCAATGGGGTACTTAGAGAAAGGACTGAAGGAGCTGAAGGAGTTTGCAACCCCATAGGAAGAACAACAACATCAACCAACCAGACCCCCCCCCCCCAGCTCCCAGGGACTAAACCACCAACCAAAGAGTACACAAGGAAGGACCCATGGCTCCAGCTGCATATGTAGCAGAGGATGGCCTTTTCAGGCATCAATGGGAGGAGAGGTCCTTGGGCCTATGAAGGCTAGATAGGTGCTCCAGTGTAGGCAAATTCGAGGGTGGGGAGGCAAGAATGGGTGGGCGGGTGGAGTCATACTCTCATAGAAGCAGGGGGATGATATAGGGAGTTCTGGGAGGGGGGGAAACTGGTAAAGGGGATAACATTTGAAATGTAAATAAAGTAAATATCCAATAAAAATAAAATAATTTTTTAAAAAAATTATATTATGAAAAAACATGATGCTTTCTTCTGGGTTAGCCTCTAATTTTGCAGGTAATGTGGAAAAAGAAAAGATGAGAATCTCTGGTTCATCTGAATATTTTGGAATGACATGAAAATTGTGTTTGGAAGGAGCTAAACTATTCCAGATGGAATAACAAAGTAGACAATATGCTATGTCTAGATAATCCAAAAGCAACCATGGCAAGCCATGTGAAGAGTTGGGTTTGTTAGAGGAAAGTGGAATAAAGCCTACAAGAAATCAAATTCATTGACAATGAGCCTCCAAAAGGCTTAAAAGTCTGAACAATGATTTACTATACAGGCAAATGAAGTAGTGAAGTCCAGGTTACACTCCCTGCCCTGGGAGGGTAACCCCTAACAGTAATCCCAGGATGGAGATTATGAATGCAGAAACATCATGAAGTTTAAGAGCATTCTCTACTGTAGAGCATGCTCAAGTTCAGGCTAAGATACATGAGAACACATCTCAAATAAAAATGATAATAACAAGAAATAAATAGAGGGGCAGTCATATGAAGTCTAAAAGAAGAAAATCTATATTTTTCAGAGGGTAACTATTTGTAAAACGATTGTATCACACTATTACTCTGTCTTCCTCTTCTTTCTTCTTTTATACTTCTTAGAACGAGAAAATGAATAAACACTCTTTATATACTTACCTTAGGAGGACATCAAATACAATTTCGAGAACACTAAGTCATTAAAGAATGTGTGTAAAATAGTTTAATAATATACTATGACATTTTAGAAGTGAATATTCTCCTAATCCTGAACATATTGAGGGGAAACAAAACTATGCCATGCAGTTGTCTTCATAAAATAGAGAATGATCTAGTAAATAGAAGATCAAATGAAGAAAATCACTTGAAGATAAAACAATTTGACATATCAATTCTTCTTGGCATTTTAAACATGTCACAGGGAGCTTTAAAATATCCACTAGATGACATGACAATGTGCTCCCCCCATTTGTGTTATGTAAAAACAGCTCCGAGACAGCTTTGTGTTCAAAAACATTGTAAGTTAGATAGCAAAATGATCCAGACAAAAATGGATGTTAAAGACGACATAGAATGACTTACCTGGATACCTGGTAAATTCACAGCATCAGAGACCATCCCTCTGGCACTGAGACCCAAGCTCATTCCTACTACACTGAGTTAATTGAGTTTTTCTTCATTATGTAGTTTTATAACTCACACCTGGCAGGGAACACCATTCGATGTAATTCTTTTAAGGATAAGTTCTCTGACTATCATATTTATTATATACCTTGGAGCATAGTCAATATTTCTATGAGATTTTTTCCGTGTTTTGCAATTTTCATAGAAAAAAATTGAAAATTCTGCCAGGGCTTTGATGCCAGTGCTATAAGTCACATGACGGTTTATGTCCTCTGTTTGACAACATAGTGTTCCTCTGCTCATGGTCTAGTAAACCCCATTCTGAAGGCTCTTCTTGCAGTCATCAAAACAATATGCTGCATCATACTGCATTTTTTAGAAAGCTATGCCCTTTAAGTATAAGAAAATTAATACAGTCTGTCACTGTTTTATCAAGATAATTTAGAGTACCCCACACATTTTAATAAATCACTGGAGCACTGCAACCTAGTACAGAAGAGTTTGCAGTGAACAAGTTACTATTAAAATCAAAAGACAAAAGTACAAAAGTAATGTTTTTAATATCCAGACTTTTATAGAAAGTAATAATAATAAAAAGGCAGACCCCTAGGCCAACATTATCTGAGTCCCACGGATGTCTCTCTTGTTCCTGTGGGTAACTAATAGTGAAAAAAAAACACAAACAAATGTTATTTTCATGACACATTTGGGACTGTAGAAGTGGCTCAGAGGTCAAGAGTGTGTGCTGTTCTATTAGACAGCTAGAGTTCAGTTCCTAGCATTCTTGCTGTTTGCAACTGCTTGTAATTCAGCTCCATAGTACCTCATGCCTTCTTCTGGAGTCCATTAGTACCACAAACATGTGGTAAATCCACTCACAGACACATAGGAACTAAATTTAAAAAATCTTTAAAATTAGATGCTAATTAATCAAAATGGAGGAGCTTATTACAAATTGATATTTCTTTCTTCTGGTCAAAAAGGAATCTTTCTTTCTCCACACTAATAAAAACTGAGATTTACAAAGTACTTGCTGAGGAAAGAATCATGGAAAAGCATTTTTTTCTTCTACATCAGTAATTGATTAATCCAAAACATAAAAATCTTCAGTGATCTTTGCCTCTGTGGTACAAACTGCACCATATGGAGGCTTTGGCTTTTCTTTGGAGCATTGTCCTTCCCTGTAATAGTACAGAGCCAGCCGGTAGTAAGAGGGGGTGAAGCGAGACGCTTAATCACAGTATAGATCCTATACAGGATATTCAAATAGAAATACTAAGATTGGCAGCATGATTTAATCCCATCAATGCAAGAGTTCAATCACAGAAATGACTTTAGTGAGTCTGTAAGTAATCTAAGTGATAGAATTTAGAAAATTTTTCTAACTATTAAGTTGGACACATTATAATTATTTTGCAGTATCTTTATTGACAGCTGAGATGTGAACCATACTATCAAAGGAAACTGGCTTAATTATTCAGTGCCAATTTAAGATCTGTGGCTCTGTAGTGATTATGTAACTTCTAACTACTAATTTATTTCTTTGAAAGTATATATGTATCCTTATAGCGACAGATAAGTATAGCCTTCACTCCCCATCAAAAAAACTTCATTTTGCAACAAATGGAGACCAGTATAGAAAGCATAATTGATCAAAATGCAGAGAACATGTGATCATGGGGTGTCCAGCTTCAGCTGCTGCATCTGTAATACTCTTGCATCTAAGGTTCAGGAAGCTTCACTGGATGAGATTAAAATATGTAACAGTCCGAGAATCAGGAAATCTGCCATGAGGATGTATCTCCTAGATAAGTCAGGAAAGATCAAATAACTTGGAAGCAACCCAAAATTCAATGTTTATGAATTTAATTTTGTCATAATATCAAAATGAGAGTGTAACTTATGTGACTATGAGTTTATTATTGAAAGAGACAATGTTGTAAATAAGTGTTGCATAGTTAAATATTTATGACTATATCCCAGGTGGAAAATAACCCAAGTCAATGTCCTATTGCTTGCCAATTTTTCAAGATAGTTCACAAAAATAGAATATATAAGACTGAATGCCATGGAACAGAAGATGGTCTTGTTTTAAGCACAATGCTGGCCACGTTCTATTGTTCTGGATTGATGCTGTGGCTCCAAAGGCAACTTTATAATCTAGAGTGGAAATGAAGGGTATTTTTTTTAAAGGTTCCAATTACCTGCCACGTTTCAAAAGAGCAATAAGACTGTTCGTGGAAGCTAGAAGCAATTTCTCTGTACTGAGTTCTCCCACACATCATTTTGTAAAGAATTTAATGTGAAAACAAAGTAAGAGTTCTTCTAATAATGGTTTTTAAGGAAAGATTAAAGGAACAGAGAAGTTTGTGCTAAGTTAGATGTATTTTTCCTTTTATGCTTAGAACAATATTTTTCTCTTGTCTTCCTATGTAGCAAGAGCTATACACCAAGGATTAAATGGGCACTGCCTTTCTTATTGCAAGTTGAAGTATAAAATGTTTTATTTATAAGACTGAAAGAATAAATCTTATTGTTAATTATAAGATAAGCAATTTGCATATATTCCTCCAGAAAACAATGTTTTTAGCAGATAAAAATGAATACTATCACTGTTTATGTTATCATGATGCTGTCATGCCTAGAAGTATATTTCATTTAAAAACAAAGGAAGGAAGGAAGGAAGGAAGGAAGGAAGGAAGGAAGGAAGGAAGGAAGGAAGGAAGGAAGGAAGGAAGGAAGGAAGGAAGGGAAGGAAAGAAAGAAAGAAAGAAAGAAAGAAAGAAAGAAAGAAAGAAAGAAAGAAAGAAAGAAAGAAAGAAAGAAAGAAAGAAAAGAAAGACAGGTTTTTGATTTCAGGAGATGAAAAGAACTGCTCAGTGGTTAAGAATGTTTGGCAAACAATCCAAGTATAGTTCTCAGCGTCCAGGTAAGACTACTTAGATCTAAATCTAGCTCTAGGAGGCTTGAAACCATCTTCTGGACTCTAAGCAGGTTCTCTCTCTCTCTCTCTCTCTCTCTCTCTCTCTCTCTCTCTCTCTCACACACACACATACACACACACACACCAGCATGTGTGTACACATGCATAGACACACACATGCACACACACAGAGACACACATGCATGCACAGACATATACAGATATACACACATGTATGCACACACAGTTACATGCATGTGTACATACAAATACTTAAAAATAAAATCAATATTTTAAAAAATAGCTTTTTAACATCTCTTTTAGCCTAGAGAAATATCAATATTGGTCCATTCTTGTGGGGAAAAGTATAAAATCTAATGCTTTAGGTATTTTCTTCCTGTGCAAATTGAAAATATTCCACAAATATAAGCAGTTTGTTTCACATAGTCACTGACATTTAACTACCAAATACATTATGTCCATATTCCAAATTCTTTAAAACTATAAAGCTACTAACTGCCTTATGAGGACATACTAAGTTGGTGGAGAAATTAAAAACTAAACTCAGAGAAGATATTCTCTTTTGCATATCATAAAACTGTCTTTTTTTAATTTTAATTTTTTGAAACTTAATTTACATTTCAAATGTTTTCACCTTTCGAGGTCTCCCCTTTGGAAACCCCCTATCCCCTTTCCCCTCCCCCTGCCTCTATGAAGGTATTCCCCCTCCCACCCACTCCCATCTCCCCTCCCTGGCATTCCCCTATACTGGGTCATCTACACTCTCAGACCCAAGGGCCTCTCCTCCCACTGATGGCCAACAAGGCCCTCCACTGCCACATATGTGGTCTGAACCATGGGTCCCTCCATATGTATTATTTGGTTGGTGGTCCAGTCTCTGGGAGCACCAGGGGACCTGACCAGTTGACATTGCTGTTCCTTCCAAGGGGTTACAAACTCCCTCAGCTCCTTCAGTCCCTTCTCCAACTCCTCCATCTGTGACCCCATGCTCAGTCTAAAAGTTCCTGGGAATTAAATCATGGGTATTTCGAACTTTTGAGCTAATATCCGCTTATCAGGGAGTACATACTGTGTTTGTTTTTTTGTGAATGAGTTACCTCACTCAGGATGAGATTTTCAAGTTCCATTCATTTGCCTGCGAATTTCATGAAGTCATTGTTTTTAACAGCTGAGTAGTATTCTGTCAGAGACAAAGGCCTTGGCCTTTGACACATTCTGCTAGATGAAAGATCTCAGTTTTGACTTATCTTGCTAGCCACAAAGTCTCAGATCGCTCAGCAGGTGTCTCCTCTAGGCCCTGACTCTTAGGCTTGGCTTGATTAGCAACACAAAGAGTTTCGGCTCACAGCGGATATTCCCTCTACCCCTCCCCAGCCTGCTGCCGGATTAGACGACCAGCCCAGGGACAAATATTATGATGTTTGGTCACATTGTGAATTCTCCCCGCCCTTGCCATTTCCCGCCCTAATGTGCTTAAATCATTGTAACAATAAAGATTGTCTCGAAGCTTGAACGGGATTTCGCCTTGCTCCCACGCACCCTTTTGTTTCCTGCTTCTTTCTATTATCAACAGCTTCCTTCCACAGCATGGAGTACCCGCTGGCGGGAACTTCGAACCTAGTTAATTGTTACAGTTGGCGCGTGGACTGTGGACCGGAAGAGTGCACACCGTTGGTCATTGCGACACGCACAAGGCCCGGCCGGGTGAGGATTAATCAGTTGAAGATGTTCTCGGAGTGACCCGACCGAGAAGTGGACTTCGGGAGAAGAGGTGAGTGACACATGAATAGAGGCAGATGCTTTTTCCAGAGAAAAGGAAATTATAGGAAGAGCTGCTTCACGGAAGCTCTCCCTTCAGGACAAAGGGTGTGCGGGTGTACATATCTGGTCCGAGGGAAAGCCGTGAATCAGTACCTTGTGATGGATGGGTCTATATGAAAACTGTTGGGAAGTAATATAGCCCGTGGTAAAAGATGTTTATGTAGAGTAGAGTCTTTGTGAATTTTAGTAACAAAGACGAACAAAAGAGAAATAGAGATTTAAGTCGAGAGAAAACGGAGATATTTTATTGTATGAGAGATGTATAGAAAGAGATAAAGTTAAAGCGGAAGACAGAAGAAAGGGATCCTCCACTGGGAAAAGGTGGAAATATATAAATTAAATGTCATGTTAGGGTAAGATATAGAGTAAAAAAAAAAACAAAAACAAAAGAGAGAGAGACAGACAGAGAGAGGTTGAATTAAAGATACATAAAATAGTACAGAATCATGGGACAAATGTTAAATGACCATGAAGTTTTTTATAAGGAGTCAGAGAATCTCTCCAGACTCGAGGTACCAGAGTCAAAAAGAAAGATTTAAGGCAATTTTTCAAATTCATTCAAAAAATTTGTCCATGGTTCCCCCAAGAAGGAACTATAAGTATGGCTCGGTGACGTAAAGTAGGAGAATATTTACAGGATCATTATAAAATGTTTGGTCCACAGAGAATTCCTATACAAGCAATGTCATATTGGAATCTTATTAATGAAGTTTTTTCTCTCGCTGCTCCTGTTTCACCCAACACTGCTGCCCTTGCTGTTTCTGCAGAAAGCAAATCCAAACAATTGACTTACAGCCCCATGGGGATGCTGAGGTTGTAAAGGACTTAGCCAGGACTGCTCTCTCTCTTAAAAACCAGGCATTGAAAGGTTACTTAAGCCAACACAGAGAGCAGGGAGAGGCTGAGGAGGAAAATGTTTTTCCTAGGGATGGCCAACAATACTGGCGCTTAAAGTTTTAATCATTCAAAAAATTGAAACTTGCTGTGTCTCTTTATGGGCCAATGGCGCCTTTTTACACTCTCTCAGGTGGAAAGGAGAGGTCTAGGAGAGCTATGGTAAACCCCCAATAAAATGTGTTCTATGCTTGTGTTTCCAAATAATGGTAAAATGTGTTTTATGAAGGTGCTTAGAGTTGTGTTAAAATCTAGGGAAGCAAAGATAATTCTCATAGGTGCTTCTAGACTAGAGATGTTGTATACCATAACTATGACAAAATGAATTCAAGAAAGGCAAACCTCCCCGATTTCCAGGGGAAGAAAAATAAAGATAAGCTTGAAGTCTCCTAGGGGCAAGAGGAAGACAGGAGATGTCCTACTTCCTTTCTGGCCTCTATGGGACAAATGCTTAAGTTTTAATTTTGTGTCTTTTAGGTAGGATGACTTAAATCCCTTCGGGAAATCTAATCCTCCTTCCTTTGGTGGTTCAGTGATAAAATTCTCTTTCCTCTCTATTGTATGTCCTTGGCGTGCCAATCTATGTGTCAAAACTGACTGTTTTATGTTGTCTGTGTCATATGAATGGAAGTTGTCCTGTGTTTTATGTTAAAAAGAAAAAAAAATATTGGTTATTGACTTATTTTAAAAAGCAGTCTCTATTGACCGTTGTAGTTCAGATAAGGGAGCTGATGGCTGTCTCTCCTAGAACAAATAACAAGGTGTTCCTCTTTTTTTTTTTTTACCATCAAAAAGGTTAAATCTTGTCTGGTCTAAATAAATAAATATGTGA
>CM052702.1:40951552-40975861 GCA_028551405.1 Uromys caudimaculatus | reverse complement strand
AGACAGAGAAAACATAGACTATAGCAGAAATTGCTTCTGGACATTCTCAAAGACATATTTGAAAGTTAGCTGCAGTTCCCTAATGTTATGTTAGCAAGAGATAAAGTTGGAACAAGATCTGTAGTGTGAACAAGTATTAGTACATGTGTTAAGGCTCCCAATTTTTATAGGTCATGTTAAAATATTGTTTTTTCTGCAGAATTTAATGTAAGTTGTATTGATTGTATACCTTTTTCTCCTATGTTAGAATGTGACATGTCAGTTGTTATCTATCAACTAGCTTTTGTTCTATTGCCTGTGAGTTTTACAAGACCTTGATATTCTTGAAATGGATTGCAAGTATTGGAAGAAATGAGTCAGATCTAAAACAGTAGCAAGAGGATAGTAAGTTATTATTGAGAAGTTTTCCCTCCTTAGTTTTAAAGAGACTATTTCTTTATAATATCCCAGAGGATATTAGACTCCCCACACCACAGTAAATGTGCTGTGTGCTTGCTGGTGGACCCCTGGGTATTCAATACATTCTTATTCTTCCTTCAGCCAACAGTTTGAATTAGCTAGCCTCGCTCCAGAGACAGCTTTCCTTTTTGGCCTGGGTCATGCTCCAGAACTGCGGAGACCTTGACTTACTTACCAATAATTAGCCTTTTACTTCTAGCAAGCCTGGGACCTTTTATTTTTAACAAAATTTCGAAATTCATCAAACATCAGATTGATTCTCTGACATCCCGACCCTTGCAGGCTCATTATCATCGCCTCGATCTGCTAGATCGTGGAATCATAGAGCTTGAGGCTGATGACCCTCCTTCAGGAGCTGCATAGAACCCAGATCTATGCACGCCACCTGCCGGCTGGCATGAGTTGGTGCGAACATCAGTGTTAGAGACAAAGGCCTTATTGTCCCAATCCTCGAATGGGCCATGCTTTGTCTTCCTTGTGCTATCCTCATCTCCCACCTCCCAGATTGGGGCACCTACCCCATCATAATATGAGCCCCCTCGCTACAGAGGGCTGCCCGTCCAATGGTCCAGCATACGGGCACGTGATCTGACACGTGGGCATCCGAGAGATGCGAGACAAGGTACTGCAAGGGGAGGAGGGTCCGGGCATGACCCGATAATTGCTGGCTTCCCTGAAGGGCATGCCCAAATGCATAGCGGTTGTCATCCCAGAGCCCCTCCTCCAGAAAAAGATGACAGTTATCATGGAGGTTTGGGCCTCTACACTCACTCTTGGATCAAAGCCCATCCCTGCTCAGGCAGGGTCATAACGCTCATATTGTAAATTAAGGGAGGAATTGTTTGAGACAAAGGCCTTGGCCTTTGACACATTCTGCTAGATGAAAGATCTCAGTTTTGACTTATCTTGCTAGCCACAAAGTCTCGGATCGCTTAGCAGGTGTCTCCTCTAGGCCCTGACTCTTAGGCTTGGCTTGATTAGCAACACAAAGAGTTTCGGCTCACAGCGGATATTCCCTCTACCCCTCCCCACCCTGCTGCCGGATTAGACGACCAGCCCAGGGACAAATATTATGATGTTTGGTCGCATTGTGAATTCTCCCCGCCCCTGCCATTTCCCACCCTAATGTGCTTAAATCATTGTAACAATAAAGATTGTCTCGGAGCTTGAATGGGATTTCGTCTTGCTCCCACGCACCCTTTTGTTTCCTGCTTCTTTCTATTATCAACGGCTTCCTTCCACAGCACGGAGTACCCGCTGGCGGGAACTTCGAACCTAGTTAATTGTTACAGTATTCCATTGTGTAAATGTACTACATTTTCTGTATTCATCCTCTGCTGAGGGACATCTGGGTTGTTTCCACCTTCTGGATATTATAAATATGGCTGCTATGAACATAGTGGAGCATGTGTACTTGCATGGTGGAGCATCTTCTGTGTATATGCCCAGGAGTGAAAACTGGGTCCTCAGGTAGTATTATGTCTAATTTTCTGAGGGTTCACCAAACTGATTTCCAGAGTGGTTGTTCCAACTTGCAATCCCACCAGCAATGGAGGAGTGTTCCTCTTTCTTCACATCACCACCAGCATCTGTTGTCACCTGATAGCCATTCTGGCTGGTCTGAGGTGGGATCTCAAGGCTGTTTTGAAGTGCGTTTCCCTGATGTCTAAGGATGTTGAACATTTCTTCAGGTGCTTCTCAGCCCTTCGAGTTTCCTCAGTTGAGAATTCTCTGTTTAGCATTATTTCCCAATTTTTAAAAATATTTTTGATACTTTCTTTACATTTCCAATGTTTCCCCCTTTCTAGGTCTCCTCTTTGGAAACCCCCTATCCCTTGCCCCTCCCCTGCCTCTGTGAGGGTATTCCACCTCCCACCCACTCTCCCACCCACTCCTGTATTCGCACTTTGACATTCCCCTTTACTGGTGCCTCTAACACCTTCAGGCCCAAGGGCCTCTTCTCCCCGTGTTGGCTAACAATGCCCTCCTCTGCCACATATGTGGTACGAGCCATGGGTCCCTCAATGTGTATTGTTTGGTTGGTGGTCCAGCCTCCAGGAGGACTGGAGTGGGGGGTCAGGCCAGTTGACACTGTTGATCCCCTCATGGGGCTGCAAACTCCCTTAGTTCCTTCAGTCCCTTCTCCCACTCCTCCATCTGGGACCTCACTCTCAGTCCACTGGTTACTGTAAAGTGAAACTTGAGTATTCCAAACTTTTGGGATAATATTCATTTATCAGTGAGTACATACCATGTTCGTTCTTTTGTGACTGAGTTACCACACTCAGGATGATATTTTCAGGTTCCATCCATTTGCCTGCAAATTTCATTAAGTCATTGTTTTTAATAGCTGAGTAGTATTCCATAAGAACTTCTTTGAGTTCTTTGTATATATTGAATATTAGCCCTCTATTGGACATAAGACTGGTAAAGAATTTTACACAATCTGATTGTTGCCATTTTTTCCTATTGGCAGTGTTCTTTGCCTTACAGAAGCTTTGCAACTTTATGAGGTCTCATTTGTCAATTCTTGATCTTAGAGCATAAGCCACTGGTGTTCTGTTCAGGAACTTTTCCCCTATGCCCATGTGTTCAAGACTTATCCCCACTTTCTCTTCTATCAAATTCACTGTATCTGGTTTTATGTGGAGGTCCTTGATCCATTTGGACTTGAGCTTTGTGCAGGGAGATAGGAATGGATCAATCTGCATTCTACTACATGGTGACCACCAGTTGAACCAGCACCATTTGTTGAAAATGCTGTCTTTTTTCCCACTGGATGGTTTTAGTTGCTTAGTCAAACATCAAGTGACCGTAGGTGTGTGGGTTCATTTCTGGGTCTTCAATTCTATTCCATTGATCTACCTGCCTGTCACTGTACCAATACCAAGCAGTTTTTATAACTACTGCTCTGTAGTATAGCTTGAGGTCAGGGATGCTGATTCCCCCTCAAGTTTTTCATTGTTGCGAATAGTTTTTGCTCTCCAGGGTTTTTTGTAATTCCAAATGAATTTGAGAAATGCTCTTTCTAAGTCTATGAAGAATTGAGTTGGAGTTTTGATGGGGATTGCATTGAATCTGTAGATTGCTTTTGGCAGGATGGTCATTTTTACTATATTAATCCTGACAATCCATGAGCATGGGAGATATTTCCATCTTCTGAGGTCTTATTCGATTTCTTTCTTCAGAGACTTGAAGTTCTTTTTATACAGATCTTTCACTTGGCTGGTTAGAGTCACACCAAGATACTTTATATTGTTTGTGACTATTGTGAAGGGTGTCATTTCACTAATTTCTTTCTCAGCCTGATTGTCCTTTGAGTATAGAAAGGCTAATGATTTGAGTTAATTTTATTTCCTGCCACCTTGCTAAGTTGTTTATCAGCTGTAGCAGTTCTTTGGTGGAGTTTTTTGGATCACTTAAGTATATGATCATATCATCTGCAAATAGTGCTATTTTGATTTCTTCCTTTCCCATTTGTATCCCTTTGACCTCCTTTTGTTGTTTAATTGCTCTAGCTAGAACTTCAAGTACTATATTGAATAAATAGGGAGAGAGAGACAGCCTTGTCTAGTTCCTCATTTTAGTGAGATTGCTTCATGTTTCTCTCCATTTAGTTTGATGTTGGCTGCTGGTTTGCTGTATATTGCTTTTACTATGCTTAGGTACAGGCCGTGAATTCCTCATCTTTCCAAGACTTTTATCATGAAGGGATGTTGAATTTTGTCAAATGCTTTTCAGCATCTAATGATATGACCATGTGGTTTTTTTTTCTTTGAGTTTATTTATGTGGTGGATTACATTGATGGATTTCTGGGTATTGAACTATCCCTGCATCCCTGGGATGAAGCATACTTGATTGTGATGAATGTTTGTTTTGATGTGTTCTTTGATTCAGTTTGTGAGAATTTTATTGAGTATTTTGCTCGATATTCATAAGGGAAATTGGTCTGAAGTTTTCTTTCCTTGTTGGGTCTTTGTGAGGTTTTGGTGTCAGTGTAACTGTGGCCTCATAAAATGAATTGAGTAGTGTTCATTCTGTTTCTATTTTGTGGAATAGATTGAAGAGTATTGGTATTAGGTCTTCTTTGAATGTCTGAAAGAATTCTGCACTAAACCCATCTGGTCCTGGGCATTTTTTGGTTGGGAGACTTTTAATGAGTGCTTCTATTTCTTTAGGGATTATGGCACTGTTTAGATG
Source organism: Uromys caudimaculatus (assembly GCA_028551405.1). Taxonomy (NCBI): domain Eukaryota; kingdom Metazoa; phylum Chordata; class Mammalia; order Rodentia; family Muridae; genus Uromys; species Uromys caudimaculatus. The sequence continues at coordinate 40,971,201 of CM052702.1, read as the reverse complement.
GTTTAACTGATCCTGACTTAACTTTGGTATTTGGTATCTGTCTAGAAAATTGTCCATTTCATCCAGATTTTCCAATTTTGTTCAATATAGGCTTTTATAGTAAGATCTGATGAATTTTTTTAATTTCCTTAGATTCTGTTGTTATATCTCCCTTTTTCATTTCCTATTTTGTTAATTTGGATACTGTCTCTGTGCCCTCTGGTTAGTCTGGCTTAGGGTTTATCTCTCTTGTTGATTTTCTCATAGAACCACTTCCTGGTTTTGTTGATTCTTTGTGTAGTTCTTTTTGTTTCTACTTGGTTGATTTCAGCCCTGAGTCTTATTATTTCTTGCCTTCTACTTCTCTTGGGTGTATTAGATTCTTTTTGTTCTAGGGCTTTCAGGTGTGCTGTTAAGTTGCTAGTGTATGCTCTCTCCAGTTTCTTTTTGGAGGCACTCAGAGCTATGAGTTTTCCTCTTACACTGCTTTCATTGTGTCCCATCACTTTGAGTATGTTGTACTTTGATTTTCATTCAATTCTAGGAAGTCTTTAATATATTTTTTTATTTCTTCCTTCACCAAGTTATGATTGAGTAGAGCGTTGTTCAGCTTCCATGTGTATGTGGGCTTTCTGTTGTTTTTGTTGCCATTGAAAACCATCCTCGATCCATAGTGATCTGATAGGAGGCATGGGATTATTTCTATCTTCTTATATATGTTTAGATTTGTTCTGTGACCAGTTACATACTCAGTTTTTGAGAAAATACCATGAGGTGCCAAGAAGAAGGTATATTGTTTTGATTTAGGATGAAATATTCTATAGACATCTGTTAAGTCCATCTGGTCCATAACTTCTGTTAGTTTCACTGTGTCTTTGTTTAGTTTGTGTTTCCAAGATCTGTCCATTGATGAGAGTGGGATGTTGAAGTCTCCCACTATTATTGTGTGAGGAACAATGTGTGCTTGAAGCTTTAGTAAAGTTTCTTTTATAAATGTGGGTGCCCTTGCATTTGGAGCATTGATGTTCAGAATTGAGAGTTCTTCTTGGTAGATTTTTTTCCTTTGATGAGTATGAAGTGTCCTTCCGTATATTTTTGATGACTTTTGGTTGAAAGTCGATTTTATCCGATATTAGAATGGCTACTCCAGTCTGTTTCTTGGGGCCATTTGCCTGGAAAATTGTTTTCCAGCCCTTTACTCTGAGGTAGTGTTTGTCTTTAACCCTGAGGTGCATTTCCTGTATGCAGCAAAATGCTGGGTCCTCTTTATGGATCCAGTCCATTAACCTATGTCTTTTTATTGGGGAATTGAGCTCACTGATGTTAAGAGATATTAAGGAATAATGATTGTTGCTTCCTGTTATTTTGATGTTATTTTTATATTTGTGTGGCTATCTTCTTTTGGGTTTGTTGCAAGATTACTTTCTTGCTTTTTCTAGGATGTAGATTCCCTCCTTGTGTTGGTGTTTTCCATGTATTTTCCTCTGTAGGACTGGGTTTGTGGAAACATATTGTATAAATTTGTTTTTCTCATGGACTATCTTGGTTTCACCATCATTGTTAATTGAGAGTTTTGCTGGGTATAGCGGCCTGGGCTGGCAGTTGTATTCTCTTATGGTCTGTATGAGTTCTGCCCAGGATCTTCTAGCTTTCATAGTCTCTGGTGTGATGTCTGGTTTAATTCTGATAGGTCTGCCTTTATATGTTACTTGATCCTTTTCCCTTACTGCTTTTAATATTCTTTCTTTGTTTTGTTCATTTGGTGTTTTGACTATTATATGATGGGAGGAATTTTTTTTCTGGTCCAATCTATTTGGAGTTCTATAGGCTTCTTGAATGCTTATGTTCATGTCTTTCTTTAGGTTAGGGAAGTTTTCTTCTATAATTTTGTTGAAGATATTTACTAGTCCTTCTAGATGGGAATCTTCACCCTCTGCTATATCTATTATCCTTAGGTCTGGTCTTCTCATTGTGTCTTAGATTACCTGGATGTTTTGGGTTTGGAGATTTTTGTATTTTTCATTTTCTTTGACTATTGTGTCAGTGTTTTCTATGGTATCCTCTGCACCTGAGATTCTCTCTTCTATTTCTTCTATTCTGTTGGTGATGCTTGCATATACGACTCCTGATCTCTTTCCTAGGGTTTCTATCTCCAGAGTTGTCTTCTTTTGTGATTTCTTTATTGTTTCTATTTCCATTTTTATATCCAGGATGGTTTTGTTCATTTCCTTCTCCTACTTTAATGTGTTTTCAGTATTTTCTCTTTAAAGGCTTCAAGCTTTTTACCTATATTCTCTTGTATTTCTTTAAGGGAGTTATTTATTTCCTTCTTAAAGTCTTCTATCATCATCATGAAATGTGATTTTAAATCTTCATCTTGCTTTTCTAATGTGTTGGTGTAATCAGGGCTCACTGTGGTGGGAGAACTGGGTTCTGATGATGCCAAGATGCCTTGGTTTCTGTTCCTTATGTTCTTGCCTTTCGCCATCTGGTTATCCCTGGTGTTAGCTGGTCTTGCTCTCTCTGATTGTGACTTGTCCCTCCTGCAAGCCTCTGTGTCAATACTCCTTGGAGTCAAGCTCTCTCTGAGAGGAATTTCGGTTTGGAGAGCTGTGGTACAGGGTCAGCTCTGAGGTACAGACAGAAACCAGAAGGATCCTGTCTCCAGCTGTTTCTTGGTTCCTGTGTCCTGATGGCTCTGCAAGGGTTCCTCTTGATGGAAGAATTTTAACAGAAGTGGTGATCTTCCTGTGCTCAAAGGTGTGTCAGCACTCCTGGGAGACCAGCTCTCTCCTGGGACTATTTGAGTATGGAGCCCTGGGTTACAGGATCAACTCCCCACCACAGAAGGAAACCTGAAAGCCACTCTTCAGTCCCTGTGTCCTGAGGGTTCTGGGCAGCTCCCTCTGAGCAGATGTGCTGCCTTACTCCCGATCACAGACTCTTCCACACTCCTGAGGAGGCTAGCTCTTTCCCTGCACTCTTTGGATATGGAGCTATGTGGCACAGACTGAGGTCCCTGGCCACAGATGGAAACCAACTGGAAGGCTCCTGTCCCTGTGTCCTGAGGGTTCCAGATAGGTCCAGCTGTGCAGTGATATTTGTCTTTAGCTTACAGGCTTGTCCTTGGAGGCTGGCTTTCTCCTGGCACTATTTGGATATGTAACCATGTGGCACAGACTCCATAAAACTACCTTAATGCTGCTCGGGTGATGAGAAACAGTGTGATGTAAGTAGCCTGCACTGCCATCTGAAGCCATGGACAATTCCTCAGTTGTGCTGCTGTTGAGGGCCATGTCTGGGTACATGGCTGTGAAGCAGCAGGGGTTTCTATCAATGTCCATGGCCCATATTATGACCAGAGGCTCTGCAAACATGCCTGGTCTGGGCTGTCTCCTGGGACCTTGTAGATATCCAAAGGCTGTACAGAATTGGATCTACCAATTACTGGCAAGTGTACTTGGGGGAGCTGCTCTCACCCCTCATATTCATGGTATGAATGAGACAGAGTTGTCCTCCTCCCTCCCCTTGCCATATGTGACCAGCAGAAGAACTGGCTCCAAGGTCATGAGAGCTGGAGAGCTGACCCTGTTTCTCACCTGCTGAAGCACTTTAGAGAGTCAGAGCAGCACAGAAGAGCTGGCCCTGGGGCATAGATGAGGGCATGAGAGCAACAGCTAGTGTTGGAAAGTTGGCCCTGGCTGTGTGTCTGAGAGAGAGCTGACAGGATGACTAACACAGTTACTGCCCAAGCCCAGATCCAGGGCTTTCAATAGACCCATACCAACATTTACACCATATGTGATCTGCTGGAGCATGTAAAGGGGACAATCCTGAAGATCTAAAGCTGCAGGATCTCCATGACCCAGGATATAGAAGATTCCCATTGAGGATCCAGTATTGGTAGTATAACAGAAGCCAGACACCTCAAATCAGATCAAGGACTTATTACAAAAACATTTTAAAGTAAATTTTGGACAAAAAGTATACTGTGTGATACATTCTGACACACCTCAGCATCCATGGCAAGATTTTTGCTGCTGTTTTAGTATTTTGTTTTGTTTTTATTTTATTTATTGTTTTGTTTTTTAAACAATAAATAGGTGTTTAATAATAATAATAATAAATAGGGTTTTTAGGAGGTGTTTCAAGGGTGGGTGGCAGATATGGAGGGACAGGGTGCCTGATGTGAAATTCATAAAGAATAAAAGTAAAAAAAAGAGTTATCTTAATGCAAATTTCAGAACTAAGCTTAATTCTTAATTTTATTGACCATCTTGCCAATCTTAGCAAACTAAAAGAAAAGCAGAAATATGATTATGAGAATTTAGTCACAGTTACACACATGTCTGCTCCTCTATGAAAGCTGTCATACCTTCCTAAAATAAACATCTTATTGCACAGGGTTTTTAGAGTATGGGGTATGAATGGGTGGGGAGAAATCCATTTAGTTAGATATAACTTAATTTTTTAAAAAATTTGTAGCAACATCTGTTTCTGTCCATTGTACTACATCTCAAATCTACATAATTCATTGCATATAAGGACATTTTTATGTATGTTCTATTTGTATGCAGGTATCAAGCAAAGAGCTGCATTTTGTGCTTAGACTATAGTTCAGAGACAAATAGCAAAATGGTGAAATACAAGTACAAAAGTGAGAAAGTGAGAACATTGGGAGCACCCATCCCTGTGGTTAATTCTACATGTGGCAGAATTGTACAATTTATCCCTCCTGCTCCTTTCTTTCTTCTTTCAAGATTTCTTCTCTACTTCTAGAAGGCAAAATACTTCTTGGGTAAAATACATAAACATTTTTATATTTTCCTTTATAGCAATGAATTTGTGTTTTGTGGTATATATTGTTCCAGAATATACTGTGAAGTATGTATAGAAGCATATAGAGAGTGTCCAAAAGGTAGAAAAACAAAAGTCTTGGCCAGATTTGACATACAGGAACTTTAAAGATGATTTAGCAAACCAACAGAAGGTATTCAGAATATTATTCTTTTCCTATACCCTGGCCTAAGTAGGAAGTCTTATGCACAGATATTGGTATCCTGGAAGAAACTGAATCACCCTGGGCTATAAGTTCCATTGTGTTTTCCTGATAAAATACAATCTTCTCAGTTCTGCCTTCATCTACTAGAAAATTCACTGCTTCTCCGGTAAGAACTCTAATCCAATGTTCAAACTTTAGACTGTTAACAGAAGCAAATTTTCTTTTGGACACAACTGTCAAAATAAGTAAACTTCTCACTTCCTCACTATCTCTTAATTAAAGGTATTTTATAGCTAACTGAGTAGACTGGGATTATGAGTTTTCATAAAAGAAAATGATGTGTGTGCAGGCATACACTATTTTTGCAGACACATCTAGGGATTCTGGACTTGCTAAGTCAGCAGTTATTAGCTTAGTGAAGGTTCACAAAGCCTGACTCCATAGCTCTTCTTTACTTTCAGGATGCCCATCCCAGCAGCTCTGTGAGCTGATGAAGCACATTAAGAATATACTTTTTGGTACTAGATATTGAGACAGTTCAGCAATTAGTCAATTCTTAGCATGGTCGGACCAAATGGAGTCAAATCATAGTGACTATTGGACAGTTCCTTACAGGACTATCTGATGGGCTATAATATATTTCAGTGTATAATGGTTGTACTCCTATTTTACATCTAAAACCATCTAAAGTTATCTTCTGGCAAAGGTTATAATAAAGCCATAAAGATAAGTACACCATAACATTTGTGCCTTAACACATTTGAAACAGCACATATACAAAAATACAGTTTATCTTTGACAAATTTATATATGTTTAAATATATGTTTTCCTGTATTTAGTTTCCTAATCTATAAATTAAATTGTAATACAGTTTACTTTATCAGACAAATATAACTGCTCAGTGAAGAATTAATTATTCCTTTATTTTCTTATGATTGGTACCTGAAAAGTCCTTCCAAAGGTCTGGGATGTTAAAGCATGACCCCCCAGCAGTGGCCCTGTTAAGAAATGATTGCATCATAGAGGCTTTAATACCCCCCATGAGTTGAGGCATTTATACATTATTAGTGAAGGCCGACTGGAGGAAGCCGGCTACTGAGATATAGCTTTGAGGGGTGAATTCTCTCTTCTCTCCCTCTCTCTCTCTTTCTCTCTTTCTCTCTCTCTCTCTCTCTCTCTCTCTCTCTCTCTCTCTCTCTCTCTCTTCTCTCTCTCATGTTCTGTTTCAATCGGAGAAATTAGACCAATTGACCATAGACTGAAGCCCCTGAAGAGTGAACAAAATAACCCATCTTCTAAGTTTGTGACCATGGAGAAATATTCACTGAGAACACATTTTATGTTGATATTCTGTGGACATTGTCTACTTTCCTTCATGCTGTACTACACATAGTCCTTTGATCTTCAGTAACTGAATCAAAGTGCCATTATATATCTATAAATTATATTAGATGTGATAGAAGCCACATAGAAACAAACAAAACAGTTGTTCAGCATTTAAAAATACATATTTCAGGAGGTGGCGATAAGGATCATGTGTTAAGAGCACTGGATTCCTCCTTCAGAGGTCCTACATTCGAATCCCAGCAACCACGTGGTGGCTCAGAATCATCTATAATGGGGCCCAAGCCCTTCTTGGTACCTGCAGATACATGTTAGAGCACTCATGTTCATAAAACACATAAAGAAATAATATCAAATTCTATAAAAAATTATTAATTTGCTTTAAATAAGGAATCAATACTAGCAATCCTCACATTTGCAATTAATAACATGGTTATGATTGGTATTCATGAAGTTCCCCACTCTGTTCCATGTTATTTTTGCTTTCAGTGATTATTCTGACTAGACATGACTTTCCGCCTGACAATTCAAATATCATTACCACAGGGCACATGGCAGTGTCAGTTCTGTTGGTGACAAGATCTAAACGATTTCTTTTAATATTTATTACCAGACACGGAAGTAATCAGTTATCACAGAGGATCATCTGCATCCCACATAGTCTCCTCATTTCTGACATTTTTGATCTATTCACTTTCCTCTGTATGTTGTGAACTCATCATTCTGCACAGGATAGAGTCCTGTTATTGGTTTCTCTCTCACGGACTTAAGGAAACCAAGGTGGCTTCTTAAGCAGTAATTAGCGATAGTAGCTCTATGCAAAGAAAGCCAAAATATCCTTATCAAAATGTTTGTGGGAAATAATGAGAGGAACTAATGGAAGGAAGCACAGGGAAGGGGATAGCTTGAAACTTTTACTTGGTTTCCACTTGACACAGACTTCCAAGCTGATACCAGACATACACACCTCTTACCCACCTACCAACCTTGCAACAACATGGATCTGAGCCTATATTGGACTACATATACTCTCATCTTTGAACAATGGTATACATTTTCTCACTCTGGTGACAATCAAATTTAGACAGTTTCCACCCAAGTGTATACATAATGAATCAGGGCATGAATATTATAAAAACTTATCTGGCCTGAACAGCTTTTGGGTTCATATGCAGTTAAGGCAATCTGTATTATCTAGGAACCTGTTAGGAAATATCACCTATTAAAATCTTTGCTTGTCCACTGTTAAACATTTAAAGCAGGTACATTGTGGAGGGAGACATGTATAGAAAAGAAATTATTATATAGCCTAATCTATCAATTAAAATAAAAGAAAACTCCAAACTAAAATGCTTAGTAATCAGTTGCTCCTTCCCTCAGACTCCCACAAAAATAGTCCCCAGGCTGCAGCCTAGATTGTTCAGTCCTTTTCCTTATATGACCCTTCTGAACACTCACTTTGCTTCTCTTGCAAATCTTTGTGAGCTGTGAGCCCTTTCAATTCTCAGGATAAGAAGGCAGAAAAACCCCAGCAATGACCCAGACCACTGGGTGTGGTAGTATAAACTTCCCTAAGTATTAGGATTTTATAGTGATAAGCAGGAGAATCAAGATTCCAGATATCAGTCATCTTTATGATTTTATCCAACCATCTCTCACTTGCCTGATGCTATATTGAAGCAAGAGCTCCTAATACCAGGGACAAAGATTATGCATGAGGTAAACAACATGCACTTTTCTTATTCCAATCCAAACTATACAAGTCACTAAAATAAAAGAAATAAGTTATAGCTCTGCTATGTGGAAGACAGAGACAAAAAGAATAATTCTCCCATGGTCTTGGCTCAAAATGTAAATGAATTCATTTTGTTATTTTTTGATATGTTCTGTGATAATTTTTCAAAGGCAGGTGAGTTTTCAGACCCAGAGCCAAGCCATATAAATGTGGCTCTAGTAATAGAAGGAAGAACATCATAGCACTCTCCAATTTAAATGGTATATCTGATCCTGGGAGATATTAACCAGTCCCTAAGAAATGGTCTATCAGATACTGAAAGTCTTTAAATTGTTATAGAATTAGAATGGCCATGTTATGGTGAATGAATTCCATGAGGATGACTCAGTTGCTGTATTTCATTTGCTGTCACTGGAGTCTATGGTCATAAGCAAAGCTCTGTGTGTGCTGTAAATAAAGTGATGGTGGTCTTGACAGAAGCCTTATTGGCAAAGAAAGGGAAGTTACTCATGAGTGATGATTCCAATGGGGAAAAATACTGAGGGCATTTACATGATAAAAGTGATCATTATAATCAGGAGGGAGGCATATCAATTATTCTGTCTTCTAGGAAGGAGGAAACATCTTTTATGGATGCAAGTAGAGAAAGAAAATACCAACTCTGTGGGATAGGCATATAGGTATCAATTCATTCAGAACCACAGTTGTTAATGCACCAAGGACTATTTTTATTCTAACGCTAAGACTTTCTGTATAACCCTTCTGAGCCCTTTGCTTTTTCCTTATTCATTCATTCATTTTTATCTCGGCCCTCTGATTTAGGTTACCCTTGTACACATGGACGTGCCACCCTCCCTCGCCTTCATTCCCATGCTGCTGCTGTTGTTTAATTTTTGTAGTTGTGGCTTTGAGGAAACAATTGAACAGAAACTGAAGAACATCTACTCTTAATCTCTCCTTTCTCACTCTCTGTTTCAAATGAAATTCCAATGTACTGGCTGGTTTCTCCAAGATTTGTTAAGAATGAATAAAATTTTCCACTGGGTTACAGGACTCTGATTTTGAGGTTTGCTTCTAATATTTATACACTGAAGTGCATTATGTGTACTAAAATATTCTGTAGAGAGATGGTGTTTGCTTCCTATAGTGAAAATTAATACTATACATTATGTTTTTCAAATATATAACACCGATATTATTTCAGATGATCATGGATTTTTTTAAAATATTTAAATAAATGTGCAAAAGTCTATGAAATTTAATTTTATGTATGTAAATGTTTTGATAATGTAATATAAACATCAATTTCATCTAAAGATTACTGAGAAAAATATGAATGTTAAGATTATCAGTAAATGAAATAGCGTATAAGTTATTTTACATTGCTGTGATTTAAAAAAAAAAATAAATGACCAAGTGCAATTTAAGAAAGAGTTCATTCTGTCTTATGATTTCAGAGGGCTAGATGTCCATAGTGGTTGAGAAGTCCTGAACCAGGAATAGAATGCTTAACAATCACATTTCTGTTCACACACAGGATGCAGAGAGAGGAAACATGATGCAGACCAACGCTCTAAAGCCAACCGCAGTGAAGTCCTTCAGCAAAGCTTCATCTCCTAAATGTTCCAGAACTTCAAGGCAACCCCATCACCAGGAGACCAAGTATTGAGATACATGAGCCTGAGGGGGAGGAGATTGTCAATTTAAACAACATACTGCAAACATGCTATAAATATAAATTATTTATATTTACTTGTAAAATAAATATAAATTGGTATAAATAAAGTCATATGTAAAACACTAATTAAAGAAGAAAATTCTAAGGAAAGATGTCAATTAACAAGGAAACAGATGAAGTTTTAATGTAGTAAATAAAACTATGACCATGTAGCATTGTTTGTAAATTTACAAAAGTCCTGCTGATATTTCTTCCCTTCAAGCTACCTCCAACTCACATAGGAAACTCTATATCAGATGTAGAATTAAGCCTACCATAATGTACTCTTCCTGGAACAGCCCCCTCAGCTTGCACGGTAGATGGCTCCCTCATCTGGTTTGGGTTGATGTAATTTTCACGGGAGGGAAGACCTGTCTTTTACTGCTTCAGAACAAAGTCTTCTTTCGTTTGCTCTTTGCAATAAGGAAGTTAGAGATTTACTATTAAAAAAGCCAGTTTCAAGCTTGTGTTTTTAAAAAGAACAGACAAAAAAGATTGATGTGAGTGTGTGTGTGTGTGTGTGTGTGTGTGTGTGTGTGTGTGTGTGTGTGTGTGATAGTAGAGCAGAGAGAATCATAGCAAAGCTTTGCCTCTGCAGTCACAATGCTAACAAATGTGACACAACTGGCCTTTGATGATCTGTGACAGTCATTGTATTTCAATTGTCTGAAAGTAGCATTACCTCTAGCATCACTCTCTTAAACATAAGAGTCCATTTATCAATCCTGTCTGATTAGGCTTGAGAAGAAGCAGTAGCACTTGGGACTGTTGCTATCCTGTTTCCAGAGCCCTCTTTAGACAGTCTTTAGCATTAGATATAAGTCCTTCTTGCTATTAGTAGGAGATTAAAATTCTCATCTTGGACAGTTCAGATCACAATGATTTAATACACGTGAGCTCTATACACCTGAAAATAATCCCATATTGGATACAAACCCCCAGTACACTCTTTATTGCTAATGGACCTCCAGAGTATTGTATAGTATGGCAGCAATGATTAACTGAAAAAGAAAGAAAATTGTGTTGTGTTAAAATATAAAATAATGTCAGACCCTCACCAATACAGATGCAGATTCAGCCAACCATCAGACTGAACCTGAGGACCCCAACAAAAAAGTTAGGGGAAGGACTGAAGGAGCTGAAGGGGATTGTAACCCCATAGGAAGAACAACAATATCAACTAACCGGACCACCCAGACCTCCCAGAACTAAATCACCAACCAATGAGTAAATATGGAGTAACCCATGGCTCCAGCTACGTAGATAGCAGAAGATTGCCTTATCTGGCATCAATGAGAGGGGCGGCCCTTGGTCCTTGGAGGCTTGTTGGCCAAGCACAAGGGGATGCTGGAGTGCTGAGGTAGGAATGGGTGGCTGAGGGGGCACCATCATAGATGCAGAGGGCAGGGCGGTTAGGATGTGAGTTTGCGGAAGGGAAACCAGGAAGGGGGTCATTTCAAATGTAAATAAATAAAATGACCAATAAAAAAGGAATAATGTCAGAAATAAGGGGCCCAAAGACTCAGATAAGTCAAAGACTCACATACGAAGTAGTGCATTATGTGTGTGTGTGTGTGTGTGTGTGTGTGTGTGTGTGTGTGTGTGTGTGTATGTATGTGCGCGCGCGTGCGTATGCTCCTGTGTTTGGAAAATATTAGGGATGAACCTATAGATTCCTATTTATACATTTTAAAATTGATTTATATTTCTATATAACTTCAGTGTTTTAAATAAGTGAAAAACTTCTAATAGAGTCAAAGAAATCAATTCAGTATTTTTTATCTTTTAATTTAAAAGTTTCTTTTTATATTTAGAGAATATACTATGTTTTCCCATACTGTAAAGGATCTTAGAGAGAATATAACCACAATAAAATACAAACAAACAAAAAACAGTTTAGTAGATAATCAATGTCAGTAAATATCAAAGAGTAAAGTTAAAAAATAATGTAGGAGCAAAATACATAGTTCTGAGACAACACATGTTTTCCTTGGGGTAGGGTTTCAGTAGGACATAGACACTGAGAATTATACAACCATGGGGTCAGATCAGGGGCCTAAGATCTATTCATTGAGCTCCCTTCGGAAATTGCTACACTATGTGTGTAAAGGCAGAGTAGGAGGAAATACAAAAGTGAAGGGAGCATGATCAGCAGGTGTAGTTCTCTTTGAATTCTTTGGCTTTCACTTTCATTGTAACTCCCACTGGGGCACTGTGCTACATCTATATCCATTCAGTGTGCTGGCCTTCCCCTCCACACATGGGAACAATTCCTGCAAGGCATTGGAAATCACTTCAGTCCTGGAGAAAGCCTCTACCAGGTTTTCTCTCACCTTGTTGAGTTTCTGTTCTTGCAATAACTAAAATTTAGGTATATTTTTGTCATAGGATTCAGGTATTACTCAAATATTTATTATGTAAGGCTCTTAAAGGAGAGGGGGCCTCCTTTATCAATGTTCATAGTCTTTATTTCCTTTTCTCCCTTTGTTGATCTGCATTGCACTATACTGAGTGAGAGAGAGAGAGAGAGAGAGAGAGAGAGAGAAAGAAAGTGAGAGAGAGAAAGCGCGAGAGAGAAAGCAAAAGAGAGAGAAGGAAGGAAAGAAAGAAAGAAAGAAAGAGAGAGAGAGAGAGAGAGAGAGAGAGAGAGAGAGAGAGAGAGAAAGAAAGAAAGAAAGAAAGAAAGAAAGAAAGAAAGAAAGAAAGAAAGAAAGAAAGAAAGAAAAGATGAAGTGACAGAATGAGTAGACTGTAGTCTTTGTCTCCCTGAGAACATCCCAGATTTCTGGATCTCATCTTGGGGCTGAATCTCTTCTCTCCACACAGAATCTGGGTTCAGTTGATGCCTCAGAGAGATACTGTGTCCATGGCAATGTCCTTCTCTTGTCCACAGTCTGTGTGAGCCATTTCACAGAGATATTCCTAGAAAATGGTGACTTCTTCTCCAGCAGAAACCTGTAGCCAACAACAAGTTCAGTAAGTCAAGTACACCTATGTTGCCTGTCAGGGAACAACTCCCCCACACCAGTCATGCCCCAGTGCACTGGGTGAAGTCAGGGTGACTCTATGCTGTGCCCAACAGTGACTCCCCCATTTTACAAGGTATCAGAATTACAAAAAGAACTTGTAGAAATAGTAACTGTATCCAATATATAAAGTTTTTACTTCACAGGATCTTACCATTTAGTTCTGGTGTGTCTCTAGAGCTGTGGTTAAGGTCTCTCTCTCTTCAGAGGTCTCTCTAACTACTTTTAAGGAGGTAGACACTCCTGGAAATTGGGTTTTTCACTTTAAAACCTGTAGATTTATCCAATCACTTAGAGTACTTCTATTTAAGATTTTATCTTTACTTTAATGTTTGATGGTTGTACCCATTATTAGGTTTCCCTCTGGCGTTTCATCCATCCTGAATAAGGGTTGATCCCCCCCACACACAACCAGTCCTCTCTCCAATCTTCTTGTCTCTCCTTTCTCTTTAACAGTCTTCTCAACTCTTCCTCTTTCCATTTGCATGTCTCATAGGATTGAGTACTTCCCTCCCTGCCAACACCTTTAAAGCCCCACTTTCCCCCCATGACCCCTTTTCATTTCCTGAGCTTACACTCACTACTACCTTAATACACATGTAACAAACATTAGGATGTGAGTGTGATAGGAAACATGGTGTTTTAGAACTCATCCCTTGTCTTACTTGTTTTTATTTCCTGGCCTCCTTTATTTTTTCTTATAGTTTTCACCTAAAACTTCCCACTTCAGGCTCTGCTTCTGCTCAAACAGACTCAAAACTGCATATCATAGTGTATACAGGACATTAAAAGACTTTGTTTCTGTACACATATCTGTGGGTATATAAAGAGCAGCAAAACCCCAAATGATGATATAGGCCTTCAATCCCATCTACTAGGAGGTGGAGTGAGGTATAGGGAGTAGAGACAGGGCCTGAGTCAAGGGCAATCACCAGGTCAAAGTTTCAGTTGGCTACAGAATGAGTTCAAGGCCAGCCAGAGCATCTTAGTGAGACCTTGTCTCAAGGAAAAAAAAAAGAAAAATTAACACTGAAATATTTGATCAGTGGTACAGGATCTTTCTGGCACACAAAAGACATTATGATTAAAATCTAGTACTACAAAAAATAAGCAAGCAAACAAATAAACAAAAAATAAATGAACAGAATAGAAGCATATAAAATGTATTGTTTAAACCTAATTGGGATATACGCTGTATATGTATGCTTTTTGGGCAAAAGGCAATTATATAACCATAACAACCAAGTTTTTTGACTTAATAATTCTCCTTTTTATTATTGCTTCTGGAACTCTTTTTTTTTTTTTTTTTTTGTTTTGTTTTGTTTTGTTTTGTTTTGGATTTTTTTTTGATACTTTATTTACATTTCCAATGTTTCCCCCTTTCAAGGTCTCCTCTTTGGAAACCACATATCCCCTCCCTCTCCCCCACCTCTATGAGGGAATTCCACCTCCCACCCACCCGCCCGCCCACTCCCATATTCCCACCTTTACATTCCCCTTTACTGGGGCCTCTCCTCCCCGTAATGGCCAACAAGGCCCTCCTCTGCCACATATGTGGCCCGAACCATGGGTCCCTCCATGTGTATTCTTTGGTTGGTGGTCCAGCCTCTATGAGGACCGGGGGGAGGGGGTCAGGCCAGTTGACACTGTTGCTCCCTCCATGGGGCTGCAGACTCCCTCAGCTCCTTCAGTCCCTTCTCCAACTCCTCCATCTGGGACCTCACTCTCAATCCAGCAGTTACTGTAAAGTGAAACTTGGGTATTCCAAACGTTTCGGCTAATATCCACTTATCAGTGAGTACATACCATGTTCGTTCTTTTGTGACTGAATTACCTCGCTCAGGATGATATTTTCAAGTTCCATACATTTGCCTGCAAATTTCATTAAGTCATTGTTTTTAATAGCTGAGTAGTACTCCATTGTGTAAATGTACCACATTTTCTGTATCCATTCCTCTGATGAGGGACATCTGGGTTGTTTCCAAAGCTCTAGTCCAAGTGGATCAAGGACCTCCACATAAAACCAGATACACTGAATCTAATAGAAGAGAAAGTGGGTAAAAGACAAGAACACATGGGTACAGGGGAAAAGTTCCTGAACAGAACTCTAATGGCTTATGCTATAAGATCAAGAATCGACAAATGGGACCTCATGAAATTGCAAAGCTTTTATAAGGCAAAGGACACTGTCAATAGGACAAAACGGCAACCAACAGATTGGGAAAAGATCTTTACCAATCTTAAGTCCAATAGAGGGCTAATATCCAACATATACAAAGAACTCAAGAAGTTAGACCCCAGAAAACCAAATAACTCCATCAAAAAATGGGGAACAGAGCTAAACAGAGAATTCTCAACTGAGGAAATTCACAGGGCTGAGAAGCACCTAAAGAAATGCTCAACATCCTTAGTCATCAGGGAAATGCAAATCAAAACAAGTCTGAGATTCCACCTCACACCAGTCAGAATGGCTCAGATCAAAAACTCAGGTGACAGCAGATGTTGGCGAGGATGTGGAGAAAGAGGAACACTCCTCCATTGTTGGTGGGATTGCAAGCTGGTACAACCACTCTGGAAATCAGTTTGGAGGACCCTCAGAAAAATGGACATAATACTACCTGAGGACCCAGCTATACCTCTCCTGGGCATATACCCAGAAGATGCTCCAACATGTAATAAAGACACATGCTCCACTATGTTCATAGCAGCCATATTTATAATAAGCAGAAGCTGGAACTCTTTTTCAACAGTCACTAGCACCAATAAAATGTAACACCTGTAGTTGATAAAGGACATAAGGTTATAGAAAATTATGAAACCTTGCATGGTGACTGTCTTAATTATGGTTTCTATTGCATTGAAGAGACACCATGATCATAGCAACTACTATTTTTAAAAATGTAATTGGCTCTGGCTTACAGTTTTAGTGCGTTTGTCCATTAATTATCATCATTACGGGAAGCATGGTGGCACACAGGCAGAATGGACAAGGAGCTGAGAGGTCGACACCTTGATCTTCAGGCTGCAGAAATAAATGCCACGCTAGGCCTGGCTTGAGCACCTGAGACCTCAAAGCCCATGCTTACAGTGAAACACTTCCTCCAACATGGCCATAACGCAAGACCATACCTCCTCATAGTGCCACTTCTTATGGGTCAATTATTCACACACCTGAGTCTATGATGACCATTTCTATGCACACCACACTGGCTCATATCTGTAATCTCAGTACTTGGAAAAGGAATGGAAGAAGATCATGGTCATCCTCGCTTTCAAAGAGATATCAAGGTTAGTCTAAGATACATGAGAGGAGGAAAGGAGAGGAACAGAAAATGTGAGAGAGTCCCTGCTACAGGGGACTATGTCTTACAAGGGCCATGACACTATGGTAGGTGACCATCTATGTCAGAATGCTTATAAAAACTTTCTGTTTTATTTTAAAGGAAAATAGATTATTTTTTCTAATTTTCTGATTAAGGTTTCCCCTCCCCAAACCCTTCCATGTTCTTTCCCTTTACCTCCCTCCCATCTGGATTCACACTCTTTCTGTCTCTCCTTAGAAAATAAAGAGAAATCTAAGAAATAATAAAAAAGTAAAATTAAATTAGAAAGTATTAAAAATAGAATTGGACAAAACAAACAAAAGACAAAGATCCAGAGAAAATCAAAAGAAACACTATAGATGCAGAGACATCTATATGTCTATATGTTGGCATACACAGGAATCCCATAAAGGCACAAAACCAGAAGCCAGAATAAATATGAAAAGGTCATGTAAGTTAAAAAAAAAAAAAAGTCTTGACACATTATAACTCAAAGAATGTACAAAGTTGCTATTGAGTTTGTTTTGGGTTTGCCATCTAGTGATGGACATAGGACATGCACTTATGATTTGTTTGTTTGCTCAGTGAGAATCCCTTAAAGAAAAGTAATTTTTCATTCACATTAGCTATGAATTTGAGATAGCTTTTGGGTTAGGGATGGGGACTTATTTCCACTTATCCTTTCAGTTCTAGGACACTTAACCACTGTAGACCCATGCAGGTCATGTGTGTGCTACCACAGTCTCTGTTTAGATGACCTTTATCCTTGCTGTCCCTTTGACTCTTCTACTCTTCCTACCTCATCTTTGATGAGTTCTCTGAGCCCTGACGGGAGGGATTTGATGGAGATGTCTTATTTAGAACTGGGTGTTCCAAGCTCTCTTACTCCCTGTACATTATCTTGCTGTGGGCCTCTGAATTTGTTCCCATCTACTGCAGGAAAAAGCTTCTATTAGAAAACTCAGTCTCCCTAAAACTTGGCTATTTCATTTAGATATCCTTCATATATGTATGATTAGGAAGCTTCCACTACGTTATGTCTCTATAGGACCCTCAGCTAGCTCTTAGTGTTAGCTGATGCTACCCAAATTCCCTCCTTCATCCCTCTTCCCTCCTCTCCCTATTTGCTTTTCCCATTCCAGCCCTCCCCAGGCCATCCATAACTATCTATACCATTTCCCTTTCCAAGAGAAATCCAATATGCCCCCAATCCTTTTCTCTGTATTTGACCTTTTTGGTTATGGGAATTATGGCCTGTTTATTGAACTTTTAACAGCTAATACACACATACCATATTTGCCTTGTTTTAGGTCTGGGTTACCTCACTTAAGATAATTTTTTTCTAGCTCAATCAATTTACCTGCAAATTTTTATTTCATTTTTCATGTCTGGGTAATAACCCATTGTGTAAATTATCACATTTCTTTATCCTTTCATCCATTGATGAACATCTAATCTGTTTCCTATTTATCACTATTCTGAATAAAGTAGCAAGGAACATGATTTATCAATGAAAATCTTTCTACAAAAATTAATGCCAATGCCCTTTCCCTCAGTCTTGAAGATCAATCAGGAAACAAAATTACTACAATGCTTTTAAATTTTTCCTGTCAGACAACTAAAATCTTCTTTGTATGCCAGGGTCATCAGCTTTTACCCTTTCCTATTATTTCCATGTTTTCAGAAGATCTATCATTATTCATATAAATTTATTTAAGCCCACATATTTTCAATTTTGTTGACTGTTCCTGCAACTTGGGATAGAAGCAGTATATAAGCTCCACTCATATGGGAAGTTGAATTTCATTGCATTATGATGATGCTTTTGGTTTAAACAATACAAATAATATATTTGAATATAAAGTGTAAATGTGTGTATGTGTAAGATTCTCAGAATACTTGTACTATTTCAAATCATCTTCTTGGCTTTCAGCAACATCAACAATGAATGATACCTGAATTATTAGACACCAACCCGACCTCCTTATTTACTTCTCGGTTCCTGCTTCCATACTCTTTTTCTTTTTCAAGAACTCAGTGACTTCGATTAGGTCTCAGAATTGAGATCCCGCAATATTTGTCTTTGATTTACTTCACTTTTTATATTACCCGTGGGTTACACATTGTTACCCATATTCATTAGTGCTATCTCCTTTAGTTATAGAGGAGATGGGGAAGGGAACACTGAGGAGAATAGGGGAATAGGTCAAAGGTTACAGAGGTGTGGTTATATAAGACGAATTCATCTGGAGCTCCAATGTGGATACAGACAACCGGTATGATAGTTTCTATCATTCTTTAGAAAGAGTCATTTCCTACTCTGCAATTAAACCCTAAGAGATTGTACACTGTTTTCTCTATAACTGAGAAGTTGGGACAGCAACAGTTAAGTACCACAGAATAGTTCTTAAAATAAAAATAAATATTTGATAAAATATTACATTAACAAGTTAATCTTCTTCAAGTATTTTAGGAAGTTTGTGAAAAAACTCAGTTTTCCCCAAAGTGTACAAGAGCAAAGGGTGTGATTTTAAGTTTTCATAAGCAGATTCTTCTGCTGTAAAAAACAAGTCAAAAGTGTGCCACTTACCTAGGCTATCTGTGGGATGAGTTTGAAGAGGTCTTATTTTATTTACATAAATCATGTTCTAAATCTAATTATTATACCAATATCATCTTGCAGTAATATGTGCTAACCTATTAATTTTGTGGATAGAATGGACCTAATGAACAAATAGGGAAGAGCATCAAAATCAAAATGTAAAATAAATAAATTAAGTAATTAAAGATTTAAGTTCTTTTTAATTTTTTTCAAAAATTTGAGAATTACATGTATAAGTACTATGTTAACATTATTTTCATTCCTATCTCTCACATTTCCATCTCCTCCTATGCCCCTGAGTGCCTCTCAAATTCATGATCTTTTTTCTATAATTAATTCACACACACACAACACACACACACACACACACACACACACACACACACACACACACACACACCACTAAATCAGTGTAGTCCTGGTGTTATGTATATAGTTTATTTCTTTCAAGGGCCATT
Source organism: Uromys caudimaculatus (assembly GCA_028551405.1). NCBI lineage: Eukaryota > Metazoa > Chordata > Mammalia > Rodentia > Muridae > Uromys > Uromys caudimaculatus. Next base: position 40,952,014 of record CM052702.1, on the reverse strand, counting down.
GAATACCTATAGCTTTTATGGTAGAACTTGTGAAATTTTCCCCCATCCACACTAAGATGTAAATTGGATTTTTATCACTATAAAGATCTTAATTAGACAAACATATTGTTAATATTTTATGGGTGCAGTATTTCTGTCATATCCATAGGATACTATCTAGCAGCAAGCATCCTGCTCTTGTGGCCCTAACAATCTTTCTGCCCGCTTTCTATTGCTTCCTATGCCTTATGTTTTAGAGTTGTATTGTAATGCATCAGTTATTATTTTAGATTTAATGATTACATTTTATTTGTGTTTTGACCCATATGAAATTGCTATTTTTGTTTTTTGTTTTTTTATTTCCCTAATATTTATTTATTTTTTTGATTCTTTATTTACATTTCCAGTGTCTCCTTTTTGGAAACCCCGTATCCCTTCCACCTCCAAGCCTCTATGAGGGAATTCCACCTCCCACCCACCCAC
>CM052702.1:40860637-40951052 GCA_028551405.1 Uromys caudimaculatus | reverse complement strand
CCTCTGTTAGTTTCACTGTGTCTCAACTCAACAAGGGAAACCACACCCTAGAAAACACAAGAAAGTAATCTCTCAACAAACTGAAAAGAAGAGAGCCACACAAACTTAAAAGTACCATCGAAAATGACAGGAACCAACAATCACGATTCCTTAATATCTCTTAACATCAATGGACTCAATTCCCCAATAAAAAGACATAGACTGACAAACTGGATCCATAAAGAGGACCCAGCATTTTGCTGCATCCAGGAAACACACCTCCGGGATAAAGACAAACACTACCTCAGAGTAAAGGGCTGGAAAACAAGTTTCCAGGCAAATGGTCCCAAAAAACAGGCCGGAGTAGCCATTCTAATATCGGATAAAATTGACTTTCACCCAAAAGTCATCGAAAAAGATAAGGAGGGACACTTCATACTCATCAAAGGAAAAATCTGCCAAGAAGAACTCTCAATTCTAAACATCTATGCTCCAAATGCAAGAGCACCCACATTCATAAAAGAAACCTTACTAAAGCTCAACGCACACATCGCACCTCACACAATAATAGTAGGAGACTTCAACACTCCACTATCATCAATGGACAGATCTTGGAATCACAAACTAAATAGTGACACATCTGTGTATTTCTTCATGAATGCATTTAGGAAGTCTCAATGAGTGTACAAGCATCACTAAAATAGTTTATTTTTCATAAAAGTTCTATTTACATAAGTAGAATCCTTATTGTAAACTCGAAATTCAACTGAATTCAGTTTTATAAGTATTCATTTTGCTTAATCCTAAGAGTAGTGCATAATTTCAAAGATAAAAACCATTGATATAGTTTATTCCATGTCATTGCACTGTTTATTTACTTGGAACATAAAATCAAAATAGGTATAGATGGCAAATGAGTTACATAATCTGGTTTTGCTAGATTAAATGGTTTCACATGTTATAATTTCAATTTTTTCTAAGGAAAGAATTATTTGCATGTTTCTGCAATATATTAAGAAAGATTCATTTAACATAAATGTATTAAATAAGTTTTATACAAGATTTCATCATGCAAAATGAATGAATGAATAAAAATAATGTGTTACCATCAACTAGGTGTTGCTAAAATAATAAAATATTGAAAATTTGGCCTATCTGCTCATTAGAAATTTTCAGTTTAATGACTGGGAAGAAAATAAATATAACATGGAAGGAAGTAACTGATAAAGGAGAGTAAAACAGAAGAAGGAAACTTCACAAAATTGTTAATAATTTGTAAGAAGACCTCACAAAGGAAAAAAAAAAGTGGCTTGTGTGCTTACAGAGGCAGTGCTCTTGGGGTTCTTAGCACTATAGCTTTATTCCCAGCAGCGTGCACTGCTGTCTGGTGGGATATGTCACCGATCCTCGTCATGAGTAGTGTGATTTGCAGGATCTCCAATTTCTTCCTCATGGTTTTGCCATATAAAATTTATTAATACTAACCTAATAAATACATTGTTTAAGGCAATATCTCATACACATATTAATGTTTCAGTGTTTGTTATTTGAAAGATGAGAACATTTTAATATTTAGATAGATACACATGGGAAGAGTGAGGCATGTGGGGAGTGTTGAAAGAAAGAAAGGGAGAGATATGTAATTTAATTAAAAATAAAGTAATTAAAATAATAAAAGCCAAGCTATCCACAATAACCACATTTTTTATTATAAAACATGCATGTTAAGAATGTCATTCAGGGATTCCTTTAAAGCAAATTCTTATTATAAGAAGTATTAGTATAAATTATTATGCATATGGGATTTGAAATAAAGAAAAAAGGAAGAAGGAGAAAGGGAAATTTAGCAGGTAGAATAATTTAAACAATTATTCTTTTATTATTAACGATAAAGGGGGAAAGACAGATGATACGTATATTTTTCTTGCTCATATTTGTGTTAAAGGTACAAAGATATGTAGAAAATATAATAAAATGGAGTAAAAATTAATAATGAAAGCAGACATGTCTGGAGCTTTATAATTTTTCAAATGGAAGTGTTAAAACAGAGGCTCATTAGTCATCTCATCTCAATAAAACAAAATACTTTATTTTTTGTTTGTTTTTTTTTTTGTTTGTTTGTTTTTTGTTTTTCTCGAGACAGGGTTTCTCTTTATAGCCCTGGCTGTCCTGGAACTCACTCTGTAGACCAGGCCGGCCTCGAACTCAGAAATTCGCCTGTCTCTGCCTCCCAAGTGCTGGGATTAAAGGCGTGTGCCACCACTGCCTGGAAATACTTTAGATTGAATGATTTAAACAAAATATTTCCCCTTCCTTCCTTCCTTCCTTCCTTCCTTCCTTCCTTCCTTCCTTCCTTCCTTCCTTTCCTGAGATAGTATTTCTCTGCGTAGCCTTGGCTATCTTGAAACTTGTTATGTAGAGAAACCAGGCTTCAAACTCAGATCTGATGGTCTCTGCCTCCTGAATGCTATAAATAAATTATTTTCTTAACAGTTTAAGTATCAGAAGCCCAAGATCAAAATTCCATCTGAATCAGTTTCACTTCAATTGATGGTAAAACTCTCTTTTTCTCTGTCTCTGTCTCTGTATCCCTCTCTCTCTCTCTCTCTCTCTCTCTCTCTCTCTCTCTCTCTCTCTCTCTCTCTCTCTCTCTCTCTCTCTCTCTCTCTCTCTCTCTCTCTCTCTCTCTCTCTCACACACACACACACACACATACACATTTTCTCACTCTTTCTCCCTATATCTCTATCTCCCTTTTTCTCATATGTATATATGAAATGCATATTTATTTATTCTTTGAAAGTGTCACAGTTTATTTTATCACCCCTAACTCTACCCCCAAATGACCCTCTTTTTTCTCCACCCAGTTTTGTGTCTTTTAAAAGAAATCTTTCCAAGCCAGATACTCTTGGATGTGTGGTCTTCCACTGGAGAGTGGTCAACTTACCAGGGGCGATGGTTTTAGAAAAGACTGTCTCTAGTTCTCCCAGAACCTAACAGTGACTGATACATCCATGTCTTGTGGTGGGATTGTATGCCCTGCTTGTCTTTCCAATCTGAGATTTGTTCTGGCTTAGGTTTGCCCAGATTCCACGCATGCTGTGCCGCTCTCCTCTTGTGTTCAGAAGAAAATATTCCCTTGCAGTCCTTTATGACTTTGGCTTTAATAACAGCTTCCCTTTTAAATTACCTACCCTTAACATTTATTATGTCTCACAGATCCTTTCTCTGAATATAGTAACACAGAGAGTTAGGAATTAACATTGAATGTCTGATGTAAGGGTGAAAGGATTTAGTGGAAGACTGGGGCTTTTTGCTTTTTAGTAATTGGTTCTCAGAAGATGGTGATTTTCATGGCGACATTATCTTTAAGCCAAGTCTCTGTAATATAATTCAGTCTTAGCATGTGCTTTATGTGTTTCTATAAATTCAAACATTATAAAACTAGAACACTGCAAAGAACAAGAATTTAAAAATCTTTAGTTATATATGCAAGTGTTTAAAACTCACTGCAAGTTATGAGTTTTCAGTAAATGCCATGATTCATAAATTGAAGAAACTTTGAATTAGAAATCACACTTAAATTTATTAAACTCCACCCTGCAATTTTCTGTAGGAGAAAGGGAGACATAGCCAGACAAGATCATAAAATAATTCTGAAGTAAAGCAGTGGCTGAATCAAAACCAAAATTGGTAGCAGCAGAATTCTTTGACTAGTGTTTTAGCAAGCATCTCAAATGGAATGACATGCTTCTAATATGATGGTTATTTTCTTTCTGAAGATGATAATTTCTGCTAATCAGGAATCTCAAATACTAACTATAAACATTGGTCCAAATGCTTTTAAACATCAATTTGCCTACTGTGTTTCATAAGATAAAAATGACTGCTCCATATTTATTTATTTATTTTTAACCCCATTGTTAGAATACTCTATTTTATGAAGAAGGATATCGATGATAATGAAGAGCGTTTAATTTGTATTTGCTTTCATACCCAAAGTGCTTTTAAAGAACATCCTTTGTCCTCTTTGAATCTACTTAACAACATCAAAAATAGCACCCAGTGAACCCTGTACCTCTGTTAGGTTTGTTTTTTTAAGAATTGACACACATTGTTCCTATTTACTCCTTGGCACAGCCTTAAAAATTGTATGGTACTATATGCAACTAAATACAAATTAAAGAACGTTTCATTAACCATTAATTAAATTATCCATGACCTCAGTCTCAGGATTTCCCTCACTCTGTCCCAAATTATCACCACTAAACTAAATATTGGTTTCATACATTATCTTATGATTGTGATTCTGAATCTAAAAATATTAGCTAGTACTATCTTGTCTGAAAAGCAACAGCATTCTAGAGCAGAACAATTTTATGAATTAAGTAGTCCTTTCCCAAAGCCCTCATGAATGTTTGCTTCTAAATTTCATGAAAAATATTGGCATAATCAAGACAAATGAAACAATTAAAATCTCTGTGTTGGGCTAATGGTGTTTGCAAGCTATTTTTTCTATTCCTTAAGGAATTTAATAGTTCAAATTCTTTAAAAACAAATTTCAAAGCTTTGTTATCTGTTTGTGCTCTACTGTAATCAAAACAGTGTAACCTATTTTAAGAAAAATATTAAATTTAATTCACAGAACAACCACAGAATCTGGGCATCTGTTGTCTTCATACCAGTAATCTACTCCAGCTCTGATGCAGAATGAGAATTCCAAGAATATGTTAGAGAGGTGTGCAAAAGTCAAAGTTGGAAGCTAGTGTTCAGAAGACTTTTTGATCATACCTAATTAAAAGTAATTTATTTACTAAAAAATATATTCTTGAGTTCATGCGATGAAGAATAATTGCTTAGTGTTAAAATCAGATCATTAATAATTGTGGACGTCCCTCTTTCTTCCCTTCCTTTCTTACAATGGAGAAAACTCAGACCACTGATGACTGAGAGCAGCAAAGTTTAATGACAAACACTAGTCTCCATGTTGTTTTAGCACCATGCTCACCTTGTTGCATATGAGAGCTGTCATGTTTATCACATATGCTCTATAACAAGCACACACACATTGACTTCTTAGTAGTCACTTAATGCATATGGTTTCTCTGTCCAAAAAAGGACTGCTAAGTGACTATTTGTGTTCAAAATTATAGTGCAATCATAGAGACAATCGGTGGAGCAATCAGGAAATCTGTACTCAATCTTGACTTCTATATGCAAAGTTGTAGTCTGTTTACTAGAGTGTACACAATGTTACAGAAACCCAATTGAAGCTGATCTCCAAAGACACAAAATATAACCATCAAATCCTAGCAAGAAAAGGACTTATTAAAAAATAAGTCTGACATGTCTGGACTGGGCTGAAATTATACTCTCACAGAAAATCAGTAGAGCTTTACTTTTCAAAAGTTGGGCATCCTTAGTACCCCACTTTCCTAGGTTTGTTTAAAAACCTGTTTAAAGCCCTGTAGTGGAAAATGGAGTTTTCCAGGTTTCCCAGGAAAAACTGACTATATCACTGTTGAATTTGTATATATTTTCGACTTCCTCATGGCTTTCTGTACATGAGAAGTTGATCACAAGCATAATGAGAAAAAAAAAAGTACTTATTTCATTCTTGCCACATCAGTTTAACAAAACTATAACATAATTATATTTTACTTAAAATTTTTTGTTTCATACTTTTATGTAGGTAAACTAATACAGAATACATGCATTATTGCACTGGAACACTGCCACATTTTTTTTTTTTTTTTTTTTTTTTTTTGGTTTTTTGAGACAGGGTTTCTCTGTGTAGCCCTGGCTGTCCTGGAACTCACTCTGTAGACCAGGCTGGCCTCGAACTCAGAAATCCACCTGCCTCTGCCTCCCAAGTGCTGGGATTAAAGGCGTGCACCACCACTGCCCGGTTGCCACATTATATATAGACAAAAAACGATAAAAATATTAAGTAGGCACATTAGATACTACAACAGAATTAACTATTACAAACATGTAGATGTCTGCTACACAAGTATTATAAGACCCGTTTTCCTGAAATAAAGATTATATATTTATGCTCCCTTTAGACTTTTAGAAAAACAGTGAAATATGGTTGAGAAATCAAATTATCATTTGCAACAAAGCAAAAAAGAAGGATGTCAATCAATTGTCTCTTCAAGAAATTTCATCCCTAGTACCTAGCTACATAAATATAATATTTATCTAAATTTTGCAGTTAGCTGCAATGAATAATATAAATGCTGTTGTTGCTAGTATGGGTTTTTTAATGAGCTATTTGAAAAGAAAGTGTAGTAGAAGATGGAGGAGTCTGGCCCCTTGCAAAAGTTTCTCAGTTGATTGTTCCTAGAGTTTTTGAGTATCTATTAACTCAAACGTAGTAACTAGGGATTCTTGGATAGAGAGCACAAACAGCACTACTTAATTATTATCTGTACTTGATGATGGGAGACCCATAAATACATACACTTCCCAATCTTTCTTCTGAATGATCACTGATATCAATACTGCATGTTCTCAGGATCTGGAAGACTTACTTGCTGTCTGTCAAATCAATTACCAAAGGACAGTGAGATTCTCAACTCAGGCATCTAAATGGCCTGATTCTAGTGGAGTATAATATCAGAAGGCGCCCTTTGCTACACCACTCAGATTCCTCTGACCTTCTGCCTTTCTGTTCTGTTCATAAGCTGATTAGTTCATCTAAATGAGGGCTCCCTTGGATATATATGTTGCAAAGTTCTGATAACTCTAACAATTTATATGCTAAGGAAAATAGAGTTTCTGTTTTCCTCAGGCAAAACAAACAAAACACAACAAAAACAACCAAAGCCTACACAGAGGAACTTCTCAATGTAGCAATTTAAAGCCCAGTGCTTGGAGTGGGAACCCATGAGTATGACTTTCCATTTCATTATGAAATAATGAGGTTCTATGAACAAAGTATTGGAGGTGGCCTTCTTTGCAGCCTTTACCTCTTTTATATAAAGTATGGCTAATCATATCGCCAAACATATTTGATAATAAGATATACAAAGCTCTTTTTATCTTTGAGAAAATCTAAGCCATCCACAGTAAAATTTTTTATGGCTTTTATACTTGATATAATGCATTAGTCAAATTATGTATCAAATTATTAATTTGTATATTGTCAAGTTTGTGAAACTGTATGGATGAGGTTTTAAGCATGACTTTGAATTAGGGGGATATTTATTAATATTTAGGCAGGTTCAGTCTTCTATCATGAGATTATGTGTTTAGAATGCATCTTGTCAGTGTGTACCATGTAACTTGGCTTCTAGACTAAAGCAATGACACAATAAGGCTACATCTTACTATGTTTTCTGTGATGCTTATTGAGGAGCTATACAATTATTAAAGTGCTGAAATACTCCATCTGTGCCTTACCAATTTGTTGCAGTGTGAATTATAAACACCTGTTTTTTTTACATGCTATTTTATAAGACCATGTCATATTGACTACTTATAGTGACTTGAAGAATCATACTTGCATATTTTTGTTTCCTAAGCATATTAATTAGCAGTAACAGTGTCACCAGGGTGACATTCAGTTACTTCTAGAAAATGAATTATATTTTATAAAAAATAAACAAGAACCAATGTCTCTGAACTTTTGTTCTTAGATTCCATTTTGGCAAATAGCTCAAGATCATCAAATACATATCAGAAAAATAATTTAATTTGAAAATTATATAGAATGGTATGTGGTTGGCAATGGAAGAAGTGTAGTTTGCAAAGGGAATTTTTTCTACTTAGAGTAGATAAGTGAGGCTTATTGAGACAAAAGATTTGGGATAGTTACAACAGAATGGCTAAGATCAAAACCTCAGGTGACAGCACATGTTGGCGAGGATGTGGAGAAAGAGGAACACTCCTCCATTGCTGGTGGGATTGCAAACTGGTACAACCACTCTGGAAATCAGTCTGGAGGTTCCTCAGAAAATTGGAGATAGATCTATGTGAAGACCCAGCTATAACACTCTTCAGAATTTACCCAAAAGATTCCCCACCATGCCACAGGGGCACGTGTTCCTCTATGTTCATAGCAGTCTTATTTGTGATAGCCAGAAGCTGGAAACAACCCAGATGTCCCACAACAGAAGAAGAGGTAAAGGAAATGTGTCTCATTTACAGAATGGAATACTACTCAGCCATTAAGAACAAGGACATCCTGAGTTTTGCAAGCAAATGGATGGAACTAGAAAAAACCATTCTGAGTGAGGTAACTCAGACCCAAAAGAGCATGCATGGTATGTACTCACTAATAAGTGGACATTAGCTTTAAAAAAGAAAAGTACAGCATACCCAAGATAGAGTCCACAGAACTCAAAAAGGTTAACAAGCTGAAGGGCCCAAGTGAGGAAGCCGCAATCCCCTTTGGGAGGGAGAAGGCAATCTTTGGAGGGGGGGAGAGAGGGAGAAACCAAGCTGGAAAAGGGAACAGGGAGGGGAAAAAGGGAACATGATCAGGTATTGGGTGAAGGAAAAGGACTGAAGCCCCAAGGGCCAGCAGAAAGAATGGAAACAGGCAACTTCCGGGGAGGTGGGGGGACCTTCCAGAATGCATCAGAGACCTGGGAGGTGAGAGACTCTCAGGACTCAAAGGGAGGGCCTTAGATGAAATGCCCCACAGTGGGGAGAGGGAACTTGTAGAGCCTACCTCCAGCAGAAAGACAGGGCATCAAGTGAGAGAGGGGGTTGTTATCCCACAGTCAAAAACTCTGACCCAGAATTGTTCCTGTCTGAAAAAACTGCAGGGACAAAATTGGAGAAGAAACTAAGAGAAAGGAGGTCCAGTAACTGGCCCAAATTGGGATCAGCTCAAGGGGAGGCCCCATGGCCTGACACTATTACTGATGCTATGGTGTGCTTTCAAACAGGGGCCTATCATGACTACCCTCCAAAAGGCCCAACAAGCAGCTTAAAGAGACAGATACAGATATTTACACCCAACTAATGGACAGAAGCTGCTGACCCCTGTGGTTGAATTAGGGAAAAGCTGGAAGAAGGTGAGGAGGAGGACAACCCTGTAGGAGGACCAGCAGTCTCAATTAATCTGGACCTCCAAGATCTCTCAGATACTGGACCACCAACCAGGCAGCATACACCAGCTTATATGAGGCCCCCAACACATATACAACAGAGGACTGCCAGGTCTGGGTTCAGACAGAGAAGATGCTTCTAACCCTCAAGAGACTGGAGGGCCAAGGGAGTGGGGAGGTCTGATGAAATGGGGGATGGGACCTGGGGTCATCCTCGTGGAGATATGGGTGGGGGTGAAGGGGAGGTATTGGATGTGGAACCATCAGAGGGTGAACCAAGAGGGAATAAAATCTAGAGTGTAAAAAAAAAAAAAAAACATTAAATTAAATTCAAAAAAGAAAAGAAAAAAAAAAGATTCTGCTCCGTGGTGGTCATTTTGGGGTTCATGAACATTTCCTGGCACAACAATTTCATCATCTCAACCCAATATCCGTTCTGCGGGAAGGGAGAAACAGAATTTCTATTGTTTATGTTCTTTCCTGATAAACAAGCTTCTCTTATTTGAAAATAAGTTGCACCAGAAAAAAAGAATCCCACCTTCCCTTCCCAGTCATGTAAGAACTCCACCAGTGTACTTAAATCTACAGTAATTTAAAAACAGAAATTAAAAAAAACAAAAAACAAAAAACTACTTTTTTCTGACTTAACACATTCAAGGGTTAAAACGATAAATCATGAAAATTGAAGGTCTTTCCAGCCTGGGTAGATCATAATTTGTTATATCCACAAGATATTAGTCACGTCAATCATGGCATGAGACGCCACCAACCAAAGCTCAGATTTTTTACTATCAACAAAGGCTGATTACATAATTGGAGACAATAGTAGGAAATGTGATCATAAGATTTTTTTATAAACATTTTATGTTAAATTGAACAAAATATAATCATGCCTATATTAGAATATAAAAAATAAATATTTAAAGTCATAAGATATTTAAATATTTATTAATCATCTACTATGTTATAAGAAGTTTTATGGTAAGTATGCTGTAGAGGCATACTATTTTCAGATAAAATAAAGCAAATCAATCTTGGTTCTTCCTACATGTCAGCCCAGCACTGGGGACAGGAAGGCATGAAAATTGCCTAGAGGGGCTACAAAGTGAGATCCTGGTTATATATGTGTGTGTGTGTGTGTGTGTATATATCTATATATATATCTATATATATCTATACATGTATATATTATATTATATATATACATAATTTTCATTTCAAATGTTTTCCCCTTTCCATGAAAGTATCCCCCCATCCACCCACCTACTCCAGTCTTTCCTCCCTGGCATTCCCCTATACTGGGGCATCTAACACCCTCAGGCCCAAGAGACTCCCCTCCTACTGACGGCCAACAAGGCCTTCTTCTGCCACATATGTGGCCAGCACCATGGATCCCTCCATGTGTATTCTTTGGTTGGTAATCCAGCCTCCGGGAGCCCTGGGGGGTCAGGCCAGTTGATACTGTTGCTCCCTCCATGGGGATGCAAACTCCCTCAGTTCCTTCAGTCCCTTCTCCAAATCCTCCATCTGGAAACCCACGCTCAGTCCAACGGTTGCTGTGAATTGAATCTTGGGTATTCCAAACTTTGGGGGTAATATCCACTTATTAGTGAGGACATACCTTGTTTGTTCTTTTGTGACTGAGTTACCTCACTCAGGATGATATTTTCAAGTCCCATCCATTTGCCTGCAAATTTCATGAAGTCATTGTTTTTAATAGCTGAGTAGTACTCCATTGTGTAGATGTACCACATTTTCTGTATCCATTCCTCTGATGAGGGACATCTGGGTTGTTTCCAGCTTCTGGCTATTATAAATATGGTTGCTATGAACATAGTGGAGCATCTGTCTTTATTATATGTTGGAGCATCTTCTGAATATATGCCCAGGAGTGGTATAGATGGGTCCTCAGGTAGTATTATGTCCATTTTTCTGAGGGTCCACCAAACTGATTTCCAGAGTGATTGTACCAGCTTGCAATCCCATCAGCAATGGAGGAGTATTCCTCTTTCTCCACATCCTTGCCAGCATCTGCTGTCACCTGAGTTTTTGATCTTAGCCATTCTGACTGGTATGAGATGGAATCTCAGGGTTGTTTTGATTTGCATTTCCCTGATGACTAAGGATGTTGAACATTTCTTTAGGGGCTTCTCAGCCCTTCGAGTTTCCTCAGTTGAGAATTCTCTGTTTAGCTCTGCTCCCCATTTTTTGAAATGGGTTATTTGGTTCTCTGGTATCTAACTTCTTGAGTTCTTTGTATATGGTGGATATTAGCCTTCTATTGGATGTAGGATTGATAAAAGATCTTTTCCCAATCTGTTGGTTGCTGTTTTGTCCTATTGTCAGTGTCCTTTTCCTTACAGAAGCTTTGCAATTTCCTGAGGTCCCGTTTGTGGATTCTTGATCTTAGAGCATAAGCCATTAGTGTTCTGTTCAGAAACTTTTCCCCTGTGCCCATGTGTTTGAGACTTTTCCCCTTCTTTCTCTTCTATTAGATTCAGTGTATCTGGTTTTATGTGGAGGTCCTTGATCCACTTGGACTTGAGCTTTGTACAGGGAGATAGGAATGAATCAATTTGAATTCTTCTACATGTAGACTGCCAGTTGAACCAGCACCATTTGTTGAAAATGCTGTCTTTTTTTCCACTGGGTGGTTTTAGCTCCTTTGTTGAAAATCAAGTGACCATAGGTGTGTGGGTTCATTTCTGGGTCTTCAATTCTATTCCATTGATCTACCTGCCTGTCACTGTACCAATACCATGCAGTTTTTATCACTACTGCTCTGTAGTACAGCTTGAAGTCAGGGATGCTGATTCCCCAGTTCTTCTGTTTTTGATAGCTTTTGCTATCCTGGGTTTTTTGTTGTTCCAAATGAATTTGAGAATTGCTCTTTCTAAGTCTATGAAGAATTGAGTTGTAATTTTGATGAGGATTGCATTGAATCTCTAGATCGCTCTCAGCAGGATAGCCATTTTTACTCTATTAATCTTGCCAATCCATGAGCATGAGATCCTGGTCTTTTAAAAAATAAAATGTAAAAAGAAGTAGCCGAATTTTGCTAAATAATTATCAAGGGGGGGATAGATATTATGTTATTGTAATTTTAAAGAAAAATAAAATAATAAGAACTTTCAAGCCCATATTTAAAAAAGTAGGATACAGTGCTTAATTTGTAGATTTATAAGTTATTTGAACATCTAGTTAATGATGATACTAACACTAAATATGTAGATAAAAGCAGTGTTTGGGGTCATAGAAAACAGTGGAGATGTACACAAAGGTTCAATATTTCCATAAAATATGAACATCCACTGCTTAGTAAAGAGAATTCAACAACACTGTTGAGCAAAATAATTATCAGGAGACAAAGTATTTGCATATCCAAAAGAAAGATTTAAAATAAAGTATGTATCATCCTAACATTTGTGTGTTTAAACAGCACAAAATCACCAATTCTATCTTTGAATTTTGTTGTATGTAATAGCAGTACTCAGGAATATAATTAGTTTAACAAGCAGTAACAGCAGCAGTATTCTTCTATGTTATAGAATAAATATCTCTTTTCTAAGAATGTTGTATCAAAATAGTTATTTTGTGAGTTAGTACAACAATAACTCTATTCTGAAACTACAAATGTAATCACTGACATTTTGCTGTTATGCATATTTCTTGCTGGAGCTGTCAATTGGAAATGATTGATTTTTGGCTATTCTGGTACTGATCTTTCTTTTATTATCTCTCTGGTAAATGAAATATACAATATCAGAGTATTTGATGTGGCTTTGGTTTCTGGTAAAAATGATAGAAGTGGAACCTGCCACATTTAGTGTTCAGTTTCTTTTAAAATCTGCATCATTTTATACAGCTCTTTTCAGGGTAACAAAAGATTAAACATAAATGGGAATTAAAAAAACAGTTGAGACCTTTATAAATGAGATTTTTTTCCTGTGTGTTGGCAAACAATGTTGATAATACGTAGAAAACTAACACAAATCTTAACATGAATACTAACAGCCTGTTAAAAACAGACAAGATCTATGCACAGTCATTTCTCAAAGGAAGAAACAAGAATGTACTTAGATACTAAGAATCATAGCTGAGCACAGTTATTGAAAAGGTAAGTATCTTCTAAAATTCTATTTACAACTTCTTTCTGATCACAATATAAAAAATCTGATGGTAATTTTATATTGGAAATGTTATATAACCATATAAGACATCATGAGTTGTTTCTAGACAAGTGTATTTTTATAAACAGTTTGGAAAGGAATTGAAACTTGCCCAACAATTCTACTTGTGCATGTGATACACAATTAAGTAAACACACACACACACACACACACACAAAACAAAACAAAAACCAGCAGCACCTATCACAGGGAAAATGATGTAGTAGGCACATTCACAAGGAGTGAAAAAAAGAAAAAGAAACATAAAAGAATGCATGCACGATGCAGTTTAAAATGCATGGAAAATCTGGAACTCATCAAATACATAGAGTAAATTATCTTTTCAAATGTTTGCAAACATAGCTAAATGTAAAAACTATGAACACACTAGTTAAATAGTGTTGGAGAAAATAAGATGGGTTCATCACAGAATAGAAATATAAGTATTTAGTTGTAAATTATATTCTAGATTCTAAGTTTGTTATGGAAAATATATTTGTGAATGACTATTGCATCCTTAGGAAATTACTTAAGTGACAGATGTACTAAAAATAATCTCTGCATAGAACAATAATGAGTTACATAATTCTTGATGAATATTACTAATAATTAATATTAATGACACTCTTAAAACCTATGGTCATATATATGTGCAATTCTATATTAATGAAAATATATATTTATATAAAATATAAATTCATATAATTTTTGCCTATGATTTATACAGTTGTCAGAAAACTAGAGTACAGCATAAATATTTTGTTACAGTTTTGCGTGTGTGTGTGTGTGTGTGTGTGTGTGTGTGTATGTGTGTGTGTATGTGAGATAGCACAGTATGTGGAAGCCAAAGGACAAATTGTGGAAACTGGCAGTCTCTCTGCACCATGGGATTCATGAGACCAAGCTCATGTCAAGTTTAGAGAAAAGTGCTTTTACCCTGTGAACCGTTTGACCATCCCACTGTATTTTTTTTAAGGAGCATGGCTGATACAATTGAATCATATTATATGCAGATTATAATATTATATACATTAAATATCTATTAATCCAATAAAATTACAACTTTGCATACTTGTGAAGTTTTGTAGGGTTGGGGGTCAAATGTAGGTCATGATCTTTTCTGGACCAGCACTGTGCTACGGAGCCGCACCCCATCCAAATTTTATACTTCTGGAAAATGAGCTTCTCATCTCCTCGTAGCTGCCAACGGCTCTGCTAAGAATGAAAATTTGTGATCATAATAATAGATTCCTATCATTCTTGACATAAAATATTAATTATTTGAATATATTGATATGTTAATTTGTTTTGGTGTAGAATTAATTTATGTCCATGTTGAACAAAGTATCATATTGTATTCCTTAAATATATCTGATTTAAAAACTAAATACAATAATAGTTAATTAATTTTTGATACTTAAGACTATTCTGTATTTTACATAGCCAAATCATACTTATATGCTTTCTTCTATCTCAGAACTAATTCTTAGTAGAAACAAACTAAGTGCTCTTAAAGGTGTTAAGTTCCTTTATTGTTAATATTTCAATGGAAGAAAAAGGAGCAAATCCCAGTCTCTTTCATAAATAGTTCACCTACAATTTAATTCCTTATGGATCTTGTAGTAATTTAACAAATTAACTCTGATGCAAAAAAGATATTGTTTCTCTATGATATTGTTTATAACTTAAGCAAAGAGCATAGGAGTTCAGCATCACCTTCTCTGCAACTATTACTTTTAAAAATGAAACTATTTGGTATTCACTTAATGATATTAACTAACCATTAATCAAACAAAAAATTCTCCAGCCAGAACAATAAGTATAAAACATTAACAAACATTTCACTGGATGCTATTTTTCTTTCAGAAAGTTATTTGGAAAAGTGGGTCATTACTGCCTTGCAATGTGTCAGCATACTCTGTAACAGAGTCTGGTAGGATATTGTTTCATCTCTACACTAAGAGCACTTGCGAGTTGGCACTCATTCAGAAAGATGCACATTCATCTGACTGTCAGTGAACTTCTTGGAATAGAAGCTATACTTTGTCTTCTTGATGTTTGTAATGGTTTAGAAAACCTAATGTCATTTGGTCTGCAGAGGGCTGAGACATGTTACACAACATTTGAATTCACCATAAATTTTTCATGATGTTTGATTCTTTATTAAATTTGTATCAACAGTTTGCTAACATTTATACAGAATTTTATTCTACTAAGGGACATAATTCTGAACATATAAGAACACTAGAAAAATTGTGAAATTTTTGACTGATTAAAATATTTGAAAGCTATAAATTTCAAATTTTATTTTGGCAATATTTTATGCTATCACTAAATATATTGTAGGGCTTTGTTTCATGACAATTTTATAATTTTTATGGTAGGCTACATTATTAATATAAAGTACTTTATGAAATATTTCAAAATTTATGCCTTTATATTTATGTGTGTACAAAACTAAAGAAACACAATACGTATATATTCTCATGTTAATCTTTGACATGTCAATCTTTTGACAAATTTTAGTGAAAACAAAATGGTCACAACAACAAATCAACACAAAATATATAAATTTCTATAGAAATTTAAGGACAAAATAAGATTGAAACAATTTTGACAAAATGAATTTAAGTAAAAAATAAGCACTGCATGGACAGCTTCTAGCTTTACGTTTATGTTTTCCTTGCTTCACAAAACGGAATCTCTAATTATAATCTGGGAAGGTCGCCATATGACTAAAAGAACAGTTCCTTCATCCAGCCATTTCTAGTGACCAAATGACTAACATCTGGGTAAAGATAAGTTGGCAGAAGTGTTGAGTAGGCCAGTGTGGATGTTTCCTTTTCAGGCCATTCTCTTTGGTGATTGAAATCTCTGCTCACTTCTTTTTGGTTTTTAAATTTTTATTTTTGAAAATGTTATTTGTGTATTCCATGAATGGTGATCAAATGGACCACTCCCAAATTTCCCTGTATCCCCTCAACATGCTCCTTCTCAAGTTAATTTTTTTAAACCTACTAATTCCACTTATGGAGGCCATATTGGCATAGATGTGGGGGCACGAAATCCCCTGGGACATGGGAATCCTACCAGTGGCTATATGCTCAATAAATAAATCAATAAATATCCCTTTCCCAGCAACCTCCTCCAGTGTATAGCTCCTCCGTGAGGGGTGGAGTCTAGATGTCATATACCCCAGCTATTTTAGGGTTTTTGATGACATAATCTTTTTTTGTTTGTTTGTTTGTTTGTTTGTTTGTTTGGAGACAGGGTTACTCTGTGTAGCTCTGGCTGTCCTGGAACTCACTCTGTTGACCAGGCTGGCCTTGAACTCAGAAATCTGCCTGCCTCTGCCTCCCAAGTGCTGGGATTAAAGGCCTGTGCCACCACTGCCCAGCTAGATGACATAATCTTAAGTAGGGCCTGTCCATATGCTTTTTCCATCACAAATGATCTGGGGAATGATAGGTACACACTTCATTTCCACAATGTGTTATGTCACATAGCTAAACAACAGAGTTTATGTAAAAGCTCTGAAGCTCTCACTTCAGACTTCTTAGGGGACAAGGGATAATGTCATGTAAGCTAATACTTTCTCACAAAGGAACCTAATTATTACCAACCTATGACACACAGATAGAATGTTTAGATCCCTGATGTAATCAGATCATCATAATCCCATAATAGTCCCAAAGTCAGATATTTTGCCATTTCATTAAAATTCAGTTTCCTCACGAACTCTGTTTTATACGCTTCCAGAGTCCCACAGCCCATACTGCTTACTCTCTGTGAATAAATACACCTTGAAATCATCCTAGAAAGGTTGATTCATTGTATTTTTGGTCATTTTCTCTTTTACTACTCAATAATAAATTCTCAAATACCAAATCCTGAAGAACTCAGCTCCGACTTTCAGGAATAAGTTCAGTTTTGGGAATCTCTATTCTCCATATTTATATGTATACTTAGAATCTACTCTTTTCCAATGTGTATGTGACCTTGTATGCAGTTATGCTTATATACAACTCTACCTAAATCACTTACCACAATTCAAAAATCAAAAACTAAACAGGAGAGTCCTTTCTTACCATTCCCTTTAGTCTTGGAGAGAAGTTTCTATCCTTTCCTAGATAAACTACACGTGTGGTCAATCCCTGTATTTTGTAAGGATGTATAGGCCTCTTATTTCTACCTTGCCTTTTCTCTGTAATTTCAACACTTTCTTTCACCTATATTGGCTGCTATAATTTCAGTCTTTCCTCAGTAGCTGGCCTGGTTTGCTCTGTTAGTATTCTTCCTGTAACATGACCTTACACCAGCTTGTCAAGCCTGCTTGTAGATGACTTCTCCAAAACCATGGATTCTTTCTTTCATTACATAACAGCTTGTTAGAGACATCAAAACACCATAGGGGTGAATTAAACAACAGAATTCACTTCTCACACTTCTTCTGGATGATGGTATAAGATCAATGCTCCAGCAAAATGCTTTCTTCTGATGCTTCTCTTCTTGACAGACAAGAGCTGCCCTCTTGCTATACAGTCACAAGATTTATTTTTTTTTACATGTGTGCAAATATAGCCCTTGCACACATAAAATTCCTTGTTCATAAAGATACATCTGATTAGATTTGTCCCCATGCTAAAGGCCTCCTTTTTTTTTTCTTCTGTTCTAAGTCTTGTCTCTAAAGACAGTCACACTCTGAGGTTCTGCTGATAAGCCATTGCTTAACTACACTTCAGATTAATACCTGTCTGCTTTTATATAAAGATTAGCAAAGTTCTCTCTCTCTCTCTCTCTCTCTCTCTCTCTCTCTCTTTCTTTCTGATTCTTTTTGTGTTTTCACTGTCTGCTCTCCCCTCTTCCCTAGCCCCACTTTTTAAAATAAGTTGAAGAAGTTTTGGTCTTTATTTTATATATTTATAATTCTGTCATTTCTTTCCTTTGTGATTCTTATTAGAAGATATTATCTAGGTTTCACTTCCTGTAATTCCTTTTCTGAAACCTAGCCCTATTTTTATGTCTATTCGTGAGTGATAAGATGACTTAGAGAGCTATATGCTTCAACTTTTCCTCACCATGACAATGAAATAAACAATCTCATGGTTTTCCTTGACTCTTGATTCTAGCACATGAACATATAGCATAAACTGGTGGGATTATGCAACTGAGGATGACTCTACCTGTTATCTATCAAGCAAAGAGAGAATATAAAGAGAGTTGGAGGTTTCATATTTCCATTAAAGATATATTCATTCCCCAAGCATTTAACTTGCGTCTTTCTACTGGGTACCACAGGTAAAGGATACATCTACTTCATGACAAAAGCAGAGGTTGGTGCCCCAGACTTCCACAACTGGGTCTTTAGATGACATACCCAACCCATAATAAGGAGTCTTATATTTATTTCTTCCTTGATTATCATTTTTAGAGTTTGAAAATCTGAAAAATATGGGGGGGATTCAAACCAAGGATATTTCGTTCTATATTCTCCAGGCCAACCATTACACAGGGACACACTTGGAATGAGTTTATAATTCCTTGTCTGTATGTCAGTTGATTAATAGTGCCCTACCATGAGGACTCCAGTATAATAAACAGTGATGGAAATTTAAGAAAAGTTTTTTTCTTTTTAGTTTTATATCAGCTAAAATACAAGTATCTCATCTCCCTGTTTTTCCCTTCAGCTCCTTGAACAGCCTTCATCTCTGACCTCTTCTGGGTACACCTTCATAATCTCTCTCAAACTCATGGTCCTTTTTTAATATGATTATTGCTGTTACACCAGGGTAAGAAGTTAAGTCCCTCTTTGAGTTATTAAATCTCACTAATGTGTGATAGAGAATGGTATTTTGAGATTGTATGTGATGACTTCAGAATCCACAGACTGGCAGTTGAAGACCAGAAACATGACTTCAGAATAAGAAATTAAATCTGAAGTCATCATGAAAAAAAAGGAACATTCAAATTTTTCCTGACCATATTCCTTCATCTAATTTATTTCATTAAAAAAAAAAAAAAAAAGGCAGAAACAGTCACCAGGACACCTTAAGAGGAATGGCAAGTAACAAATCACTGGTATCTAAGTGGTTTCTCCAGCAAATGTTTCAAGTGTACAAAAAGTACTTGTTCCAACTTTCCAATTGGATTGTATTTACTTTGTTGCAGAATGTCCTCTGAATTGAAATAGTAGAGTGGGAACTGATTTTTTTAATAATTTATTTACAACCCAAACACTCCCCTTCCCTGTCCTCCTCTCACAGAGTCCTCATCCCATCCCATCTCCCCTTTGCCTCTGAGAGGCAAGTACCTGGTACCACCCCTCCCCGCTTATGAAGTATCGGCACCCCTCCCCCACTAAAGCCAAACAAGGCAGCCCTCTGCTACATATTTGCCAGGGGCCTAGGTCAACCCTGTATATGCTCTTTGGTTGGTAGCTCAGTCTCTGAGAGCTCCCAGGAGTTCAGATTAGTTGAAGTTTTAGTCTTCCTGTGAGGTTCCTACCCCCTTCATGGCCTTCAATCCAGCCCCCAATACTTCCATAAGGGTAATCAATGTCTGTCCAACATTTGGCTGTATATGTCTGCATCTGCTTCAGTCAGCTTCTGGGTAGAGCCTCTCCGAGAATAATTTTGGCATAATTATTTGTAAGCATAACAGAGTATCAGTAATATTGTCAGGGACTGGTCCTTGCTCATAGGATGGGTCTCAAGCTGGGCTGGTCATTGGTTAGTCATTCCTTCAGTATCTGGTCCATCTTTGTACCTGTATTCTTTAAGACAGTTTTGTGGGTATGTTTGTGTCTTTATCCTGCCACTGGAGGTCCTGCCTATCTATGGGAGATAGCCTCTTGAGATTCCACGTTCTCCCTGTTAGGCATTTCAGCTAAGGTCACCCACATTGACTCCTGGGAGACTCCTCCATAAGAGAAAGTGGGAAATAGCCTTGAACTCATTGGTACAAGAGACATTTTCCTGAATAGAACATCAATGGCTTAGGCTCTAAGAGCAGTAACTGATAAGTGGGACCTCATGAAACTGAAAGCTTCTGTAAGGCAAAGGACATACACTGTCATTAGGACAAATCAGCTGCATACAGATTGGGAAAATATCTTCACTAACCTTATACTCCACATAGGGTTAATATCCAAGATATATAAAGAACTCAAGAAGTTAGACTCCAATAAACCAAATAACCCAATTAAAAACAGAGTACAAAGCTAAACAGAATTCTTAACAGAGGAATCTACAATGGCTGAGAAGCACTTAAAGAAATGCTCAACATACTTAGTCATCAAGGAAATGCAAATCAAAAGGACATTGAGATTCCACCTCACACCAGTCAGAATGTCTAAGATCAAAAACTCAGGTGACAGCAGAGGCTGGCAAGGATGTGGAGAAAGATAAACACTCTTCCATAGTTGGTGGGACTGCAAACTGGTACAACCACTACAGAAATCAACCTGGTAGTTTTTCAAAAAATTGGAAATAGTCCTACCTGAAGACCCAGCTATACCACTGATGGACATATACTCAAAATATGGTCCACCATACCAAAAGGACATGTGCTCCACTACTCTCATAGAAGCTTTTTTCACAATAGCCAGAAACTGGAAACAAAACAGATGTCCCTCAAATGAAAAATGAAGTAGTGCACGCCTTTAATCCCAGCACTTGGGAGGCAGAGGCAGGTGGATTTCTGAGTTTGAGGCCAGCCTGGTCTACAGAGTGAGTTCCAGGATAACCAGGGCTACAGAGAGAAACCCTGTCTCAAAAAACAAACAAACAAACAAACAAACAAACAAAAAACCAAAAAAAAAAAAAAAAGAAAAATGGATACAGAAAATTTGGTTCATCTATACATTAGAAAACCATTCAGCTATTAAAAACAACAACATCATGAATTTTACTGGCAAATGGAAGGAACCAGAAAATATCATCCTGAGTGAGGTAAGTCAGTCTCCAAAGGACAAAGATGGATCTACTCACTGATAAGTGCATATTAGTCATAAAATACAGAATACCCATGATAAACCCCATAGACACAAAGAAGTTAAACAAGAAGGAAGGCCCAAGTGAGGATGCTCAATCCCACTTAGAAGGGGGACAAAATAATCACAGGAGGCAGAGGGAGGGAGGTGCATGCCTGGGAGAGGGGAGGAGGAGGGGAAGGGGGGCAGGATCAGGTGTGGAACGATATAGGAGAGACACCAGAGGGCAGGGGAACTGAGTTTTAGGCAAGTGATTTAGACATAAACACAACACTGTAGTGTAAGGTAATAGCTTGATTTTTAAGTGAGTATAGCAATAGGGATAAAAATCAGTAGGTGTTGTGTTCAAATTGTCTGTGTGGAAAAGCAATCGGACTTTTAGGAAATGATTTTTTTCAATCTTGATAATTGGAATGGTAATAATACTAATTTAGGAGGCTGTTGTGAAATCAAATAGAATAATGTGTCCTCTGCAATTAGCACATGGGAGGCACAAAGGCGAAACAGTTACTATTACTGGCATTTATATCTAGTCCTCTGCATATTTGTCAGGAGCCATGTGCTGTTTTTGATTTGAGGAGCTTGTTCTGAGCAATGAACACACGTGCACATTCTGCCTGTCTTCTACCTAATATAGATCCTTGTGATGTTGAAAACTCTGGCCTCTGAATTGATTTAGTGAAGGTGCAAACCTTCAGCACTATGTAAGCAACTTTATTTCCTTGACAAAATTATTTGATATTTCTGTGACTGTTTTCTCACTTATCAAATGAAGATAATATGTTTGTTATATATTAAAAGAATCAAACACTATTTTCTTACATTTTCTGAATATAAAGGTGTTCAGTAGCGGGTGGCTATTTTGTATGAAATCAACATATTCTGAGCTTTTTTGCAAAACTGAAATATTCAATGAGACTTAAATTCATTAGGTCATCATAAGCAGCATCAAATTTAAACTGAATAACTTCAAGGATATAAATAAGAAGCTAAGAACAGACTTTTTTTCCTTTTCTTTTTTTTTTTTTTTTTTTTTTTTTGTTTCTTATAAGTAAGGGCTTCGTATTCCACACACAGAGTGAGCATATCTTCATTTGATAACTCAGAGGCAAACAGCAATACTATGCTGCCATTCCCCAAGAAGCCATGCATTATTTTAATCCTACACCAGAGACATCCTGACAAAGATACTGCAATGACAGAGCTCTTCCTCTCAGTGAACATGATCAGTCTCTTTTCTCAGAGAAGGTCTAACAAGGCTTAGTCTTGCTTGATGCTAAGAACAGAATGTTCCTTTCTGCGAATTGCTGAAGTGTGCCCTTCCTAAACAAGCACATTGAAAACCTAGCCTCTAATATCATGATACTTGGAAACGAATCCTTTGGGGAGTAAAGAGGGTTAGATCCCTTATGATCCACTTGGTAGTCTTAGGAGGAATAAAGAACTCTGTTTAAACACACTGAAGGAAGAGCATTCAGAGACACACTTTCAGAAGCACTGTTTTTAAGCCAAAAAGACAGCCTTCACAAGTAATAAAACTAGAAGATTGATCTTAGATGACCAGCTTTTAGAATGGTGAGAAATAGTTTTCTGATGCCAAGGGAACCCAGTGTATAACATTTTGTTCTAGTAGCCCAACTCTGGGTATTTCCCTCACTTGTCCCAAAATTACATTATACAGTAAAAGAGTAAATAAGAAAATATATTATAAGCCACAGTGAAAAGCTTCCACTCATTATTCTAAAATGTTTTCTTGGTTATAAAGGGTGAAATGAACACAAGATTTTCTTAAAGAAACAAGATGAGACAAATGCAAGATGATTTACATATATATCAACAAATAGATAGATAGATAGATACATACATAGATAGATACATAGATAGATACATAGATAGATATCTGTAGGGTACCCTGCATTTATCTCATACATGGTAAAACTTCTACACATACCCAAATTAAGGAAGCATATCATCTCTGCCTCCACATTTTTTGGCCTCTTATTCTATAGCTTAGCAGCTATTATTAAGATTTGAAGAAAACACCTTTCTGCATCTGTCTATTTTCACCTAAATATTCCACAAAGACATTAATAAATATGACAACATCATATTTTGCCTGTAGCACCATGGTCTAAATATAAATATAATGTAATGTTACTATGGTCATATACACTTATAGTTTACAATATGTGCCACTGGAAATGACAACTACTTTTTTTTTGTGGAATGTTCACATGTCAGTTTAAATTCAATGCCATATGTGTTTTGACTCTTTTAAACTTTATCATTTAAATATTGTGGTAGTAATACTTTACATGAGATTGATTTTCAATAAAAAATTCAGGGCACAATACAATGCTTTCAACTATATGTATCAAATGGTACATTTTGAAAATTTTCTTTCTAAAATGGTTTATTATTTCTTAATTTTAAGTGTGTGTGTGTGTGTGTGTGTGTGTGTGTGTGTGTGTGTGTATGTGAGCAAATGATTTCAGGTACCCATGGATGCCAGAAGAGGGCCTCAAATTCTGTGAGGCTTTAGTTAACCAGTGAATCATCATTATGACCACATTTTTATAATTTATTTCCATAACTGAAAATGTATAATAGAATTCCCTTCATTTATATATATGGATAACAAGATGAAAATAAACAATGTAAAGTTACTCATAACTGTAAACCCATTCTGGCCTGAGCCCTAATATCAGCTCAGCATTTCTTATTCTGATGGGAATAATGTCAAGAAAGTATGATGATGTTTTTAATTGGAATAGGAAAAAGTTAACTCTTTCAATATCCTTATGGCACAAATAGGACCCAAGCAAATTGCCTAAAATGAAGCTTACTGTAAATTATCATACCATTTTATTCTCATTAAATTATGCAAATCCCATTTAACCCCAAATAACCAAAAATGTTTGTTCCTGAATTATTGAAATGAGCAAGGCACTTAAAAATGCAGACTTCACAATAGAACAGGGATAGTTCTCATGCTTACTTATTTATGACAAAATAACTTCCTTACCTTTGGCAAATTTGCATAAAAAGCATCATTTTCCCTGTTATTTGAGAACACAGAGCATCACTGAACTGATGTACACAAATCACATGGCAAAACAGGTACTTGTTACTCCAGTATCACCAGGTTTGTTCTGTATGGGATTCTTTACTAGGTGTCAAGAAACATAATCCACCGCCCTTGCTTTCCTTGTACACCATGGTGTAGGAAATATTAGTACCCAAGGAATATTTTTAATATGTAACAAAGCCATATCTTAATAGAATAACTGCTTTGCTCCTGGAGGAGTGAACGCTTACAAAATGCAGTAATCTTGAAGAATGAAAATTACAAGTCAGGCTACATTGAAAGAGACACCCCTTCTATGAAGAACACTACTTTCACTTTTCAAAAAATGTAAAGAAATACACACACTGGAATGATGCCGTAACTATAATCCAGAATTGGATTCTGTAGGATCTGATGGTGCTTTCGAGCTCTAACCCTGTCCCTCAATTTTGCAGGTAAATATTTAGATGTTTAACGTAGTGTATAAGGGATGGTGTAACTCTTCAAAACCAGAGGTTGGCTTTTCTTGTTTGTTCTTTTCCCCATTAAAGTGAAGAGAAAAGGTGTGGCTTTTATTTCTTTCCTTTTGCATATAACAGGTGTGCTTAGTTTTTCAACAATCCAGGATATTGCAGAAATTTCATTTTCACAGGAGGGGTAAAGGAATGTTTATTGGAGGCAGGCAGTAAAGATGCAGGTTTTTCAAGTAGCTGCAGGTGCTTAAATGTTTGTCAAGAATACTCTGCTCTTTGATTATCACTGCTTCTCACACATCCTGTAATCCCAAACTGAAGACAAATAAAAATGCTCCTCTCCTTGGAGTCTCAGGCACTATGTAGAACCTTTGGAACAATCTACTTAATGTGCCTGTAAATTACCTACTTTATTTTTGAAAAGAGGCATTAGTAACAGTTTGCATGTCAACAGTAGCCAGGA
This sequence comes from Uromys caudimaculatus, assembly GCA_028551405.1. Classification (NCBI taxonomy): domain Eukaryota; kingdom Metazoa; phylum Chordata; class Mammalia; order Rodentia; family Muridae; genus Uromys; species Uromys caudimaculatus. The sequence goes on along the minus strand of CM052702.1, from coordinate 40,925,849 downwards.
AGACCACTCCAGTCCAGAATCTTTCTGGAGTACAGTGTGCTTGAAGAAGGAATCATTTCATCTTTGTAATCCACATCCAGTTTTGTTAATTGGCAGGGCTAAACAGTGAAAGGATTGCCTTTCATTTGAAACTGTTCATTATAATTTTTAGCCCCAATTCAGTAGCCACAACAGTCACTTATTAAAAAACAATTACAATTCAGAAAAGTACCAAACCTTATGACCAGAATACAATGCAAAGATAACACCAAGTTTAAAACTAGCTTAACACCCACCACTTGAAAAGCTACAGAAATGTTGGTGTCTAAAACACACCCTAGCATATCAAACCTAAATTAGTTTCATTATTTTCAACTGCTTAGCATTGCTCCCGATCTCATTCTTCCTTCACCTAGGCTCCCCGGAGGTGGTTTAACTTCTAGCTATTCCCTTCATTGCATAAGAAGGAAAGTCAGCATTGAACTCAAACAGGCAGCCACTATCCACTATCAGTGCTGTTCCTTAAGCTGTTCTTCTGAGGGCCAGTTTCCATGGATCGACCAGCCCCCAAACTGAGGAAGAATCTCGGGAAGTGATTCTGCCTGGTTGTCTCAGACAGGATTCAGCGCTGACTCACTCAAGAAACTCAGACTGCACCCATGCTTTCAGAATGATGCTCGGCCCTGCATACTGCATGGTTGTTACTTCATGCTTACCTTGACATGTTTTGCTACTCAGGCAATGAATAGCGTTGTCTCAGCTTCTACCAACACAAGTTTCTTCTTTTGGTCAAAATCATCTTCCCTTCCACTATCGCAACTACAGTCCCTCCTCCAAGCGCTCAAATCCAGTATTTTCTTATTCTCAGCCAGCCAGCCTCTAACTCAACTGGGAAAGGACCATTCAAAACACCCTGGATCTTGAAAGAAGATGCTCTTGTAGAAACCGCGGGGGAGTGGCGCACATCAATCCCTCCTGCAAAGGGTCCTAGCGCCATCTCTATGCCATATCACATTTCTTTTTCTGTCTCTATCCACAGAGATTTCAGAAAGATGTTGGAAGAGAAACCGGCGACACCCAGCCTTTCCAGTACTTAGGAAGCGGAATAATTGCAGCAAAGCTTTGCTGAACTTGAGCGCGGAGTATAAAGGAAAATCAGGGTTTCAAATAAAACAAGAAAATAAAACAATCAAGAAACCGTCGTGGCAAAACTTTACTTTCCGTTTTTCCGTTAGCAATGATTTCCTACTCCCCAGTTCAAGCAAGACAAACTTCCAGAGGATGGATTCTTCGCAGGAAATTGTGGCGAATCTCTGACTTCTTCACAGAATAAAGACTGTCCGGTTTAGCGGGTCCAGCTGTGCAGTAACCAGGGATCCCTGCCTTAAGGACAGAGTAAGTTGCACTAGCAGCTACAGGAGACCTACGCTACAGACTCTCTTGCCAAAATATTGGAAAGGGAAACTAAATCGGCTGAATCTCAGGCTTCTGCGCACCCCCCCCCCCACCCCCTTTCTCCAGCTGAGTCTTTCGCTCGATATCATCCAGTTTTCAATGAAAGCATAGCACCTGAAGTTAGTCCTGATACAAAAGCTGCCCAACCCCAAGTCCCTGAGCAGTTCTTTGCAAAAGCATCTAAGTGAACCCCGGGAGCTTTTTGAGACAAAATTACACCAGGTAATGGGTAAAAGGGAATGTCGCAAGGAGATTCTGTTCAAGAAATGATGTCCAGGCTCCTCCATTAAAAAGAATGTCAAGGAGCCCCTTGCTCCTTAGTAAGGTGCTGCAGGCACTTCAATTCTCCACTGAAGTAAGGGCGCTGGTGCCCCGGAAGGGTGGTGATGGGAAGAGTGTCTGAAGTCCTGCTATCTCCGGGTTCAGGGTACCTGGAAAAGAGCTGACCACAGGGAACAGCTAGAAGTGGAGACTCGAAACAGGGCGGGGAGACGGTAGATGACAAATCGGACTAGAGTGCTCCACTAACTGTAGAGGAGGGAGGATGTTGCCATCCTTCCCATTCTGGGAAGCCCTGGTGAAGGCTCTCTTCTGGCTCTCGCCTATGGCCTGGGGCCGCGATCGCGAGGCTGGGCGTGCGTGTTGGTGCGCGCGCGCGGGGGTGTGCGTGTGAGCGGTGCGTGTGAGCCGGGCGTGTGTGCGCGCAGTCCGCGCGCTGAGTGTGGCCGCCGGGACCTAGCAGCCCGTCGCCCGCCTGCCCGGTGTCCCTCTTTCCCAGCTCCTCAGCCACCTCACAGGGCCTTCCACCACCTATCCCTTGCCTTTGCGGCCTCCACTCAAAGTTTCCTCGGCGCAGACGCTTAGGCGCAACGGCTGGAGCCAAGACGCCGTGGTGGAGAGCGATCCTCGGCGTGGCTCTGCTGCTAGCACCTGCTCCGCACCGAACCGGCCTGAGCACAGGTTTTCTTCCCACTTGGCGGGAGCAGGGGGAGGGGTGAGGTGGCGAGAATCAAAGAGGAGCCCCCGGCTCCTGACGGCATACACAGCTTGGCTACCCAACGCATTTGTGGGGTCACGGAAGAAAACTGGATCCACAGCCAAGTTGCCTGAGCGGAGACAGGGGAGGTTTCCACGCCTGCCAAGGTTGTCCCTGCCTCAGTCGCCACAGGCGTGAGGGTTTGGAGATGCTAAGGGTGTCAGGGCTTTAGAACCGACATTCCCTCCCTGACCCCTTTGAAAGGAAAAGCTGACAGAGCTGAGGCAGGAGGACGCCTAAAAGAAGCCCCGGGACTCCTGTGAGCTTCATCCTCCTTGGCTTTGGATTTTAAGGACACGAAGGGGCAGGAACAACATGTCAAGGTAAGAGACCGCAACCCAGCTGCTTGAATCTCCAGAGAGAATAACTTAAAATAGATGCTGGGATGCGGCGGGGGTTAAGGTAAGTTACACGGAACCCCCCGGCTGTTGTCATGCAGCTGCACAGCCCGTGTGAATGGCTCCGGGCTGGCAAGTGGAAGACCAGCCGGTGCAGATGATTGAGAACCGGTCGGCAAAAGGGAGTGTCCTATCCGCACACTTCTGGATACCTATCGGGAACTGCATCTGGAACTGGGTCTTCTTTCCAGGCTGATTTACATCTGGGCTTGGCTCTTGGTTTGTTTTTATTTTCTATTCCAGTGAGGTGTTTCTCTAGCTCCCCACACCCATCCCATTCTTGGATAGGGATATGGGGCCCGGTCTTGGCGGTGAATTGGGTGGCAGGTGCGGAAGGAGCAGGCGGACGGGATGCAGGGCTCGGGAAGTGCATTCCGTGGCCGGGTCCGCTCCTAGCAGCGGGCGTCGGAGCCCGGGAGCCGCCGGTAGGCTGCGGTTCGCTTGGCCTCCGCTAGAGGCTCCCAGCGGGCGCGGCGGAGCCGGTGGGTGTGGGGGCGCTGGGCGGCAGAGGGGTGGCTCGCAGAGCGAGGCGAGTGGCTGAGGCGGCGCGCGGCATAGGGGGTCCAACCCAGCCTGAGCGGGAGACCTGAGCCCGAGTCCCCGCACACCACCCAGCTGGGCGCCCCGTCTCCGGGAGGCGAGTCGGAACCCAGACTGTGCTCTGCAAAGCGCTGAGGGGAGCCAGAGCCACTTCTGGGATGCGACCATAGTCAGCGCCCTGAGGGCATCCCCAGGAGGTAAAGCCTCTCTCTCCTTCCAACCCAATCCATGGTCTTGGGAAATTCTCAGGCTGGTACACAGATGGCAACTAGAGAAGGGTGGTAGGTAATCCGTGAGGTCCCTGTCTAAGGTGCCTTTCCCTTTTCTCTGTGGCTTTCTGGGGAGTGTACATTCGAACTAATCCCTGTTTTCGCCTGCTACTCTGGACATTTGCTTCCTTTAAAGGCAAGTTTTGTGTGTATTTTTTAAAAATATTTTTTCTACTTAATATAATTTTGTTGGCAGAGAGTGCCCAGTGGCTGGCAGTCACTAATTGCTTGGAGCTAAGCAAGGCGATCTGCTAGGTCCCCTCTGAGCTGCGGTGAACTAGAGTGCAAAATCTCAGGGATGGGGTGTGGTGAAGAAAAGAACACCACGCCCTCTGCTCTCCCCCCCCTTACCTCTTCACCTGCTTGTGAAGTCGCCCCATTCAGCATTTGACTGAGCTCCTTGCCCGAGGGACTGACTCTGAGAACAGAGGAAAACCGCTTAGTTCTTGGGGAGTGGAGTAAAGGATGAGTAGGAATTCATTTCCAGAACACCAAGGGGAGGAAGAAGGGTGAAGTTAAGGCCCGGGAGGAGGTGGGGAGGTTGTTGGGAAAGGGCCTTGAGTTCAGATTATTTGTGGAAGCAAGATTCTTCACATTTCACAGTGCTTTTGGCATTTTCTAGTACTCTCAAAACACAAATCTCTCTGTTAAGTACTCACTTGGCCATGGTGGACACTGGATATATTTGATTGTAGTGTATAAGTCACACAAAAAGTAAATAAATATTTAAGATATTGTGCGTACTTGGTGAGAATACCCTATCTCTGTCAGAGGGCTGAAAATACATTTTCCAATTTGCCATGTGAAGTTTGGGCTTATCACGTGTGGTCATTTTCTACTCTAATGCAATTTTAGAGTGTACTAAGGGTGGTCATTACACCTCTTGGGACATTAAATCTCTTATGGAATAATACTTAAGGAATAGGGGGAAAGATGGATCATTGTACTCTAGGAATAATGAATGCAAGCCAAGACCCAGATATAAGATACTGGGCCACAACATGAAAATGAGAAAAAAAATTTTTTTTTCAGAACTAAGATGCAATGGTTAACATTTAAAATAGATGTCTTTCTCAGGGTGCTCTCAACATCTTCATTAGTGTATATTATTTTCAATACTGCTGAAGTGTGAGGCAGACAATACTGAAGCTCTTTCTGCTGAAAGACAGCTTATATGTGTTGGCAGAGTGCCAGGTATTTTCACCTTAAAGTTCTTAAGTGAAACCACTGCCTATTGATGATGAAGTGCTTTGGTTATCATTCATGTGGAAAGCATCCATTATTTATCTATTGATTAATCTAAATACGGAAGGGTAATTTTTATATAATACTTGTAATTTAATGTCAATGGAAGCTAGAACATGTACTGATGCTTTATCTTACGGAGTGTTTGTTACACTGTCATCCGGGGAACATTTATATAAAGATTTTCAGGGGAGGCAAGAATAAATATCTTACCACAGCCCCCAGAAAAATGATGGCTAGTTCTTAAAATATATTGCCTTAGAAATTTTATGAGGATAAAAATATCATTATAGTCTATATAGTTATCTGCACGGGCAGCCACAAAGCCTGTATTTGTATTATTAGCCTAAGAAAATTAAAATTTTGAGTTCAATTAGGTTTCTGAAACACACCAACAAGCAAAAGATTTTTTTTTAATTATAAGAAATGTGTTTCAGGTTTAAAATGCCTCGTGTTGCATAAAATTTTACTGAATCAAACAAGTGATTTTACTTTGCCATCTCAAATTAAGTCTCCAGGCACCTTCTCTAAAATATTTTCTCCCTAGTAAAGAGGATACTAGAAAAGACCAAATACTAAATTCTTCCAGGAATGCTCTGGAGCTGAAAATGGCCTGGGTCCTCTGAAACTTCATGTGTGGAATAAGAACTGATAGGAAGTTGTCACAAATTAATTGGCTTGATGCTTCAATTAAAAACTGATTATTATTTGGCTCTGGTAGTCATTATGGTTGATTTCATCTGGTCTCCAGATATTCTGGGAAAGGACTCTAGGTGGAAATGTTTTCCTGCAGTACAGGGAGAAGCAGTCGCTATATGCAGACATGCTTGGCAGTTACTGATTCTCCAATCTGGTTGGTTTTTATCCACAAGGCAGAATGTTAGACAGAAAGGACAATCAATTTTCTGATTTTGTATGAACATTCACCTCGTTTAAACCCCCGATCTAACCTGTTTATGTAGTGGTGAGATGATACATCACCAAGCCACATCCTTTTATGACTTAGCAGCATTTTGAACTTCAAATTCTGGTTAAACATAAAACAATATGTATCCTAAAAGAAAAAAAATGGAATTTTAAAAAGATATTTGTTAAATAAATACAAGTAGAACAGCACAGACAGTTAAATCCCGGGTCTCAGGTTTGCCTTGCCACTGAACTCCCCTTTGTAATCTCAATAAATCAAATAAATCTCAAAAAATCAGAATAAAATTCTTGCTAGATACTTTACAGTAAGGAGATCTTAATTCATTTTAAAATAGGTGGTAGTCATTTAGCTGTCTTTTTCATCTGGCATCAAATCCCTTGGTTTTGCTTCTGGGAAGCAAAGAAGGATGAATAGTCAGTGGGTATGAATGGGCTGCTATGGAGCTTGTGTGTTTCTATTTCCGGTGACTCACATCCATTGTAGTGGCCAGTATATATAAATATGCCCTGTTCGTCCTGAGCAGATTGCTATCAGCAGTTGGCAGTGAGTGCATCTGTTCCTAACTTTTGGGAAACTTTAATTCCATCCAAGCCTCTCTCTCTCTCTCTCTCTCTCTCTCTCTCTCTCTCTCTCTCTCTCTCTCTCTGTGTGTGTGTGTGTGTGTGTGTGTGTCTTCCATTAAAGGCAAGTAAGTTACTCAATATCCATGAACAACAGCTTTAAAGTACTTACCTTGTGGACTTCAGTTCAGTAGCTCAAGCCTCGTGTAACATTTTAGTTATGACAGTAGAATTGATATCCCCTCATCTGTCCTAGTTCATTTTAGTGATTTTGGTGCCAGAAATGTTAGTGATAAATGTTTATTTCTTTAAGTGAGTTAGCAAGAAACTAGTAGATGTTGATGGTTTTTGCATTGAAATAAAATTCTGAAACTTCATTGAAATAATTATATAGTCCTTTGAAAACTTATGAAGACCACTATGGTTTGTAGCTGGAATACAGTTTGTTGTGTTTCTTAGGCACATTCACACAGTGTCAAGCACAGCCTAGCTTAATTGTAAGTCAGATACCATTTCCTTCTTTTGAGCTTTGGATTCACTGTCAATATGAGTTTATTTTCATTATAAAAGGAGTAAGACAAAGTGTAAGTATATGAATCTAGGTTAGAAAACAAATTGTATTTTGTTTCCAATAATAGAACATAATATCAATCTATCTATAAAGAGAGAATTAACATCATTACAAAATTAATAACCAAATTTCATCATGGCAGAAATATATGCAGAGATTTATAATTCCTAGCACATCCCAGCTTCTAGATATGGCACTACAGAGTTTGTGAAATGGATTCTAAATTGGACTGCATAAGAGGATTTTGTGTCTACATACAGTTTCATTTTAATATAATGTAACTATGGTTAGCAGCAAGGAATCTATCTAGTAGCCAGCATGCAAGGAAATAATAAGCATAAAAAATATATTGCTTCTGGTGTACCCTGGGAGGCAGCAACAGTGCCTTTTGGGAAATGTTGATTTTGAAACAGTGGGCTTCATTGATCAAAAGGGAGAGGCCTTTATTATCCTAATAATATTTTTCTAAACTTGAACCATATACATACACACACTCGTATATATACATTATATATACACACACACACACACACACACACACACACACACACACATACACACCTGGGCACATAAATGGGCATACATATTGGTGAGGAGAAAGATATTGGGATATTGGATCATATGAAGATATACAATGACTAGAACCTGCTTATGATTATAGACCACAGTGCATACAGATCATTTCATATATTTTCTCTTGTACATAATCATGAAACCTCATGTTCAGTCCAGTTGGTTTTATTTATATCAATTAATATGTAAACAGTTAGTGATGATAATCTATTTTCTATTTTACATCTGAAAGACAATGGTATTTATGACTCTTATTGTTTGAGAATTTCAAATATGTATTTGGGTCAAATCTACCCCTATTCCATTCTCTTTAATTTTACTCCTATCAACCTTCTTTTCTCTTCCTAAATTCATATGCTCCTTGTCTGTTTGGTTTAATACACTGAGTCCCTTTAATGCTGCCTATATGTGCATGGGTGTGCTACTATCTCCCGGAACAAAACTGGTCTCTCAAGTACATGTCTGAACGCAAACTGAAAACCATCAATTGTCAATACCTCCTCCATAGGTGTAAGACTTAATAAGACCCTCTTCAATCCATTCTATGATTTTAGAATACTTGATTTAGTGAAGGTCTTAAGCAAGCAGCCTCAGCCTTTATGAAGTCATATGTGCAATGGTCCTAGCCCATGTCTAGAAAATGGGGGTTTGCCTTGGCATTTATTCCCTTTCACTGTTTTCTTTCTTTCAGTACCCTCTTCTAAGATGATGGCTGAGCCTTTTGGGAGTTGGAGAGAAAGGTGTTATATAGATGTCCAATTTACAGTTAAATATTTTAGTCTCTTCGTCTTTGCATGTTGACCTGTTATGACTTTTTACATTAATCACCATCTACTTCAGAAATGCACTTATTTGTAGGTATAAAGTTAAGAAGTGATGGGGCAGGGGAGTTAATTATGTTGTCCATTTAGGTGAATAGCAGTCCTAGATACTCTTGTAGCTATTTGTACCAGTTAAAGATACCATGGATAAGTTCCATTTTGTAGATTGGCATCCAATCAGAACACAGTCGTTTACTCCCATAACCCCATAATGGCATTGTTTGTATTGACAAATAGGCATACCTTACCTGACATTATTGTTACTCATGATGTTTACAACTAGATAGTCAGAATATATCACTTTTCTCCCATGGTATTATGCATAGCTATGAAGACCAGTTTTAACTTTAATTTTTTCAAATCCTACTTTTAACAATGGTTCTTAAATGCTTTAACCTTCTTTGTAGCCCACTACCTACCAGTGGTGGTAGAAAAGAAAAAATAAGGGGGAAGTGGACATGCTGAGAAAGGTTCTTTGGAGCAACTCCAGTCTGTGTTGTCTGGAAAACAGCAGTTCAGTTCACAGGTTAGCAGGCAGTGGCAGCTAGATCTACTCAAAACACCTCAAGGATACACCAACAGTCCAGTGCCAAAAAGTCAGGTTAGGAACAGTGGTGATGCAACCTAGCAGAGGCAGCCAGGTCTCAGCCTCTGCTCCAGTCAGCAGGAGGGACCAGGAGGAACACTAGGAGAAGTGCCTCTCTCAGGGAAGTGAAGATCAGCGAAGACCCAGCAAGCCAAGCTCTGTCTCTGTCACTGCTTGGAGTCCTATTTATGCCCCCCAACATCACATGCCATTCACATGTCTTGCCTCAGCACATACCTTGCCTCAGCAAAGCTCTTGCCTCAGCACATGCATCCAACTAGCCCACATCCTTGGAAGCAGCAACAAGCTGCAGCAAACCACCGGAAGTTTTTTGGTGCAGTTTCTCTCTATGGTGTCCCGACAAATGCAGCTCAATTTCTCAATGTAAGGCAGACCAATACATATGTGTCCTTAGCAAAGGATCTTTCATCACATGTCCTCTCACACGCTTGCTTTAGCAGAACATCCTCTCTCCTGTGTCTGCCTCAGTGAAATGTTCCTTCACGAGTCTGCCTTAGCCTTTCACACCTGCGTCCACCCTAGGGAAATGTTCCTTCACATGTTTGCCCCAGCAAAACACCATCCAACTGACTTTACAAAGAACGCTTAAGTTTCTACTTCAACTAGTAGGGATGAAGTTCCCTGGTCAGTATCAGCTTCATTTCTCTATGTTCTACAGCTAAAGGATTTAGAATATTCAAGAATAATGTCTTACCATCACGTTCTGGAAATAACCAAAAGCAAGAACCTTTAATGTTTTAGAAGGTATATAAGACCCCACTGTTCAACAATTCAGAAATAAATCCCACCTGGTACTGGCTTGTGTGAAAATCTGTGCCCTAGAGGGGAGACATTGTCTCCCTTAAATACAGTAACTCCAATTATATCTCATTTCTATACACGTGTGTGCATCTTAGGAAGCTTCTGCAGTAGTATATTTCTGAATGGCATTTTCCCAAGTCTTTAGTGCTAATTATATCTCCCCACATTCCCTTCTCTACCCTGCCCTCTCCACCCCATTTTTCCCTCCCTATTTCATTATTCTCTCTCCCTTTCCATACCACCTACATTCTGTTAGCCTCCCTTTGAAATTCCTCCCTCCTGGCTACTTACTAGTTCCCTGTCCCCTATGTGCATGCCAAAATAAATATACATATCTGCAAATTCAATACTAGCATCAGGATAGATTATTTCTAACTCCATTGATTTACCTGTGAACACTATAATTTCATTTTTCTTTACAGGTGGATAATTTTTCATTGTTTACATAAACCACATTTTTATTATCCACTCATTTTTGATGTATTCCGAGGCTATTTGCATTCCCTGGATATTGGAAATTTAGCATCAGTAAACAGGCTTGAGCAGTCATCTCTGAAGTAGGATAAACTGACCTTTAGGGAAATGTTCAAGTGTGGTTTATCTTGATCATGTAGTGGATCTATTTCTAGCTTTGGGAAAACTCCACACTGATTTTCATAGTGATTATATGAGTTTTCACTCCCAACAACAGTGAAGAAGTGTCTTCCTTTCCACACTTACATGCAAGTATATATCACCATTTTTTAAATTTTATAATCTTCTTTAATAGAGAAAACATAAGTTGATCAAAACCAAGTAGATTACCATCAAGTTAAGAAAATACTTGTTAAATATTTGTTATTTATAGACTTGTTAAATGATTGATAAGTATTTGTTATCCACAAGTCACTACAGAGCAAAACAAAAAGTAGAAGCTTGCGTCACTAGGCAATTAAACATAGGATGAAGTAAGAGTATTCTATAAACATTTTATAGAGACAGTTTATTGAGAACCCTAGTATGGCATATACTTTAAATCTATGACCTCACTACCAATTTTAATAATGCAAATAAACAGTGTAGTAAGATTGAAGAATTGGAAATATATATATATATGCCTCCTATATTTGTACTAGAGTTGAAATATATGTTTATAAATTGTAGACAGCAAATACTTTCAGGATTATAATTTATATAATTATTACTTAATCATCTATATAATTACAAATGTTTCTAAATATTGGCCTTAAGTTTCTTTTGAACAAATAACCCTCAGAGATGCTCACCTGAGTCTCCTGTGATCCATTATTTATACACAAGAGGTAATGAGTAGCATGAATGACTCCAGAATTTCTAAAGACACTTAATTTTCACATAACACCTTCCTAAACAAAAGTAGCAGCAAATATATAGTGAAAATCCATAATGTGGAAAAGTACTCAGCAATGAAAAAGAGTAAAATAAAGACAGGATGTGATTTAGAAAACTATTAAAACAGTATATTACATTAAGAAAGTTTTAAAAAGGCTATTATATGGTTTGGCTTATATAAAATGTACAGTGAGATATATCTGTAAAGACTGATAGTTGTGTTGACACATGGGAGATGGGAGTGGCAATGAGCATAAGAATATGTTAGTGTAGTTGAATCTGTCCAGCCACTGGATTGTGGTGAACAATGCATATATATGTACAAGTATAAAAAGTACAAACTTTTCATACAAAGATTTAAAGAGATATAAATGTCATTGCAAAGTTGATTTATTACAGAAATGCAATCTTGGCATTACACTGAAGAGGAAATAAAATATTCACAATATAGACAGGTTAAAACAAAAACCAATAAGCAAATACTTCATGAATTTATTATGAAAATATTTGAGAAAAATCTATTAATTAATTGTTCAGGAAATTGAATGCATGACTTTAACTCATCTTAGGCAAGTGTTCTGCCATTGAGGCTACATCCTCAGTTCTGATCTAATTTTTGGAAAACCTCTTATCAAAGTGAGACTAGTAAAGAAAGTCTCTAAAGTTTATTTAAAAAGCTAAAATAAATGTAGAGTTAATATAATACTTTGAAGTATTATATCAAAGTATTATATTAAAGCCACAATGTCTTTCCTCTGATCTTGGAAAGGAGGCAATAAAGTAAGAGGAGAAAAAGACTGAAAAACACAGATACACTGAAGGGAAAATGTAGAACCACCAAATTCAGTGTGAAAACTTAAAAGGAAGACGATTCCCATGCCCGGCAGGGGTAGTCAAGGTTTACAGAACCCATGCAATGGCAGTTGGTTTAGGAGACAATGATTGGAGTAGTCATTAAATTCCATCATGGAGAAATCTCTAAGATATATTGTGATGAAGAAAATTATGGTGGTAGAAGCACAGTTCACACAAAGTGGATTAATACATCAGGAATCTACTATGAATTTCATTTGTGTTGAACTCCTGGATAAAAAGTAAAACCAAACAAACCAAACAACAAACGAAACAAAACATGCTTATAGGCTATTGCAATAATAAAACTAATGGAAAGAAGCTAAGGGCATAACAAAAGTTTGTGTTTGGTGGATGAAAGAAAAGATCCAACTATATCGGCTAATTCAGGATGATTGATTGAGCGGCAGGAAACTTTCTCAAGGAGATACCTGGTAACTGGTAAGCAGATAGCAAGCTTTTATGTAAAAGACGATTCCAGATTATTTGTCTTTTCTCCTTCAACTCGATCGCTCTCATATTTAAGAATCCCAAGGACTATCTGGATTGTATTTTGAGATTAAATTATTATTTACTATTATTATACTTGTTTTTTCATTTGAAGGAATTTCCTTTATCCTCCAAGCCGTATCATGAAGAGAAGCATTAGTCTTCACACCAGGACCCTACCTTGCTTAAGGTAGAGCCTTAATTCATGGACATTGATCAAAACCCTTTTCTTAGAGTAAGCAAACACTACATAGCTGTATGACTTACAAAGTCAAGCTTCTGGGGCTCCCTTACTCCTAGACATGGGGCTAGGGAGGATGTAACCAAGCAGCAGGGAAAGGAAAATGCTATGAGGTAGAAGCAAGACCTCTAAACACAGGCTAGAAAAGATGTGAGAAGATGGATACTTTTTTGTTTTTTTCTAATATTAAATTTAAATTTTATCTTTGAATACTTTATACTGTAGTACTGTTTTCATATCATTCCCATTCTCCCCTTTCCCCTCCAGCTCCTCCAGTGTTTCCCAGACACTCTCAAACTCATGACCTTTTTAAAAACCATCTTCAGTGATTATGGTTTTACACACACACACACATGACCTACTGAATCAATTTAATGTGCATATTGGCTAGTATTCTTTCAATTTGTCACAAGCTAGAGACATTTCAAAAAATAGCACTTCAGTTGAAAAGCTTACCACCAGATTTTCCCTGTAGGAAAATTTCCCTGTAGGTATATTTTTTAAATTGAGGCTTGGTGTAACAAGGCCAAGTTCACTGTGAGTGGCCCCACCTCTAGGCTGGCACTCCTGGGTGCTATGAGATATCCGGCTGAACAAATTATGAAGAGCAAGCCATCAAGCAGCACTAGTCTGTATTTTCTGTATCAGTTCCTGCCTCCAGGTTCCCCCCTGTTTGAGTTCCTGCCTTGACTTCCTTTAGTGATGGACTATGATGTGGGAATATAAACTGAAGTAAATCTTGCAGAGGTTGCTTTTGATCATGATGTTCCACCACAGGATAGAAATGCTGAATAAGACAGTGTTGCTCCTATGTACTCATGTTTAGTGCTGAACTCTTGGGACTAGATAACTTATTAGACAGGAGAAAACTAATTCTCCATAGTGATTCTTCTGGGGTGGCTTATAAGATTTCCCCACCTGCAGAGGGTTATCAGCACATGTTATACTCTCATATAATAGCAATGTTCTTAGCAAAATCACACATGTTAGTGTGATTGGAATAGATGGCTTTCTGATGGATATTGTTAAAAGCATTTTTGTGGTGTTGTTGTTGGGTTAGCAATAGCAATAAAAAAATGTAAGACACATACTGCACACAGAGACATAGCTCACTGCACACACACTGGATGTGGATGCTTCCTGGTGGATCTTTTTCATCAGTCACTTTAATTGTTTATCTCATTACTTATCCAACAAATACATTCCATCTAAAATATTGTTTATTAGTAATTGTCTGATATATCTTGAATGTTATCTTCAAATATCAAGGCCTATATTAGTTTATTTCATACATAGTTTAAATAGTTAATTTTAATTTTTCTATAAACAAAACTTCATCCTGCCTAACTAAATAGGTATGTATATTTTCTCTTTTTCTTCTCAAACTGCATGACTGCAATCACTGAGAGGCATTCTAAAGCATATTTGCATGTTAGTGATGGGCTCAAATCATAATAAAATATTTGCATATGTTGTTGGCTTTGCATCCACTTTCCCTTTATAAGGGAATGAATAAATCCACAATAAAATGTAGGCTGGAGGAGAAATTATAAAATAATATAATATATTTTGTGTTATACTTCAACCTGGCTTGGATAAGACTGAAACACATGAGAAATAATACAAATTCTGTTATTCACTTATGCAGCCTACAAAACACTTAGATTTAAGCAAATACTAGCTAGAAAGACGCAGATTGGATGAGTGTCCTACAAAGTCTGTAGCTCTGGTCCAGTTATCAATTCCTAGCACCCTGGCTGTAGATCTTATGAAGAGTAGAAGAACAAAGATAAAAGCCTTGTTTACTCTCTGAACAAAGAGGTTTTAATGACTAACAAAAAGCTCAAGGGAATGTATGAAGATTGACTTAACAGAAATGAATGGTTTCAATTTAAACTTTTAGAATATGGATGGTAACCAGATATTTTGTCAGGAGTCATGGTAGAAAACATTTTGGGGGAGAAAGTGATAGAACATTTACCTTTCCTGTAGCTCTGGCCATTAAGTGAGAAATTGTACTGATTGCTTTATGTGAGTAAAGTGATAATGAATTTAATTAATAATTTATACTTAAGATTTACATTTGGAAACAGTATTCAGAATTAACACTCTAGATTTTGTTAATGAAAATCACTCAGTGTTTTACATATATCTCCAAGGCATTGCAGTTTGGCATTCCTCCAAGTAAAAGAGGCTTGTTCCTAGAGCACATTGGATGTTCTTAGTCATTCTTTACGTACTGGCTAGTTTTGTGTGTCAAGTTGACACAAGCTGGAGTTATCACAGAGAAAGGAGCTTCAGTTGAGAAAATGCCTCCATGAGAACCAGCTGTAAGGCATTTTCTCAATTAGTGATCAAGGGGGGAGGGCCCCTTGTGAGTGGTACCATCTGTGGGCTGGTGGTCTTGGGTTCTATAAGAAATCAGACTGAACAAGCCAGGAGAAGCAAGCAAGTCAATAAGTTACATCCCTCCGTGGCCTCTGCATCAGCTCCTGCTTCCTGCCCTGCTTGAGTTCCAGTCCTGACTTCCTTTAGTGATGAACAGCAATTCGCAGTGTAAGCTGAATAAACCCTTTCCTCCCCAACTTTCATCTTGGTCATGATGTTTGTGCAGGAATAGAAACCCTGACTAAGACACTTTTAACAACTCACCTTGTGACACCAGCAAACCATTTCAAAGGCTTTATACCAATTAAACATTTCTTTTTAAAAGCTCGTTTTATATATGTATACTTAATAAAGTTTTTATTACTAATTATTATAATTGTCCTGAACATCTTTCTAGAGTATATGAAACAGAAAGGTAATAATTTTGTTTTACTTATTATCTCTCAAAAACTAATGTTAAAAATATTTCTCATTATTGACATGTGATCTTGAAAAGACTGAATTTTAAGTTATATCTAAACCACATTGATATATTTTAAGATCAAAAGAATGTAATCAAAATAAAGATTAAAAATTTGATTTCAAATTTGACTCTGCAATTGATTGCTAGTTACTGAACTTTATCCCCAATATAATCTACAGAGGTATTAGTTTCCAAAGATATAAAAGAAGGAACATAGGCTTTTCTGCTCTGCACACTGAAGTAGAGTGACTGGTACTGGGCCAGGGCATTGGTATAAAGTACAACTGTATACTTACTACTTGTATAAATGAAGTCGTTCCTGTATTAAGTAGATAAATAAAGGCAATAATAAAACAATCTTAAGTACAATTAAGTTTGTCACTCTGTAAAGATAAATGGAAGATTTAAAAAGTAACAGGAAAGCAATAAACCTAAAATGTTTATCCTGGTAGATTTTCATTGCCTTTCTATAGCATAATTTCTCCAGATTTTGATTAAATTTTAATTTACTGGTTATGAAACCAGACAATAAACCTCACAATTAGCATGTAATGATACAGTTGTAACTTTTATGCATTTGTCTCAGCCTGGATTAGAAATTGTTGAGGTACTACTACTGATTTACCAATTTTCAAATTATAGACAATCTACTTCAATAATCAGGGCATTTTAAAAAACAGTTTTATTTATTTACATTCCAAATGTTATCCCTCTTTCAGGCCCCCACTCTAAGAGTTCTTCCCCCCCCCCTTTGCCTCTGAGTGGATGCTCTCCTCTGAGTGGATGCTCTCCTCTGAGTGGATGCTCTCCTCTGAGTGGATGCTCTCCTACCTACCCTATTCCCCAACCCCACCTACTCTCCCCTCACCTACCCACCCCATTTCACCCCCTCTTATATCTCCCTTCCCTGGGGCATCATGTCTCTTCAGGATTAGGCCCATTCTCTCCCACTGAGGCCAGACAAGGCAGTTCTCTGCTACATATGTGTCAGGGCCACAGACCAACTGATGTGTGCTCTTTGGTTGGTACCTTAGTTTCTAGGAGCTCCTAGGACTCTGGATTATTTGAAACTGTTTGTCTTCCTATGGGGTTGTCATCCCCTTTAGCCCCTTAAATTCTTCTATAGGGATCCTAACCTCAGTCCACTGGTTGGCAGTAAGTGTCTGCATTTGTCTCAGTCAGATGCTGGTAGAGCTTCTCAGGAGATATCCATGTGAGACTCCTGTCTGCAAGCACAACATGGAATCAGTAACAGCGTCAGGGGTTGCTGCCCACCGATGAGATGGAGCCCAAGTTAGACCTGTCACTGGATGGCCTACCCCTCAGTCTCTGATTCATTTTTGTCCTGGTATTTCTTTTAGACAGGAAAAATTTTGGGTCAAAAATTTTGAAGGTAAATTGGTGGCCCCATCCCTCCACTGTGGGCCCTGTCTATCTACTGAGGTAGTCTCTTCAGGTTCTATCTCTTCACTGTTGGACATTTTAGCTAAGGTCATCAATACTTTTAAATGTGGAATATTTGATCTCTTCAAATTATATATATATATATATATATATATATATATATATACACACACACATATATATGTATATATATGTATATGTGTGTGTGTATGTGTGTATATATATATATATATATATATATATATATATATTCCAAGGTGATTTTGACTTATATCAGTTTCTCCCAGAATGTTTATGCCAAATTTTGATTTTATGTGTCTTAGAGAAACTCCTGGACTGTTTAGTGAGATTCTAAAATGTGTCCTCATTTCATTAATAGTTACTTATCTTCCGAGACACTTGTGGCTGTTTGTGATATTTCCCTCTGAATTTTCTGAAGGTATCCTCATAGCTTTGTTTTGATTTGGATTCATTTTGAAGCATTGTTCTCTCATTACTTTTGTTTTGACATTATATTTCCCTGAAACTTATCATTTATTAATTCTCATAAAAGTGCTTGAAAACTGACTTTAAAAAAGTCTTACTAAGTAATCCAGGCTATCCTTGATCTTGGTGGTAGCAGTCTTCCTGTGTTAACCACACATACTTCTAATTAAAGCAACCTTGGTTTCTCTTGTTTGTCCCTTTAGAAATTCAAAGCTATACTATATGTCTACATATTTTCTTTATTATGAATCCTTGAGATCATATTTTATTTAATTTTATATAGACAATATGATTTTTGCCAGTTTCCATATAGTATCCTATTATATAACATAAATCTGATAAATCCCAAGTTCATTTAATACAGACAGTTTCCTCAAGCTTAGTTTTAAATAGTCTATTGCTTATCATTGTACTTGGAAAGGGGGAATCTCATCATGTGCCACTGCACCTCCCAGTTGGTCTCATGTTTTCTTCCTTAGACTTCTATGATATAGGACCCCCAGAAATCAAGAAAAGGTAAATCTTTAGTATGTCTGGCTTGAAGGAAATGAAACCTGCAGTAAGCTTTCCTTGAGTTGGTAAATTCTCTTTCTAAAGTGATTCTTTGTGGGTGGGTGAACTTTCTGAAGATCTGTGTTCAGTGAGACGGTGTGACTAGTTCTAACCAATAAATTGTGAACAGACTAGCATTCAATGATAGGTCTTAACAATCTCCCTTTTTCTCCTGACAATGTAGTCAGTGACTTTCACAGTGATGGCCATTCCTTAGCATGAGTCACTGAACTTTCATTGAGAAGAGGATACCTATGACCTACACTAACCCAAATATCCAAGTTGCATGAATAAAAAAAATGATCTTTATGATTTCAAGTAGTGAAGATAAATAATTGTTATTGCATAATATGATGCATTGGAGCAGAATGCATCATGCATTTCTCAGATAGCTTTATTCAAACTTTTCAGCAACATTTTCACTAGCCTAAGAAGCAATTTTTTTAATGGATACTCCACATAACATTTGTCCCTGCAAATCTGGAAATCCATCACATCTGTTGCTATTACTCTATTCCTCTGAACATTTTTCTTGAATGGAAGTTGAATCATCTCCCAGAAAGCTCTTTCAAAATTATTACCTTCTTTGGTTTTGAGAAATGTTTGCAGAATCTGGCTTCTTCTATGGAATATTTATCCAGCACCTCTTTTGGCATTGATATTTCAAGATTACACTCATCTTTTTTAGCATAACTTAACAGCCTCAAAAATTCTTGTTGGCATGAAAATATTGCTAACAATCGTCCAGAACTCTCTACCAGGATGGTTTCAGAAAAGAATGTTTCTTGCATATTTAGACATTAATTCTTGTGTTTCTCAAGAAATTAGACCAGGCTGGCCTCGAACTCAGAAATCCACCTGCCTCTGCCTGCCAAGTGCTGGGATTAAAGGTGTGCACCACCACTGCCCGGCATTTTTCAAGAAATTTGAAGGGGTCTAAAAGCCTTTGTATTTGAGGTTAGGTTATAACAATGGTGGGATTTATAACACAATCAGAGCCTTCCAACCCATAATACTTTTAACACTTACTTCAAATGTCCCTGTCTTATTAAACCGGACTTGAGCATCTTTCAAAGTTCTGTGTAGATTTCCTAGAACTTTCATTAAATGTGTGACTTCTGACACCTCTTGGTCCTTGGCTATGAATGTGAAAAGATTCCATGGAGTGAAAGATCTCCCTTTAACACTCTGTGTAAGCTCTTCTAGGTTCTATTCCAAGTCATTCATTGTAATGTTCTCCATTCTGTGTTCTCAGTACATTCATAAAAAAAATTAAAAATATGTTTTCCTAAAATTGCAGTCCCAGTTCCTCTAAGAAAGTGTCTGAAGATTTATTTGAAATTCTAGCCAAGTATTATTTTTGCTTAAATCAATATGAGCTATACATATCTGTTGTAAATTCACTCACTTCTTATTTAAAGCTGTTTGGAATGTTTCTACTGTTACAAAGCAGGATTAACTAATAAAACTTTTAAAAATGTATTTGTTCTTTCAGTGTTCAGACAATTCACGCTAAAACAGTTGCAGGCAGTCTGCATAGTCATTTCAGTGGCTTTTTCTGTCTTCAACAGTTAGTGACTCAGTTCAGACTTATTAGTTCAGGATAAGTAAGATGACACATTCTGCCATATGAAGAGAAAGTAGAGGCATTCTATAAAAGCATATTGGTAATGATAGATTAATAACTTCAGCCTATGTTCACTACAGAAATTTAAACTTAAAACCCTGGGGATGTTATATTTTGTGTTATAACATTCAGCAGTTTGAATTTTCAGAACCTTCTAGTATGTTTAAGTACCATTGTAACTTTCCAAATATTACTTTCATATAAGAAGTAAGTGTATTGTTTTGTCTGTCTTATAACTCATCATCCCTCATGTGACAAGTATGGTCAAAACAATATGAACAAAAGTACATTATCCCATGCAGAAACATTTGAACCAGCCTTTTGTGATTGGATAATGATCTATTTTATAATTGATGAATTTTAACACTAGAAGTTTCTCTTTAGATTAGACAAAAAATTGTGTAAATCTATTGTAGTCTAGTATATTATATGGTTGATAATTATGTAAAATAATAAATTGCTCCCTCCCAATATATTATTTTAGCCACTTAAAACTCATGTTTATTAGCATTTGTTTATAATCTGGATTGTGCATATAATGTTTATATGGTATACATATGGATATTCAGATGACTTGATAGGAAACTTGAACGTTTCCACCACATGATGCCCTTTAGAAATCCTGTTAGTTGATTCTACTATCTATGTTTTGGGGTTCCTTGTAAATTATGCAAAGCAGAGAACACTATTATCCTTGTCTTATATATTAGGAAACTAACACTCCCAGAGATCACAGCCAGTGTCACAGCCAGGGCTACACAGTGAGACCCTGTCTCAAAATCAAAACAAAACAAAAAGAAAACAAGAAATCCCAACAACAACAAAAATTCAAAAACAACAAAACAAAACAAAAACGCACAAACTATATATCTGACAAATGATCAAGTATAATGAAGAACAAGAAGACTTACACTCTGTAATAAAACTCAAATAATCTATTTAGAAAGGGAATTAAAGACATAAAGATTTACTTTACTAGAGAATATATTGAGAGTAGAAGACATGTAAATGTATGTTCAACCTCATTATCCTTAAGGGAGCTACAAATTAAAACAAAGATGAGATAATCGTATACACTCAGCAGAATGCTTTAAAACAATATAAAATGTTGACAAAGAAACAGAAACTGGATAATTCACATACTGATGGTTTGAATTTTAAAACTCTACAGTCACTTTATAGAACTGTTTTTCAGTTTCTTTCCTTTTTCATCTGTGCGTGAGAAATCAAACCCAAGGAAACATACATGCCGAATAACTGACCTACTACTGATGCACATACCTAGACTTGATCTGGCAGTTTCTTACAAAACTAAACATGTCTTTAATATGTCTTTAGCCCTGGTACTGCATTGTTGGGCAGTATTTACCTTTAAAAAATAATTTACATGTACACAAAAGTAATATGCTCATATTTATAGCATATAGTTAATATAATGTCCCCCCAATAATCATATGTTATTAAATGGGTGGTCAGTTGAACAGATTGTGTTATCTAATCCATAAAATAATCTCGTCAATAAAAGGAAATATAGGAAGTACCTATCAACATCTGTAACAACTTAAATAAATCTCGAGGGGATTTTACTGAACAAAATTATCCAATCTAAAAACCACTTGCAGTGTTCAGGTTCATTTATTTAATGTTTTTCTAGAGGACAAAATTACCAACATAGAAAGCAGTGTAGTGTTTGACAGGGTTTTGAAATGTAGATGATAGGTCATAACAAGGTAACAAATATTCTCCATGTTGTACTAGTAAATTTCCTCCCATTGTCATAAAAATACTGTGAACAAAAGTAACTTACAGAGAAAAGAGCTTATGTTATGTTTGAAGGAGGGGAGAGCCCATCAAGCATAAAATGAAAAAAGCAATTGTTCAAAGCGTGGTGGTAAGAACAGTAAGCTATCTGCCCATAGTTTATCTAGAATGGGAAGCAGGGTAAGAAGCGGAAGTGGGCCAAGACTGCTGAACTCACAGTAAAATTTCTGTGATGTACTTTTCATCAACAAGCCTGAATTTCTTAAAAGTTTCCATACCTTCCAATTCCACTAACTGGAGATCAAGTTCCACCGACTGAAGATCAAATATTCATCTTACATGAGCCTATCTGGGACCGTTTTCATTCAAACTACTACACATTTGATATTGGCACTAAGAGGTTCATAGCTGGACTAAGGTGAGGGTGCAAGAACCTATACTGAGGGATTGTTTTATGGGATATTAACTTTGAAGAAATCTGGGAAAATATTTGGAGTTGCTTGGAAAAGATTTGAGGATAGATGACCCAGAGCACATGGCACAATCTAAATTTTGTCATGGAACAATTTCAGGACTCCTTGTCACTCCATGACCAGAGCCGACTCACTGCCATGGAAGTAGGCATTCGATTAATTAATCTTGTTTATATTTTCTATTTTTTGATTGTTTTGCTTTTATAATTAGAATTTATAATTTCAACATAATGTTGAATTTTGATTATCAATTAGAGAGTCTTTAACTGCATCGTCACATGAAGACTTTATGAATAATTATTTTTCTGATGTCAAATTTTCAAGATCTACCTTTTGTTTTTCCAGGAACAGAGAAAGAAATAATCCTGGGTTAAGTAAATTCTTAATCCATGTAAATCTTACATATATTTTCAAGTGGTAAATTATTCATTATTCTTCCAAGTCCCAGATGTCTTGAAGTACAAGAGAACACACAGTTCTATAAGTGAGGATGCAGACAAGTAGCTAATTAAAATGTTTGGAAAAATTATGTCTAAACTGAATGTGTAGAAATATTTTTGTCACTATTAACAGTGCAGAGCAAACATTTTCATTGCGATAGAAAAAACAAATAACTGGAAAATGATTGAAATTTTTTTCAAGATGAAGATGTGCTGAATTTATAGGTAAATATCAGAGTATTTTCTAAATTAGACTTGATATGAGAATTCATGGAGTAGAGATTCTTAAATCAACTCCAAAGAAGAGTTGGGAAGAATGCATTAGTGTAATCAAACTAAGAGATCCCCTTTCTTTAAGCAGCACAATAGGACAATATATTGTTGTAGAGTCAATATAACAATATAAATCTAAGTGGTTCATACTAAAAAGAAACATAAAGAAGTATTACAAAATCACAAGTACACAGCATTGACCCAGCCAGAATATAAGTTCATTATATTTGTGTCAAGACTGGAAAACCAATACATGGGACAGAGAAGTGAAGATGAGGGTTCCAAACCTTGGAAGGAAACATCCCAAGATGATCATGAAGGCTAGAGAGAATGTGGTATATTCATATCAATACTGAGTGTGAGGAATTAAGAGGAATAGCATGCTAAGTACATTTTGCAATGATGTAAACTGGCTTATTAGAACCCAGCAAGCTAATGTAAAGGCCAAATTCAGTGTTATTCAAAACATCTTAAGTCAGAAAATATTTGGACATAAATAAAAGTAGGTAATAGAATGAGTTGGGTACACATTAATAATGTGTTAGGATGTAAATAATGAGGGCAAGGAGTAAAGTCAAGAATAAGTTAATGCTGATATGAATTTATAATTAAACTCATTAAATTGAGGCCTATGTATTTCTTTTTACTTAATTATTATAAAGCTTGCATAAATTATATCATGTTTGAACTACTTACTTTCTTGCTGATTCTAAGACTGAGCTAATGGGAGTTGAATGTTTCCAATGGTGGTACATGTCTGAATTCTCTCTATATATATTCAAGAAATAATGAGCTTTATAAATTAATACATTTTACATTAATGTTTAAATTTATGTAGAATTATTTTTCTTGTAAACTTCCTTAACTTTTGTTGTAAAACTTTTCCTGGGGAGATGTGGAAAAAATTTTAAAAAATCTATGCACTCCAGATAAGACACCAATGATAGAACAACGAAATAATTTCACTAAAGCATTGTCTGTGAGACTGTGTTTAATGGATTACTTACAGAAGCACGTAAAACTCAAAGTCAAGTGTATCTCCCAAAAAAGTTCACTCCAGCATGGATAAAGACCCATAAAACTTTATCCCTGGATTTGTCCACAAGACGTGGACAACCTGGCTAATTGGAAAGGTTTTGTTTCCCAACAACTATTACTACACATAAAACCCTTCTGAAAGAACCATGTGAAACTCTGCGTTTCAGGAGATCCTGAAATTTGTGAGTTTTCTTTACTTCCTGAGTCATATGTGTTTCATATATTTCCTGAGTCTTAGTAAGTTCCCCTCTTGCTTATAGAAAGGAAAGTTGCAATTTGCTGAAAATCACTATAAAACATATATGTGAGGCCTCGTAAGAATTAGGAAAATATGCTGTTACTTTACAGATAATTGAAAGTGACAATCTCTGGGAGAATATAAAGATTTAGATGCTATTTCTAAGGTACCTCAAATTCTTCAACAGGGTACCTTAGAGTCTGGTAACATGACTGCATTTAAGCCCAGGTTTTCTCCCAGTGTGAACACCCTTAGAGTGTACCACCATGGAAGAGGAAGGTTGTATCAGAGGAGGGTCTATGAGGGACAGAATTCAACGTAGCATAAAATATAAACATTTTGCTCAAGCTTAACTAAACTGGGACAAGTTAATAGCATGTAATAATGATAATATTCAGAGAAGACAAAACACTTATGAACTGTTTTATTAACAGAATATTGTTTTTTCCCAGGAATGTGATAAAATGTTAATGAATTTTATCATGAAAATAGTCCTTTCTGTGTATATAACAAGACAGAATGTTTTGCTCAATTTTTTTTCCAGTACGACTTGAGCCATTATGACTTCCATAGAAGACATCTCCATTTTAATAACTGAAATTAAAAGGGGAAAGTGTAGTAAAGAATATATAGATGCAGACTTACGTTTCAAATCATAAAATTATGAAGTCCCCTATGACACAGGTCTGTAATAACAATTACTTAGGAGGCTGAGGCAGGAATAAGTAAGGATGAAGGCTAGCCTGGATAACCTAATGGGAGCAAGTCTACAAAAAAGTTAAATATGGACCAAACCAAAGTAGAACTCTCAGTGGGAGAGTGCTTCTTAGCATAGTGAGATTTCCAGTACTAAGTTTTAATCCCAGTACTGGAAAAGCATCTCATTCATTTTTAGAATGTAAGTATACAAGAAGACTAGTAAAAAAGTGACTTTGCAAAGTGTTTTCAAGTGTCGTTTCATACTCATTAACAGATTGTTAAACTCTTTAGGGACTACAGAATTGATTTAACATAGGATAAATTAATTAATACAAATGGAACAAAGTATAAATTAATTAATCCAAAATATGACTATCTATTTAACTTATTAAACCAATACCTTATAGCAGAAATTTTATTATAAATTAAATTGACAGAACTGTTAGAAATATTAATAGTATGGTTCACAAATGTTGGTCCTGTGATTAGGAAGAGGTTGAGAAACTGCAGGTTATATCATTTTGGTTAGCTATATTGATAATTAGATCAGCTGATTAATACCTTCTCTGATAACTTAGAATATTCTGTATCAATATTGTTACTACTTTAATGATAGGTTAAGATTAACTGGAGATATTATAATGCTGACTTTAAAGATAAACTCAGAAGAAAGCTTGGGAGTCTCCGTAGAAAGCATAGGGGCCAGTGTTCTTTTTTCTTTTTTCTTTCTTTTTTTTTCTTTATCTTTTTTTTTAATTGAATATTTTCTTTATTTACATTTCAGATGTTATACCCTTTCCTGGTCTGCCCCTCAGGAAAAACCCCCTATTCCATTCCCCCTCCCCCTGCTTCTGTGAGGGTGTTTCCCTACTCACCCTCCCACTCCTGCCTCCCTGCCCTGGCATTTCTTTACACTGGGGCATCAAGCCTTCACAGGACTAAGGGCCTCTTCTCCCATTGATGCCCAACAAGGCCATCCTCTGCTGCATATGTGGCTGGAGCCATGGGTCCCTCCATGTGTACTCTTTGGTTGGTGGTTTAGTCCCTGGGAGCTCGGGGGTGAGGGGGTCTGGTTGGTTGATATTGTTCTTCCTACGGGGTTGCAAACCCCTTCAGCGCCTCAGTCCTTTTTGTAACTACTCCATTGGGGACCCCGCACTTAGTCCAATGGTTGGCTGCAACCATTCACCTCTGTATTTGTCAGGCTCTGGCAGAGCATCTCAGGAGATAGATATATTGGGCTCCTTTCAGCAAACACACCTTGGCATCCACAATAGTGTGTGGGTTTGGTGACTGTAATATGGGATGAGTCCTCAGGTTGGGCACTCTCTGGATGGCCTTTCCTTCAGTCTCTGCTCTGCACTTTGTCTCCAGATTTGCTCCCATGAGTATTTTGTTCCTCTTTCTAAGAAGTACCAAAGCACCCACACTTTGGTCTTCCTTCTGCTTGAGCTTCATGTAGTCTGTGAATTGTATCTTGGGTTTTCAGAGCTTTTTGGGCTACGACCCCCTTATCAGTAAGTACATACCATGTGTGTTCTTTTGTGATTGAATTACCTCACTCAGGATGGTATTACCTCACTCAGGATGGTATTTTATAGTTATATCCGTTTGCCTAAGAATTTCATGAATTAATTTTTTTTATTAGCTGAGTAGTTCTCCATTGTGTAAATGTACCACATTTTCCGTATCCATTCCTCTGTTGAAGGACATCTGGGTTTTTTTTCCAGCTTCTGGCTTTTGTTTGTTTGTTTGTTTGTTTGTTTGTTTGTTTAAATTTTAATTTTTTTTTGGTTTTTCGAGACAGGGTTTCTCTGTGTAGCCCTGGCTGTCCTGGAACTCACTCTGTAGACCAGGCTGGCCTCGAACTCAGGAATACACCTGCCTCTGACACCCAAGTGCTGGGATTAAAAGCGTGCATCACCACTGCCCGGCTTCTGGCTTTTATAAATAAGGCTGCTATGAACATAGTGAAGCATGTGTCCTTGTTATATGTTGGAGCATCTTTTGGGTTTATGCCTAGAAGTGGTATAGCTGGGTCCTCAGGTAATACTATGTCCAATTTTCTGAGGAACCACCAGATTGATTTCCAGAGTGGTTGTACCAGTTTGCAATCCCACCAACAGTGGAGGAGTGTTCCTCTTTCTCCATATCCTCGCCAGCATCTGCTGTCACCTGAATTTTTTATCTTAGCCATTCTGACTGTTGTGAGTAGTTTTCACAACACATTTGTAGGTTGTTGTTATTTATTGCTATATAATGTTACTCATACTTTTATCCCCGGAAACTAAAACAGGTTCAGATACTTAGTGTTAAAATGATCATTAATAGAATAGGCACACAGTAATATATAACTGTAGTCTTGACCACCATGCTGGTAGCATCATAGAGAAGCCAAACCATGAAACATGTGGAAAATAATTTGTATACTCAGCAGATAGGGAAGTTTTAATTCTGTTCAGATGGAAAACAAATTCAAAAGTAATGGTGATAGTGAGACTCAGCTTACTAAAATCAAGTATCAAGTAAACAGGAATGCTTAAAGTCTTTGTCAACAACAACATAACTATACTATAAACCGGAAAGTCAGCAAAGGCCTGTCGTAATAAAATCATACAAGCCAGTCCTAATGGCCGAGGTTTGTAATATCAGGCAGGAGGCTTACCAGTTCACATTATGTATTAAAGGCTGATTCCAAAGCCAGACTGGCCAACTTTACGAAATCCTGCCTCCAAATGAAAATATGTGGCTGGAGATATAGGAAAATCCCAGAGTGTATGGTTAGTATGCAAAAGAATCTGGGCCCAATCCCTAGTGTCCATCCCCAAACAAAAGAAAAAATAAGTGAAACAATGAAAACTCAAATCTACACATATATGGTAACTAAAATAAGACAATTAATATATGTAACCAAAGTTCTCATTTCTTACTTGTAATAAAATTTAATGGTGTGGTAAGGCTTGTACATAGTGTTAAAAATCCTCAAATGATTCAGCTTAGTCTCAATGTTTTCTTACATATGCCAAAGCAACAGTGAATGAGGCAATCAGATACATCTAACATTCTGAATGCTCTCTAGGAAATATGTTAATTTGTGTATTTCAGTTTGACTTGATTATTGTAAGTCTTGCTTAAATTATATTATGTTTGGACTGCTTTCTTGTTGACTTTAAGACTGAACTAATGGAATTTGAATGTTGGCAGTGGTAACACATGTTAAGAAATTTCTCTTACTCTAAGAAATAATATATGGCAAACATTAATATCTATAATCTTGCAGAATTATTTTGCCTGTCAGATTCATCTAAATAGATAAAAATATTAGTTATCCTATGTTTGAGAGAAAATATAGAATTAATCTTTAATACCAAAATTAGCTTTACTTTTAATAAAAGACCAATAAATCTCTTAGTAATCCTAAAAATAAATTAATTTCTATGTATATTTAAAATTTGAAGATTATTAAATTAAGGGTGCTGACCTGTTGGTTGTTTAGCATGTAGTCTGAGTGCTAGTAATTTTAAATTCTTATTTTTCATAATTAGTGTGGAAATTATGAACATTAATTCCAGAGAAACCTACAACTTTTCAGGTTATAGTAACCTGGTTGTTTATTCTCCACCAATAACATTTTTGGGTTTGTGTTTGGATTGCTGAAGATTAGCACAAGAATGCATAATTACTGTGTTGACATTTCTCTGTCAATTTATCAGAGAGGACCTTCCAGTCATTTCAATTCCATGAGCCAACAAAATCATTTCCTGAAGTTCTTGAAAGTAAATATATATGTAATACTACTGTTAATATTTTAAAACAAGTTAGCTCCTTTTTTTGAATAGAAGAATATGATTTGTAGATTCAACTAATTCATTTAATTGGTATATAATCCAATAGAAATAATACAAGCAAATTTACTAAAATGTTGTTTTAATGAGCTTTTCAGCAAAGAAAATATGTTTAATTATTATAATTGTATATTTTGTACATTTTATTTCACTTAGATAAGCCATCTGTCTGATGGCTTTTTAATCTGTTGCTTGTGGTAACAATTTCTAAATTATGACTTTGTTTTGACTGCTCTTTAACAAAGAAAAAAGATTTTTAGGGATACAGTTATAATGTACTACTGAAATATGAGGACCACAGTACAATATTTCTCCAAAATTTGACATGTGTACTTTTTAATTTTCAGATCATATTAATTGTAGCAGATGACATGGGCTATGCATATATACACATATTCATATACACAGAGAAATTGACATTTCTTAAGCATTTCACTTATATAGAAAATAAATTGAGGTATTTTCCAGCTGAAGCTTGAAGTGAGTTTGGCCTCATGCTGTTTGTTTTAAAATGTCCCCAAAACTGCTTACATGAGTAACTGCACTTAAGACACTGAGGAATCCTGTCTCAAGTTGGCTCAGATTGGTAAATAAAGATGCCATCCTCCAGTGCTGGACAGGACAGACAAAGGTGGGCCTTTTAGGATCTCTCAGCTTGGGAGAGAGAAACAGCCATGTTAGTGGCTCTAGTGGCCACCTCCCTAATTGGGTCTGGGGTAGCAGAGATGAAATAAAGATTTTAGAAGATTTTAACTCTGGAATAATGGAGGGGAGTGTTTGCTATATGTGGGAAGGCTAAAAAATGCCCAGCCTTTGAGCTAGTCAAGGCATATTAAAATTAACTAGTGTGTGTGTGTGTGTGTGTGTGTGTGTGTGTGTGTGTGTGTGTTTCATTCCTGAATCCAGATAGCTCTTGGACAGATGTGTGCATGCGAATTATCAGGAACACAGAGCGGGTTAACTAACTACTGCTGCAAAAACTTAGCAATAATAAGATGGGAAGTTATATTTTGTACTGTTTGTTTGTTCGTGGAAATGTTGACAAAACCTAAAGAAATTTATTTAGATTTTGATCATATATTCCTTTGAAGTTTTCAGATACCTTGGTGAACAGGACACAAATTGGAGGGAAAATGTTTTAGCAGCAGTGGGTAACCAAGAGCCTGATTTCTAGAGGACTCTTAAAGAAGTTAAAACACAAAACCATAGAACTTTTCATAGAAATTTATTTTTTATCAATTAATTAATTTTTACTTATTCACTTTACATCCCGCTCACTGTCCCCCTCCCAGTCAGGTCAACTCTTCCCGCGATCTTTTCCCCATCCCACTTCCCCTTCTGCTCTGAGCAGGCACTTGAGGTACACACCCTGGCACATCAAGTCTTTGCAGGCTTAGCCACACCCTCTCCCACTGAGGCCAGACAAGGCAGTCCAGCTAGAAGAACATATCCATGTATAAGCAATAGCTTATGTGATAGCCCCTGCTCCAGTTGTTCAGGACCCACATGAAGATCTAGCTGGATGTCTGGTACATAGGTGCAAGGAGGCCTAGGTCCAGCCTGTGTATGCCCTTTGGTTGGTAGTTCAGTCTCTAAGAGGCCCAAGGCTCCATGTTAGTTGATTCTGTTGGTCTCTCTGTGAAGTTCCTATCACCTTCGGGGCCTCCAATCCTTCCCCTACTCTTCCATAAGAGTCCCCAAGCTCCATCCACTGTTTGGCTGTTGGTGTCTGCATCTGTGTTAGTAAACTACTGGGTAGAGCCTCTCAAGGACAGCCATGCATAACATAGTATCTGTCAGCAAGTGTTAACAGAGTATCATTGATAGTTTCAGGGATTGGTGCTTGCCCATGGGATGGGTCTCACGTTAGTTAGGTAATGGTTGTTGATTCCCTTAGTCTCTGCGTGATCTCTCATCCCTATTGTTATTGTTCAAGAAATGTTTATAGTACTCTCTCTAAGAGAGAAAGTCACACTACCTTATAACTTCCTGATACTCAGTCTTTCTATCCTTCTTCTGTGATGTTCTCTGAATCATAGATGCAGGAACTGTGCAGCATTTGTATCCATCGGGACCGGGTACCCTAGAGTCTAACGATATCTGTTTGTATCTGGTAATATTTTTCTTGTACCCTAACTGTGGGCTGTCTTCAGAAATAGGGCCTTCCCTTCAACATCTGAGAGGCAGCCAAGATCAACAGCAATAGCCTACATCATTTTGGGAGACATTTGGACTCCTCTAACCAATTACTAGAAAGGCGGTTTCTTGTGACTGATGCTAGGGTTTCCTATAGCCCTGTAGGGAGGATTGTGAGCTCCAGTGGCATAACTACCTTTAGGATTTTATTGAGATGTTATACATGTATATATCTATATCTCCATATACACAAAAATGTATATGGATTGACTGTGAAAGAACAGTTTATCTTGACCTAATGACACAGGAGGAAGAAGACTACCAGACCTAGACTTAAAAACCTTCCTTTGATTGCAGCTTTGAATTTGTTAGTTCATTCTTGTGCAAAATGTTTGTTCTCATAGAAACCCTTAGGAATATATAATGGTTCTTCTGTATATAATCTTAAGATCTTAATATATACATATATACACATATGACTTTAATATAATAAATAATATATTATAATTTAGACTTTATTAAACAATTTGATATTATAGATCCTTCTTCCCTACTTTCCTTTTGCATTGCCCCTAACCCCAATAGGGCCTTCCTGTTCCATTTTTCTATTTCCTCCTTCATATTACCTGTGTTTCTCTCTAAAAGCAACTTGTCCCTTTATAATCTTCTGATTTCTGAGATCAGTATTAACAAGCATGCTAAAACAGAAGGTGGAAAATCTAATAGTGTCTTACCCAGACAAGAACTACAGGTAACTAATGACCGCTGAGAAAGAGAAGAAGAATTAGCCTTTCTAAGGGATGAGGTTCTATTTGTGACCCAAGTTGTTAGTCTTGTATATATATGTGTCTGTGTGTGTCTGTGTGTGTCTGTGTGTGTCTGTGTGTGTCTGTGTGTGTATGTGTGTGTGTGTGTGTGTGTGTGTGTGTGTGTGTGTGTAAATAATCAAAACTGTACTAAAAAAGAGGCCATCAACTTAACAGCAGGGGTGAAATAGGGTTAGAAAGGGAGTAGGCATGGGAAGGCTGGAGAGATGAAAGGGAAAGGAGCAACGGATATAACTTAATTAGAAATGTAAAAATTAATTTAAAATATGTATAGTTTAAAAATCTGTTTTTATGTTTATTTTATGAGCCATAATTCAGAAAGGTTACTTATTTCACATAAATGCTATTCATAATTACCTTGTTTTATCTTAAGTTTTTTTGTTTGTTGTTTTTGGATTTTTTTTTTTTTTTAATCTATAGTCATACCACCCAAATGTGCCTGAACTTGTTTCTTAAGATTTTAGCAGATAAGCCCAAAAGTTCGGAATACCCAAGATTCAATTCACAGCAACCATTGAACTGAGCATGGGGTCCCAGATGGAGGAGTTGGAGAAGGGACTGAAGGAGCTGAGGGAGTTTGCAGCCCCGTGGAGGGAACAA
Organism: Uromys caudimaculatus; assembly: GCA_028551405.1. NCBI lineage: Eukaryota > Metazoa > Chordata > Mammalia > Rodentia > Muridae > Uromys > Uromys caudimaculatus. The sequence continues at coordinate 40,893,884 of CM052702.1, read as the reverse complement.
CAGTGTCAACTGGCCTGACCCCCTGTACTCATGCAGGCTCGACCACCAACCAAAGAATACACATCGAGGGACCCATGGCTCGGAACACATATGTGGCAAAGGAGGGCCTTGTTGGCCATCAGGGGGAGGAGAGGCCCTTGGGCCTGAGGGTGTTAGATGCTCCAGTATAGGGGAATGCCAGGGAGGAAAGACAGTAGTGGGTGGATGGGCGGGGGAGTACCCTCATAGAGGCAGGGGGAGGGGGATGGGATAAGGGGTTGCCAAAGGGGAGACCTACAAAGGGGAAAACTTTTGAAATGTAAATTAAGTACCAAAAAGATTTTAGCAGATTGGAATATGAATAAATATTCATTTTTAAACTTGCATTTGGAGTTCTGATTGGTCTATGGGTAATGGTCTGAGAATTTTGATTGGCCTATAGGTAATGGTCCATGCAGATGGATTGACCATGAAATAGCAGTTTATCCTGACCTTATGACACAGTAGGAAGAGTACCAGACCTAAACTTATAAACCATCTTCCAATTTCAGCTCTGCATTTTTGTTAGTTTTATGTTTGTGCAAGAAGCTTAACCTTGTGGAAACTCTTGGAAATGTATAATGATTCTTCTGCCTGTGATCACAATATTTTCATACTAAAAATAAATGAACTCTATGAGAAAATCCTTTGAGATGATAAAATGCTACTTTAGTTTCTTAGTTGCACATAATAACATACAGTTTGTTTGCTTTCTTGTGTCCCAAACATTTTGATATTTGCCTTATATATTTTAATTCTCTAAGCAGAGATATTGATTAGCTTTGTGGATGTCCTAAGTGATCAGGAGAAATCAGGCTTTGTCTAGACAGCGATGGCATCAAACTGCCAACATACTTTCTAAAACACATACTTTTATGAAATATGCTTTAAGAAATGAATTCTGTATATTGCTTTATGCCAAGGAATCCTGGAATGAAGTGGCTGCTATATCAGCAACTGAGGAATCTTCAAGGTAGTACAGTTTTTTTTTTTCCATTTGAATTATAAATATTTGGATGTCAATTATTCAGAAGAGCAGCAATTCTCAGAATTCGTCAACTCTTGTTAGACTATTCTCATTTAGTTCTTTTTTAGATTGTTTTGAAATGATCATGCTTGTTAGGAATTGTAAAGTTACTAAATTTTAGTGCATTGAAACAGTGTCGGTCACCTAGGCTGATTCTATTTCCTGTTGATTGTGAAAAGAACAGCAATGAAAATGGATCAGAAAGTATTTCTGCAGTATGTCAAAGACAACTTTGCAAATATTCCTTAGAGTGTAATTTGTAAGGAACCTTCACAATGATTTCCACCAAAGCTGTATCAGCTGTATTCCCACCCACATTTGGACAAGTGTTTCCTTTTCCCAGCATCAATGTCAGCATTAGTTGTCATTTGATTTTATGTTTTCATTATAGACTTTCTGACTGGGTAATATGGCATTTCAAAGTAGTTTTAATTTGGATTCCTCTCATGGCTTAAGATGTGGAACATTCAAAAATATTTTTCAGCCATTTGTATTTTTTCTTTTGAACACTTTAGTTCCAAAGCTGAACTTGTAATTAGATAGCTTACTTATGTAAATTTTTTAATGTTTAGTTTTTTGAATCACTTGTATTGGCTATATACTAACTCTCTGCCAGATGTATACCTTGTGAGATGATTTCCCTTCCTACAGTCTGTGTTTTCATTCAAATTAAGGGGTATTTTGTTGTGTGGGATTTTAGTTTCACGAGTCATGTCAGTTGTTGAGCTTGTTGACTGTGCTTAGCAAGATCCTGTTCCGAAAGTCTGTTCCAATGCCAATGAGTTCAAATATGTTCCCTACTTGCTCCTCTAAAAGATTTAGGATATCAGGTCTCATGCTGAGGTATGAAATACTTAGAGTAGAGTTCTTTGCAGAATAAGAGATAGGAGTCTATCTCATTGTTTTTCTTTAAAATACAGTCTGTATTTAAAGCACTATTCTTAACTTTATCCCCATAAACATTTTTAGGACAATTGAAAAATATTAACAAGGTCTATACATTATATGATAGTATTAAATAAACTAATAATTTCAAAATATATAATTATTCCATGGTTAAGTAAGAATGTCCATTTTTAAGAAAACATTTGATAAATTTCTTGGGAGATAAGAAGACAAGGGAAATGAATAGGTTCATCTTTCCATATGTAACTATCTGATTTGTCCAGCCCCAGTTGTTGAAGATGGCTGCATGTTTTCCCCAAGGACCACTTTCTACAGTCAAAAGTCAGGTGGCTTTAGAGATGTGACCTTGAATGTGGGCCCTCATTTTTATTTCACTCATCAGTGTGTCTGCTTTTATGCAAGTGGTCTTATTATTGTAATTCTATAGTACAGCTTGAAACATGAAATAGTTAATGCCCCCTCACAAATTAAAGAGAAATAACATAGTTTGGGTATTTTCAGTGGAGGGAAGTAGACTGACCTGGGAAATTTGTCTGAGCTGGTGAACATGAATGCACACAGTCTTTCTAAAGTGCCCCAGGAGCTTGGTCATTTGACATTAAGGCTTTTGCACCACCAGTGGCCCTTTATGAATTACTTTCAGCAAAACCAAGTTAGGTTCTTGAAATGAATTCTATGTTTGAACCTTTCTGAAAATATGTCTCGACTCCGGGGTTTGGAAGAAATATAAATCATTACTTACTTTGGGACATTGAAGTTGCAAAATATGAGCATGAACAGTTCTTAGAGAGTAAAGTTTTACAAATTCACCTTGGCTTTCCAAAACCAAAGATATGTGTTTAAACAACATGTATTTTCTGAATGCAGTAGAGAGTATATACATTTCCACCATCATATAAATAAGTTGGCTTCTATTTCTATTTTTTATTTTTTATTTTTTTGGTGAGGACTAGGTTTTTAATATTCTAACCATTTTAATCATTTCACACCTCTTCTTTCAATCTGATTCGGTTGTTCTCGGTGTATTTTATGCAATGTACTTTAAATACAAAATGTGCAAGTGGGTCCTTGTGTATAATAAGGATATGTAGCAAATTAATGCAGAAAGTGCCTTAATTATTCACATTTCAGAGTATTCATGCCTCTTAAAATGCATCTTTGTTAGCCTTTCCATCAAGAAGGTGATTTTTCCTCGCCTCTCGAGGCTTGTTTTGTTACCTAGAATGTTATTCTGAGTGTACCATTTCAAACATAAGCCTCAAAAAAAAAAAAAAAAAAAATCCTGGCATGTTCTGTTCTTCTGAGTTCTGGCTGCCCTATTAAAGTATGCCTGAGCCATCCCAGAGAAAATGCCCAAGGATTCATAGTCCAGCAGTTTAGTCTATTCTCATCCACCAGATCTGTAAATAAGCCCACTTGAATCCCATTGAGCTAGATGAGATCGGAGGGACTTCTCAGCTGGCCCTATAGTCTACTTATGTTCCTAGGGAAAAGAACACAGATGTCATTTTCAACTACTCTCTCTTGGTAGAATCTGTGACATAACAATAGCTGACTGACAGCATGTATAACCACATAAGGTGATGAGGTGGTCATTACTGCTATTAGCATTTCTACATGTTATAAATAATCATTATGTATATCTAGGAATATGTTTTTGGTTAACATTATAACGAAACTGTTTTCAAACTTCAGAGAACCCATTGCCAAATCAAAATAAGTCAACAATGAAGGGGTAACTAGAGGAATTTGTGTTATGTAAGTGTGAAAAAAACGAATGCATTGGATTTAAGGCTATGGATTATTCCAGTAATTCAGTTAATTGTTTAAATTTGGAGACTGTCCTCTCCCAGTTAGGCATATATTCTGAGACTGTTTTATGCTTTAATCATCAACTTGGCTAATAAAAGTCCTCTTTTTCCATTCTCCCTCTTAGTAGATTGTGTATTTCATGTGCTTTGAAATATATCCCCTGGGCAGCCTCAGTAAAGACAATCAAAACTTTCATCATGACCTTGGGAAGATGTTGGATGACACTATAAGAGTTGATTTAAAAGTATTTTCAGTTTTCAGGACACAAAGCATTCTCTCCTATCCTTATTATGTGTTTATCCAATTGCAGTCACAGTTGGCCACTTGCTCCCCATTTGGGCAACTCCTTCAACTTGAAAATGACACAGTGCATTGTGTTCATTGTGCACATATTAAACATTTAAGCAGTGTTTTTCTGCATGTGGAGCACACTTAAGCTGCTATATTTATGTAGGAAGATATATCCTTGTCCAATGACTTTCTCGATCCTTGTTATTCACGTGGCAGTGCCTTAGATGAGAGTGTGCTCCTTCGCTGCAATCTTCTTATTAAATTCACTTTATTTTCAAGAAGCTCTAAAGATGAAAAAGCACTCCGGATGTTAAATATCATTTAAATATTATATGAAGTGCTTCTGAAGTGTTACATTTGTAGATAGTAGTAGGAGCTGAGAGGAAAAGGGAGGGAGGTAGAGGAAGGAATAAGGAGTTCTGGAAAGAGAAAGAGAAAGAAAGAAGGGGAAAGCAGGCAGGCAGTCTTTGAATGGAAAGATGAGAAGCAATTTAATTTTTTGGACTGCTTCTTTGAGACAGATCTCTAGCATATTTCTGTGCTTTCATCAGTGACTTAAAAAGAAAAAAAAAAAGAACCATTACCTAGGAAGAGAATATACCCAATACCCAAAGAAAAACCATATAATCTTGGATATAAATTAAATGTTTGTTGACTGCCTGTTCTCTGTGCTCAGAATATCAGCTTACTAACTAGATGGCATTTCTGTTATCCTTCTACTACGTGTCTGTCCATACTTAGACAATGATTTATACTCAGAGGCTTATGTCTTCAGACTCAGCCTACTCTCAACTTGACCTTCACCTGTATTTTTTTTTTTTTTTTTTTTTTTTGGAGCAACAGCACAATGATGAAGCTGCAATACAATAATGCCATAAGCCTATCAGTTTGGTCAGTGAAAGTCCATGATATCTGTATATGCAGCTTCAGGTTTTCCATAGAAAGACTAACCAGGGAAAGGGAGATATAAGATCATAACTCTTTAGATAGTTTATCACCATGTCTGTTTCCTGATTTTTGCTTTTCTTTCTTTCTCTCTTTCTTTCTTTTCCCTCTTATCCTCCCTCTCTCTCTCCCTTCTTCCATTTCTCCCTCCCCCCTCTCTCTTTCTTTATTCAGTGAAGTATGTCTCTGGCAAAATCATTTCCTGGGATCTTCCAACAAAATCCATCTCCCCTCAGCTGTGTGGATACTTATGAGTTGTTGACTTTTCAATTTTCTTCTGGAAATAGAAAGATAGCTTTTCTTGACATTGTAGCTTCTACTTTATCATGTGCAAATTCATGTTCATATTCAATTCACATTATTCCTCCCCTTCATAAGGGTGTATTCATGCTTTGTCTTGCATTTTCTTTCACCGTTATGGGAGGTTTGCACCCATCTATCTCACGTAACTTTGCATCTACTCACCCTGAGTAGATGTCACTTTCTATTGGTTTATGTGTGAGTGGTGCTAGCTGTGTATTTCTAATCTTTGCATAACTGCTGCTTTCACACATTTGTTGCCTCTTGTTTAATCTATTTCTTTGAGGAAATGATTTAAACCAGAAACATGTTGTAGATTTAAGAATATGAAATTTTACAGGCTGATCTTCTCATTGACGAATGGACACTGTTCACATCTGTTACTGACTGGCTTGGAATTCGTGAGTGGAAAAAAGAAATAGTTCTAGGATAGGAGGAAAAGATGAAGGAAAGAAAAGGATACAGACAAAGAATTTACTTCTTCATTATTTTGCATGGATAGTAGGTATAATGTATGAACTGACGATCTTCTGGTGCAATGTTTTTATTTATTTGCTGATTTTGCCATTGGTAGAAATCTTCTTTGGTATATATCATCTATTTGGGGACCTAGGGAACTGGTAAGCTTATGATTTCTCATCTTCAGACCTTCTGTAATCATATCTCTATATCTTTGACTTCTAGCCTCACCTCTCCTTCAACTTTAAATTTTCTTTTCCCAGTAGTTTTTACAGCAGCTCACATCTGAACCTGGACTAGGTACTCTCTTGTGTGCATCCAGCCAGCCCTGTAAATTTTGCAAAATAATCTTCGCTATACATATTAATGGTCACTATGTAAGCTGATGTGTCTGAAGATACATGTATTTTTCATATGTTCTTTTCTAAGCAATACATCACTGGGAGAGAGATGCTGCTGAATCTTTTAAATTCAAGATTAGGTGCATCAATACTTTTGATTTCCTGGAGACATATAAGCTGCATAGGCAACTGATGTGCCTTGACAGAAAAAATGCCAGTGTCAATGTCAAATGAACCTCATAATCAGAGTCCAATAGGTGGACATTTAGGAGGTGATGTGGAAACCTAGTGAAGTGGAAACTCCCTGGTTGACCCTTTGAAGTTGAACCTAGTGAGGACTCCTAGTAATGGAGGATATCCATCTTATAACCAGGTTAGGCTCCTAGTGGTAGGGTCTGAGAAACCAATCTAGCCACAAAAACCTATAAACCATAGCCTGTCCTGCCTGCAAGATACACAGGGACAGTGGTGGTTCAGAACTTGAGTAATGCCAAATGAAAGACTGGTTTAATTTGAGGCCCAAGCCATGAAAGGGAGCTCATGTTGGCAATGCCTGGAAAGCCAGATTCCAAAAGCTGACTGGCTAAGATACTGCTGTTAAGAAGCAAACTTTACTCATAAAAACACAACAAGGATACACACACACACACATATACACACACACACACAGAAATAGACAAATGGTTTGAAAGTTTTATAAACTGTGCATATATTTGGAGAGATGTGTTCTAGAAGTTTTTTGAAACTGTACATGACCACATAAGGTAAACAATCTAAAGAAGTAAGGCTTTTGAAAGGTATAAAATTTGGTGCTGGAGAGTAATTAAGAAAGAATAAGAGACATATTGGACTTGTCTTATCTTTTGCCTGCTAAAGTAGGTTGAATTTTAGAATTACTGATTCCCGGGCCAACAGGTAATAAGTTAATAGCCTGGATAAAAGTAACTTTTATTTGGCAAATCTAATTCTCATCTCAGAGGCTTACTGCTGAATAAACTCACCCTTTCTTGCTTTTTCTGAACTCTGGCTGGCTGTTTCAACCTAATTAATTGTTCTAGACCAAACTCCTCTCCAAGTGACTGTCTTAAACTGGCTTCTCTTGGCTTCTGGCTGAATTGCTCTGCTTAGTCTCAAACTAATACTAGAAATCTTTTCTAATTCTGGCTCGTTTTCATTCTCTGGTTCATTCTGTCTTTTCTGCAACCTTTCTTTGTAAAACTGTACTAGTAAAACTGCCTCCTTTCTCTCCCTGTCCCTGTCCTTGTCCCTGTCCCTTTCCCTTTCCCTCTCCCTGTCCCTCTCCTTTCCTCTCTCTCTCTCTCTCTCTCTCTCTCTCTCTCTCTCTCTCTCTCTCTCAGCTGTTCTCTCTTAAGTTACCTCTCTTTCCTCCCTGTTCTCCTAAGAGTTGGCTATAATCTATTCCTGATTCATTCTGCCAACCCTTCTGATTTGTCACTTTGTCTGCCAGTCAATTTGTTGTCACTTTCAAACATAGCTGCTTCCTTCTACAAACTAATCTTATCTTTATGTTAGGGCTTAAAAATTTATAATAAGGGTATGTCTGTATTCAAGCCAGAGGGATTAATGGTGTTTACTAAGGGTGTGTCTGCATTATAGCCAGATCATACTGTAATACAGGACATGACTGCATACTGGGTAGATCATGTCTTTGAATATGATCCCTTGCCAGAGCAGCCACATAGCTAGATTAAAATCCCTCTACAAACCTGAAGCCAGAATACTGTCTGTAAGAAATACGGCGTGAAATAATGCATATTTTCTCAAAGGCACTATTGGAACCATTACATAATTCCATTAGGTAATAGGCCCATAATGTGTATCTCTTATTCATGATCATCTTCTTCTATGGGATTTTAGGTTTGAGTAGAATTTAATGTAAAAAAACCTACAACTGTATTGAATAATTGTTTTAACTCTCAATCTTGATATTTTTGAAGGTGAAAGGAAAGAAAAATGTCTATATCCTCAATGATTCTTAAATGAATGAAAAAGTTCAAATACAAGACTCTCCCTCATCAGTAGCTTTTAAAAATACGTCGTAATATTTTTTATCTTATCTATTTATTGATCCTTTTGAAATTTTTCTTTCAAGTTTATAGAATATGTTTTTCAATAATTTGTTTCATTTCCTTGCTTGTTTTAACTGTACCTTGATTGAATTTTTAGTTTTGAGAATAAATCATTGCAGAACCTCAAAAATAGTAGCTTAATAATAATGACTTCAGAATATAGTGTGAACTTTTGCTTAAGGTCCACTACATTCATATTTCAAAATATTGTTTATTGCAATTTATTTTGGGAATATACTTCCAAACAATCCATACATATTTTTTACAGTATTCATTTGGAAAACAGTAAAGAGCACAAATAAATGCTTCAAGAAAAAAAAATACTCACAGTGGGAAGAAACGGAGCATTGCACATAGCTCAAAGCACTTTTGAGGGTTTTCTAGGTTAAGTGAGAATGTAATAGTGTTTTCTTAGGAATCAAACCAACCTGGGAGTCTTGTTTTGCTCAAAGACTGTCAATAAATTAAATCATGCTATGGTGAATGAATATGCTATAAAGCAACACTGATACACTGAAAGGAGACCTACTTAGGAATAATTTTAGGCTTAGAGGATTATAGAAATGTTTATCATCTCATTGTTAAAGAGGCAAAGATCAGAACCTTTTATCAAGTGCTCTGGCCTGAAGTTAGGTAATTTCTTGTGTCATCAGAGTCTGACTCCCTTTCTTTGTCTAGAACTCATGATAAGTATTTCCAATAGCTTTAAACTCAATAGGAATTAAATATTCATTGTGTTGTCAATTATTTACCATTGCTCTTTTCTAGAATATATGACAATGACAGTGATTCCTTGACCACCCTTGATATCATTGTCTGGTCCACCCATGTATCCATGAATGTTCACTGATTCATTATTTTGATTTATTTACTTATAGTGTATTTCTTATTTATAGTATATATTTAATATACACTGATTAATTTTTATTATCAAAAGGCAAATAGATATATACATGTTTAAATTGTAGAGCAGAACTATAAACATAGAGAAATGGGCTTAGAATAGCAAAATAACAAGAAAAAGAAAAGAGGCAAATACAAGAGGAAAAACAGAAGCCAGAGGGAGATAGGAAGTGACAGAGTACAAGAAAACCTTGGAAATCCTTTCTGAGAGGTGAGATTCCACGGTTCAGAGCTTAATAACAACTTGTTGTAGTGTTTATCTTTGAAACATAAACTCATATCAATACTGTCAAATTGACGTTTGAAGTTTTGAACTATTTTGAACATAGAGAATTTTACTTATTCATCACCATTTTAAATAGAGTACTAATGAGATTAACCCATTTTAATATCCACATAAAATTTTAAACAGACTAACAGCAGGTAAGACAACGTTATTTTCTTGAAGGGGCGTAGAATTAGCATCACAAACATTGGAAAAGAAAGAGCTGAAAATATAAATAATTATACAAGATTAGTTTCATCGCTAGAGACAAAAACAAGGTCTTTGAGTCCACGAAAATTATAGAGTTCAGTGAGGTTCTTTCACAATGTATATTTAAAATCAGATACAGGATTTCAGGTGCATTCGGACAGGGAAGTGACCTGAAGATTAGTATTATCAGGAGGAGGGAAACTGCAGTGGGGATGTGATGTAGGAGAGAAGAGTAAAAGATAATTTGTCTTTCCTTGTCTTTGGTATCAGATGCTATGGCAACTTGGAAAAGTATACTTTATATTTAAATGTTCAGCTTTCTTAAATAAAATATGACATAATATAAATGCCAGTGATAGTTTGGTGTGCATTTATAGGTATCTCAGTTATCCTACAGGAGGATTGCTTTGCAAGCAGATGCCATGGGACAGGCCTGTACTGCTGCTGTTCTTTTGTATTAATTCATTTTCATATTTACTTCAATTAATGTTACTTGATTTTGTTTCTATGACCACAATTATACCACGTCTTTTAAGTGGAAGAAATAAATATCTCTTTGAAATTTATTCCAAAGAACTCTGAGCTGCTCCCTTCACTGACTCTCATTTAGCCAAGCAATGCCCATTTTTAACGGCTGTACCCAGTCCAATGTGGACCTTGCCCAGTTGAATGACTTCTGCTAAAGGTGCCCAACCATTTTCTAGATGCTCAGAGCTATTGCTACATTCAAATTCCTAGTTGTCAGTCAAGAGAAAATTGTGCCTTCAGGGAGTGAGGTTGTTGGATAACTGCCCTTCCTTTCTGCTACTGGTTCTTGTTAGTCTGTCAGAAGGCATAAGATAAAATAATTATTATAAAAGTAAAAAAAATTCACTGAAACTTGCAAGAATTTTAATTTCATTTGTGGAACATCTGTCTCTTTAACTTAACAGTTGTTTCCTATTTCTGCCTTTCCTACCAGTGCTCTCTGGCCACCGTAATTCTTACAAATGAATTACTATATTTTAACATCTTTTCTTAGATGTTAGGTTTCCTGCACAGAAAGTAATTAAACTCCCATGAGTATAAATTTAAGGACAGGCACACAAATTAAGCACAATTTGCATAATACAACCTTTATATATATATCCACTTAAGGATATTGAAAGGAAACCCAGTACTGTCAATCCTACTTCTCTCTCTCTCTCTCTCTCTCTCTCTCTCTCTCTCTCTCTCTCTCTCCCTCCCTCCCTCCCTGCGTGTATGTGTGTGTGTGTGTGTGTGTGTGTGTGTGTGTGTGTGTGTGTGTGCACATGGGGAATGTCGTGGAAGGGATATACTAGACAAAAAGAGGAATTGGAACAATTTTCAAATTGTGTCAGTTTTTCTTGCCACCTTCTCTCTTTGTCCCTTTGGTGTTAATTTCTGCAAAGTTCATTTGTTTGTGAGACTATCAGGATGTGACTGGTAGGAGGAGATGCTGGCAATAAAAATGGATTGCAAAAGCTGAAGCAGCTTCTTAGAAGCAAGGTGCTATTTGGTGATCAGATTCTCTACTAAGGCTATATTTTCTTTTATGTAAAATGATAATCACCACAGTTAACGAATATGGATCCTGTACATATTAAATATGAATAAACATGTGAAATTCCTGGAAATTTCCAGATGTGCATAATATCTTTTCCTCACAGAATGGGTTTTTAGATGGAATGTGTGCCTATCAAGGGGTGTGCATGAAGCCTGGGCCACAGAAGACTCCCGACAGTGCAGAGCTTCTGCCTGACCCCGAGCGCCCCAGCTCTAGCATGCAGCAGGCAGTTGGCGGTGGGGTGGGGCTTAGTGGAGAGAAATAAACAGAATGTTAAAGAATTATAAAAATGTGGAAATCCACTTTTGTTTAAGATCCTTCCATCCGTATTCTCAAATATACCTTTTCAATTGTTTTCCCGGAACTTGTGATCTTAAGAACTTGGTTATGAGTAGGCTGCAACTACCCTGAGATAGGCAGTAGTCATTGTTTATCTTCAGAACAATTGATTAAGGCATTCAATAAAACATGTAATATAAAAACTATAGATCAGGTGTTTCCTCAAAGGACAGAAGTAGGTCTCTTTAAGTCATTTTCTTTATAAAAATTCTAATAACAGGAGATAGCTTTTTTTCCAATGAAGAGTGATCACAGAAATGAGAGTTGTTGTAATTTTATTGAATGGCTCAGACAACTGAAAGACACTCTCAGTGTTGGCAGGGTGAATCGCTCACCCAAATTCAGTGCTTCTCTGTTTATTTCATAACTACCCCAGAGCTATTTTAGCTTTATAAAATATCTTAACCTCACCCGAAAATGTTGATTGCATGAATTTTTCAGTTTATCTGAGTTACATAATGAGAATTTAACCCAAATTCATTAAACAAAATTTTTGCCCCTTTGGCCAATCTCATCTGCCATTCACATGTTTCTTTTTTATATTAATTAATTAATTAGCAAATTAATTTTTGTTTCTCTACACATATGTGTGCACTAAACATATACACCTGTTTGTATATATGTGTGGGGGGTTACATGTGCATGCATAAGTGAGAGAAGCATGTCAGATTTCTTAATCTATTATTATCTACCTTATACTTCTAAAAGAGGTTCTCTAACTGAATATGGCTCTAATCTGGTGACCAGAAATCCGTAGTGGTTGCCTAGTGTCCAGCTCCAACAGGAATGGAGTTACATGTGCTTATGGTCATCCTTGTCTTTAAATTTTATCTTATATATGTTTCTGTAAAATTATTTTTAACTAAAAATACTTTTTTTTTTGTATAAAATATGATCACTGTTTTCCTTGCCCTTAAACCACCCAGGTCTTCTACCCATTTCCCATCTAGATCCACACCCTTTATTTCTCTCTTTAGAAAACAGGCACCTAAATAATGATATTGAAATAAAATACAATAAGATAAAATAGTGACAAACAAATCAGATTATGATAAAACAACCAAAAAAAGAAAAAAGAGCCAAAGAGTAAACTCAAGTAACAAATATACACGCAGAAACACACTATTGGAATACACAGAAATCCCATAAAGGAAAACTGAAAACATTATATATGAATAATATGTAAAGGGACATTTTAGGTTAAACAAAAATTCTGCCATAACAGTGTGAGAAATAGAATTTTCAAAGACGCTACTGAGTTTGTTTTTTGTTGTCCATTTACTATTGAGCATGGAGCCTGCACTTAGGAGTAGTTTGCTTTTACAATGATACTCCTTAGGAGTAAATTAATTTTTTTCTTTTTACTTGTTTTTAATTAATTAAATAATTAATTAACATTACATCCTGCTGTCAGTTTCTGCTCTGCTCCCTCCTCTCCTCCATTTGTTCCACTTTTCCTTCCCCTACCCACTCATCCTGTCCTAGCTTCTCTTCAGAAAAGGGAAGGCATCCCATGGGTATCAAACAAATTGGAGTAAGAGTAGGCACATCTTTTCCTATCAAGGTAGCCCAGTAGGATCAAAGGTTCCCAAAGACAAGCAAACAGAGAAGGCCCCTGTTCCTACTGTTAGGAAGCTCCAACATACCACAAAGACACTTGCTAAACAAGTTCATAGCAGCTTTTTTTGTAATAGCCAGAAACTAAAAATAACCTAGATGTCCTTCTGAAGAATAGATAAAGAATATGTGGTACAATTAGACAGTGGAATATTATTAGCTATTAAAAACAATAACATCAAGAGATTTGCAGGCAAATGAATGAATCTAAAAAAGATCGTCCAGAGTGAGCTAACCCAGACCCAGAAAGCCAAACATGGTATGTACTCACTTATAAATGGATATTAGCTGTAAATGATAACCAGTCTACAATCTACAGATCCAACAAAGCTAAATAACAAGAAGGTCCCAAAGGAGGATGCTTGACTCTCATTGAGACAAGGACCTGGAATAGACATTGTGGATGGACTGGGAAGGAGGCTGGGTCAGGAATGGGGTGGGGACAAACCCAGAAGGGATCAGGTGGGAGGAACTGAAATCAGGGGCCTCTCTGGGATGAGCTAGAAACTTTAGGGCCATGGAACCTACTAGGAAAATATAAGAATAGCCCTAGCTAAGTCTCCTAGCATTATGGGGCCTAAACCAACTATCTCCCATAACCAAGCATGCCTTCTAATGAAGGGATTGGGGCACCAACCCAACCACAAAGTCTTTGACCTACAGTGTGTCCTGCTGAGAGGACATGCAAGAGAAATGATGGTGTAGAAGCTGAAGGAGTGGTCAACCAATGACTGGTCCTGCCCAGCTTGAGACCCATTCCATAAAAAGCTCAACCCTGACACTCCTAATGGTATTCTCTGCTAGCATACAGGAGTCTAACAACTGTCATCAGAGATGCTTCATGAAGCAAGAGATAAAAAGAAAGGCACAGACCCACAACCAAATATTAGATGGAACTTAGGGAATCCTGTGGAAGAAAGGGAAGGATTGTAGGAGTCAGTCACAGGAGTCTAGGATACCAAAATAATCCCTAGAGAATCAACTAATCTGGGCCCATAGGAGCCCACAGAGTTTGAACTGTCAACCAGAGAACATGCATAGGATTGACCCAGGATCTCTGTACATATGGAACATTTGTGAAAACTAATTTTTCTTTATTTGAAAGTGGCTATCAGGTAAAGATAATTCTGGGTTAGGACTGGAGACTGTTTCTACTTCTCCTTTCAGGTCTAGCACTTTCTCTGGTGCAGACACATGTCCTGGAAGCTGTTGCATGTCACAGAGTATCCCACAGTATACCCCTCTGTTCATACATCTTTGCTTGGAACTGTTCTGTGTAATGAGTCATTTGTCTGGTTTGGCACCTCTGACTTCTACTACACTATCAATTCTGGATCCTCACCAGAACTCCTCTCAGTTTCTAGTTAGACTTATTTACTTATTAATTTCACTTTTTTTTCTCCATTCTTCTGTTGAGGGACATCTAGGTTGTTTCCATTTTCTAGCTTTTATCAATAGCATACTCAGCTTTTTAAATGTGATTCAAACTCAGGCCCATGTTCTTATTTAACAAGTGCTCTTATACACATCCACTTCCCCAGCCCTACCTTCAAAGTTTTTTGCCATTCATGTAGACAGTATAAAGTGTACCCTGAAGTATTGTTACAACCTACCACTCCACAGTCTGCCTTAGCCTTTATGGGTTTCTTTTTGACAAAACAGTTTTTATTTCATTTAGTCATGGTCAGCAAATATGTAACATCAGTAGAATTTTAAGCTCATTTTTAAAAATTTACTTTATTTTGTATTATGTATATGCATGTTGATCTGTTTATGTGTTTGTGTATGCTCACTTAGGTATCCAAGAGGCCAGAAAATGGCACCAGATCTCCTGGGTCCAGAACCACTTGTGGATGTGACATGACCGACACAGGTGTAGGGAACAAAATTGGGTCCCCTGAAATAGAAATAAGTAACCCTAACTCCTGAGCCATGTCCATGGCCCTCGAGCTTTATTCTTAAAAAAAAAAAAAAAAAAAAAAATTGGGGTTAGTTTCCTCAAGGCATAGGAGATATTCCATTTAATTGTATTTTTTCATGTAATTTGTAATTATGTATCTTTTTAAAATTTAGTTGAAGAACTGAATGGTCTTTTAAAAATTGATTTGCACCTAGGAAATAGAAGGTAACCAAAATGTTATCTCTGAGTATTATAGTTTTGTAAGCATAGAACGTGAATGGTGGGAACAATCACATCTAGTTTAGTTTACTCTGTTGGTTAGGTCAAGAAGAGATTATTTTGCCATTCCACAAAATGCATTTCATGGAGAATATCATATGGTATAAACCTTCTTTGTATTTATCTATATGCCCTGAAGAAGATGCATGACAAATTTCAGTAAGGAAGTGAAAATTACAACATTCAATGTTATTTCAAACAATGTAAAAATCCACAGATGAACTGTAAAATAGACCATCCCATTAATTTCAAAGCTTGGATAAATCAAGGATAGTGATTACTTTCTCATATTTTATATTAAGTTAAATATTTAAATGTTGTTTCCTTAAGTTATCTCATGCTAATGAGATGATATAAAATTGATGCTATAGTCTATATTTGACTGATGTTTTTCTTTAACCATTTCATAATTCATTTGTATTTTTTTTGCATTTCAAGAATCCAGGCACTGTGTAATACACATGCAGCAATGAAAGAACATGGTTTTTGAAAGAATTCAGGACATGAAGTAGTTGCAACCCTTTCAATGTAGCAAGAGAACTTACTAAAAATAGGCTACAAACTTATTCTCATTTTATGATACTTTAATTTCCTTCTTGCCCTAGATAGATATTTTAATGAATTACACATGATAATCATTTAATGGTTATTTTATGAATGCATTCTGACCTTCTCTTTTATATAGTCCAAAGATTTCCTTTGGGACTTTAATATAAATCTCACTATTCTTTCGCTTCAAGACATGTAATATACCTTCAGAAAGATGGAATTAAAATAGCTACTGTAGATTTGATTTTAGTAGATTTGACCTCACAAGTGGATTTCAAGTGGCAGGTATCACGGTACATTGGAGAAGGCAAAGTAAAGAGCTATTAATAACAACATAAATAAATATAGATTTTTTTCCTGCAATCATATTTGATTTTCTTTCTCCCACCACCAAAAACTTAAAATTTCACAGACTATAGCAACTAAATATACAGGAGGTTTTTTCTGTAAAGCACTGACTTCCTACTAAGATATGGGCACAGAAGAAAAGCCTTTACCACAGCCTTTGCATCGAGATCATTCTAGTGTCTGATGCTCCCCATCAAGAGGAAAGTGTGTGTTATGTTATTAATAAGCTGAACTCTATCATACAGAGTTGGGGAAGCTCTAACTTAATTACTGTTGCATTAGAAGCCACATTTTCTCCATATTTTTCAAGAATAGTGACTTACACTGAGTCTCAAAGCTACAATGCCATGGAGCAGAAGACATTACCCTAAGCTTGGTTATATGGTCTCTCTAGCCACACCTAAGTTGCTTCTGTCTTTTGGTTGATAATACTGTGCCTGTGTGTGTATGTGTGTCTTTGAGTGTGTCTGTTTATGTGTGTGGTCACATCTGTGCCAAGGTTTGTGAAGACAGTTAACCCTTAAATTACAGACTGATATTATATATGTTACTAGTCAAACTTGTATCCAGATATCCTGTTTGTGTGCCCTAACCCACCTCCAAATCCTCATTATTTCTTCCTTAGTTTCTCCTGGTGTCCCTGTATTTTCTTCAGTGTTCTTTCTTCTATTCAATAAGGCTTGATGAAACGAAGACATAATTACAAGAGGAATAGTTGAAACAATGTTACCATGACCACATTCCTTATCATTACTATGATTTACTGGAAGGACATGATTTTTCTTCTGTAGCCTGCTATACTTCCTGCTTCAAATCTCTCTCTACATATATAATTTTATAATTGTTAAGTATTTTTACAAATGTATCTATAATAATTTCTGTGAAATTAAAAGCTATATGATGTATTCCTCTTTGTCTTAAGACAGTTATGTTTTTAATATCTTTATCTGACTAAATTATTCTAATAAAAGAATACATTAATCTGAAATTACTCTGATGATTGACTAGGTCCTAATTTGTAAATAAACTGAAGAGGATTCTCTTTGTGAATAATTAGAAATTAATGAGACATTACTACTTGCCAAGAGTTATATTATAGCAAGTGAGTGGTTTGAGATTGTCATTTATGATTGCTAAATTAGAGTATCCCTCTCTATGGCTTTCTCAACAAAAATAAGTAACAAACAAAATTCTCTAATAACTTTTATAATTCTGCCAAAATCTATCAGATTTTATTCTTAGGCTAGTTTATAATTAGTTTGAACATAATCTGTACAAACATTTCTTATCTTGGAAATAGTCAACTATGCACTGCTTTAATCATTGTAGAGAAAGTAGTTTTACATTATTATTATAACAATGTGTTTACTTTGAATAAAAGTGTGTCTCTGTTTTTATTGTACAAGAACGTATTTTTATGCATTATAGAAGTCTCAAGAAAAAAATATAAGACTTTCAAGTTTGTAACTCATAAAAACAGTAAATATTAATTCTAGTATATTTCTCTCAGTTCTGTGAAGTGTGTTATTTAAAAAGCAGTCTAAATGCCATTCTGTGAAATATATACTATTATACTTCTCCTTTTTCTGCACATTAATATATATGTGATATAATTCTTACAAGACACATTATTCTACCATGTTATCTTAGTAACTGTTGAAAATGATTGAGCCATGCTCTGAATCTATCTGTTATCATTTTTTGTGAGATATTTATTCTCAGGAAAGGTCTCTTTAAGGGCCTCAAACATGGTCATAATTTGATTTCTGTATGATTGGTGCAAATCTGATTTAACAATTATTTTCCTTCTGGGAAATCTATCAGTGGGACTTCACTCACAAATACTCAAAATGAGAAAGAATAGCATAGGGAACATATATGCTGAAGTATGGATACTGAAGAGGAACTAGACCAGGGTATGATTTCCAGTGAAATAGGCTAACCCAACAACCTTGAAGAGTATTATTAAAGCTTCACACTTTGTACATATGAGCAGAGTACACTGTTGAAGCAGTTAGACCAGCATCTAAAATAAGTGCAACACTTTCCATGTATCATACAAATACCACGTCATATCAAACTTCAGAATTTGAGAAGTTACAGAAAAAAGTAATAATTTTATTTTGTCTTTATCTGTGATACGTGATTTGTATTGTTTCCAAATATTTATCATTGTGCATTCATTTTGCACTTTGTCTATTTGTTTCTTACAGTTGTATTGAGGAAATACTAAATACCCTGAATAGTACTCCTCTAGCTTAGAACATACCTATCTTTTCATCTATTCATAAATGTAAGAATTATAAGGCAACATTTTCCATGAATTCTGCTACTACATATTTCTCAGGGAAATTTGCATTCAACCATGGTTTTAAAAATAGTTCCTATAATTAAAGCTAGAAAGTACACATATTTTGAATATTTAGTAGTTGCAACATAAATATGAAATAATGTATGCCTGGGCTGATAAGAAAACACTATGTATTTGTTGATACCATTGGGGTTAACATTTTCTATGAAAAAGATACCCCACCCAACTTACTAATTGTATCTGTCAGTAACAAAGAGTAAATTTTCTACCCCCTATGATTTAAATATTTTCTACAAAATTCAAATTGAAATTTATGAGATACATGAACAGTAATAAAAAAATGGGTCATTTAGGTAGCGGATTATGATATGGGCATGGACCTCGTGGTGGATTAGTGCCGTTTTTATCAGAACTGGGCTTGTCTTTTCAGGACTGAGGCTTTGCGGTGAGGAGGGAGCCTTCATTCTGGCTGTGGGCATGAGCAGGCTAGTTCTTGGGCTCCCACATTGTTTTCCATGTCTGGCATGTGCTCACTTGCCCTTCCGTTATACTGTGATAAAACAGGACAGCTCTCACAGACGCCTTCACAGAAGGATTCCAGGTACAGGCAAGGGAGACGCCTCTGATGCTCTTACATCAATTATTTTTCATTCTGTAGAGCCAGAACAGTACCACTAGAGAACATTTTAGAAAAATGTTACAAAAAAAATCAGGGTGGAGCAAATGATAAAACGCTTATAAGTTTAATATATAAATAAAGTGTGTTAAATTTACAAAGCTGTTTTTTCATGCATTAGTCTTGGTTTATCTGGCACTTTTCTTTCTTACTTTTTTTTGAGGTAACGATATAAATACATAATTTACCCTTTCCTATCATCCATTCATACCTTGCCATACACTCCCCACTTGGTTCTCTTTCAGCCTCATGTCCTTGTTTTTGTTTTTTATGAAATATACATATAGATGCCTAAATGTAACCTTCTTAGTCTGTGTAACTGCATTTATATCTGATAATGGATAACCACTCAGTGTGCTCATCGATTGCAAAGACTATTTCTCCATTTGAGGCTCCATGGGTGACAGCTCATAATAGCTAGAAACCTGGATCACACTGTTCAGTCTGCAGGCAGGTCAGTAGGTTGGAAAACACCCTTTACCCAGAGGGTCAGTTGGACTGAATCTCTTTCTTGCAGCTTGGTTGGTTGCTGCCTCTTTCCAGATTGTTCCTTCTAAGCAGGCTGGCTTGCCTGTGAATGTCTCTCAGTAATACTGACAGCTAATGTATATTTAAGAGTGAGAGTCCTAGTGAATCTGCTCACTCTCAGGGCTTTGTAAAGCCATTGAGTTGTTTAACTTCTCAATTTAAGGAGCTTCTTTAGAGAATAGAATGTTTCACCTCCTTTAAACCTTTTATCTCCTGATTAATACCTTCTCTTTAAATAACCAGTCATTTTACCTTCTCCTTAGCATATGATGTCTTGTTGATTTTTACAAATACTTCTTATTTGTTTGTTTGTTCTTCTCTCATATAGCACATGCCGTCCTCCATTTCCCCTCTCTTCTCATCTCATTCTCAGACACACACCTCTTTTTTCTCCTAAAACCACTGTGCTCACAAGATATGCTGGGATAAAAGTGGTGCAGGATTGTGAGAGTGACTCCTCCAACATCCTGTGTCTTAACCATTTCCCTTTGAGATAAAAGATTTTAACCTTTAAGAAAACTTGTCTACAACAAATAAGCAGAATAAAACATTGCCCATAATGCTGTGTGAGGAAAATTAAATATGAATTTGCATTTGATAGATGCTTTTAATTTGTGGTGGAAAGAGACAAGGCAAGGAAATGTGTTCAAAACTATGACATAAGATTCTACTTTTTTCTTTTTTTAAATTTAGCAGTTATTTTATTAGTTAATTTATTCGTTATTTTATCTATTTTTTGGACATTTTATTTCTTTACATTTCAAATGTTATCCCCTTTCCCGGTTTCCCCCACAAACCCCCTAACCTGTGCCCCTCCTCCCCTGCTTCTATGAGGGTGCTCCCCCACCCACCCACCCACCCCCACCTCACCACCTTGGCATTCCCCTACACTGGGGAATGTAGTACATGTAGTGTAGTATAACATAGGCTTCACAACACCATGGGCCTCTCCTCCCATTGATGCCAAATAAGGTCATCCTATGCTACATATACAGCTGGAAGAATGGGTCCCTCCATGTATACTCCTTGGTTGGTGGTTTAGTGCCTGCGAGCTCTAGGGGGTCTGGTTGATTGATATTGTTGTTCTTCCTATGGGGTTGCAAACTCCTTTAGCTCCTTCAGTCTTTTCTTGAACTCCTCCATTGGGGTCCCCATGCTCAGTCCAATGGCTGGCTGTGAGCATCTACCTCTATATTTATCAGGCTCTGGCAGAGCCTCTCAGGAGATAGCTACATCAGGCTCCTGTCAGCAAGCACTTCTTGTCATCAGCAGTAGTGTCTAGGTTTGGTGTCTGTATATGGGATGGATCTATCTCCAGGTGGGGCAGTGTCTGCATGGCCCTTCCTTCAGTCTCTGCTCCACACTTTGTCCCCATATTTCCTTTAAACAGGAGAATTCTGGATCAAAAATTTGGAGATGAGTGGGTGACCGCATCCCTCAACTGAGAGCCTTGCCTAACCTCTGGATATGGGTTCTATAGGTTCTCCCTCTGCTTTGTTGGGTATTTCAGCTAATGTCATCCCTGTTGGTTCCTGGAAGCCTCTTGCTTTCCTGGCATCTGGGACCTTGGGGTGGCTACCCCCGGTTCCCCATCCCCCATTGCTACATACATCTGTTCAATTTCCTGATCCTCTGTATATTATCCTGTCTCCTCCCATACCTGACCCTGCCCCCTTTCCCCACCCCCTCCTCTCTTCCTCTCAAATCCCTCCTACCCTTTACCTCCAGTGAGTATTTTGTCCCTTCTTCTAAGAAGAACTGAATCATCCACACTTTGGTCTTCCGTCTTCTTGAGCTTCATATGGTCTGTGAGTTGTATGGTGAATATTCCAAGCTTTTTTGCCTAATATCCACTGCTGAAAGACTTTCCATGGTCTCAGGATGTTTACAGCTTTGTGGTCTTTGATTTTTTGGTTTAGTTTTTCTAGTAGTAGAAAGTACTATGTCCTCCCTAATTCTTCTCCTTTAAGTGGTTTTATCCACCCATTTTTCTGTTTGAGGAATTCATGCCAAAGCCACTCAGCATTCCAAATAGACAGCTCTTAAGACTTTAGTGTCTAGTCATCTCTCCCTGTCTCTGTCTTCTTCTCTGTCTGTCTCTGTCTCTCTGTCTTTATCTCTGTCTCTCTCCCTATATCTCTATCTCTCTCTGTTCCTGTTTCTTTCCCTTCTTCCATTCTTTCCCTCACATTTCAAGTGATAATTCAGTGTTAGGATCATTAATCTCTGAGGCTCTGGTCTGTTGACAGCCAGGGTGAAATCCCAGCTGAGGTAAACTTGAGAGTGAAGGCAGAAGTGGTTCCTGAGTTTCAATATGAATATTCTAAGTACTTAATAATGTCTTTCCAGATCCTTATTATGTTATAATTATTTGGTTTTATTCAGTGTATTCTTTTCCAAAAGACCTAATAATTTGTCCATGGGCAAACATATGATCCCTTTGCTTTTTAAATATATTATTGAATATCTAATGTGAAAAGAAATAATCTCTGAATTATTGATTTCTATGTTACCCAAGCAGGTTTTCATTGCATTGTTTATTGTAGGTTGGTCCATTCTCTTTAGCTTTTTTGTGAAAATGAATCTAAATAAGGGAGACATCTTTTCAAATCTCTATTAAAAATAAAGATACTTGTTTATTTCTGTACTGTCTTTCTGTTTTTTGGGGGCATGCTTACCACCTTTAAATGTTTTTGCCATTTCTTCTCTTTTATGATGGCTAAGAAGCTCCATACTATAAGGAAGTAGATGAATTTTGAGATCTTTAACAAGTTAAAATTAATTTGTGTGAATGGATATTAAAAGTCTTAACAACTTAAAGAAATTATCTCAAGTTACTTAAGGACTTGAGTGTGCTTCAGACTAGAAATTATATCTTATACTGTAAATGTAAAATATAAGATCAAGATATCCAAATACATCTTAAAGTTCTGTAGAATACAATTTATATAATAGCAGTAACCCTCTTTATTTGCTCTGTTCTACCAAATATCTTCTCAGAGTCCAGGTTTGTGTTTGTAGGCTAATAGGCTCAGCAGATAGTCATAAAGTGAAATGCCTATGCAGAATAAAAATGACTGGGCACACGGGGGTACTCTTTGATCTAAAAAGTTGAGTTCATGTTTTGTCTATGTGGTGTTTGCATCTGAATCACTGCACTCCCTCTTGTCTTCAATTTTATTACCTATATATTATTGTTCAAATAAGATATTTGGGAACAAATGTAGCCAACAATTCTCTAAAATGAAATTCTGAACTGAAGTAGTAAGTAAAATTATATCCATCTTTGCTACTCTTTCTCTTGCCTTTTTAAACATAAAATTTTTATTGATTATTTGGTAATTTCACAAAATATACCATAATAGCATTTATTTCACAGTCCTCCCAGGTCTACCATTGTGACCTTCTCTAAAATAACAAAAACAACAACAACAGCAATCAAAAGTAAAACAAAAACAAATACAATTTGTGTTGCATATTACTCATTGTAGTATAGCTAAACTCCCAATGGACAGCCCTTAAAGAACATTTAATCGTAATCTCCACCCTGGCTAGAAGTCATTGACTGTGAAAATCTACACTTCAGCATCCCTATCACACTTTTTAAAAGAGTTCCCATGAATGGTTTTCTGTCTAGGAGGTTTTGTTTGTTTGTTTGGGGGCGGGAGGGTTAGGGTTTGTGGAGAGAGGTTGTTCACAGAAGCCTTCTATATAATTTGTTCTAAAATATGAGCCTGCAGCCATCAATACCACTACAAAAGAAGCATTCTTGCCCTTTCATTGTCAGAGCTGCATGGATCATGAACTCCCACATGATTTCTGGCTACTGCAAGGACCATGGACATCAACATGGATTCAGGTTGCAGCACAGACCATGAATATCCCCATGGCTTTCAGTGGTAATATGGGCCACAGACAACTACATGGCACAGACAGAAATCACATGGCCCCAGGCCAAAGCTGGACCATAAAGATCAACATGTCTCTTTGTAACAGCATGGACCACAAATAACCAACATGGCCTCAAGTAGTAGCATAGGCCGCATACATCAACATGAACTCTAGTGGCAAAGATAGGGTTTCTTGCAGCACAAGGAGTTAAACTCCCTATGTAGCCAAGACATGCCTTGAACTTCTGATCCTCCTGAGGTTTGAGATAATGAACCTGACACCACATCAGCCATTACAATTTATTGTGATAATCAGTCACATTCTGTAGCTCAGGTTGGCCTGTACATCACTATGCAGATCAAGCTTTCCTTGAAAGTATATGATCTTGCCTCAGTCTTCAGCCTGCTAGGCTTTATACACCAAACCCAGAAAATTACATCAACATTAGAAAATGAATTTTCTTACAATTCGGTAAGAGAAGAAAATTATTCACTCTGTACTAACTTGTCGTGGGCCCTAAATTCTTACTGTCATTTCAACTTATCTAAATGTTTATTGTTTTGAAGAAGTTCATTAATTATATGCATATACAGTTAAACATATATCTAAATAGAAACATGAATGAATATATATTGCACATATACATATCTTTTCAATTCATAAAAATGATACTATCAATGACTTTGAAAGTAGATAATATATAATTTTTAAGAAAATACAGCGTTTTAAAGAGAGGTTTTAGAAATTCTAATGTCTGAGAGATCTGAATAGATTTGTTTTCCTGATTTCACTCACCCTGTCGTTTGTTTGCTCATTTCCTTAAAGTTTAAACTGCATTATATCACAGACACTTAATTGTATGTTTTTATACATATGTAGACAATGGAATAAAAGAAGTTCACACTTCTCCTCCAGTTATCTGTCTTCATCAGTCATGAATTTTAAAGCACTGAGCACATCTACTAAGGAATATTTAGAGAAAATCAATTAAAGCTTATGCTAGGTTCATTAGATATAAAACTATGGTGATGTTTCAAGCTCAAGATTATGCCCAGATTGTAAAATTATGTTCTGCATCATGTCTGCTAGATCATGGCCAATTCTGTATTTTAATTTTTGATGGGCCTTTTAGATGAAAGGCCATGTGAGCCCCATGTGAGCCCAAATGTTTTATTTTCACTGCTGTATCTCCAGTGCATTGAGAATCCAGTGTCCTGAATGCTTAGAAAAGTATTTGGCATGTTTGTGCTCAACAAATATGTTTAAGCAATAGACTTAATTTTGAAAGTATATTATGATGTCAGTTTTTGAATATCTTTTTTTTTTTGGTAAGAGAAAATATTAGCTCACTGGAAATATATTGGAGAATAAAACATTTCTTCAGAATTTCAAGCTATAAGATGACATTTTATTTTTTTTCCTTTTAAAAAAATATTTCTGAAGGGAGGGTTCAAGGGTGGGGGTGGGCCTGGGACAACTGGGAAGTAAGAGTGATCAGCATGCATTGTGTGAAATTCTACATAATGAATAAAATATTATAATAAAAGAAAAGGAAAGAGTTTGCTTTCTCAGATAATATATCCCGATTACTGTTCACCTCACTTCCTATCCTCCGTAGTTCTTCCCCATTCCTCTCACATTGAATTTACCTTGTTCTCACATTAGAAAACAGACTCTAGCCAGGCAGTGGTGGCACACGTCTTTAATCCCAGCACTTGGGAGGCAGAGGCAGGTGGATTTCTGAGTTCGAGGCCAGCCTGGTCTACAGAGTGAGTTCCAGGACAGACAGGGCTAAACAGAGAAAAGAAAAAAAAAAAGAAAAGAAAAGACAGACTTCTAAGGAATAATAGTAAGTAAAAAAATTATACTGACGTAAATAAACTAACACATCAGAATAGGGACAAAACAAATAAAAGAAAAAGAGTCCAAGAAAAGGCAGAAGAGTCAGATATAGATGTAGAAAACCACTCATTCATATGCTCTGGAATCCCATAAAAACACTAAACTGAAAGTCATGATATATGTGCTAAGGAGCTGTAGGGCAGAAGAAGAGAAAAATCACATATGTGCCTATATACATACACATACACACACCATATATATAACTGTTACATACATTCACACACACACACACACACACACACACACACATGCACACACACGCACACCCATTTCAAGCTATGACAGGACATTATGAGGCAAAATACTTCCGAAGATGCTTTGTCTGTTTTTATGTCAATATCATACTGTTTTGTATGCTATAACTTTGTACTAAAATTTGAGTTTGTGGGTGGTAATGCCTTCAGCAATTCTAAAATATTAACATCAAGGAATAAAGATAATTGTCAAATTTACCTGAAAAAACTTATCAATGAACTGAATATCTATAATTTTACTACAAGATGAAGTTTAAAACAATTGGGAAGTATAATATTAGAAATCTCTGATAAAAATGTTGAGTTTGAAAAGGATCTTTTTTTCTTTTCATTTAGGCTGCACCTTTGTTCTTACTACCCAAAGTGAAATTTCTTATGGTATGCAGTTTTGTAGGCTTAGGTTTTTCAAAACCTAAATAAGGTTTCATAAATGCTTTAATCTCTCTTCTAGCCCACCACCCACAATAGGCAGTGGAAAGGAAAGTTTAATACAGCCAGGAGTATGTGTACCTCTTTAGAAATAAGTCTTTTGGGCAATTCCAATTTTTGTTGTCAGAATATCAGTAGTCCAGTTCACATGAATCAGCAGCAGTAGCTCCATGTACTCACAAGCACTATTTATGAATCAGCAATGGCAGTTCAACTCAGAAAAACAACAACAACAAAAAAACAACAACAACAAAACACAAGGCTCTTCCAATCTGCCTGAGTCTGTGTAAGTGGCAAGAAGACACCGTAATATCTCTAGAACTTTTCTGTGCATTTCCCTCTATAAAGTCATAACAAATGATGAGCAGTGAAGAAGACAAGGTAAACAAATGCCACAGCATTGTCAGTGAAGATCAATGTCAGCAAAGCCCAAGGAAGACAAGCAAAGAGTGGCAAGGCAAACCACTGCCACACAGTGTTGTCCACTGTCTGTTTGGTTCTATTTATACACTTTCCAAACATTATGTGTCCGCTCAAGTGTCTGCTCTGACAAAACCTCACATGCCCTTTTTCCAGGAAACTTCCAGAAGAACACTACATGTCTCTTCTCAGCAAAACAGTCTCTCATAAGACAGACTTATGAGATATATTCCATAAGATATATTCCAGAAATATATCCCAGGACACACCGGAGTCTCCAAAGAAATCAGAAACTCGCACTTCATAGTTTTACTAAGTAAAAGGCAGTTTCGAATCATTTGACCTCAAGATATTCCAACAGTTAAGACAGAATTTAAGTAATGACTTGACAGAATCAGAAGCTCCCCTCCATGCACAGTGTTAATTAGATAGTATATGACATTCAAACGCATTCTATTATACTTTCCTCCTTGTTCTTCAGGAAATACATCACCTGTAATATTCTTAGAGCCATCATCTCAGAGAAATCAAATATTTTCTTATTGTAGAAAGGCAGTGCAATTCAAGCCAAAGTGTGATGAAAATTTTGTAGAATAATCTTTGATTGTCATTTTGCTATGTATCTTTAGAAAATTCCTTCCCCCTTGAACCATACAGTCATATTTATTACTTTTTATGTTTATAAGAGCTTTCTTGCCTGTTTGTATGTGCATCTTGTGCTTACTTCCTGCTGGAGAAGTCAAAACAGGGCATTGTATTCTTTGGTATTGGATTTACAGCAACAGACCTTTGAGATCTGCCACATTGATACCAAGAACAGAACCCAAGGACTCTGCAATAGCAGAAATGCTTTCACTTGTGAGCTACCTTTTCCAAGTCATGTTCAATTTTGATTTAACTTAATATTAAAATTGAGCATATTATTAATTTTTATAAATTAGTTTCTTTTAATGAATGTCCATGCAGTAACAAGGAACTTGGTTTAATTTGTGTTGTATGTCCCCATCAATTTGAAATAAATATTTCTCAAAGCTGGAATACTGTTTAGGTTAGCTTTCCTTTCTTTCATTACTTATCCTTCCTAAAATTAATTCATTTATAGCAGCTTCCTGGGCTAGTGCTTTAACAAACATAACCTATCTGTTTCCATGTGCCTGGTATATGAAGTTAAACAAAATAATATCCATTCCTGAGTCCAACATGAATTCATTATGTTTCTTGATAATTTTCTCTCATAATAGTTTGATATTTATATTAATCATCAAGATGTTCTATTTAATTTTTCCTTGCATTCCTCATAATTTTTACATCATTTATCTCCTTTAACACTAATAAAAAATACCTTTTTGAAAAAGTAGAAAGTTCTGCATTAGAAAATAGAGTGTGGTGATGTTTTGTTATGGTTTAAGACCATTTAGGTGTTGAAAATTCAAAAAAAAATCTGTTGTAGCTTGACTATGCATATCTAGTTGCTTATTCCCATAGTCACAGTATGTTTCTGTTTTTACAATATTTCGCTATAAGGCAATGATTTAGATGCTTATTCCAATACTAGTAGAATTAGATTCACTTGGAATACTTTTTGAATTGTAAAAGTCTCTGCTATTCCTCAAGGCTCCTGAAAGATGGCTGTAACAGTCAGCCATTCCTGTGCTTCTGATATATCCTCACATCTGGGAAGCTGTGGGTAAAGAATTCGCACCCATTTACTTATATCATTTAGGTCTCATGAGATGTTTAAAGAATACTGGTGATTCAGATAAAGTAGCCTCACATAAAGGTTAGTCGCATTAGTTAGCAGAATTTTCCATTGAATAAGCTCTGAGCTCATAAATCAGATGTGCCCATTTGTCAAATAATAAGTCTCTAGCAAAAAAAAAATCAATTTACCTTTACTCATATGATAATTGGCTTTGTGATTTTAAAAGAATAAAGAAATAAGTCATTTTATATATTACTCTTTGTAGTGTATTATCTCAGATTTATAATAAAAATGCTTGTTATCATCATTATATTAGCCTTATGTAGAGGAACTTTAGCAGACTGAAGCAATTCTCTGTTGTATCACTGTATCATATATATATATATATATATATATATATATATATATATATCATATCTCACATATACATGATTTTATTTATATTATTTAATGGTAACATTACTTTTGCCATCTTTAAATATTTCACCTCAATTAATTTTCATAAGTTCTCTGTCTTATGGCAATGTCCTTGAATGATCTGTAGACTACTGAGCAAAGAAATATGAAACTTGACGTAGCAAGTTGGTAAAACCAACACTCAGACCTGAGTCCAAATTTCAAAACCTTTATTCTTAACTGATTTTGCTTCAGTGCTGTAGTGAAAAGCATATTGTGTCTGGTGTTAGATTTAGATAAATGCTTCTCAAAGCAAGGCTTTGGATGAGCAATATTTGCCTTATCTGGAATCATGTTTAAAATACAAATTACTTGGTTATCCTCTACCAAATAAGGTGACTGTGTAGTGAGGAGGGCCCATAAAGCTATGTTTGAATAAACTTCTTTTGTAACCAACCCGAATTCTAAATCTCTGTTTTGTTATTCAGTTCCATGAGAATTATGTACAAATCACTGAATTTTTGGAGGAAGATTCCATTATGTATATTTGCAATAGGATGATAATAAGTGAGGAAGTTTGTATGTTGAACTCTAAATCAATAACTTTTAATTATCAAAATTGATTAGTTTAGTTGCTGTCTGCTGACTCCATGATTTACAGTCTGAAAATGATAACGTAAGAGTGGGTGGGAAAGACGTTTCCAGAGTATCTGCTGTGCAAATCAACTCACTTAAAACAACACATAGGAGAAATTGCAAAACATAAAACTAGAGATCAGAAAGAAATTCATAGGAGATTACTCATCCCACTCTTTTCACTCAGGTTCTGCTCATTTATCTTATTCGTGTGGTTTGTATGACCCCATCCTCCCTGTGAACTAGTTTGTGAAATTTGGGGAAGATCACAGGGAAGACCTGTACTATTTAAGAACTGTTTAGAGGAAAGTAGTTTAGTACAGAGAGGATAGTGACGTGTAATTTATTTTCTCAGAAATATCAATGGTTGAGTGCTGCAGGCTCCTCTTTCAAATTTTTACTGATGATAGGTCTTATCTATTGGGTACAGAGTCTCCCAAAAATGAATGAATAGTGGATCTAGACTAATCTTGTGTGTGTGTGTGTGTGTGTGTGTGTGTGTTACTAACATTAACACATGTATGCTCTTGTATACACACATATATCCTTAAGCAACTAGACTATAACCTTATTTTAGGTTGGTGAATGATGATTGCTTATTTTGCCTTTGGTATTATTCTAAACTATATCATATAATTTGAGGAAGCAACAATACTTTGGATATGGACCTTGAGTTTTAGATCTAAAGAATGTTATTGTCTTAGATTTCTGAGATAAGTTCCATAAAATTGTTCCCAGGAAATATTTTATGCAGAAAAATGAAAACATGCCCAGGTAAAATACATTTTTACATTAAAAAATATGTGAAATTGATAGCCCAAGAGCTATGCAAGAAGCCTAGCACTTTACAATGTGTTCCTTTATAAATGATATGTTACTTTCTGTAGAAACAAATAACTTTTAAAATGTACTTTCAGTCTTAGAAGTCATCAGAAGAAATTTAATAACATGTAAGCTATACTAGAATTTTAGCTCTATTTATTGAAATTCCATTTATATGTATCAATAATATGTAATCACATACATAAGTACATTTGTCTGCTGTTTGATGACTAGGAATAGGTAAGAACAACAGCTGTAAATGAAAGCCACTTGTTTTATCTTCTTTTCTTGCCTAAAGCTACCAGTTGATTGGCTGCTGTAATACGAATTTAGAGGTAACTAAATCTCTGATACTGTTGAATATATACCTGTATGTATCCTGTCAGTTCTTGGTGATGCTCATAAAAGTCAGATTAATTTTCAGCTTCCTGGTGTATTGTAGAAAGTATGAGGGGCTTCCCCCTCCTTACAGTTTCTCTTGGCCTTAGAAATGGCATCTAAAGGGTTGTGTTCTTGGTTTAGATTTAGCTTCACAGTGAGGAACACACATTGGTTCCTGTCAAAGCACTTCCTTCAGTGCCTCCTTAATTGATGTCATCTTTGAAAGCTCATTTAGAGGGGAAGATGACACAGCTTTCATTTCAATGTCTATTATAGAAGTCCCTGGGGGACATTTTCATTGAGTCTCCTGGAATGTTCTGTTAAGATGGTTTCAGATCCTCACTTGATCATCCATTGTTAGTGTTTCCTTGTCTTGCTATGGCATCTCATGGAAGGGGAAGTTTTTGTATTTAACCTCATAGAGATGCATTTTTCTGTACTCTTCCTTGAGATGGCAGTGTAAGTTGTTTACTTTGTGGTAAGTTGCATTTTTTATTTTTCATGAAAGAAAACATAACTATGGCATTATTTGCTATGAATATATATTAACATATCTCAGTTTTTCTTAATTTCATAAACACTAACTATAGAGAAGTATTTCTGTGTTTTAGTCTTTTGTAGTATGCCATTATACTAAGACAAATCTTTTTTTGTAATTTTAGAGTAGTTTTATATTGTCAAAAAATCCTCATTTTCAGATTGCCACATGTTTCTTTTTGTTAATCTCTGGATCCCAGATATGTGTGAAGGAAACATCTGGTGAGGAACTCACAGTATCAGTATCGTGTGAGACACAGACAAAGGAACAGAGAATCGATAGAAGAACTTTAGCTGTTCTTCATCTCTGCAAGTGATGACTGAAGATCCTGTTTTCAGGCTAAAGCACTGGTGTATGCCTGGAAGGCCAGTGGTTGGGATTTGAGGAAGGTGAACTAATATAGGATTAAGGTCAGCTTGATCTACAGAGCACATTTCAGCTCAATCAGCATTACAACATGATAGTTTGTTTCCAAAACATTATTTTCTACATTCAAATATATTTTGGTAAATGTTTTTAATTTATAAAATTAACCCATAGTCAGAATTTTCTCCAAGGAATAAAAGCTCAATAACTGGTACCAGGAAAAGAACAATATAAAACTACATAATGCTGTGACTTGTTCTGTTGGCTGGAAAATGGAGTTGGCAAATTACCATTTTCTCATAAAATAATGATTCTAATAACAATAACTCTCTACATGAAATTTCTGTAGTAAATGCTTCCTACCATTACATCTGATTCTTTCCAAACTCATGATACAATTACTTTTGTTCTCTGCTATTGAGGAATTGTGGGGGTTTGTTGTTGTTGTTTTCTTTTTTTAAAGAAACTGATGTCACTAAGATAGCAGACATGGAATAGAGGACATGACCCTATCAGCTGGAGTCTAGAAGTAGTCTTCATTCAGAAGAAAGGGACTCTTCTTTTGGAAAAGACAATACTGAGGCCATTTTTTTCTTCCTTTCTATCTCGACATTTCTGATTTCTTGTCTTACCCACAAATACATATTTCTATTATCAGTATTATGATACATATACTTCTTCTAATCTTAAAGGTCAGAAGCCGATTAAGATGTGATACAAGAATTCCATAAAGACAAAAGTGCATCTTACTTGTTTATATTATAAAACACTTAGTAATCTTGATTGTAATATATAGTAATTTGGGATCTGGAATAAATTTTGGAAGAATTCTTGCACTAGGCACCTAGTATAAATTAAGGTAAGGATAGTCTTTTAAGATAGAATGTTTCCTCTTCTTAGCATCATACTGTTACATAAGTATAAATTCATGTTCAGAGTTTGGATCAATGTTAAAGACTGGTTCCTAAAGGAGATCATTAGTTGAGGAGTAAAATAGAATTCACCAGCAGTACTGTTGATTCAAGTGTGCTCTGTGACTGTGAGAGGACTGACAGGCTGCACACTGGCAATCTGGGAGACTAGGCCTGTTTGTTACCCAGAACTGGAAATGTCCAGAGAAGTCATTTCCTGGAAAAAACACTCCTCATGGGCATCCAATCGGGAACTGTCAAGAGCTGCCCTACCACCCCGGGGTTAAGGCGAGCAACACCTCTCACCCAGACCTGCCCGGATCTGCTGGGATCCAGGGCCTGAGAACCTGGGGACAGAAAAACCCGAAACTTCTGGTTTTCACCTGTGGGTGGAGACCTCTGCCTGGGCCACCAGGGGCCTGTGCCTGGGGACCTCAGCCTGAGCTACAAGGCTCCACAAGAGATTGGGGAATCCCAGGAGTGCTGACACACCTTTGAGCACAGGCAAAACCACTACTTCTGTTCAAACTCACTGGATCAAGAGGGACCGTTACAGAGCCTTCAGGGCATAGGAACCAAGGGACAGCTGGGGACAAGATCCTTCTGATTCCATTCTGCACCCCAGAGCTGACCCTGTGTGACAGCTCTCCAAACCCAAACACCTCTCAGAGAGAGCTGGTCTTCAAGGAGTACTGACACAGAGGCCTGCAGGAGGGGCAAGCCACAACCAGACAGAGTAAGACCAGCTAACATCAGAGTCAACAAGATGGCAAAAGGCAAGGGAAAGAACATAAAGAACAGAAACCAAGAGTACTCCGCACCATCAGAACCCAGCTCCCCCACCACAGCAAGCCCTGGATACCCCAACACACCAGAAAAGCAAGATTCAGATCTTAAATCATTTCTCATGATGATGAT
>CM052702.1:40849564-40860137 GCA_028551405.1 Uromys caudimaculatus | reverse complement strand
TCAGAGGAATGGATACAGAAAATGTGGTACATTTACACAATGGAGTACTACTCAGCTATTAAAAACAGTGACTTAATGAAATTTGCAGGCAAATGGATGGAACTTGAAAATATCATCCTGAGCGAGGTAACTCAGTCACAAAAAAACGAACATGGTATGTACTCACTGATAAGCGGATATTAGCCCAAAAGTTCAGAATGTCCAAGTTTCACTTAGCAGTAACCGCTGGACTGAGAGTGAGGTCCCAGATGGAGGGGTTGGAGAAAGGTCTGAAGGAGCTGAGGGTATTTGTAGCCCCATGGAGGCAGCAAGAGCGTCAATGGTCCTGACACCCCCCCCCCCGTTGTCCTGGAGTTTGGACCACCAACCAAAGAATACACATCTAT
The DNA here is from genome assembly GCA_028551405.1 of Uromys caudimaculatus. Lineage (NCBI taxonomy): Eukaryota > Metazoa > Chordata > Mammalia > Rodentia > Muridae > Uromys > Uromys caudimaculatus. Next base: position 40,859,751 of record CM052702.1, on the reverse strand, counting down.
GGACTCATGTTTTGGACCACATATGTGGCAGAGGATGACCTCGATGGCCTTCAGAGAGAGAGGAGAGGCCCTTGGGCCTGAGGATGTTAGAGGCCCCAGTAAAGGGGAATGTCAAGGTGGGAATATGGGGATGGGTGGGCGGGTGGGTGGGAGGTGGAATTTCCTTACAGAGGCGGGTTGGGGAGGGGATAGGGGGTTTCCAAAGAGGAGACCCAGAAAAGGGGAAACATTGGAAATGTAAATAAAGTATCAAAAAAAAATTAAAAAGAAAAAAAAAGTCACTGACTCTTACCCCAACAGGCTTTAAATTGACCCTGTAAGGTCTACACCTCTGTCTGCCATCCAATGTATGGTAGACCCCTGCATGCTAGTTCTTTTCAGAATAAACATTCTTTGCTTTTGCACACAATTTGAGTTTGGGGTATCATTCTTTGCAATCTACAGACCCTTACAACTGAAGTCAGAAACACTCATTTGATTTTCATAGAGATTTTCCATAAAAGCATTCTCATGTCCAGTTTACTAGAGGGAATTTCTACATGGTTTTCACAGAAAAAAAAGTCAATAATAAAGTAAATGTAATACACTTTTATATTTGTTCAGTTTCTTAAAGGCTGATAATATAATCAATATAATCAATCCTGTGATCATATTGATCTTTGTTATTTTTTGTGGCTAAAATTATTTTTTGTGGCTAAAATTACTCAATGATCTTTTTTCTTTTCTTTTTTTTTTTTTTTTTTTTGTTTTTAGTTTTTTGAGACAGGGTTTCTCTGTGTAGCCCTGGCTCTCCTGGAACTTACTCTGTAGACCAGGTGGGCCTTGAACTCATAAATCCACCTGCCTCTGCCTCCCAAGTGCTGGGATTAAAGGCGTGTGCCACCACTGCCAGGCTTCTTTTCTAAATGTACAAATTTGAACATACGAACAAAAACGTTTGAAATTTGTTATTTGATTACAGAGTTTATGTTTCCTCTATTTCAATACTAGAATGTATTTATTTTAAGAAAATAAGTTCATTGTATCTGACTGGTGTATTAATGTTAGTAAACATTCATATGAAATTGTATATAAGCAAAATAGTGTCATCTTAGTCGGAAAGTTAGGTCATTTACAAAGGTCTGCGTTTCCAGAACTAAACACTGAAAATATTTTGTTTGTAGATGTATTGTCTGGTTTTGTGAGTCACTGTGACACAAGCTGGAGTTATCACAGAGAAAGGAGCCTCCGTTGAGGAAATGCCTCCATGAGATCCAGCTGTAAGGCATTTTCTAAATTAGAGATCAAGGATGGGAGGACCCATTATGGCTGATGCTATGCCTGGGCTGGTAGTCCTGGGTTCTATAAGAAAGCAAGCTGAGCAAGCCAGGAGAAGCAAGTCAGTAAGCTGCACCCCTCCATGGTCTCTGCATCAGCTCTTGCTTCCATGTTCTTGCCCTGTGTGAGTTCCTGTCCTGAATAGCAATGTGGAAGTGTAACCTGAATAAACTCTTTCCTCCTCAACTTGCTTCTTGATCATGATGTTTTGTGCCGGAATACAAACTCTAAGACAGTAGAGAAATGTAATTCAGCAACATGGCTGTTCTTGCAAGGAATCATATCTCAAGACCTTCTAGGTCTATGTGATCTGGCTGGAATACAGACATCTTTAATCCCAAACAATGAAGGTAAAATTAGGCTGTAGAAGGAAGTAACCATGTTTGAAAGTGACATCTAATTTAGCAGCAGACAGAGTGACAAATCAGAAAAAGATTTGACAGAATGAGTCAGAAATGGGATATGCTCACCTCTAATGAGAACACCTCATGAGAGAGAAGCAAGTTAAGGGAGGTACAGGAAGAGAGAATGAGTCAGTTATGTTCAGTCAATTGAGTCCAGTTTAGTGAGCCAGCACAGGAGGCAGTGCAGTGGAGTGAGTTCAGTTTTGTTCAAATTGTGCAGTAGAGTCAGTTAAAACCAGAGTATAAGAAGGAGCCTAAATATTGGAATGAATTGCAAAAGTTAGTTCGAGACCTAGGAGAACAATTCAGTGAGAAACTAAGAGAGGCCAGTTGAATCAGTTACCTTGGAGAGGAATTTGAGCCAAAACAGGTGAGTTGAACCAGCCAACCAGGGTTCAAAGAGTTCAGAAAACGTGAGAAAGGATGAGCTTATTCATCAGTAAGACGCAGCGATGACAATTTCATCTTGGAAAAAGGAAAAAAGTTACTTTTATATTTGTTCAAATATTTTTATCAGGCAGTGGTTTTGTTGTCTAATTTGTTGGTGTCTAAAATTCTAATCCTGGAAAAGAATGTAAATTGAATCATTATTTTTGAAAATTAAAATGAAGAAACTAATTGGAAAAAACTATGTTACCTTCATTAAAAAGCTTGCTGAAAATTGATTCTGCTTAATGTAAACTGCCTGGTCAAAGGAGCAGGCACCTGCTTGCTAATGCCCCAGTGAGGAGGCAACTTCTACCCTTGAGCTGAGTGCAAGATACATGTGAAGTAAAGAACAGGGCACCAGATAGAACCTTGGCAAATTAAATGGAAGAAAATATAATAGTGAAAAAAAAATGAAATGAACATATACAGAGAGAGAAAACACCAGGATCTTTCATTGGAAATTTTCTTAGTGCTACAGAATTTGTAACTTGTCAGTTTTTAAATATTTCAACAGAAGTCAGGAGGTAGGCAAAAATCATTTGCAGTCTTTGCTCCTGTATTAGATATTAGGTTCTTTTCTGTCACTGTGAGTAAAGTCTATAACTGATTTAAGCATAAGTGAGGACAAGTTTACTTTGCTTCCTGATTTCAGAGGTTCTCAGTCCATTATGGCAGAGGAAGCATGACACAGCATGTTAGACACTTGTGGGGGGAGTGCGTGACAGGTGCTGATTACATCTCATGTGCCAGAATGGAGATACTGAAAGAGGCATCAGGTAAATTTTAAAGGCGCATGATCTCTGTCAGCTGGACCAAACCTCTCAAGACTTCTGCAGCCTCCCCAAATAGAAGCAACTCTTGGGAAACCAACACTTCAAAGTCAAATGGTCACAATGTCTCAAGGGACAATCATATACATTGACTAATTTTCACAGTGTTGCATACATTGTTCTATTTCTTATTTAAAACTGAAATTGATGATATTTTTATTGGCGTTTTATGTACTGATGAATAGACACTGGAATAGGAAAGCCTGAAATTAGCATGGTTAGTAACAAAGTCTATGATGCTAAGATGTTTTATACTCTGTGAGGGAAAGTGATGAGGACATGGAGTATACTGCCTAAAGTCGCATGTGTAAAGACTGTTCCTGCTTCTGTAAAGGCTGAGTTTTAAACTTTGAGCTACTTGGAGAAGAGTGCAACCTAGGCTTAGGACCTGCTGCTCTCACTCACGGTTTGTTTTTAGTGTGTTTTGTTACCATGTTTCACTTTTTCTGGAAAATTACAAACCACCATTTCTTATACCTCAGCTTTTGTTAGAAATAGAACTGTAGGTTACACATAATGATTTTAGTGCCTACTTACAAACTCTTAATTAAATATATAAAGAAATGAGGAAATATGAATCAATATGACTTAGATATCTTTTTCAGTGATTTTATTATAAATAGTGGATTTTTATAATTTTATTGGATGCATATGTTTTTCTACGTATTTCTATCTTATTTTTATAACAACATGTAGGTATCACTCCTACATCAACCCTTAAATGCTCCTAGATAGATTTCATTTTAACTCTGACCTTTGCACAGTTCTTTTCCTATGTTAGTTTACAACCTAAAGTCACAAAATAGATACAATATCATGATGGCTGATAAATAGTACTTTTCAGTAAATAGCGATTAGCTCATCACAAATTATAATTAGTAAGTCTTACGGAATTTCAACTTGTAAGAAATTTAACCTACTTAAAATCAATATTCATAACCTATGATATTAATCTAATTATGGTTAATTAGTAGAAATAAAAGCACACAGTGTGATATTAAACATATAAAATGAATACTATATTCAAATGCTTTATAAAGTGTAATTGCCTATAAAGTATTTTACTTTTATATTGCATTGTCAAAGATTTATCTATTTTTCTTTTATGTGTATAGGTATTTTGCTTGCATTATGTGCATCTATGCCACATATACTCTTATTGTCCACAGAGTCCAGAAAATAATTCCTGGTAATGGAGTCACAGATAATTCTAAGCTGTCAACTTAGGTTCTGGGAACTATACCGTGGTCCTCTGTAAGAGTAGTTAGTCCTCTTAACTACTATGAATCATTTCTCCTGTCCCTCATGATATTTTTTTTTCTCTGAATCTGACTATTGCTATAAAGTTGTGTTCTTAAAGATGATGTTATGTGGGGAAAAAAGTACTAGAAGAATAGTGACAAGAGTAATGAGACATTTGTGTAGAATTAAGTGAGATAAAGAATTATAGTGATTGTTTTAGGTAGGGTTACTATTGCTGTGATCAAAAATCCTGACAGAAAGAGTTGACTTGAACAAGTTTTAAAATGCAACTATAGTATTCAGAACTTTACAAGTTAAGGCATATGTTAAGTCTTGAGAATTGCAGTTAATATTCTAAATGTTTATCTACTTGCAAAAGAGGCAATCATTCTTAGTAGAAGCCATGCAGGTAAAAAGCTGTTAGTGTGGTGTTTATTGTAGATTATACCCAGTTGTCTCAGGACTTTGGACTTTGTGTCTGCAGGTTCAGCTTATATTTGTAGATTGAAAAAAATCAGTAAACCCATACAGTTATTTCCCTTTTCATTGTTTCTGACATAAAACAATATAAATATTATTTACTAGTAACTTCATTATAGTAAATATTACACATACATAGAGGTATGGATGTAATCTAAAGAATGTGGGTATGTTAGGTATAACTACTATGCCATTGTACGAAAGGCTTCGGGACTTGGGTGGATTCTAGTATTTTGGGAGAGATGATCTTAGAAGCAATTCCTACATGGACACAGAGTATGAATACATTCTGTATAATATATTTGTCAGTACAGCCTCCTGGCATAATTGTGCATATATTACTGATCTTCAGAGTCAAATGTCTTCAAATCTGCTGGAATTAAGTAATTAAAAGTTATTAAGAAAAAGAAAACTATATAAAAATATCTGAATAGAATTATTGGTAGAAGTCATCTATAATCTCTTTTGTCTAAAATAGTATTACTGAAATCCAAAGTTGTAGTTGCTTCTCTAATCCCAGATGCTTCTGAGGATATGTCATGAGATACACAAGTTCAAAGCTTACCTCAGTTACCGAGGAAGTTCAAAGCTATCATGTATATCTTATCTATATCCAGTCTCAAAATAAAATGCAAGGCTCTGGGGATGTGTATCTAAGTAGTGATGTGTCTACACAGCTTCTGTGAAGCCCTGGATGAATATCACATGTTATAAAATAAAGCAAACCCGCAAACCCCAAACAGGTAACAACACCCTGAATTTCCCCCTCTTTTTCCATTTTAAAGTAATTTTCACAGAAGATGTTAAAGTGACATGAGTTATTAAGACAAACTATGCTTTAAAATTCGTTATTTTGCCTTGTGAGTCAGAACTAACAAGATGATGTTGTACTGGTTGGCATTTGCTGTTAACTTGACACAACCTGGAATCAACTGATAAGCATGATCCTCAACTGAAGAATTTCCACAACTCATGCTGGCCATGCCTATGAAAAAGCATGTTGGTTGATAATCAGTGGGAGCTGGGAGTCAGGCCACTGTGGGCAGCACTAACCCTAGGAAGGGTGCTGGGATTTGTATGAAAAGCTAAGTGAACATGAGGAAGGGAGAAAGCCAGGAAACAATGTTCCATCCTAATCTCTGCTTTGATTCCTGCTGTAAATTCCTTCCTTTAGTTCCCTCAGCGATGGAAGATATGTGGAAATCTAAGCTTAAATAAATCCTTTTCTCCCTCAAGTTGCTTTTGCTTACAATGTTTATTCTGGCTACAAAAAGCAAATTAGTACAGATATAGTTATTCAGGTATGTCTTATTGGATTTAACTTAAGTTAATGAACTAAGAATCTTAGTAGCTTTTGACTACACTGAGAAATTTATATAAACGTATGTAGGGATTAGTGCATGCCAGTGGGGGTGTTTTCTGGGTTATTAATTAACAGAGAGGTCTCTGCCCAATGTAGTTAGACACATAATTAAACTGGTAAGCCTCAGATATATGTGAAATATAAATGAGCAAGCTTGTTGATGGAACATGTAAGAAAAACAAACCTTTCTGCCTTACCCTGTGCATTGTCAGGATTTGTATCAGCGAAACAGAGAGACTGTTCCAATAATATCTGAATAAGTTTACAAAAAATATTTCCCTGTTTATAGTAATGAATAATGAAATTATATACATATAAAAATCATCTGTGTAGCTTTAATTTTGGCATTTATTGGGACATGGAAGTTTATTTCATACTTCTTGTAGAACCAAATTCCGGGACAACCATCCAGATTTGTAAATTAGTACCCCTATGAACATTATAGGTTCTTCTATACCATAGGAGTAAGCTAATAGAAACTGTCAGCTATTTATGGTTTCTGTTACTAATGGTGTTTTCCCCATTTTAATATTTAATCTAACTTGAGAGTGTCACAATTAAGAGGAAATGAAAGTCTTTTAAGTAAAATCTTGCTAACATCTCAGGATATGTTAGAAAAAAATGTTTGAAATTTGAAGGGTTTCCTTGAATGGTTATATTATGGTGAGGTGACTATTATTAGAGAAACTGAGTAGAAGTATAAGCCTGTATGTGTCCACTGGGTGAAATTTAATGGCCAAGAACAAAAGTTCTCTTTTCCAGATGAAATGTAAAATCATGTTCTATAGAAAGAATCAACTATCTGTGCGGAATTATAGTAGAATAGAGGCAATTAGAAATTAAAACAATACCCAGAAAAAATAAGATTCAAATAATAACTAGCATAGGAGATATTTAAGTTATAATACTTGGATATTTTCACTGCTAAGAAAGGCAGCAGTTTTCACTGTAATTATTAGGTATTATTTTTATGATCATAAATGCTATTTATATTATTATGAAAAATGCATCTTACAAAAAATCCCCACTGTTATAAACATAGATACTTGTCAGAAATAACACCAGGTGAAGAATCTATAAATATGATTTTATTGTAACTACTTCGAATATTTGGAAATATTTATTGGAAAATAGCCAATGAATCCCTAAAAACGTATAATCATCCTTACTAAATAGTTTGGTTTTTTTTCCTGAAGCTCTTGAGCATTCATTTAAATTTCCAGTATTTTTAATTTGTGTTAGTTTTAATAGAAGCTGAGATGTTTCATTATACAAGCACGTAAACCTTGGAATATCTGTAGGTTTATTAGTCATGCACATGAATGAATGTAGTATGGAAGTTTTACTTTTATAAATATCAAACGTTAAGCTTCAGAGTTTCCGGGATGTGTTTAAAATCATTAGAGGTTCATGTGAAAGATGACTTTTAATTTCTACCATCTGAGCTTTGATGATTAGAAGGTTGAAATTAATGAACAAAGGCCCAGGAATTTGAAAGAGAGCAGGGAGATACTTATAACAACAAGAAGAATAAAAAGGTCTAATTTATAATCTCAAAATATAAGATAAATGTCAAAATATTAATTGATTACAAAAGTATAGAGATGCATCTGGGGATTATGGAGTCCTAGAGAATAATGCATCTGAGACTCTCATGGCTCAGTGGTGTGATACATGTTTTATAGAAATTGTTTAGTAATCTTGACAGTGAGTCTTAGCAGAAGCAGTATTGACAATAAATTCGGGTGAAAGGGTTTTAATTAACATATACATAGAGTGCAGGACAAAATAGTACTACGGGGATTCTAGACTTTGATGCTATAAATTTATTTATTTACCTTTTAAGAAAAACAAGATTTTTATATTCTGTACTATACAGTGGCACATATTTTGAATAAAATTATACACTTATTTATATATTTATATAGTTTGGATGGACTCCTTGTTATCCTGTTATAGTCTCTGTAAAATACGAGATATATTGTTTATTTTTTATGTTATTTCTAAAAAATAACATTATAAACCACATAGGGAACCTGAAGAAACCATTAATTTTATAGATAGAGTGAAAACTGAATCCTTTGTATTTAAAATTAAGTATGCTATGCAATTCTTATTGCCAGCTTACACAGTTGCATATCCTGGGTTGAAGTCGTAACAACACAAATGCAGAGATGAAATTTGGAGAACCTAAAACTTATCATGATCTTTTAAAAATACATATTATTTTCTTTATGTTGATAAAAGTTTGACGCAGTCATTACTTTATCAAAGAGTTACTTAATGAAACCACACAATAATTTATATGTTTTAAAAAGTATTATTTATCCATTTAAAAATGTTTCTTTACTTTTATCATTAGGTTAAAATTATCTCAGTTTAGTAGTTCATTATTCGGTAGTTGAACTTCCAAAATCCAACTAAACCATATAGTAGTAAAATAAAAATATTTGCTCATTTAAACAAATGATACTACAGAAATTCCTTTATGCTCTTAACTTCTGTGTCTTGCCTTTAGAATAGTAGTTATTTAAAATATTTGTATACTGTTCTTAGACACTAACTAGTTATAAGGTTTTTTTGAGTGAGGGGAGTTCCTATGTTATTGCAAACACACTAAATGCTAAATTCATGTTGATACTAGGTAACAAGGCCTCCAGAAGTCTGGATGAGGTCTATGTTCATATCCTGTTATTAGCCTGCCACTGATACTTCTGTTCAGTTTTCTTATTCTACCAATGGAAGTGAAAAAAACATCTTTAGTTTATTTAGTCATTTACAAATGCTTTTCCTTGCCACTTTAAACTTCTCCTTTTAAGGTCATGTTGGTAGGAGGACAATCCCTGCTGATCATCGCCCACTAGAAACTGTTCTGTCAAAAAAGGCGTTCTAGAGGTGCAATTGCAATATTAGTTGTCACCCGTGTGTATTCATCTGTCTCTAGGTGTAAATTTCTTTACAAAGATGTTCCCCATCATAGAAAAACCTTAAAATATAGTATTCTTTGTGAATTAACATCAAGAAGCCTATTGTTAAAAATGAGAAAAAAATGAAATCAAAGAACATCTTAGAATTTATAAAATTATTAGTTTAATATATGAATTTTGATGAGTTAACAACTCAAAAACCCCACAAATTTTAACACATTATAGTTATTTAAACTTGCCTGAAGACGATTGTATATTTTTATCAAATACCTTTATATGTATTTCTGATGCTTAAATTTAAGCTATACTTCAGACTTGCCATAATTCCAGCAAATAACTATTATTAATATACTATTCATAGGAATTTTTTAAGTCTAAAATAGAATATTTATATTTCATTTTATTTTGCTTATATAACTATGTTATTGATGAAAATCATGCACTAAAATAACTCTCAAAGTAAACAACAATTGATTTTCATCCTTGTTACTTTTAAAGAACTATGAAACTTCAGAGATTCTTGGGTCTGACTCAAGATATTTCATGTTCCGATATAGTTAGAAGAATAAACAAACCATTTTTGGAGCCGCAAAGATAATTAGCCAGATGGACTTCTGTCTCCACACCTGCATCACCACACTGAGTGCCTAGAACAATCACACTGCACAACTGATGACATTTACACAATACGAAGTTATAATTATATGTAGGGGCTTCTTTGGAGATTTATTACTCTGAGCAACAGCTGCCAGAAATTCAGCTGAACTTCAGATAAATTCCCTAGAAATACCTTTGCAATTTAAGAAATAATAATGAACCATTCTATCATAGAGACACTTCTGTTACAGGGAAACATACATAGAAATACATACATACGTACACACACATACACACACACACACACACACACACACACACACACACACACAAATCTCAAAGGAATTATCAAACACTTTCATCCCTTTTTTTCTCACATCTTACAGAAAACAACACAGATGGTAGATGTCAGTATCAAAAACATGGTAAGTTCTGTTTGCGTGGAAAGAAAAGTAAGGAATACACAAGCAGACAGCAAAAACAGTAATCCTCAATATGTTAGTTATTTATGGATCTTTTCTTTGCTCATGTAAAACTCCGAGCTTTTACCAGCCTTGTTCATAGGCAATTCCTCATGGTGACCTGTTGGAGGCCCATT
>CM052702.1:40828726-40849464 GCA_028551405.1 Uromys caudimaculatus | reverse complement strand
TATATATATATATATATATATATATATATATATATATATATATATATATAAATTTATTTATATGGTGAGAGTGTGGGTATATAATAAAATTAGTTGCTTGGTTCAATAAAGTAACAGACCAACTCAATTCATTCAATGTCGTTCCTATGTACCTGAGTTTAAGGCTGGCCACTGTGAATTCATGCATGAAGATGATAGCTCTCCCTTTCTCAGAAGTCATTGATTGACTACCTTCTGCTCTTCAGCTATGGTGGGACTTTGACATTTTCTCCATCCATGTTTTGCATGTCAACTGGCTTTGCCATTGTTCAGGTCTCATTAAAGACAATATATTATTGAATATATAAGACAATATATTCTTTGGTCAAGAATCACTGTTATCTATAGCAGACACTATTTTTGGACATTTATTTTCATCTCTACATAGGTTCTATAAATATTTTGACCAGATTTGCATTGAATCAGTACATTACTGTCACTTTTACAACAGAGTTCTACTCCGTGAACAACAGAATCAGCACTTGACATCTTGACACAAACAATTTAACTGAGCACTGGTGTCTCTAGTTTATTTCAGAAATATTTTATAGTTTTCAGCTTCCTCATTTTTGTTTATTTGCTGAATATTATATTAATCTGATGCTGTTGTAAATGGAAATGGTGCTGACAATTTCATTTCTGATTGTTTATTATTGTCATTATGGGACAGGCCTTTTGGGTTGTTGATTTTCTGAAATTTTAAAGCTTGGCCAGAATTAAACTCAGGGCTGAATCACTGGGTTTTGGGATAAAAACAAATCACTAAGATAAGCTTTTAATTCTACAGATTCTTAGAAAAGGGAGATGAGAAAAGCTGAGAAAGGACATTTAAGGAGTATTAGATGTCCAAAAGCCACAAGTGTACAGTGCCTGTGAGAACACCTATCTATTTAGGAAGTGATAACTTGGTGAATACATAGGTTATCAAGAGGACAGACAGCCCTTTCTTCTCCTCGGATATATAATACCTCCTTTTGGAGTTAAGCATAGTTTTACTTAGGATGTAAATTAGGATTTGTATTGTGTGTTTATAATGCATGATAAGGAAGACTTCTCTCCAAAGAGCTCACTGGACTTAGTCTGTAAGGGTCTTTGATTTGCTGATGAATGATAACCCAGACTCAAATAGCACACAACAGCAAAGAGCATTTATTCTGCAGAAATCTACCATGCAGGGGTCCATCATTCACTAGGATGGAGCTGGAGATGTGACCTTTGCAGCTCAATTTTAAGTTGGCTCTATTTCCAGGGGTATAGGTGTCTCTGCAGTTGTCTAGCCCTCCAGAGATGTTTGGGGGAGCTGACCTAGAAACTACTGCTGACTCATTCTGACTGTTCTTGCCTCAGCCAGATGATGAGGCAGTTCCTGATTGGGTACCCACGGGGGAGGGGGCAGGAGGCTGTGTTTTTTTCAGTAACTGACTTGCCCAGGCTTCTCTGGTTCTGGAAAACAGAAACTTAGTCTCCCTCTCCCAAGTTGTCAGTTTAGAGCCTGTTATGGAGTCTGCCTGGCTTAGTCCTCTAAAGTCTAGATATGAAATTCCTGTTGTCCACATCCATGAAGGATATTATGGAACACAAATGATTCCCTTTGTAAAGTGCATTATATATTATTGACTATTATTGATCATGATATTTATGCCAGAGGATACTGACCTATTGAGACTCGTATATTCAAATGCCTCCTGGGAAACAGATGATGCCTTTTAGATCACATCTCTCTACCTAGAATCTCTTATTATTAGGTCTCCCTGCACAAATGTAGCAGATGTACATCTTGTTCTTCATGTGGGTCCAGAACAACTGGATTTGGGGGCTGTCCCAAAAGTTGTATTTTTTAATGAATATATCTTTATTTTATTTTATCTTATTTATTTATTTAATTATTTTGAGACAGCATGTCCTATATCTCATAGTGGCTTCAAACTTTTCTTGAATTTCTTGTACTGCACCCCAACATCTAAAGTGCCAGGAGGTATTGAACTAATGGACATATGCTTCTCTGTGGCTTCTAGCTGTAATCAGCCTCAGTCCCTTACTTTAAAGCATCTTCAAATCAAATGCAGTTTATATAATAGCAGGCACATTGTTATGTTGAACAAGTGAGAGAATATGACAAAAATCATAGTACTTAGGAAACTTGGATGAGAAGCAACAGCCATCATTTTTGCCATGTGCTGTTAGTTGGAAGTCATTCACTGATTTGCACTTTTGATACGCCAAGGTGGTCATTTCAGCTGTTAAAGGGGGATAGAATGATGCCTAGTACTGAATACATGTGTTTACTCTGGATTATCTAAAATTAAATCAAGCATTACAATTAGTAGAGAGGTAAAAAGTTAATATAATCTTGAATTTTATTATTTAACCACATTGTCTTAAACTACTTCTTTACAAAAATGTAAGTAAAGACATCTACCTGTTAGGGGTTATAACATGCATGAGAAAAATATTACAAGTATAAAAATTAATGTATGCTTTTTATCTTTCAGCATTGGATTTGTGGAGTACATATATGTCAAATGTAGAAATGTGAAACATACTAAACTAGAATATTTTTAAATGGAAAATATATTATTCAGTCAACCACTCCCTAGGACAACATAGGATGAATGAATACACTTACACATAGTTTTGTCCATGTGGTGTAGAAAAGCAGAATTGATGCTGAGGGCAGAAAGGAGCATGCACTCTGAGAATATGTCCAAGAGGACACTGTTCTGGGCAAACCTAAGGAAGAATTTTAAAGCCATCCAAGTAAGAGAATAGATATATTTTTTTTATCATACCTACTCTGTTATTCTTTAAATATACTTGCTACATATTCAGTTATATTGATGATAGCATTCACATTCCAAAGATATTTACTTGTTATTACTTTTTGTTTGAAGTGGCAGCAGAATGAGACTGCCTCTGTATCGGTATTGTATAAGTCATAATTGCCTTTTTCTTATTTCTATGGAAATAGAGCTTGTCGCTAGAGTAAGAAACTCCTACCCAGTCCTAGATATTATACTAACCAAGAAGGTGTATTTCACAGGAATTATTTAGACTTCTTGACACACTGAAATGACTTTATCTTTATTACAGTATTATAAGGTCAACTTTCTGCTTTGGTCATTGTATAGATCAAAAACTGTGATACATATAGAATCCTTCTTGAGTAATCATGTGTTTTCTCTTACGAATCTTCCTTCCACGTGCTTGCCTAATTTCCAATCTTTCATTAATTTTAACATACATGAATATAGAAATTAATACAACTAATTAAGGTGAACTATCTTGAATATTATTAAATATTCATCAATATTTACAAATTATAGTGACTGGAAGTATTACTAGAGTTCAATTAATTTCTTTTGTAAATTACTGATGATGAAACTAAAGCTTGCAAATGAGGAAGTTTCTAGTCAATGTCATTGTTTTATGAATCTCTCCTGTAGGACATTTCAGACTCTAAGACTCTAATCCCTGATACTGCTTTAAAAATAGAAAGTAAGACATGGGTTTGGAAAACATACATAATAAGATTCAGACAATTTTTATCATGTAATCATAGAATATTTATTTAAAGTTTATCTTTAACACCTCCTTAGTGACTTTGTGAGCATGTCTTGTCTAGCTTTTCACTATCTAGGAAGGTTTTCTTTATGTTTTCCTCCTGAAATAGAATAAGTGATAAGAAATTATCTATAGTTATGGCATGCTTCCTTAACATAGTTTGACAGCAGTGTATGTTTGAAGTAAGATTCACAATCTTTCTTAGTGCACTTCACTGAATGGTACTAACAACTCCTCATATAGTTACAATGTGTAGATTGCACCTTTCTTCATAAATTTTATCTGTGTACTGCCAGATGTTCATAAAATGTTTATTGAAATACAGGTATTTCACATTGCAAGAAAGTTGTAGATAATACTTGCCTTGCTGTGCTCTCCTAGAAAGAAAATGTTCAGTATGAGACTTTTGTCTTGTCCCATGATATGTTCTGTTATGTACTGCTTTGTCTAAGATTTACAAAATATATACCCTGGCTCTGGCTTCAGTCATGTAGGATGGAGTGACTTCATTGCAACTCTTGCTGAGCCAGTGTGCTCTATGGAGTAGTAATTTGAGCCTCATCTTGGGAATGTGTTGTAAATGGAGATGTTCAGACTTCCCATCACCCCAGAACTACTGAATGAAAGCCTACATTTTAAAAACATTCTAATTGTATCTTGAAGTTTGGGACATTCTGAGCTAAAGACTTGGCTTGTAACAAAGATTTGGTTTACTATTACTGGTTCTGCAGAACTTAGCACAAAAATTAGCATTGTGTGTTTTGATTGACAAGTTGCTTGCACTGTTGTACTGTGTTAATGCTGGGGCCTTCTACTTTGTTTGGTGTTGAAATGCTGGGTAAAGAACAGCATCATGTTCTGTCTCCTTTGTGCTTTCCTGTCATGGCTATCCTATTACCTTTTGCCAAGGAGACAAAGTCACCTTTGAAATATTTTACAGGTGGATAAGAAAAGGTATATTTTGAGAAGATCTGATGCTATTTGATCTTCTTGCACACTAAATAAAAAGACTATAATCCTTTTTTCCTCACATGATTGTATCTTAGTAAATGCTAGAAAGGCATATTTGCTGAAATGTTATGCATTTTATTAGAGTGTGATACCGTCTTATACATTTTGCCTTCTGCCTTATGAGACAATGACTCTTATATGAAGCAACATTGGGCTTACTTATGTGTTTTTATCAGAGCCTGAGCATCACCTGAAGCTATTATGATTCCCTTGACTGAGAAAGCTGCATGGCCCACTCAGTATGATTAGTATTTTATCCCAAAGTGTGACAAAGTGCTAGTTTCCATTTTGTCAGATGGTTATTGACTTTAAGAAGTATCCCAAAATGTTTTATACCAGGAAATGAGACTTTTCTTCTTGAATAATATAAATTATTAAAGATATATATTTGGTTGATATTGCTATAGAAAATAAAATTACTTATCCCATTAATAAAGTTTTTTTATTTAGATTAATTTTCGTGAAATTAATATTTTTCTTAAACAAGCCATAAGAAATATGTTACCTACGAATACCTCTCTTTGCTGGCAATAAGGTCCAAATATGAATCATCATTTTTCAGTATTTACTGAACATTTCCAAACAGTATGCATGGGTATCTCTACATGCTAATTATATTAACAATATTAGAAAAAAATTGTAATAAAATATATATTATGATCCATTTTGGAATAGTAAAGATAAAGAGATAGTGAATGCTTCCATAAAGGAAAAAATTATACAGAAAAGCAGAGAATGGGAAGTCCAAATTATTTGCTAGAAGGAAAAACACAACTGAGTGTCTAATAATGTCATAATGGTGTGTCTTTGACAGGTTATTTTTATTCTACTGATGAGTATATGATTTTCTCCTTGAAGACACGTTCTTTCAATTTGTAGTAAATTGTATTATTTAATTATTTTATGTTGCTACTTCCTCTTTTATTACAGCTTAATGTGTTTGATTATTTTTATTTGCTTGTATGTGTGTATAGATTCATGTGTTTTTAGAAACCAGTTCAATAAAGAGGTGAGAGGGTATCAGGTCCCTTGCAGCTAAAGTTACAAATGTCTGTGCACCATATTAAGTGGGTTCTGGGACCAAAACTTGGTCCAATTCAAGAATATTTTGCCTCTTAACTTCTGAGCCACCTCTACAGTTTATCGCCTTGGGGCAAATTGATCATTAAATTTTCTTTTCCCTTCTTTTAAGTTTTGGTGCAAATGTGAGAAAGGAAAAGAAAAGGATTTTATTTTTACTCAGCTGAAATACCAAAATTTGACTAAATATGTTCTTGC
This sequence comes from Uromys caudimaculatus, assembly GCA_028551405.1. Classification (NCBI taxonomy): domain Eukaryota; kingdom Metazoa; phylum Chordata; class Mammalia; order Rodentia; family Muridae; genus Uromys; species Uromys caudimaculatus. The sequence continues at coordinate 40,843,575 of CM052702.1, read as the reverse complement.
CTAATGAGAGGATGCATACGAAAAGTACTTGTGGGAATGTGTTAATACCCATGGACTCTCTTTTCTGCTTTCTTAAATACTTCTCTTTTCTTGATTCTTTTTACAATTGTTTATATATTTAGTGTGCCTTTCTTTTTTAAATTTTTTTCATACAGCATATTCTGATCAGTTTTTCCTACTCAACTCCTTTGAGATTCTTCCCTACCATGCCTTATTTCTGTCTTTAGAAAACAGAGGCAAACAAAGAAAACATAATAAAATTGAAAACAAAGAAAAAGCCTAAAAAAACACACATTTATATGTAAAAATTCCATAAAACACAAAATTGGTAGCCAATTAGAAAAAAATCCAAACAAAAAAATATGAAATGCCAAGGACAAGCCTTGGCTTGGACAGAGGTTCTGGGCGAAGGGGTATCTGGGAGAGGCAAAAACAAATGACTGGAAGTCAACTCATGGCTCCAAACTGGTGGTCTGTGCTTTGTGTTTTGCTGGAGACAGTTTTCTAGCCTGCTTTTTCTTTGTTCTGCTTTCTTTTTGATCTGCTTTCCCTCGAGATCTCTAGACAACTGTGTGTGTGTGTGTGTGTGTGTGTGTGTGTGTGTGTGTGTGTGTGTGTGTGTGTGTGTGTGTTCTGTTCCAGACACTTCTCCAAGCTGTTCTCTCTTGCTGTTTTAAAAACTCTCTTTGGATAGCTCATCTCCTGCATATCGTAAGCCCAGTCTTATTTTTACACATCAATCCACTCGTTTTCTTCAGGTTTCCTTTTGATTATCCTAAGAATCAGCATCCAGTGACCCCGAGTCCTTAATTCTTATGAGACAGCAAGCACACATTTTCTTTTAATATTGCAAAATAATTTAGAGATCAGCCTGCCTCTGTTAAGTACAAATAATAAGCTAACTGGATGGGACCCTGTCCTGAAATTTCCATTTCTGCCACACCTGGGCCTAACCATGCTCTGTCCCAGGCTGATCCTGAACTCAGGAATGTCTTCCTTTCAATCTGCCTGCCTTTGTATCTTTTTGACATTCTGGCAAATTAATTAATTTAATTAATTTAATGCAACTGCCTTTGTGCCTTTAGATTTGTGAAGCCCCTCATAAAATTCATGCTGCATCCTTATACTTTTGCACAGTTGAGAAATTATATATTTCTGAACTCGTGGTTTTAGAGTTCTTATCCACAGCCTTAAGGGATATCCTGAAGATCCCAGCATTTACCATTTTGCTAAGACATTAGCCACACCTTCACCTGCAGGACTCACCATGTCTCAGATTATCATGGAGTCATTAATGTTAACTGGGAGGACATTCGTTAGAGGAATGTGAAAATATACTTATTATCATACAAACAAGTCTTATGCCCATGGCAGCCATTGATGCTCATAGACGGCCATGCAGGCTGGACCTGTCCCAGGGGCAGGGACCGGATTATTTTATTCCCACCAAGGCCATACTGGATTCAGCAATTAAACAAAACCTTTACACAACTAACATTAAGCTCATTTTGTGGTGGCCATGTACAGTTGGCTCAAATCCATAATCTACATTTTACAGACTTTCTTCAAGCCTGAGTCTGTGCATATTTATGAGCCAAAAGTGAGTTTAGCAACACATCAAATCAGCATTTTCTTAGTAACTTATCAGATAATGATTAGTGACCCCTAGATCTCAAAAGGCTTCTGGAAACTACGACTTATCATCTTGAGTCGTAGTATATGGAAAGCCTTATTGGATGGTATTTCTGAACCTGCCTTCAAATATGATTCAGCCAAATAACATAATTGTAACATCTTTCTATATTTTCTTGTTGTTAAATTTTATTTTACTTTGTATTTAAAATAGATTGTCAAAGGGATGAGAAGTACAAAGCAGACAGATGTTTCTCATTTCTCTCTTCTGGGACTAACAGATGATCCAACCTTGAAACCTGTGATTTTTGTCTCTTCCTGTTCATGTACATGGTCACAATCTTGGGAAATCTGCTTGCTATCCTTGCTGTAAGCTCTTATTCCCATTTGCAAACACCCATGTACTTTTTTATTTCAAATATATCCTTTAATGTCATCTACTTAACCACAATCATCATCCCAAATATGTTACTGACTATCCAAACACAGGATCAGAGCATCAGTTATGCAGGCTGCCTTACTCAGCTTTGCTCTGTCTTGCTTTTTGCTGGATTTGAAAGCTGTCTTCTTGCAGCAATGGCCTATGACCAATACGTAGCCATTTGTTATCCACTGAATTATATAGTCATCATACATTTTTACTCATGTGCTTTACTAATTCTTTTCTCCGTTTTCATTAGCATTTTCAACATGGAACTTCTTGGTCTCATGGAATCAAGGCTATCCTTCTGCACAAATCTAGAAATTCCTATTCTTCTGTGAACTTTTTCAGGCTATGAAGCATGCTTGCTCTGACACCCTCATTAATAATATTCTGATATATCTGGAAACACTTATATTTGTTAACATCCAATCTCTGGTATAATTTTCTTTATGTCCAAATTGCCTCTTCTGTTTTGAGAAGACCATCAGTAAAAGGAAGATACAAAGCCCTTTCCAAAAGAAAAAAACAAAAAACCAAAAAACAAAAACAAAAACAAAAACAAAAAAACAAAAGAAAGAAAGAAAGAAAGAAAGAAAAAGTTTGAGCTGTGTGGGTGGCCCCATCCCTCAACTGGGGGCAGTGTCTATCTACTGGAAATGTTCTCTATAGGTTGTATCTCTCATTTGTTGGGTATTTCAGCTAAAATCATCACCATTGGGTCGTAGAGCCTCTGGTTTCTCCAAAGCCTGGGACTTTCTAGCTGCTAACCCCAGATCCCCATACCCCACTGCTATAGGTTTCTATTCATTTTTCTGGCACTCTGTACTTCTCTCATATCCCTTCTAATACCTGTTTCTGCCACCCCCATTTTCTCTCACCCTCATTTCTTGCTCCCAGATCCCTCCAATCCTGTACCTCCTAGGATTATTTTGTTCCCCATTTTAGGTAGGATTGAATTGAAGCACCTATACTTTGGTCTTCCTTCTTCTTAAGTTCCATGTGGTTTGTGGGTTGCATCTTGGATATTCTGAGCTTTTGGCTAATACTCACTTATCAGTGAATATATTCCATGTGTGTTCCTTTGTGTCTGGTTTACCTCACTCAGGATGATATTTTCTAGTTCCATCTATTTGCCTGTGAATTTCATGTAGTCCTTATTTTTAATAGCTGAGTAGTATTCCATTGTGTAAATATACCACAATTTGTCTATTCATTCTTCTGTTGAGGGACATCTAGGTTGTCCCCAGCTTCTGGCTATTATAAATGAAGCTGTTATAAATAAAGGGAAGCATGTGTCCTTGTTATATGTTGGAGCAGCTTTGGGTATATGTCCAGTAGTGGTATAGCTGGGTCTTCAGGTAGAACTATTTCCATTTTTTTTTTCAGGAACTACCAGAGTGATATCCAGAAAAGTTTTACCAGCTTGCAGTCCCACAAGCAATGAAGGACTGTTCCTCTTTCTCCACATACTCAAAAGCATCTGTTGTAGCCTGAGATTTTGATCATAGACATTCTGATTTGTGTGAGGTGCACTCTCAAGGTTATTTTAATTTGCATTTCCCTGATGACTAAGGATGTTGAACATTCTTTTAAGTGCTTTTCAGCCATTTGAGATTCCTCAGTTGAGAATTCTTTATTTAACTCTGTACCCCGTATTAATAGGGTTATTTGATTCTCTGCTATCTAACTTCTTAAGTTCTTTATATATTTTGGATATTAGCCCTCTATCGAGTGTAGGGTTGGTAAAGATATTTTCCCAATCTCTTGGTTGCTGTTTTTGTCCTATTGACAGTGACCTTTGCCTTACAAAAGTTTTTCAATTTTATGGGGTCGAATTTGTCAATTGTTGATCTTAGAACAGGAGCCATTGGTATTTTGTTCAGGAAATATTCCCCTGTGCCCATGTGTTTTTAAGCCTCTTCCCCATTTTCTCTTCTATTAGTTTCAGTGTATCTGGTTTTATGTGGAGGTCCCTTGATCCACTTGAACTTGAGCTTTTTACAAGGGATAAGAATATATTGATTTGCATTCTTCTACTTGCTGACCACCAGTTGAACAAACATGATGAATTGAAAATGTTGTTTTCCCCCCACTGGTTGGATTTTGGTTCTTTATCAAAGATCAAGTGACCTTAGGTGTGTGGGTTTATTTCCGGGTCTTCAATTCTGTTTGTTTCATCTACCTGCTTGTCTCTGTACTAATACAATGTGGTTTTTATCATGATTTCTTTGTAGGACAGCTTGAGTTCAGAGATGGTGATTCCCCCAGAAGTTCTTTTATTGTTGAGAATTGTTGGAACAAACCTGGTGCCATAAAAAGAAGCCCCGTGTGTCTGTTCCGGGCGCTACGGCTCTGGGTGGGACAGGAGACATGCTGGAAGTGGCCGCACGTCTTTCCACACAGTCCAACAGGCAGGTGGGGACTGTGGGAAGCCTTTATGGGCCCTGCCCATGGGTGGGGGGAGGGGGCCATTCCCGGGGAATACATGGCAACCATCTCCATGGGTTCTTTAGCCTGGGACACTGCAGTAGCCACAGCGTGCCACAGACAGTCTAGTTGGAGCGCAGCTGGGATTCCTGCTGAGACTGGATTTCAGCAGCTTGGGGCACAGGACTAACTGCTTAGGCTTGGGTGAATGGGTACCGTCTCGAGCGCTGGGAAGCCCTCAGGGAGAGATTAGATGCAGCTCCTTAATCTAGGGCCAGATCCCTCGCTTCCCACAATGGGTCCAGATGAAGAAACAGTCCATAATTCTAAGACATTTATTTTCATCATGTGGAGAGTGGTGTGGATAGAATTGTACCCCTGCCCCTCTGGGAGAGGCGAGGCAGATATAGTAACTGGGAAGGGGTGTGGCTAAGCCTGTAGGTGTCTCATTAACATGAGGATGGCTTGGAGCTGTGTAGCCATGCCTCTACCTGAGGAGGAGTGGTATGTGACCATGACTGGAGCCAGAAGTCTCCTGGGAGCATTGGCATAACATTTTCTAGTCCCTTGCGGATTGTTCTGCTGGGTCGCCCAGATTTTACACCTGTGCTCAACCGGGTGCCAGATTGCCTGTCACAGATCACTTCCCACAGAGAATGATTTTTGTTATCTTGGGTTTTTTGTTATTCCACATGAATTTGAGAGTTTCTCTTTCAATCTCATTTGTAGGTCTCCCATTCTATGGTTTTTTATACATTGTTCTCTCCCATGCATTTCTAAAGTCCAAATTTACCTAATTTCTGTAAGTCCTTATTAATATGTACAGATAAATATAAATTATTGTGAATGAAAATGTGGTGTAGGGTTTATACACAAGTAAAGTTTATTATAAGCTTATCTGCTGTTGAATAGGAATCATTGTTTAATTAAAGCTGATCAGTGTTTGTAGTGTGCCTCAATTGTAAAGATCTATTTGTATTGTTTATAGTACTAATGTCTGCTTATATATGCTTAAGCATTTCCATGATCAGTTCCTATTATCATGTATTTTATTTGTGCTTTTGCAGAGATTTATAAGGAAAATATATGTGAATCCAAATAGCAGTATGAAAGTAGCTGAAAATCTAACTTAAAAAGAAGTCTTTTCACACTAGTTGAAATGACTACTTTGAATATACAAGGATTTGAACTTTCAGTGTTACTGAGGATATAGATATAGAACACATTCATCCTATGAGCAGGATTGCAAATTGATAGAGTCACTATGAGAACAATATACAGAGGTCCCTTAAAAGATGTAAACCAGAACTAATCCATCAGTAACATTTCAGTACCATCCAACATCCATATCCAGTGTCATCTATCTTTTTAGGGCATGACATCTGGGATGGATTGCTGTCTATTTCTCAGGGTTTATGTAAATATTACATGGGTCTGTAAATGGTATATGAGTATAAATTCTGCAGCAGATACTTTTAAATAGAAGCTCTTTTTTAAAAATCTTATACACAGTATAACCTCTGTAATACAATAGAATTAGAAAAATATTGAATTATATTCTTATGGGATAGAAGCTATGGAGATAAGAGCTATATATTGAGATAGACTATAGCCTTTTAGGATATGCTTTTGTCAGTTTAATGGTCTATGATTTTTTGTAGGTTGTAAATTTGTTCATAATTCAGTGTTGTTGGTCATTTTATCTTGTTACCTGTAAATAAAATAACCGATGGTTCAGCTTTTAGATAGTGGACTTAGGTCTCCTGTTTTATATAGTATGTCACCAAAATCATAACAGCTACAGCTAGAAGCAAGCCTGTGTTTTTTTTTTTATTCTTCCTTTGTTTTTAAATTGTGAAGTAAGATAATTTTATAACATCATAGAAACACTTGGAAGACTTATAAAAATTCTAAATTAAAGGCCTACTCACCAGAATATTTGATTCATTGATGCCTGAGCTGAGCCCAGAAACTGAGAATTCTTCTAAGTCTACATATGATGCTAACCCTTTTGGGTCACATGTAAAGGACATGTCCACAGGACAGTGGTGTGTGCTCCACACTGCTGAGAACAATGAGAATAATAATTCAACATATTTTCTCTTGAAATAAGAGATGTAAGCTAACATGAGTTTGGGTAAATGAATATATGCTTTGTGCCAGATTATTTCATGGTATTTTAAAAGACAAAGGATAAGTACCAATTAAAATATATTATCATTTATATTTTATATATACATCTATATAAAGCAACTACAATTACAAAAATCTTGTTAGAATAAAAAGATTATATTTTTAAAAGTTCAAATGTATGTATATCTATATTTGGTACCTTACATAGATAGATTAGATAGATAGATAGATAGATAGATAGATAGATAGATAAATAGATCTACAATTAATAAATACCCATAACATTTTAAATGGATGAGAGTTTCAATTAAATTGTGTCCTGGCAAATGTCTTTCAGGGAGACAGAAAATTATCAATTTTTTGTATTTCCTATTTTTGTGATATCAATTCTCCCACTGCATTTTGCCAGTTAAACTTGATGCTGGTGAAGAGTAGAATTTAATATGACTGTCACAGTCATCCTGGGTCAGTGAGAGCTGACCTAGCATACAATCAGTTAGATCAACCTTACAGGGAATTCTCCCATAAGAACAGCCCACAAAATTAGCCTCTGTAGAGACAAGGATCACCAACCCTACTGATACCATTATGATGCATATAATTTTGTACTGATTCTGGGCACTGCAAAGGAAGCAGAATACAAATACGTTATGCAGTGATAATGAGGGACAACAGTTTAGTCTTTTCATGTTGGGTGACTCACTCTCCTCCCAAAATTCCCTTCACATTCTGTTCAGCTGAGTGTAACTCTTCAGGTGTTTGTGAACTTTGATGTGCCCATGAACTTTAAATATACCATATAGTTTAATGGTATGTGAGTCTTGTAGTTCTGTAATTATGTGCCCCTCTAACTTTTAAGAATAAGATATAATTGAGTTTTGTTTAAGTTTTGGAAAAACATAAGAGATTTTACACACACACACACACACACACACACACACACACACACACACCACACACACTTACGATACTTAAAGTGGCAACAGCTGGAATACATGGAAAATGTTAGATTTAACTTAAAGCATTTTTACTATAATGACTAGTAATTGAAACAGTCTACCTTCTAAAGAAGCAGAGACTACTGTGGGCTCTCAGCAGATGAAATATGTAATTAGACTTCTGAAATTATGCAGGTGGAAATAAATTGATTTAGTTAGGCACTTTATGCAGTTGCTTTTTATTCACCAGACTTTTAAAAACACCACTCACAAGCAAAATAAGTGGCAAAGGCTTCTATGTAAACTCAGGCTACACTAATGGCTCATATATAAATATGTAGATTTCACTCAATGTTATGCAGAAAATGAGAAGAAATGGGAAAATGCTATATACTTTAACACAAATGGTTTCACCTATTATGCAAATAAATTTTGTCTAAGTCAAGGACAGAAAAGGAGGAGTGAAAATAAGAGCATGGCACACTTAGCAGATAATTAGGCTTGCAGAATTCTATTTTCTAAGCAGACTTTGCAATCATACATTTTGTCTGCTTGCTTTTATTCACATCACCTGCTTTATTTCCTGGCTAAACCCCAACATGTAGTCTTGGTGCCTTCTTCAGTAAATTAACTGAAATTCAAGTATATTTCTGTAAGCAAATTTTTATAACTAGCTTTTCATTATCTATATGTTCTTGAGTTCTGGATTACTCTGTTTCCTTCAAACCGATGCAACCTTCTCCTCTTGTCAGGCAATGCATACCTAGGAATGGCAGTTTAATTTTAATATTTACTCAGGTAATGTACAATTCACATGGTTCTGATCTATAATGGAAGACTTTTGCGGATAAATGAAAAGATGCTTTTAATTTGATCATCTTTGCTCCTTTCAGTTAGCCTACATTAGAGAATTTATTGGACCTGTGCAAACGATGATCTTCTAAAGTTTTTAACTTTACCTTCTAGAGTATAGTGACTATAAATATTTGAAACCATTGTTAAATATTATAGGCTGTATTGCTTTATTAGAGTCCTTTCTAATATTCTTTTATAACTAACTAAAGGAAAGCTTTCTAACCTCTAGTCATTTAATACTCTCGATTCATCATTGTCTTACCATCCAAGGAGCCTCTCGTTCATACAATGTCAAGATCATATTTACAGGTGTGTTTTCTTCTAATCAAACTAGGCAATAATGCACTTGATAAATATTGTCTTTCTGCTGTTTGGTTGCTACAAAAGTGACTACTGACTTGGAGGATGAATTCTAACGCTAATGACTTTGAAGCAGATAAACACATTTAGCTTTGCAGTTCTTCCCATGAACATTTATGGTTTTCAGGTGCTATCCATAAACACTCAGATGATTATGCTTGCAGCTGCCAGTGCTTTCTATTTGCAGAAGGCTTTATCTTTTCAATCATAAGCTATTCCTTCAGCATATTTTAAATTTAATTTTTAGGTGGCCAGTGGATCAGGCATAGGAAAGAGCAAGAGAAAAGGAGTTAAAGGTTATTACTCTTATTAGAAAAGCCACAGTGGAGGAAACACAAGAGGAAGATTTTAGAGTGGAAAATTTACATTCTGCTGTTGCGTATGTCTTGGTGCTTGAGTGTTGTGGATAGCCCTGGGACTGTTTATATTTTGATGCTAATTCTGTCCTCCTGGGAGGGGCTTGATCAAGGAGTGACTTACATTCTTATGTGACTTCTTGTGAACCAATCCCCTAATGAATAAAGGAACCAATCACTGGGCGAGGAGGAGGGACTTCTGGATCAGAGAGGGGAAGAGAGGAGGAGGAGGAGGAGGAGGAGGAGGAGGAGGAGGAGGAGGAGGAGGAGGAGGAGGAGGAGGAGGAGGAGGAGAGAGAAATGGTCCTTTTGGAATGGGGACAGCAGATAGGTAAGATGTAGCTATTAGAGTCTCCTGGTATCATGGTGGATGTGCAAGGATTGACCACCAGAGGAATCAGATTTTGATAAGGCTTACAAGAGTAGGTTTTAGTTGTTGTGCCCAGAGATTGAGTTACTATTGTTTCTGAGCTAAGTTTGTGTTGCATTTTCCTTCATGCAGTGGCTCGTCTGAGTTCCAGAGAGAAAGGTACAGCAGCAAAGTGTGGGTTTGCCTGTTGTGCTCTACAGAGGCTGTGGGAGTATTGAAGCATGGGGCTGGCATGGTAGAAGCCCACCAGTGGGAACCTAGTGAGCTGGGTGGAGAGATCGTGTAGCTCTGAGTCAGAGCTCCACAAGATAAAAGCACTTTGGCCATTGCTCCCCAGTGCCTGGGCTGGCTAGGCCAACGGGGTTGAGAACCAGGGCTTAGCGTGGGAACTTGCAGGTTTTTCTTTTTAATATTTTCCTCAACATTTGAGAGTCACTATTACCACATAAAGATTGCCCATGGGGAAAAAGGGAAGTAGCTTTATTCTGTGGATAAATGTTCTCAAGATTCCTATTCAATTTGAGAATTATCTATCAAAATAAGAATTGACAACTATGTAGTCAAACTAAGATTTCAGAACATAAGCTTTCATAAAACTAATAGAATATATAGTTGTTTGGGCATGTAAATGCTTACTGAAATGTTAGTCTGGAAAGAGGATTTTGAAGATAACCTCCAGCATGGCTTCAAAGCATTCTCTAAATCCAAAGCAAACCGAGCCTTTGAAAACTTATTTAATTCATAGGATACAGTTAGGTAAATGGGGAATTCAAGTAGAAAATGCAAAATTATTATTTAAATTCTCATTGATTTGTGAACTGTAGAAATCATTTGCTACAAAAGTGCTTTTCTGGATGTTGAAATCTGTGTGAATTGTCCACTATGAATGAAAATTATCCTTATTTTTTGAAAGCATAAAGTCTTCTGGATAGAGTATAAATTTATTTTAGTTATGCTATTTGTATGCATTGAATTATTATTGATGAAGTTAGACTTTATAAAAGAACAATTTATAATGTCAAAATAATACATCTAGCATGGCTAAATCTGGGGATTATTTTTCATGTTGAAGTTAGGAAGCACATAGTTTTAAATTCAGTATTAAAGTCTCTGCTTTTACCGACACTATCTGAGATTCTCTTTAACACAGTAATGTGAAATCATGGGAATAGACTATGCAAGTTAGGGGTAGCAGCACAAGTTCAGCCTTATACCTGAAGCAGGTCTATAGATGTGCACAAAGGGAACCAGGCAGGACACTAGATTTACACCAAAGACTCCACCTACACCTGTGACTTACCTGGGAAACAGGTGTCCCACTTAAGGTTAAGGTTATACAGAAACACTCATCTTTAGGACATAACGATACATAAAGGAAACTCTAAGCAGTTCTTGCTAGCTCAAATTAGGTAACTCTTAATTGGTATTTCATTAAATGATTGCCCACAAGAATAAAAATTCCTCTAAAGTTTTATATTAAATCTGCAATGCAGGCAAAGCTACTTTATTTAACATTTTACTGTTTTATAATTTGTTTTCTTAAAAGAAAGTCTTTATACAGAGCCCTGATTGGCCTGGGACCTTTCTATTTCATTATTCCAAGAGATATTGTAGGTATGAGATACCATACCAGAATTGGACACTTGATTGTGAAACTTTATTTATTTGTAATATAATGAGTTTAATTTACTAAGAAATGCAGATATTCCGAAGTGTTCTGTGTGGGAGCAAATGATATTATTTCTATTTCAAGGTTCATTATTTAGCTTTGTATATGACAGAATTCATGTGACATCCCCTTTACAACCTAGAAAATGCTGAAACCCAGACAATTCCTTTTAACATCACATTTCATAATTCCCCTAGTATTACTTATATTATTTAAAAATTATCCTTAAAGAACTGATGTTTCACACGTCTCAGTGTAGGAATCTAACCTTTTAAGTACTTGAAAACTAGTCTACAAGTGTTTATGGACTTGTAGATTGTAAATTGGTCAACATTTGGCACCCTCAGATTCACTACTGTAACAGAGGAAAAAAAACGAATTTGAACAAGGATAAAATGCTTGTAAATCTATTTCATTTAAAAAAAATTTTTTTTTAAGATTTCAAATAAAAAAAAAAAAAAACTTACCTCTAAAAATGTCTTTCAATGTCTAATCAAACTTTGACCCCCAGGTGACTATATATTTTTAAAAGTTTCTTTGTGTGAGTGAGGGGATAGGGATTGTTTTGTACAGTATATGGTGCATGGCTGGCCAAAGCAGAATATCTATTGTCTTGTTCAATCTCTTTCTAAACCAGTTCCTTGTAACAGAGTCTCTGAATCTTTAGCTACTCCAGAGGCCAGTAAATCACAGAATGCTCAATCATCCTACCTACCTGGCCCCAAATGAGGTCACAACATTATGTATGAACACATGTAGCTTTATATATAAATGCTAATGGATTTTCTTTTTCACCTAAGCCCTCTTACCTACCATGTTATTTTCCTAACCCCAAATTCTCTTCATATTTTAATGAAAATTTCTACTATCGATGAAAGGATGTATGCTTGCTCTGAATAGTTTCATTTTCTGTGACACCTTTTATTTTTAATGCCAAAACTCTTGATTCAAATAATTTTTGGCTTTCTTTGTGATGGGTAGTGCTATAAATATAACAATTGAAGCAATTATAATTGGCTTCAATTACAACAATTTGAGTTTTGGTACAAAATGCTTTTCTTTTTTCTCATGAATTGTTAGATATGCTATTGTGCTTCATTTATTTAAAGCTGATTTGGAAAGTTATTAAATGAATATAGAGAAATAATATATGATCCTTTGGGTTAATATTTTCTTCTTGAATTTGGAGATTAAAATAATAAAGAGGATGTTTTATAAATACTTTTGTATTCAAACTGTATTGTGCAAGTAAATATTTGAGTTTGTTTCTAAATATCCTTAATATTTTACATATTTTCCAATACCAAATAATATTATTCTAACAAAAACAGTGCAAAGTGCACTGTAAAATTAGCACATAATACTAAATACAATGTAGGGCTGTGGTTGTTATTCTTAGTAGGTATGGTTGTTATCCTCAGATCTTAATATGTTCCCGAAGACCATGAATGCTTCATTTATGATATATTCATGCAGAGACATAAATAACCTCTGTCTTCACTTGATATACCATAATCCATACCTGTGTGTCTCTAGTCTTATCAATTTTTTATTTATATTTTTTGTAATCTTTGACAAGTAAAACTTTTATATTTATCATCCCTTGTATATTCCAGTATATACTCTTGCTGTAGAGAACTAAAATTATACAGATTTTAATTTCTTTAATTCTTTAAATATCACTAACTAATAAATAGTATAAAACACTTACCTTATGGAATAATTTAATCTCTGATAAGCCCCTTTTAATTTGGGTACTTTAATTTGTAAATCACTAAGGCAACTTGTTTAACCAAAAATGAGATTTTAATAGCAAGAATCAGAGTTAAAACAGATGTCCCAAAACTGTCTGACTTATACCTATATCACATTATCTCAAGGTGGATTCCAGTTGACCCTTGGCATTTTTGTTGAATAATTTTCTGAATGTAGAAATTAAATTCATTCACATGTCTGTGATTCAAGTGTGAATCCCTCTTCGTTGTAATATGGTGACTTTGCATGTATTTCTAAACAGTCTGCATATATTTTAGCAATAATAGTTTGGGTATTTATTCTCTGTTAGAGTTACTGATGATTTGATCACGAACTAAATGTTATAGATACAAAGTTTAGACTACTCCTTTCCAAGAGTCAATACCTTGATCTCTTAAAATGTAGCTTATTATCCCTAAGAAATTAATAACCTTGCCAAAAGTCATGGCATTCTTTAGTGATAATGAGAAGTTACAAGAAATAAATAATGCAAACATCATGTACTAACAAAGTTAGAATCTCGGTGAATATAAACACTTAGCATGAGGCTCACCATTCCCACTTCATTCTCTGGAGTCCTTTTAGTATCAGACTCCAGTCCTCTTCTTGAAATCCTACACTTTTGTTCATTCTTACCCTCCTTTCCTCCCTCCCTCACTTACTATTTAAAAAGTCCCGTTCCTGATTATTTTTATTTTGGAGTCAGTGTCTTTCTGTGAAGCCCATGCTGTACTAAATGCCTTAGTTCTTCTAGTATGTCCAGTGCTGGGATTACAGGCATGTAACAGCATGCCTCAACATGTTATTTCTTGACCAATCTCAAGGCCTACTCCTAATTTACTTCGACATAGTGAATATGTTATTTTGTCCTAGGGAATATGATATCAGTTATGACATTTTCCTTATAAATATTAATTGCTATAATAGTATCAAAAGTTTCTTCCTTCCTCTATGATAAAGTTCATTATTTTGAGTATGAAAATTAGCCTATTGCATGATTGAATCTTGTCTATAACACACTCTCTGTATCTTTTCAAACCCTGTCTTAATGGTCTTCTAGTTCTACTTCATACTGCAGGTCCCTAAACTTTGTGCATCCTGTACCATAGCTGAGAACTTGTCTATTGTTTACTATGTGCCACCAGTGCTACATTTCTGGTAGCCCGTGAAGTCATGAATCATTTTGTATGAAGCTTACTTGAGTCTTTGAGACTGACTGGTCAGACTTTCTGGGTCAGAAGCCTCAGATTCTGGGAGCCAGAGAGTCCATCTCTAGCATTCATCTATTACTTCTGTCTTCTAGCCAGGGAGTGTCCATAACATAGTGTCTCAGCTAGCTCTGATTGGCTGAATGTGTAGATGCAAGTAAAGTTATAAATGGGGTCTACATGGAAAGAGCTGTCAAAAAGTTACCTTCAATTTGGATTGCTGTGCCAGTCTTTGCAGGCCCCACTACACTAGCTACTTTCTAGCCTGATCTTATTCATATGTAGATTGTCAAATGCAGGAATCTTTCTCCTGCTCAAACCTAGAAATTTGGCACTCTCCTAATTCCTTCCCTTTCTACCTCCACCAACAACATTGAACTTTTTTTTTTTTTTGATACTTTATTTACATTTCCAATGTTTCCCCTTTTCTGGGTCTCCTCTTTGGAAACCCCCTATCCCCGCCCCATCCCCACCTCTATGAGGGAATTCCATCTCCCACCCACCTGCCTATCCATCCCCATATTCCCGCCTTGACATTCCCCTTTACTGGAGCCTCTAACATCCTCAGGCCCAAGGGCCTCTCCTCTCTCCCTGATGGCCATCGAGGTCATCCTCTGCCACATATGTGGTTCAAACCATGGATCCATAGATGTGTATTCTTTGGTTGGTGGTCCAAACTCCAGGACGACCGGAGGAGGGGTGTCAGGCCCATTGACACTTAT
>CM052702.1:40758442-40828626 GCA_028551405.1 Uromys caudimaculatus | reverse complement strand
AACCCAGATGTCCCTCATCAGAGGAATGGATACAGAAAATGTGGTACATCTACACAATGGAGTACTACTCAGCTATTAAAAACAATGACTTAATGAAATTTGCAGGCAAATGGATGGAACTTGAAAATATCATCCTGAGCGAGGTAACTCAGTCACAAAAGAAGGAACATGGTATGTACTCACTGATAAGCAGATATTAACATTGAACTTTTGAACCAGCTCCAAGTTAGGAATCCACTTGATTTTATGATAGCTGAAGAAAGAAGGAAGACATCCTGCCTTGCTACATTTTTAAGCACTCCTCATCATAAGCCATTTGTAATGTGTCTGCTTCTGATCCTTTTCCAATGTGGCCACCCCTCCTTTCAGATCCACAGTGGGTTTTAGTTACAGTATCAGAAGTCTGGTACATATCAACTCTTCCATGGGATTGGTAATAGGTTACATTGGATGTCCAGAATCGCTTGTCAATGTCTATGACTTTGTCTGGAATATGCTTGTCTTTGGAGAGGCAAAAAGCATTTGATAACTTTATTCCTGTTTTCAGAAAATGCACAAACTTAATAAATTAACTTACTGTAGAAAGTTCTTTTGCACTGATATTTTGGGTCATTAGAAGAGTTTTGAGGGAGAATGTTTTTGTCTCTGCCTCTATGACATGGCTATTGCTTTCAGAGTTTGATTGCATGAGGCCATGCCTGGATAGCTCATTACCCTTCACATGGGAATGTCTCTAAGTGAAGGGCATTCTATTGTGATTGGGATATTTTGTTTTGTTCCATTTTTATTTTTGTTCCCATCACAAGACCTTCAAATGAAACAATATTCAGGTTTTGAGGCACAATAATGTTACATTTTGTTGTTTTGTTATATCAACATGATTCCCTTTCATTTCCTTTTGAGAACTGTTATTTAGCTATTGCTGTTGCTTAAGGAAAATAAACCTACTCTGTCTGGAATTATCTTTGATTATTCTGTGGCAATGAAAATTCAATACACTTCTTTTTTCATTAGCACTTTATGAGGCAAGCATTTGTCAAAGTGTAGAATAGATTTTGGGGCACCATGGAGATTCAAGAACAACGTGAAGTAGTAGTAAAATTAATTAGCATAAAGCAAGAAATCACTATTAATAAAGGATAGGCTGATAATGAAGCTGCAAACATTTCTGAAAGTCATTTGGCATTTCCTGATTTGTGTGGCATTTAGATTATTCTGTAAACATGAGCTTTTGAATGACAGAATAGCTTTTCTTTAGTGAACTAATAAAGCATGTGGATTTCATGTAGGAAATGACTGAATATACTTGAAATGCATATGAGAAATATACTATAGGGAGTAATTGTCTAGAACAGTGTGGGCACGTACAACCTACTGCGAGTCAGGAGTGGTTTCAAATTCTTGAGAAGGTATATTATGAAAGATGAGTTGAATTAATGAAAATCACTTAAGAATCTTTGATCTACTATATCCAAAATATTATCTTTATATTGGGTGAAAAAAACACCCACCCACAACTCATTGAAAAAGAAAGATTGAGCTGATGCATATCCAGAAACTCCATCTCTATGTTCTTGAATCATTGTTGTGGGGATGTACTCTGCATGCTACCAAAAGAGAAACATATACACTAACCCAGGTATAAGCCTTTTGATCTAGACTCTGTCCTGCCTGCAAATTATGCTACAGCAATGATGCAACTAAGCTTATCCAAGTAACCAACCAAAATATGATTTAAATTAAGGGCCATTCATTGATATTGAACCCCAGACACAACAAGGCTTGAGTGACCAAGAACCAGAGACTAAGCCCAGTAAAACCAAATACTACTGGTACCAAATACCAAATACTACAATACATAAAAATAAAAGTAGCAGTCGTATGACTTTTACTTTATATAGCATTCTGCTATATTCAGCATCACTTGTGAATCTTCCTCCTGGAATGGATAGAAATAATTAGAGAGACACACAGCCATTAGGCAGAGACAGGGAGGGAGGGAGGGAGGGAAGGAGAGAAAGAGAGAGAGAGAGAGAGAGAGAGAGAGAGAGAGAGAGAGAGAGAGAGAGAGAAACAGAGAGACACAGAGAAAGACAGAGACAGAGAGAGGGAGAAAAATGGGGGAGATGGAGAGGGATAGGGACAGGGAGAGGGATAGAGAGAGGGTGAGGGAGATATTTTAATCATAGCTTTAAATGAGATGTCTCCATCAAATACATTCCTTAATAAAGGAATAATTAAGGAACCTCTCAGAAGTGGAAGAAGAAAGGAAGTAGGAGCCAGAGCAAATGGAAGAATCTGGGGGAATAATGCTTTCTAAATCGATGGAGCAAAGCTCATATAAACTCACAGAAACTGAAGCAGTGAGCACAGGGCCAACACATTTCTGTACCCGTTCCCCTGCATACACATTACAGCTTTCAGTTTAGTGTTTTTATATTACTTCTGTGTGTGTGAATATGTTGGTCTCTGATTCTTATTTTATTGAATATTTTATTTATCTACATTTCAAATGCTATCCCCTTTCCCGGTTTTCCCTCCGGAAACCCAGTATCCCATCCTCCCTCTCCCTATCTGGAGTAGCCATTCTAATATCAAATGGTCTCTGGTTCTTATGCTTTCTCTTTGGACACTTTTCCTTCTGTTGGTTTACCTTGTCTGACTTCAGTGTGATGGTGTTTATTTCCTTAAAAAAATAATAGATTAAATATCAGCATTATTTTTGAGATATTTTGTGTTTATTTTTAGTGTAATTCATTGAAATTCTGTGCCCATATCACCTACAACAATTTCTAGTTCCAGTTAATCACACATTTTAAATGGATAAAAGTGTGTATGACCAGCCACTGCTTCACTGGACAGAGTAGGAGTTGAAGGAACTTGAGCTGTGAGATTTAGGAAACATTAAAATTTAAAATAGTTCTTTTATTTTCATATTATAATTGCATCATATATAAAACACTGTACAATCTGTATAATATGTGTGTGTCCGTATATATATATGTTTTCATGATTTTTCACAAATGTGACTGTGTAATCATGAGCATAACATGTTGAGAGACATGCTAATGTGGATAGGAAAGAGCACAGCAGCCCTAAAACCCCACAAAAAATTCATGTAGCGAAGTGAGTACTGAGAGCAGAGAAACAGCATTTCCCAGGGAGGGGCACACCAATTAGTTTTCTACTATCAAATTGTCCATCTACCTCATTTTTATATGTCTCACTATGTTCATACACCAATTAAATGGATTGAGTAAATATTCATGCTATTATTAGAGTATCAAATTCTTTAATTCACAATTTATGTTAAGATATGATAAAACTCTCTTTGTGGCATCTTCTCAATATTTTTGAGAACTAGCGTGATACTTTGGGTCCCTTTCAGGAAAGCGCATTAGCATTCTGTGTGGAAGGTGAGCTAGGGATTGGGCACCTTTCCTCAGTTATCTTCCTTCCGGTATATCATGCTGAATTAGAATAAAATGCCTCTGTGCTTGATGCATGTTTTATAAAATGATTTTCATTTATGAGGGAGAATCATGCACCTGTGTTCTTTAGAGTCAGAGTAAAGTGCTAAATATGGTTCCAGATCATTAAAAGGTTTCATCACTGCTTATATTTCCTTCTCTGGCTGATTAAGTACTTTATTTTATGCTACATTAATTTTCACAGGTAATCACTTATTGTGTCTAGAATACTTAGGCATTAAATGGCTCTATCTATCTATCTATCTATCTATCTATCTATCTATCTATCTATCTATTCTTCTAGTGTTACACCTGGGCATATTGGTAGCTAGGAATGCAAGTTTTCATGCTTAAGGACTTGACTTTGGTCTGTGGTTACCTTTTATGGTTATGACTGTATAAGTTGTTTAGTCTATAATGCCCTCATATTTCTCAATTCGAGGACAAAGGTATCATTTGCAGTGCCATTATACAAAATAGTGACATTAAGGGACAAATTCTATTAAATCTGCTTTTATAAAATAACCAATTAATGTATGTTGACGACTTTGTCTATATGGTTATTATTACTATCTTTGTAGTCACAGCAAGGTTTGCCCCTCTGATTAATTAGAATATCTATGTATCTATATGTAGGAACATTTACAATGATTTTATTTTACCTTTTTATCAATATTTGTATGTAAATGACATACTTCAACCCAAATCTGCTTTTAAACTGTAAAACAATTACTATAATTTTAATAATTGAACATATGATTCAACACAAGAAGTATTGTACATATTATATCCATTTTTCATGTTATCTAGACATGTGAACATTGAGGAAATTATGCTGTATTATCCACACTTATATGAGCTCATCGATACTGAAGGTCCACTCTGTATATTTTATAGCTTCCAGTTTAGTATATTTATAGGCTTCTCATAATGTGAATAAGAGTGGGTCTCTGATTCTTTTTGGTTATTTTCTCTGTTGGCTAGTCTTATACAACTTTGCCATTGTTTTTGTATTACCTTATTTTATGTTGTTATATTTTATCATTTGAAAAGTACTGAAAAAAGACACTATGTTATAATCTAAGAGTACTTCTTGGATCAATGAACAAAATATGGGTCATAGAGTTAAAATACACTTGCTGCAGTAAATGCTATTCTGTGACTTTAAAAGTTTATTATTTGCTTGGACTTTTCTAGAATCTAGTGATTGAAAACATAGCATCTTAAATTTTCACACTGTGATAAACACAAATGATACAGGTTACAGCAGAAGCAGCTTAATGTTATGTTATGCTTGGATTGAAAGCCCACAGCATATTGTTTTATGATATCTTTTTTCTAATTTTTAAAATATGCCAACAGTAGAAAGGTTGATAATTTGTAAATATGCTAGACCAACATCAATAAGTAAACATAATGATTATTTTAAGCCCCAGCCCTACTTCCTTGGGAAGTGATAATATATCCAGTTAGAATGTGTTTCATTCTAACTTTTGGAAACATATTTCAGAGCATAAATGAGCTGAGTTTAACTGAAAAACATTTTTGAGTATCGTTAATAAAAATATTTTGACTTTAGGCTTATGAAAATTATTTCAATTTGCTGTTTTCTGCTCTATCATTAGCAGTGCATTACATACTCTTCAAAATTCTTATATAAATATGTGATATTGGTAGGTATTGTGGCAAATGGAAGTTGTGATATCCATACTTCTCTATCTCATAAAATTGATACTTAGGGAGTTTGATCACATGTGCACACATGATCAGACAGAGACAATGAGCATCCCAAGTTTTGCTATGAACAGAGAATTAATTAGTTTTCTGGTAGACTTTAGAAAAGAGGTTTGATGGTGGCAGCCACAAAAAATGGAGAATTCAAGAGCTGAATATGGCCCAGACTTTGTGGTCTTGAACGCATTCTCTGACTTAGAGGATAATGCATATAAATATTTATTTAATCTTCACTGTGACCTGTTAGCATAGGCTATGCACTTTGGGAAGGAGGAAAGGAAATCACAAATCACAGGAATGTTTCCTATTTTTTTGTTAGGAGGGGCTAGGGATCAAACACTGGGCCTCTGTTCATACAAAGTGTATGACCTACTATCAAGCTGTACTAACCATACCTTTGCAGTATTAATAATATACTTAAAAGGCCTTTTATTTGTTAAGTACTTGATTTGTGTTTGTGAATAGTTTGTTTTGACTTACACATTTAATCCTTATGAGCTGAGCTCTCATCATTATGAGTAAATTTGTAAATAGAAAATTTAATGAACAATCTTCAAATCTTAGGTGTATGTAATGATTTTTGGCTGGTACATAAATCAAGAAAATAGACATTCCTTAATTCTGAAGAGCAGAGGCTAATTTTCATAAGTCTTTAGCACCTTAGCAAGCAAAAACTCTATAAAATACATAATAGAAATAATGAATTACACAAAAACAATACTTGAATAACATAATCCAAAGTGTTAAATCAACAAAAACAAAGATTAAGAGATAAGGCATCTTCTTGTATCTGTTGAGGTATATTTTGTGACCAATTATATGGTCAGTTTTAGAGAAGGCACCATGGGGTGCTGAGAAGACCCTATCAAAAAATGGGGAATAGAGCTAATCAGAGAATTCTCAACTGAGGAAACTCGTAGGGCTGAGAAGCATCTAAAGAAATGTTCAACATCCTTAGTCATCAGGGAAATGCAAATTAAACCAACTCTGAGACTCCACCTCACACCAGTCAGAATGGCTAAGATCAAAAACTCAGGTGACAGCAGATGCTGGCGAGGATGTGGAGAAAGAAGAACACTCCTCCATTGTTGGTGGGATTGCAAGCTGGTACAACCACTCTGGAAATCAGTTTGGCGGACCCTCAGAAAAATGGACATAACACTACCTGAGAACCCAGCTATACCACTCCTGGGCATATATCCAGAAGATGCTCCAACATGTAATAAAGACACACGCATGTCAAGGTGGGAAGATGGGAGTGGGTGGGAGATGGGGGAATACCCTCATAGTGTCAGGGGAGGGTGGAGGGAATAGGGGGTTTCCAAAGTGGATACCTGGAAAGGGGGAAACATAGGAAATGTAAAAATTGTATCAAAAAAATTAGAATAAAAAAAATTTAAAAAAAAAGACGTAAGGCATCTGGACTGAACGCTTAAGAGTAAAAGGAACAGCCTCTTGGAACAGATAGGGAAAAGAGGAACCTGTATGAGGCATCAGAATCCAGTAGACTTAGATATTTACAACATGCTTATCTTTTTTTTATTTAAATTTATTTATTTATGTTTTTGATACTTTATTTACATTTCCAATGTTTCCCGTTTTCTAGGTCTCCTCTTTGGAAACCCCCTGTCCCCTCCCCCTCCCTGCCTCTATGAGGGAATTCCACCTCCCACCCACCTGCCCACCCATTCCTGTATTCCCACCTTGACATTCCCCTTTACTGGGGCCTCTAACACCTTCAGGCCCAAGGGCCTCTCCTCTCCCTGATGGCCAACGAGGCCCTCCTTGTCCCTCGATGTGTATTCATTGGTTGGTGGTCCAAACTCCAGGACGACCAGGGAGGGGGGTCAGGTCCATCTTGTTTTATGGTGAAATTTTCCAAACCCTTTGTTCTTGTTTAGTGAAATGTTCAGCACATTGTTTTCTGCAGTCATCCTACTGTATGATGCAACACCGGAACTTCTCAGTCTAAAGCATAACTTGCTGTCCATTGATTAACTACATCTATCCTTCTCCATCAATAGCTGTGGGTAATTCCCATTATATTTTCAGCTTTCATGACAAATCTTTGGCATTATGCATTAGTGACAATGCATAAGTTTGCCATCTTTCTCCACCTGTCTAGTTTGACTTCACATTCATCAGCCTAGCTATGTTGTTGCAGTGAGTGAATTTTATTCTTTATATGACTGAAGAGTAGTCTTATATGTGTGTGGGATGCAGTAGTTTCCTTATCAATTCATCAGCTGATGCATATGAGATGTTTCCACTTCTTGATATTGATAATAATGCTGCATTGAACATAGGAGAAAATATCCCTTCAACATACTGATTTCATTTTCCCTAATGAGTATCCATTAATGAGACAGATGATCATGGGATCATTCTGTATTAATTATTATGGCATTCCCACTCTGTCACCATAGTAATGTGTATAATTTATACTTCCATCAGTACTATGACAAGTTCCTTTTCTTCTATCTTGTCGGGAATTTATCATTACTCTTTTCTATAATAAAATTATTGATATCTTGTTATGGTTTTTAGTTGTGTTTCTATGGTTATCATTTTATTACACATTTTTTCACATGTTGGTATTGGTTATTTTCTTAAGCAAAAAATGAATTTTCTAGTCTCTCTTTCAGTTTGATTTTTACTTCACCTCTCTTGCTTTTTGTGGAAATTATTTAATCTCCATAGATTTTTCCATGAAAAATTTTTATTGCAAACATTCCTTGTTTCTTTTTTATTTCCATTTTATTAAGGGCAGAACTGAAATGCAGGAGTATTAAGAATTACCTAACTTCAACTAGTCATATAACAACTAAGGCTGATATTGGGTCACAGTGATTTTGGTTACCATTACACAGTCTATATTATATAGTCAAGATCTTGGCGAAAATGGCTTTGATAAAAACCATGTTTTAGATTATTTACTCACAATGAAAAATTCAGGATCAATATTTTGTTGAATTACCTTGGATAAGTAATTAAAGAGCATTTTGTGTTGCACTAAATATTTATTCTAATTTCACTCCTAAGTCACTCACAATAATTACTAAAATTTCTTAATAAAAAACTATTTTAGCTGATGAATTCTAGAAGCCATGGGTTGGTAGAGATCCACATATTCTGTATTGTCTGGATTTTGGCTTCTTAATCATTTTACTTGGCACACTCCATTTTTATTGTTCTTGATGTGGACCAGCAGGTTACTCTTCAGTGACAGGTTCATCAGAGAGAGAGAGAGAGAGAGAGAGTAAACAAGGGAATAAGAGGATATAAGCTGGGGTCAGGAGGTTTTGTACAAACTGTCACTTAGGTTAAGCGAATTTATTAATAAGTACATCATCCTGTATACTGTTAGGAGCAGGAAAATGGCAGAGGTCAGCATAAAGCTAAATCAGACCGTGTTGGCAAAGATAACAGAGGATACCTTATACATAGCTGCCTTCAGGTTGATAACCATAGCCCTTCAGGATAGAAAACCAGTCCCAGGAGCTCCTTCAAGGCCTAGGCTCCAGTATCTGACTGGACTTTTTGAGGTCTGTTCCTACCCAAAGGCACAGAATTGGAGTTCTTTTTGTCCTTTCATGAGGGACCCTTAGAAAGCCTAAGATTCATCTGGCTCCCAGCAGCAGTAGTCAGGCAGTGAGGAGGTGACACAGACTATATATACACACTCCCTTCCTATTCTTTATATTTTTTCACCGTGGTCTCTTTATAGTCTTCGGAATATAAACAAAAGCTGCTATTGATTCCATAGCACATAGAGTATTTGGCTGGGCTGAGAGAAAAATTTAACAAGTATTCATGATGTTAAGAACCCAAATTATAGGGTTAAGTAGTATTGTAAGTCTTGGCTAACTAATTTAACAAATGTATGCTAATTGACTCACCTATTTTGTGCCTCACTTTCCCAACTGATTAACTGATGGTCAACATTTACTTAATCGTACTCACAATATACTCAAACTTAAAGTGCAGATGATGTATCTAAAATACTTAGAACTTCTGTCACTTAGAGCTTCTGTCACTGGTGTCATGGAAGTATTTAGTTTTATACAATTTTCATTAATGTAGTCAAATCTTGATAGTGTCCTTTATCCAAACCAAATGTATTAAGAGTTTTTTCTTCATTTACTTATGTATTGCATTGTGTTAACTTACAACTTAAAGAATTGGACTCTTTAGTCTTTAATTCCCTCTTTTAAAAATGATGACACAGCATTATTAATGTCATAGGATTATCACAAGGAATTAATGACTTATGTCTTACTGTAGACTTTCATCCATACACACTCATTCAGTCAGAGCTAATGGCAGATACTATAATTCCCAGCATTATTTTTGTATTTCTCAAAAGAGAAAACAGATACAAATTTCCAATAGTTAAATTCATGCTTCTTCCCTTGTCATGAGACATTTACCTGCTTCCCATTGAGTGAGTTAACGAGACAGGGACCTTCTACACTGGAGGAAATATGAGATGAATTTTTGGAAAAAAGAGTGAAGTAGTCTGCCAAAAATTAATTTTGAATCCTGCAGGTATGATAATGATAAAATAAATGAATCTAGAAACCAATTTCCACATTCAATTGAAATGTTATCACCATGAGTTTTTGAGGGAGAAGAAGATCCATGATTTTGGCTTATATATTTAGGAAGACAGATATAGACAGATAGATAGATAGATAGATAGATAGATAGATAGATAGATAGATAGATAGACATTAATTTTTTGAAATGTGAAGATAGTAACTTTTAATTGAGGAACAAAAATCAAAACAAACACCAGCATAATCTGCGCGATTCACCTTTCTCTCCTTGAACTTCTGTCTTTTACCTTTTGGTTTCTTCACTCTTCTGCATACATTGAGCATTTCCTATGTGAAAGTCACACTGAGTTCTGGACATGTGCTTGTTCTTAAGGATATCATAGTATAAAAAAATAAATATAGAATAATACACTACATACATAATTGCTAAATTTTAATGGAGGCAGTGTTAAAAAACAGGCAACACTAGCCATAAGGATTTTGGCAGGAGGAAACAGAGAATGCATTTAAATCAGTGGGATAGATTTTTCTCTAGATTCACTTAGAGGAGTCACACATAGAAACAATGCCAAGTCATCTCATTTAAAAAAATTAATTGGGACACCATCACCTCCTTGCCTAACCTTTTTTAGTTAAAATAGTAAAAATAGATATGGGTTAGAATGAGGATGTCTGTGTGGATTGTGAAACCTAAACTGCTTCCTGGTATATGATATCAATTTATATATTTTCACTTTTATAAAAAATAGACTTTTTAAAATATAATATATCCTGGTTAGAGTTTCTCTTCCTTATATTCCTCACAGGTCATCTCTACTTCTCCTCCCACTTGGGACTACACCTCTGTCTCTCATTATATAAAGACAGGTTTCTAAGCGATAACAAGATAAAATATAAAATAAAACAAAAATTGTTACATTGAAGTTGAACAAGGCAAACCAACAGAAGGAAAAGAGTAGCTCCAAGAGAAGGCACAAGAATCAAAGACCACCTTGTTTATACACTGAGGAGTTGCCAAAATATTACTTAACTGAAAGCCATATAATATATACATAGATGACCTAGTGCAGACTCTTATAGGCCATGTTTCAAACTCTGTGGGTTCATATGAGCTTTGCTTATCGAATTTAGAGGGCCTTCTTTTACTGGTATCCTCTATCCCCGCTGGATCTTACACTCTTTTCTCTTCCCCTTTCGTGGAGCTCACTCAGTTCTTAGGGGAGAAATCTGATGGTGGCTTCTTGTTTAGAACAGAGTAATATGATGTCTCTCCCTCTCTCTCTTTCTCAATATCTATCTATCTGTGTGTCTCTTTCTTTCCATTTTATGCAGAAGGAAGCTTATGAGATGACCACAGAATAAGGCACTGATCTATGAGTATAGCAGAATTACCTTAGGACTCATTTTATTGTTGCATTTTTTAGACAAGTATTACTTTCTTTTACTCTAATTCTCTGTGTTATCTACTCTCTGGTTCTTGATCACCCAAGCAGTATCGAGTTTGGGTTCCATCTTGTAGAGTGGGCCTTTGTTCAAATCAGAACATTGATTGGTTACTCCCACAAGCTTTGGGCCACCATTGGTGTAGCATAATTTTCAGGTAGAACAGAATGAAAAGTGAATGTTTTGTGGCTGTGTTGGTATACTATGTTTCTGTTTCCGTAGCCTACAGCACACCTTTCTGTGTCAAAGACACAGAGCATAGGGTGAAGTTACTAGGTAGGCACTAGCTTGACTTGTCCATATTCAATGTGCTGTCTGGCTGTTGTCTTCATGAAAACTGCGTATCAATACAAGTGGCAGATCATGATGGTAAGGATTGGAATAAGGAGGGCACTCATCCATTACTTGTGGGGGTGCGAACTTGTACAGCCAAAGTGAAATCAGTGTGGCAGTTTCTCAGAAAGATGAAAATTAGACCATCTCAAGATACAGCAATATACGGCATACCTAAAAGATACTTTAACCTACCTCAAGTACACATGTTCAACATTATTCATTAGTGTTCTATTCACAATAACCAGAAATTGGAAACAACCTAGTTGTACACCAAGAGAAAAATGGATAAAGGAAATGTGCAATGTTTATACAATGGAATATTACTCATTTGTTTAAAAATGACATCATAAAAATTTTAGATAAATGGATAGAACTAGAACAACATAATTGTGAGTGAGGTAACAAAGATCCAGAAAGATAAATATGGTATGAATTCAGTTATATGTGGATATTAGCTATTAAGTAAATGATTACCAAGTTACAAATCCATAGATACAGAGAGGATAGGTATAAAGGAAGGTCAACGGGAGACATAGCTCTCCCTAGGTGGGATAAATAGAATAGATTTTATAGGTGTACTGAGGCAGGGTAGAAGAAAGAGGCAAAGGGTTGAATGCTAGGAGAGTCAGTTAAAATTGAGGGACATTTGATGGGTAGTATGGAAAACAAGTGCAGTGGAAACTTACTAAAATATACCAAGGTGGTCCTAATGAAATTTACAAATAATGGGGGAAATGGAGTCCAAACTGGCCATCTCTTGTCACCAAACAAAGCTTGTAGATGAATTTTAATCTAGCATCATGGCTATTGCTGGCTGGAATACAGACACTCCTTTATTCCCAGGAGAGAGGCAAGCATATTTCTGAGTTCAAGATCAGCTGGTACAGAGCATGGTCCAGGCTCAGAAAGCTTATGTCTAGGTTTGGTGGTACAAGCCTTTAATCTCAGCACTCACAAGTGAGTTGAGAGGCGGTGTGTTGGAGTTGAGTCCATGGCAGTTCGCTTGGTGGCAGTTCAATTGATGGAGTTTAAGTGAGTTTTTTACAAGGACAGCTTTACAGAGTCAGGATGAAGCGGTAACAAGCTAGACACAAGTGATGACACATTGAGCCAGAGAATGAGAATGAGCCAGAAGATTAGAGCAGATTGCCAGAGTTAGTTAGAGGCCAAGCAGAGCAATTCACATAGGAGCTGAAAGAAGCCACATTGAATTAATCAGCTTGGAAAGTAGTTGAGCCAACAGCTGAGTTGAACCAACCAGCCAGAGTTCAGAAAGGCCAAGAAAAGGTGGACTTAGTCAGCAGTAAAACTTCAAGACCACAATTGAATCTGGCAGATAAAAATTACATTTACAAACACTTCTAGTACCAGAGTAGGTTATGTCTAATGGAGTTGGTGGCCCAAAGGACCCCATGGTAATCCCTAAATAACTCCTAATCTGTTGCCAAGACAATAGATAATTTTATTTATACTTTGAAAAATACTCCATAATTTTATTTATACTTTGAAAAATACTTTTAGCATAAGTTGATTCAGGTATCATTTTTCTCTGGAAAAGAGGCTTGAGAAACAGTTTACTAAACTCAAAATTAACCACAGAGTTATAGTATTTTAATATAGTACAGGGTTCAAAATAGACTGGCACATTGGTTTTCTATGTGAATTCAACCAATTGCTAAAGAAGGTAGTTCCACAAAATAAATATATTTCAGTTGTTGATGAAACTTGTAAGTAATATGTTATGGAGTTAAAGATGTCTAATACCTTGCTGGAGGCTCTCATGAAAAAGGTAAAATAACTAAGAACTCTAGAGACAAGGGCCTAGTGCTGTGTGGATGCAGAAGCTATATGGAACTAAAGTGACAACTTCTCTCAAAACCTTCATAGAAAGGATGTATTTCATTTATGGGTAGCTTGGAGTAAACATATAGTTTGGGTCAGGGTGTATATGTTGAGTCTGGAATAATCCTTCACAAACGACCCCAAAACATGATCTACAGGAAACATGACTTAAAAGAGATATACTCTGTGGCATAAAAATTAGGCTCAAAAAAGATGGGATTCTATCCCAGCCATGGCAATTCACATTTGTGTAACTTCGGAGATTATCAGACTTGTTTACTCATGTATCAATCATCACTATTTATAAACATCTCATAAAGTTATTGTGAGAGGAAATTTAATGCTTGTAACATCTCATACAATGCCTAATACATTGAAGGAGCTTAATGAATTCTGGTTATCTTGCATATCATATTATGAATTATGTATTATTCTAGCAGGGTCTGACATTTCCTCAGCATGTTCTTACAGGTTTATTTTAGCCTACTATTTTGAATTTACATTTTTGTAGGTTGATGATACAGAATATAGAGGCCATATATACTTTGATTTGAATGAGTATATTTTCATAAATTTTAATGCTTGTATATTTGGGCAAAGGCCTTTGGGCACTGAGAAAGGGAAAGGCAAGACTTTTTATTTTGCCACATCTGTAAAAGATCATTATTTTGGAAGTACTCTGCATAAATCTTTCTCCTTCAAAACACAACAGATTTGTGAACTCAGGAAGAGGCATAGAGATTCCATCAGCATTTCAAGATAACTGGAATAGCTGGCATTATAATTGGTTTATATATAAATTAGCAAATTTCTGACACTTGATGAAATTATTAAGCTGTTTTGTAAGAAATCTAAATTTCCTATTGATATATATTTTGATGACTCCTCAGCACCTGTTTTCTGATAATGCCTATGCGTGATTGAATCCTAAGAGAATAAAATAAAGATACCATCCTTTACCTCTCACCATTGGGTCTTGGATCAGTTTTCTCACAGTGAGAATAGCCAAGAGGAAAGAACAAAGATAGCATTTCCATGGGCTTGTCTTCCAACCTAGGCACAGAATGTATACATTACAATAGCATTTTTTGTTGGCAAAATATACAGCCCTACTTCTATATCCAAGTTAGGAAGAATACTACTTAATACAGTTGTCCTGTGGCTGTTCTGCAGACTTGGTTTTTCTATTTTAATTCTTGCTTCATTGTTTTAAAGTTATATAGTATGCTCATTTCTAAAAGAAGTGTTTACATGGAGACTTCATTCATCATAGGTGTGACATGGTTTAGAGAGATGAAGAACCCTCAGTGTGTTTTTTAATGCTTCAGAATAATAGTGCAGAACGTTCAGCCTGAGCCTGACATATTTGAACATCTTAAAATCACACACAGTTTTCATACAAGTGGTGTGTAGAACATTATCTAAAATAATAGGAGGGAATGGGCAGATGTCTCCACAGTTAAGAACATGCTCTGCTCTTTCAGAGTATCCCA
This sequence comes from Uromys caudimaculatus, assembly GCA_028551405.1. NCBI lineage: Eukaryota > Metazoa > Chordata > Mammalia > Rodentia > Muridae > Uromys > Uromys caudimaculatus. The sequence continues at coordinate 40,813,749 of CM052702.1, read as the reverse complement.
GTTGGTTCCCACCACCCAGTTCACACTATATACAACCATCTATAACCCTAAATCCTGGGGAATAAGATGCCTCTGGGCTGTTTGGTAAGCTGCTTACACACACACACACACACACACCTTAATAAAAATAGGTCTTTAAAATAATGAAAAAAATCATCAATCCGATTTAGTGTGTCTGTCTTGATAACTTTTAAAATGATTGCCTTAATTTATTGAGAGGTTAATTGCTGTTTGACATCATAAGTGACATACTCAGCACATATGTACTTATGTATTTACTTATACAAGAGTGAACCAAATCGTGAGAACTGATACTTGCCTTTTGGGGGAAAAATGTGCTCTTATGTAGCAACTTTGAGGCTTTCAGGGAATGTTACATTATCATGTTTTTTCCAAGGCAGAATATAGAAAATCTGTATGAATATATTTACGCTTTCTGACTTTCTCAGGATTAAGACAATTCGTTTTTGCAATTTGTATACATGAAGTAGAAAAGTGTTATTAGCAACATGCTTAGTCATGTTGCCCTAGAAGCCACTCTTCATTTCCTAACCATCATTAAAGTGGGAGACAGCTTCTGGGGATGTCCATGTGCTGTTTAATTTCATTTCCATTAGCACAGACTTGAAATCCGTGTGTCTTTGTACTCTTTCTTACTTTTGTCCTTGTGTCCACATCCTGTGTATGTATGCTGTGTGTTTTCTGGGCCCTCTTCATCCCCATAGTCCCTCCAGATCTATCCTCTTACGGAGCCTTTCCAGTTAGTAAGTAATTTTGCCAAAGAACCTGATATTTAACAGATGAAAGCAATTGAAATAAATATGTGAACAGTGATACTTTTAACTAATTTATGTCTTTAAAAAGGAAAAATTACCAATAAAAAGTTAGAGAGCAGACAGGCATTTCAGCAGGGCGTCTTTTTAAACAGTCTTTTATATTATTTGAATTTTAAAAGGTTTTATCTGAAGTGGAATTATATTCCTTTTACCCCTCATCTTTCCCACTCAAGTCTTTCGCAGCAACATTCCCTCCAAGTTTTCCCACCCCTCAAGTTGACCAGAGGAGATGTCAGTTATTTATAAACTGATGCTAATTGATCTCATCTCATGGCCAATATGTTGCCATGGTCCTGTCCAACTTTTATATCCTTTGTACTGATTCTCTGAAGTATGATTAGAGATTTCTAATCTAAAAATTTGTTGTTGATATCATTACTCATCGGGGGGGAAATTTTTAGTTAAGGTTACTATTGCTGTGATGAAACACCATAATCCAAAACATTTGGGGAGAAGAGAGTTTATTTCTCTTTCATACCGTTTATCACAGTCCAGTGAGGGACAAGGCAGACAGTGCACCAGAGGCAGGAGCAGATGAGAGGCAATGGAGGAGTGCTGCTTACTGACTTGCTCCTCATGGATTATTTTGTCTGCTTTCTCCTAGAACCCAGGACCACCAGCTCAGGGGTGGCTCCACTCACAATGGGCTGGAGACTTCCACATCAATCACTAATTAAGAAAATGTCCTACAGGCTTATTTACAGAGGATTTTTTTTTTTTTTTGGTTTATAAAAAACATTATTGAGAGCAGCTAAGGATACAAAGTTTAAAACATAGTCAAAGAGATGAGGCTTATGCACAAGTGGTAGAAAAGCAGTAAAGTTTTCTGCACCATAAGAGTGAAAGAAAAATGCTTTAGGAAAGTGAGATTGCTTCCAGCCTTCAAGGAGAATGGACAGTCAATCAGGAAAGGGGATTGTGATTAAAATAGAAGACTGCCATCTGGCTTGTTGATGGTATTGTATTTGTTTCTCCCTTTCCTCGTTCCCCATCTTTGGGCTTAATTTACCAGCAGTGTCCAGGAATATTCAATGCACTTTTACTATACTTGCTTGCATTTTTGCCTTAATGTCTTCTACAGAACTAGGTCCTTTTGGTGTTTTAGGAGATGTTTTCCTGTTTTTTGAAGAACTCTTGACCCTTTGATCTTGGTGTGGATGGTTTTAAGTCTTTCCCATTTTGGTTTGATTTTTGTGCATTTTTGTCTGGGGTATCTCATACAGATTTCTTCACTGGAACCTTTTCTTCAGTTTCCTCTTCATCAAAATCATCATCATCATCATCATCTTCATCAAGTTCTACTTTTTTCGATGGAACCTTGTTACCACCTCTAGGAGCAGATCGCTTTCCAGACATGCCTAGGAGTTTTACATCCTCTTCATCTTCTGACTCTGCATCTTCCTCTACAGCTACTAGGTGCTGTCCACTAATGTGCACAGTCCCTGAACCACACTTCAACCTTAAGACCACAGGTGGTCTAATTTCAAAGCCCCCAAGGGAAACTGTTGGTTGTACAGACATTTTCAAAGCTGTCAGTATTACTTTAATTGGACTGCCTTCATAGCTCATTGCTTCTGCCTCTATGATGTGTAATTCATCTTTTGCCCCTGCCCCTAAACTGACCGTTCTTAATGGCAACTGGTGCATGAGCCACCATTATCCACTTTAAAGTGATAGTCTTTGTCAGCCTGTAGTTAACAACCAAAAAGGTAATTCTGAGGCCTAAGAAGGCTCATGTCCATGTCTATCGAGTCTTCCAAGCGGTAGAGGCACGCACTTCGGTGTGGGAGAAGCCGGATGGAAAACAACTGCTTGCTGTTCCACAGAACAGACATGGAGGACGGAATCACGTGAAGCCAGAGGAATTTTCTAAATTGGAGTTTGCTCCTCTCTGATAACTCCAGTTGGACTCAATGTGTCATATAGCTAGCCAGCACAGCTCAGGATCATATTAGCAGTACCAAAAAAGAAAATATACACAATTCACACTGTCCCAAGCTGTCTTTTTTCTCTTATCTTAGTGTTCCACCAGAGTCTTATCATCTAACATGAGTCTTTTTGAATTGACAGGCAGTTCAATTTTGTGTGTCATTTATTTTATCTATAAGGTCAGATTTTATTATTGTTTATGATTATTATTTTGTTGAGCACAATTCAGGATTCTTCTCTACTATGTTGATTTTACTTTAAAAATAATATAAGGAAAATATTAAAAAAAAAAAAACCTTAAATTCTACAGGATTTTTTTTTGTAGAATTTAGCAAATTTGAATCACAGTCATGACTACATTTGAATTGAAGTGTAAGTTTTCAATTCTAAAGTTGCATATGTAAGTAAATCATTTAAATTATGAGAATTTATTAATACTAAAGTTCAGTTTGAATGTAATAAAATTAAAGAGCATTTTGATTACATATATGTTTATGAAAAGTAAATATTTAAAATGATGAAATTTGTTATTCTTTCATTTTTTTTTATCTGAAAATATCTTTGTTTTAGCCTATTTCTATTTTTTTCATTTACTCAACTGGAATATTGGTATTGAAATGTATTCTACATTCTAACAAGATTAAACTTGAGTAATAAGTGAGTAAATATAAAGTGACAATCAGAGGAAGAATATACAAAGAGTAATGATACTGAAGTTCCTATTAGGAATGCTGAAATCCGGTGTTTTTTATGTAAAATAACTTATTCAAAGGTGTATATATTTTAAAAATGGACTTCTGTCTTTACCAATAGATGAAAATGTAGTACATAACTCTATATCATTTAACCCACTGTCTCTTTTTTGACTGAGTGTATTCAATTTACAGATCTAATTTTGTGGAGACAGCGCAAATATAATTCTTTCAGAGGGCCATTTCTTTATTGTCACAATTGCACAGTCATCATATGGAATGTTGTATGATTAATAAAATAGCCTTTCCTGTGTTGGAACAGTTGATTATTGACAACATAAATATTACTCCTCTGGAATTTTGTAACAAAAAAATCTGAGATTGATTTTTAAAAAATACTCTACAAAAGGGTTTTGTAAGAGTTATGGCCCTTGAGTATGTGAATCAACAGCAGCTTTCATAGTTATTGGCCCCTTCAGAAGCAAGGACAGGCTATTCAGTTTTAAACATTAAAAGTTCAAATAGCCACAGTAGAGGCATTGTGGTATTCAACTTGTCACACAGTGTGTTGAGTAGTGGGCAAACACCTCGAAGAATCAATTTCAGAATGGCTCTCAACAAAAAACATTGAAGTCAACAACACTAACCGCAGATTACCTCTCTGGGTATCACCAATTTTCCCTCATGTTGGCAGCTGTTTTCTGTACAGGTCTAGATTGTTACTATTTTCAGGTTATATGCTCTGTGCAAAAAAGTGGAACTCATTTTAACATGTAGGTTTTAATTTCATGTGACACACAATAGTCTTAGATTGCTTTCTAATCTTTAAGTCTTATAAGAGTTATATCTGCAGCAAAGCATTATTTGGCAAACAAAACAGGTTCATTGACTGCACACATAAACTCATAGAGGCTGTGACTTATGCACAGGACCTGAACAAGGTCAAGGCTTCAAACCCCTGCATTGATTTGGGTTGATTTGGAGTCATGAAGACCTAACACTAGGTGACAAACTAGTGAAAGCTAGTACAGACATTGCAAGTTTTCTTTAGAGGTGTGGGCACTGAGATGCTATGTATGCTCACATAACCATGCTCTTATGGGCAGCACCCATTTAACCACCATGGCAGGTTTAAAATGGAGGGGAGCATATTAGTTTTCTGGGCATGGAAGAAAATTGTGAAAAACAAGGTCAAAATTCATTATATGTCTGCAATAAATTAGTAAAAATTATGAAAATATAATAATTTCTATCCCATTATCAGTACAAAAGCAAACTGCAGCTTGAATTTGTCCAGTGACTTTAGTTAAGCTTCCCATGCCATTGACTAAGAGCCACTTAAATCCATGGTAAATACCTCATTTAATTTTGTATTCTATAATATTTATCATAAAATACACTTTCAGTGAATATATAGGAAATAAGTATTCTGAGTGACCCATTTAATTATAAATATAACACTGGTTTGTTTATAATAATAATTATGTCAATAAAATGAATTATATTAATTAAGAAAATTAACTATTACATATACTAAGCAGTTTCACTGAGGTATATTCTATATACCATGGACTTTACCTTTGTTAAACTTATAATGAAATGCTTAAAGAAATTACCACATTGCACATCTGTTACCATAAGTTAGTGTCTAAGCATGTGGTATGCCCATTTGCTGTCTGTTTTGTTTTGTGCAGCAATATTTCAGAAGTCAATTATGCTTTTTATAGGGACATGTATGTCATATGCTCCTTTTCGTTGCTGTGATAAAGTGCCTAACAAAAAGAAGGAAACACGTATTTTGGTTCACAGTTCGAGAATGTATACAGTACACAGATGGAAGGTGTAGGTAGTGGCATGACTGAGAGATGACTATCATGTGTAAACAGCCACGATGCCAAGAGAGGTGAGAGCCGTGCTCATATTTTCTCCTTTTTACATTTCATTCAATCAGTTGTCCCCACAGGATACTGAGGCCTGTGTTGACAATGTGTCTTCCCTTCTAAGTTCAACTCCTCTGGAAACAGGCCCACAAACATTCATGTGTATCTTCCAGGTGATTATATACCTATATACCACAGTCAACTTAAGAATAAAGGTTAATCCTCATGAGTGCTTTTGAAAGTTTACAATTATTGAGGTAATTTATGCTCATCAAAACTAATGTGGCTGTTTCTATATTGTGTACATTTTGCCAGTAGCTTTCCCACATTTGTTCATCTATTTAGTGAAGACCCAAATTGCCCTTAATCAAAGTATATGGACAGCAATCTAAAAGGTATTGAGGATGACAGCAAGGATAATGAAGTTTTCTAGAAGGAAATTACAAATTAGCTTCAGAATGACAATTTTAGAGAAAATAATTTTCATCGAACTCATAGTCTCCATACCGCTTTATTGATGCCTGCCTTAGAACCATTAGGCAGCATGTCTGTACATGGCAAGTGAGAAATGCTTGTAGCCTTACAAAGCAAGTAGGAGGTGAGCTTTTGATACTGATGGTGTATGTCATTGTAAAAGTTACAGTCTTGTGGAAAACACTGACTTATATTCAACTACTCATTATGTAATATTTTTGAGAACAATTTCTAAAAATGTCATAAGTAAGGACTAACTTAATATAGTGTGAATCTGCCACTTCAGAAATATATTTCATGAAGAAACATCTTGTACATTCCTGAACTGTTTTATTTAAAATTATTTCACATTTCCTTGTAAACTTTGTATATTAAAATTTTTATATATATATATATATATATATATATGTTATCACAAGGATGTGTGTGTGTGTGTGTGTGTGTGTGTGTGTGTGTGTGTGCTTTGCAAGGAGAGTTAATAATAACCACACTATTTTTTAATTTTTCATTGTAGAAATCCAACAACCCAAAATGCATTTTTGTCCTTGAAGACAATGTTACATAAAGTTATTATATTTTAAAAATCAATGTTATTTTCAGCATTAACATATTCCATATGTTTGCTCATTTGGATCCAATTACAAATACTTAATTCCATGTGTCCTTTAGTGTACAAGGCTGGATATTTCTGATGTTTCATTCTGCTGCTATGGTCCTAGAAGTTTCCCCTGGAAAATTGGTTTTCAGTTTATGTAGGAATTCTGAAGAGGTTGGATTTAATATCAGCTGCACCAATAGGATAGACAAACTTGCTAGTGAAAGTGAGAGCAAATAGACAAAAGCAGTTTCCTTCATTATTCTTTTACATGGGCTACCACTGGAAGTTATGTCCAGATTTTGGATGGATCCTTCTACTTTACATAATCTAGTTAAGAAAATTCTCATGTAAGTGCCAGTCAGTTTATGTGTTACTTGATTCCAGATGTAATCAAATTAACAATGAAGATTAACTATCATAATCCTCCATCACTGTTATAAATTCTACTCACACTATGCCTATAAGTAACAGAAGACATATCTTCATGTGTGATCTTTCTGACCACTAAAATATTTACTTATTATGAGAGGGTAAAGAAACCTTTTGTGTCTGTATGTGTGCTTGGATTTGCAGAAAGTGACATCAGGTGTTTGTTCTATCATGCTCCTCCTAAACTTTTAAAAAAGGTTTCTCATTGAACATCAAATTTGCCATGTTTCTAGCCTCTCTGGGAAGAAATCCCCTAGATGTGTCTGTGTAAAGCTTCTAACTTTTCCTTCTTTTTACAGACATGTACCGCAGCACCTGGCTTTTATGTAGGTGTTAGAATTCTAACACAGGTCCTCAGGATTTCACAGCAAGCACCCAATATATTATTTCCCCAGGTACAAAGTCTCTAAAGGTAATCATTATTTCCCATTACTTTGCTTTCAAGTATTCACAATCCTTGTGCTCAGAGGCATACATTTATATTTATATGGTATGTGAGATAATATGCGATCACATTTAAACACAACACATTCAGAACATGAATCATGTCGCAAATGAACTTTCTATGTTACACCATGTTTCCTTCTTAAAAGCAAGTGAAAAGATCATAATGCTTCTGTGACAACGAGGTAGGAAACCTGTTGAAAATGCAGTAAATCTCGAGCTTGGCCATGTGCAAACACCTCCTAAAATGGTGCCCTGGATAGAGTACTTTGCTTTGAAGTTAAATAAGGATATCTATGCGTTACTATTTATTGAGGGATGGGGAATTCTACATGCAGTAATGTTGTGTGAGCTGGAAGGTTTTGCAGGCAGGCAGTGTTAGAAGGGTTTCCTTATTTGTGCTGTATCTCTATCCATAACCAACAGTAGAGATCAAATTGTATAAAGCAATTAAAAGAAGGTTTTACTCTAGTTCTCTGTTCCCCTTACTAAGTATCAGGAAGTAATAGATTTGTACATCATTTTAAGAGATAAACCTTGATATTAGCAATTTTTATAAAAGTATTAAACTGCAACAAGTTACATTTTTTTCTTGTTTAATTTCCTCAAACTGCCAGCGTGTTTCTGTTCATTCATAATAGAATGTGTTCCACAAAATGCTTCCCTTTTACAACCTCCTACTACTGGATTTACTTATGAGAATATAGTTAGCTTTCCACTTTGAGGTAGGGAAATTGTCCTTCTTGAGATAAGCTAAGATGGAAGAAAAAGAAATATATATATATATATATATATATATATATATATATATATATATATATATATATATTTAAAACCACAAAGTTAATGAATATTCATTATTTTCTAACTTATTTCTCAGTGATATAAAATAATTTTTATCCTAAGAATCTTTGGATTCTTGGATTAATTCCTTAAAACTTCTAGAGAAATTTATGTTTTCTGCATCTATACTAGATACTTCTGATATACAGTCTTGTATCTCTCTCTTTTCTTCACTTTACCTAAAAAAATTGTACAAGTTGTTAGGTAAATGCTAACAATCTTATTTATAGCTGCTTTGTGTACATATGGTTATTGATTTGAAACTTTGCTAATATTTTTCTTATGGAAACAATTCCCTACTTAATATTCCTCAATGCATTAATGTATGTCAACACATAGGAAGGGAAATGACTTAAATTTGTAAGGTTTTTCAGAACATGTTACCCAAAATTTTACCAATATATGAGCACTAGATGCACTTCTCATTTTAAATGGGTATTTTAATCACACAGTTTAGTAGCAATTACAACAGAAGACTAATTTCAAAGGAGGGTTTTTGTATCAATGTATTTCTTACAGATACATTCTGAAACAATGAAAAGCTAGCAATTATACTAACAATAATGTACTTTATTCCTTTAAATATATTCTAAAACTTGCTACTGCTATAAAATGTTATTCACAAGGAGAGAGAAGTCAGTGATAGAGTGGTTATGTGGCATGCAGAAAGCTCTGGGTTCAGTCTTCAAGACTGATGCCCAAATGATCCGGGAAGGGAGAATGTAAGTGGAGGGCAGAATAAACCGTGACCCATTTCTGCACCTTTACAACATTGCTTTAGGAAAAAAAAAGCTAGCAGGAAGAGCAAATGGAATAAAGAGAGTCTCAGTGGTGAATGCAAGTAATGGTTCAGAGAGCAACTAATAGTTCACACTTTAAAGAACTGAAGTGGGAGTTACTCAGTTAATTAAGAAAAAATACGGGAAATGCTGTAAACTTTGTCTACCATGGCTCCTGTAAGAGACATGATGGCATTACTGGAGATTTAATATAATTTAGTGCTTTAAGAATAACAATATCCAAGGTTTCATGAACTTAGAGTAACAAAATAGGTTTATATTCCTAAGTCTTTGTTTTTTAATTTCCTTATGTCTGCTACATTCAAACCTCCTTTGTGATAATCTCCATTAGCAAGAAAACCATTTACCTTTCATAAGCTCACTATATTGGAAATGAATGAGAGATAAAAATTTGCTTTGCTTTATTACCTATATGTTCCCGGCCTGTAGCAATGATTACTGAACTTCTGTGTGTTCTTCCCCCAATCATATGATCAGCCCCTTACCTGCCATCCTTTTTAAAAATCCTATCCATTCTTCCACAAACTGAGTTTTTCGGTGAATTTTGTCACGTGATGCCACATCATGGAAAGTTCTCATTTCTTTAATTTCTATGTTTTAGAGCAGTATACAATACTGGAGTATAAATTTCATTGTATTATTTTTGTATTGAGGGTTTGGAATTAATTCTCCACTTACCATCTTATCAACTCATGATATTCAAAATTAATAAATTTACAGCAAGATTTTTCTATGAGACAGTATCAATGTGTTTAGTTAGGACTTCTTACAGGAGCATGGATGAAGAGGTTATTATTTGGATTTTTTGTTTGTTTGTTTGTTTTGTTTTTTCTTTTTTTCTTGGACATTTTCTTTATTTACATTTCAAATGTTATCCCCTTTCCCTATTTCCCCCCCAAAACCTTCCTATCGCTGGGCAGTGGTGGCGCACGCCTTTAATCCCAGCACTTGGGAGGCAGAGACAGGCGGGTTTCTGAGTTCGAGGCCAGCCTGGTCTACAGAGTGAGTTCCAGGACAGCCAGGGCTACATAGAGAAACCCTGTCTTGAAAAAACAAACAAACAACAACAACAAAAAAATACCTTCCTATCCCATCCCTCTCCCCCTGCTTCTATGAGGGTGTGCCCCCACCCTCCCACCCACACTCCTGCCTCTCTGTCCTTGCATTCCTCTACACTGGGGCATCAAGCCTTCACAGGACAAGGGCCTCTTCTCCCATTGATGCCCGACATATGCTACTTAAGGGGCTGGAGCTATGGGTCCCTCCACAATGCAGACACTATTGTGGATGCCAAGAGGCACACGCTGACAGGAGTCTGATATAGTTGTCTCCTGAAAGACTCTGCCAAAGCTTGACATATACACAGGCGGATGCTGGAGCCAACCATTGGACTGATCATGGGGTCCCCAGTGGAGGAGTAAGAGAAAGAACTGAAGGAGCTGAAGGGGATTGTAACTCCATAGGAAGAACAACACTATTATTTGTTTATTTATTTATTTGCATCCCAAGTGCTGCTCCCCCTCCTGGTCCTTCTTCCACCTGTTAGGGGTTGGGGCCACACTGAGTATCCTCCTACAGTGCCACATCAAGTTGCTGCAAGATTAATGGCATCTTCTCTAACCAAGGCCAGACAAGGCTGCCATGGAGATGGAGCTACATGTTTGTTACATGTGTCAGGGGCCTGATTCCAGCCTACATGCATTGTAAAGAGTTTACTTAAAAGAACATGGTCAAATTACAAGGTGTGGAATATTCTTCTGTGTAATATTTCATAATAAAAACAAGATGGAACATATTTTAATCATGAAGGTTACCTTAAAGTAGTATTATTTCATTTTAAATTTGTGCATCTGTTTTAATTTGTCTGAAATAATGTTTTCCAATTTATTTATTATTTATATGTATGTCTAAATGCACTTGTATGCCATGGTGAAGACAGAAAATCAGAGGACAATTTTCAGGAGTCAGTTCTCGCTTTGTAACATTAAAGTCAGGTTGTCAGGATTACACTCAGGCTGTAAAGATTGACAGTATGCACATTTACACAAGAAGCCATCAACTGTAAAGTACCATCTTGGTTGAAAACTTACCTATAAAATATAAAAATACATCCTCTTTTCACAGAATTAAAAACTAACTAGCAAGATTTTTATACATATTACTTTATACATAAACATAAATATATATATTCTAAACATAATGAAATATATATATGTAAATATACATATATATATTTATATATTCATGTTTGCTATTCTTGATGGGGAAACCTCGTTAATCACATCTAGTGAATAATTAGTGGGTAGTGTTGTTCTTTTCTGTGAGACTGATTAATCAAAGAAAGTTAGCAAAATATACTAGATAGTCAACATTAATATACATGAAAACAAGAACATTTATATCATAGTTTGAAAGGACACAATGCTTCTATCATAGTACATCTTTGTTATAGTGACAGACATATTATGTAGTTGCTTATGAATAAATCTCTGTGTAAAACAGGATAGAGTATATGATTTCTACACTTTGACTTTCTACCTACTAACTTTCAATTAACACCAGTGCATTGCCCTTCTTACACGGTCACTATTAGGATTTCATTTGGACATTCCCAAATGTATTTTTCTGTATAACCTGTTAGTTGACATTGTTTAGAATGCAATTTAGATTTGAATTGTTCAAGTAGGCTTTCTTGAAGGATAAGGCAAGTGAGTTTGTTGTGTGAGCCCAGCCATATGGTCCTTTCTCTTGTGTCATGGGCACATTTTATAGAATTCTATTGTCTACATATTTAATTCAGACGTAGAAACTTTATTTTCTGAGTGAAAAAAAATTAGTCAGTAAGTAAAAATGAGAACAGTGGGAAATAAAAGGCAGGATACTAATTCACCCTTTGTTTGCTCTGTTTTTCTTAAACATCTTTGAGCTGTTATGTTCTTGTTTTCACAATCACTACATGTCACTTATATGCCCTGGCTCCCGTGCAGCGTTCCAGTATCATCGTGATCATTAGTCACCTTGATAAGAAATACCATTCAATAAATGATCACACATATTTATTATAATTGTAGATATCATTTTATACAGATATTTACTCTGATGAAGATCAGGTATCTGACTCAGAACAAAGCATGTGAAGGAATCTGGGGAATATTATCTAAAATATTTGAATAGCAGATTTTTCTAAAAACTATCTAATCAGAAAACTTTTGGACTCAAAATTTTAATTGGATCCATCTGTTATGTGGATGATATTGCTGTCACATGTAATTTTAATTACATATTTATTACAGCCATTAATCATGCTATAATAATTACTTTATATAACATTGAGTTATGGGAACAGTAAATGTGTTAAAACTTGTGTTAAAACTTGAGTCACAGACCTACAAGGGATTTCCAGATTGTACACATGGAATATTGCATGTCAGATGTTGTAGTGAGATTTATGAACTTGAAGTTGGATTTTTATACTTACCACACAGAGACAGGATTTGGTGATTTTCTTTAGTTTCTCAAACCATAGTGATTATAAGACTATATACTAATCAAATATTACAATAATTTATTTTTTATAACAGCCATGAATTTATTTCATGATTATGGATATTCATGTCTGAAATTTCCAAGATATGATTTACTCTTGAGGATGTTGTTTTGTGTTAAGAACCTTCGAATTCTCCTGTACTGGGGCATCCATCGAACCTTCTCAGGAAAAGGGCCTCTCCCCCCATTGATGCATGGCAAGTCCATCTTCTGCTACATATGCAGCTGGAGCCATGGATCCCTCCATGTGTACTTCTTGGTTGGTGACTTAGTCCCTGGGAGCTCTGGGAAGGATCTGGTTGGTTGATATTGTTGTTCTTCGTATGAGGTTGCAAACCCCTTCAGCTCCTTCAGTCCTTTCTCTAACTCCTCCATTGAGGACAAATTGCTCAAATTACATGTCTTTTAGTTTACTTAGATTTTCTTTTCATTCTTAATATTTTGAAATTATCAGCCTACAAATCTTCCATGTATTTTGTCTTTAAATTTACCTATAACTATTTCTTCTTTGCATTAATGTTTCAGCTTTGTAATTTCTAATCACTTTTGCCAGTACTAAACTTATAGAACCTTTGGTGGCATAGATACCATGATTTTTGCTTAAAATATATTTTTGATTTCTCCTAATTCCTGTTTAAATTCAAGGATTGTTTAATGCCACACTGTCTGTGGCATTCTTTAATTTATAGGAGTTTTTGTTTGTCTGGTAGGTTTGTGTTCATTTTAACATTTGTTAATGATTCCAACAGAGGTGGGACCTCTATTTAGATTTCTTAAATTCTACTCCATAGCAGTATTGGGTTATGGTAGTGAGAGACCCGTGTCTGTCCCAGGACTCGGGCCTCTGGGAGAGGTGAGACGCGCTCACCCTATGGCACCTTCAAGCAGGTGCCAGGCTGTGAGAAGCTGTGGGACGTCGCCCGTGGGTGGGGGAATGTGGTCTGGGTTCTCAGGAACTACCTGGAGGTGGTTCCATCTGGTTCTCAGGCTCTTGGGCATCGTAGTTGCCGTCAGATGCTGCAGAAGAGCTGAGAAAGGAGATCTCACCTGGGGCCCAGGGGGGGGAAAGTGGGAGAAGCTGGGCTGGGTCCCACCAGGGACCAACTTTTTGCCCTGTCGGCAGCTAGCTGGGTTTGTTTGGTAGAGTTCATGGCTGGGAGCGTAGAGAGGCCTTCTACAGGAGACTAGACACAGTTCTTTAGACGAGGGCCTGTTCCAGTGTTCCCCAAGGTGGATCCCTAGGAAAAGAGACAGTCCGTGGTTCTAGAGCATTTATTGTCATGGCTGAGAGTGGCAATGTGTGGAACTGTACCCCACAACCTCGGGGAGGGACAGAGGTTAAATACCTTTTGCAGGAGGAGAGGCTGGGAAGGGGAGTTTATTAGCTAAGCCTCTAGGTGCCTCATTAAAATGGGAATGTCTTGAGGCTACATGACCACACCTCTATCTATGGAGGGGCTTGGGCTACATGACTGATGGTCACATTTAAATAAAGTAGTAAGAAAATTTTGGGTTGAGAAGCATGAACCCTGTTTCAGGTATTCCTGTTAGAGAGAACAAGCATTTAAACAAAGCCTGGAAACTTTTGGGTTAAGGGTATCAGGTGTGATTTTTCCATTGTATTTGGCAAGCTTAGGTGTTGGGAGGAGGGGCCTGCTCTGCTACACAGTGGCTGTGTGCTCTAGCAGACAGGTCCCTTTGTGATCCCCATTTACCTTTTCTTTTCTTTTTTTTTTTTTTTTTTTTTTTTTTTTTTTTTCGAGACAGGGTTTCTCTGTGTAGCCCTGGCTGTCCTGGAACTCACTCTGTAGACCAGGCTGGCCTCGAACTCAGAAATCTGCCTGCCTCTGCCTCCCGAGTGCTGAATTAAAGGCCCATTTGCTTTTCCCTAGCTGCTATATCCTAAATGTAAAGCAGAAGGAGAAGAAAGGCCATCTTTGAAGAAAAGCTCAAAGGAAGAAACAAAGGCTTGATAGGACAATCAGGACCAGAGGGTGTGAGAGGCAGTACCCATATTTCTATTCTGACTTTCTAGCCAAAACAGCAGTAGCATGCAGGCCAGTGAGGGAGAATCTGGCCTTTTGGCCTACAGGAACCTCAGGGAACCTCGGGTTGGGCCTGCAGATAGAGGAAGCAGGGAGCTTAGGGCAGGCACTGCTGTCTGAAAGGCAGGTCCATCAGCTATACAGGAGCCCTCGCTGTGGGGCTGGGGGAGGGGCAGAGAGTGAAGGCTAGTCACCATTGAAGTAGAGCTAGTTAAGTCTAAAATAGCTAAGAGTCAAAAAGAAGGAGGGGGGAAGAAGTTGGCTAGGAACACTAGTGGGGGGTGAGAGAGAGAGAGAGAGAGAGAGAGAGAGAGAGAGAGAGAGAGGTATCTCCGAGGAAGGCCTAGTCTTTGAATTAGGTTGAGTATTACTCACAGTTCCTTGAGTAACCTGGAGTTTTGATGTGGGTCTTTGTGGGTGGATCACCAGCTGGGGGTACATTTTAGCTGGGTTTGTCCACAATGGTAGCTGGTTGTTGGGTTAAGGTGGTGGGAGGTCCCGTGTCCATCCCAGGGCTCAGGCCTCTGGGGAGAGGGGAGACACAGGAATTTTGACCACACTCACCCCATGGCACAGCTGGGTGGGTATCAGGCTGTGAGAACACTGCCCAGGGGTGGGGGAGCATGGCCTGTGGTCTAGAGGGACTTCACAGAGCTGGGTTTGTCTGGTTCCCCACAGCGATCCTGATGAAGAGAGATAGTTCATGGTTTTAGGCCATTTATTGTCATGGCAGAGAGTGTTGATGAGTGAAACTGTAAACCCCAACCTCAGGGCAGGCCTGAGGTTAAAATACCTTTTGCAGGGAGGAGTGGCTGGGAAGGGGAAGGGGAGTTTCTTGGCTAAGCCTTTAGGTACCTCTTTAAAATGGAGATGTCTTGAGGCTATGTGACCACACCTCTACCTGTACAGGGGCTTGGGGCTACAGTGACTGATGGTCACATACCTATGGAGAGCTTTGGCCTCATGTCAAGAGCCTGGGGCCCAGGATCATGGCAAAATGCCTACTGTCCCTTGTAGGGTTATCCCATGCTGGGGACCCCCTACTGGGGCTCCAGGGTTTTAAAACTTAGCTCAACCAGAAACCAGGCTGCCTTTCAAGGTCCCACAATTCTAACCCCTCTTTCTTTGTTGCTGAGCATAATCTTAAATTCATTATCTTCTGGTTTCCACCTTTCGACTAATGGAATTATAGGCATTCACTGCTGTGTCTGGCCATTTTTGGTTGTTTTATCTTTTTTCTTTATCTCCAACTCTATGATTCACTAAAAGCTAACCACTAACAGGTAAAATGCCCAGTTGGTAAGACATAAATTTTGTTACAACAGATATGATGGCAGAGTTTTCTGCTTGCATAACTGGTAGAATGTTCTTGGGCTTCTTTTTCTTTGACAATGTTCTATTTAAAAAGCTTTTACAGAGATGGGTTTGCACTATGATTCTTCTGGACTTCCTTTTATACTGTTTTTGGATCTCCATGGGCTGAACCTAGAAAAGTTGTTTACTATTCAATTTAATATTTAAAATGCATTTAATGTTTTTTGAGAAAAGGGGGTCTTATCAGTAATTTTTGGTTTGTTATTATTTTAACGTTCAATGATGTTGCAAATTAGAAATATTGAGTCAATTTTGTGGGTTTTACATATGCATTTAAAAGTGTTTAAAAACATAAGCTAAAAAGGCCTTTGGTATCCTGGTGTGCTGGAATAATACTTGCAATTGAGAGATGCAGGCAGTAAGTTCTGGCGTTCAAACCAGCAAGAATTATAAAGTGACAGGCAGTGGTGGCACATGCCTTTAATCTCAACACTTTCGAGGCAGAGGCAGGTGGATTTCTGAGTTCGAGGCCAGCCTAGTCTACAGAGTGAGTTCTAGGACAGCCAGGGCTACACAGAGAAACCCTGTCTCAAAAAACCAAAATAAAAAAAAAGAATTATAAAGTGAGATCTTGTCTAAAATATACATTACTACCAACAATACTGAAAGACCTTTGGTTCAATAGCATTAAGAGGAAGGTAACATAAAACCCCCAACTCTAATGCACACATAATTTTTAAATACTTCTTAGATGTCGATTTTAAAGTAATCTTTTTTACAGTCTGAATATGTAGAAACATTCCAGAAATTACCAGATAGGCCCATGAAAATTTATGTGTATTTGGCTTTTAATGTGTGTTTATAAAATAAAAATAAAATTTAAGTTTCAAACATATGTTCATTGTACTATAATTCTTAGTATTAGATATTCAACCGTGAATCAAAAATTAATGTCCAAATGTATGTTTCAAACTATGATTTGATTTAACAATCTATATTTTGTATATTCTTATAAATATATAAAGTGCTAACATTTTATAAAGTTTTAAAGTAAGCATGAACATATATATATTAGTTAAATCTTTATATTAAAAGGTATTCTTCCATGAGATTCTTCAAGCTTTCATTTGGGGAAAGGTTCATAGAGATATCCAACCTGTGGCTAAGCAGTTGTCAGCAAATATTAGCAACATCTATTTTGTACAGCTATGAATCTCTGAATAAACTATTACAGAAGACAGAAGACAAAAAAATGTAAACTTTTGGACAAAGGTTGCGACAAGGACAAATATTGAGGTACAATCATAGTGATTAGGGAGTTGAACTAACAATCCTTAACGAAAACAATTTAGCAGGTTCCTGTGTAGCACCTGTCATCTCCAGCGAAAGTGGCTTATGGCCAGTTTTAGAGTGCCAGAAGTGAAATTCACCCTGTGAAGTAGCCACAAATCCAAGAATAAAACAGTTGGTAACCCCTGTGTCTCTCCTACCATGATTGCACTGTCAGACTGAACTTGCTTGCTGATTTTGTAGTGTGTATGATCTAGTGCTAGGTGAAACAACTGATGTCTTTCCTGCCCTATCATCCTGCAGAGCTCTTTCCTGTACTATGAAAGCTAGCCAGCAAGAGAAGAGTTTGCTCGTCAGTCAGTGTCCTGTAACCCAACTGGATATTTTCTTCAGCTATAGGAAAATGAAGGGCAAAAGTAAAAGCCTGTCTTGTTTTGGGTGGCTGGGAAACCCTGTGGGCAGTACGTCACATAGAATTTAGATTTTCATTAATTAAATAATCTTTTTTTCTGATGGTATTATCCATCCATGAAGGATATCTGTGATAAAGCTCCCTTTCATGCATTACGTATATTTTAATTAGCTCATGCAATAGTGGATTCCTGAGGCTTACTCATGAATCCTTTGGTTAGTCCATCTCTCCCTTGCCTTTTTTTCTGCCTGTCTTTTTCTAAATTAAGCCTATACCCTAGAGTGTTCTGCTTTTTCTTGTCATCTGTGTTCTATTCATTCCCTCTAACTATATTTTTACTACATTTCTAAGACTATAAGTTTCCATGGAATTTATTCATACACACTCAATTTTCATTAACTTTTCCCTCATTTACTATTTGCTCATTCTCTATCACTATTCATGTTTGAAACCTTTCTAGCACCTTCATATCTTCTCTATATTTTATTTACCTATATCTTAGTATACCCCTTCCCTTGGTGGTTCTCTCTACAAAGATCCGTTTCTAATTATATACCTTCTATATGTATTCTAAGTACATACAAAAGAAAAGATGCAAAACTAGATTTTTGAAGGACAATGTTTAGCATTTATCTTTCTGAGCATGGGTAAACCTCATTCAATATAATTTTGTCAACTTTCGTCCATCTATTTACCTGAAACATTTTTTGCAATATTTTATTTATTTACATTCCAAATGTTGCCTGCTTTCTCAGTTCTTCATTCCTCCATTTGCCTGTGGGGGTGTGTTCCACCCATCTTCCAACTCCCACACAACTCACCCACTCACCTGCTCTGCCTCGCCCCCCACATTCCCCACCCCTAGGGCATCAAGTCTCTATATGATTAGGCACATACTCTCCTACTGAGGCCAGACAAGGTATTCCTCTGCTATGTATGTACCTGGAGCCTCAGAAAAGCCTATGTATGTTCTTTGGTTGGTGGCTTGGTCTCTTTAAACTCCAATGGGTCCAGGTGATTTGATAATGTTGGTCTTCCTATGGGGTTGTCATTTCTTTCAGCTCCTTCAATCTTTCCCCTAACTTTTCCATAGGGGTCACCAACCTCAGTCCAATAGTTGGCTGTAAGTATCTGCATCTATCTCAATCAGCTGCTAGTAGAGCCTCTCAGAAGACAGCCATGCTAGGTTCCTGTCTACAAGCACAAAATGGCATCAGTAATAGTGTCAGCCTTTGGTGCCCACCAGTGGAATGCATCCCAAGTTGGCATGGTCACTGGATGGTCTTTCCTTCATTTTCTGCTCCATTTTTGTCCCTGAATTTCTTTTAGACAGGAACAATTCTGGGTCAAAAATTTTTCAGATAGGTAGGTGGCCCCTTCCCTCTACTGGAGACCCTGTTTATCTACTGAGGCTAGAGTCTTCAGGTTCCCTCTCTCCACTGTTGGACACTGCTGCTAAGGTCATCTCCATTGAGTCTGCAAAGCCTCTCACATCCCAGGTCTCTGGGACTTTCTAGAGGTTCCCCACTCATGTACCCACCCCACACAGCTGCTTATTTCCATTCATTCTCTTGGCCCACTGGGTTTCTCTCCTATCTCCTCCCATACCTAATCCTGCCATCTTTCCCTCTTTCCTTCCCCTCTTGCACCCAGGTCCCTCCCTCCCTCTGCCTTCTGTAATTATTCTCATTTCACTTTTTTGTTTCAACTGAGTGACATGTCATTGTGTATTCTTACCACATCTACTGAATGGATAACATTCAGTAGACGATGCTTTTTCCCTATTCAACGGAACAATGATGAATATGGCTGAACATGTTTCTAAACTGTAGGTCATGAAGTCCTTTAGCCTATTGGTAAATAAGGTAGGTCAATTATTTTGAGAAACCTCCAGACTAACTTCCAAAGTTGCAGTGCCAGTCTACACTATCATCTGCTATGTATGAGGTGCAGCAAAATGCCAGCATTCATCACTTGTATTCTTGATCATAGTCATTCTGAATGGGGTCAGAAGAAATCTTCAAGTAGTTTAATTGTCAATAGTTTATTTTTAGCATACTGTGTCAGAATTGTATGCATTTTTATTTATTTGGAGAGATGTTACCTAATTTACACTTGTATTTATTTTGCTAAGATTTTGTAGTCCTCTGGGACAAGAATTGCTTGCTTTCCTTTCTACCTACATTGCCACATCATGGCTGTAACTAAAAACATAGAAAATAATTTGAGAACATAGTAAAACAGGTGAAGCCTGTCTTTTTCTTGGTGCTATGGCAAGTTTCTCTTGTAAAGCATTCACAATTTTACTGCTGGTTTGAAAGCAGGAAAGGAGTTCCTCAGAAATACATTCCATGCTTTGAAATAAATGTGAAAATATCACCAGTACCCCCAAGCACACAGAGTCCAAAGAGACTGGAAATAAACCTCGCATTCAAAGACACATGTCAATGCCTCAGCTAAATCTGAAAGGACAGAGAGCAGTTAACACCTGAAATTCTACTCTATCAGTTTGTCTGCTCTGTGATACAATACGCATAAATTTTAGGTATGCCTTCAAATCAGTCTTTCAACTTAATATGCACTATAAAGTTAAGGATGCTTGGGGTTTTATTAAACAACTGAAAATACTGTTATATATATATATATATATGATTTGTGTAAAATGTGAAACACCTAAAGGTTATTCATGGTGATATATTTGGAATTTGTAGAGTTGAATGTTTTTATAAGTTAGTATGCACTCAAGTTCTTATACACACATAAATATAAATATTTTCTGAAGTTTCCACTGATAATGCTCAAGTTGATACTATTTTAATATCTAATATTTTTATATTATTTTTATGTACCTTAAGATATAATTTGACCTCATCTTTCATTTCTGTTTAGACTGCCATAAATACATTTTTAGAAATTTATAAAATATTTGGAAGAAAATATTTTGTATGGAGTATACACTTTAATATAGAAATTTTTATAATTTTGAAATATATTATGTTCTAACATAAAAATATATGTTATATTGTTGACAATTTAAATAACTCTTGTTATAAGTCTTTCATTCAACAACTAATTTTTCCTATTTGGTCTGAAATCTGTTACCTATTTAGTCAGACTCCAGAAGAGCTCTTTCACATGTTAATGTCATAGCTTTGATTACTTTTCATTCTTTTTACATTTTGGCATTTTCTCAAAAGATTATATTAAGTATCAGAATATCATTATATTAATATTATATGTCTTCATATAATATATACCTTTTTTCCCACTGAGGCCAGACCAGTCAGTTATATCCCTTTTTTTATTGTATATTTTATTTATTTACATTTCAAATGTCATTCCTTTTCCAGTTTCCCCTCCAGAAACCCCTATCCCATTCTCCTTCCCCCTGCTTCTATGAGAATGAGCAGAAAATGAAGGAAAGGCCATCCAGAGACTGCCCCACCTGGGGATCCATCCCATGTACAGACACCAAACCCAGACACTGCAGCAGATGCCAAGAAGTGCATGCTGACAGGAGCCTGATATAGCTGTATCCTGAGAGGCTCTGCCAGGGCCTGACGAATACAGAGGCTGATACTCGCAGCCAACCATTGGTATGAACACGGAGTCTCCAATGGAGGAGTTAGAGACAGGACTGAAGGAGCTGAAGGGGTTTGCAACCCTGTAGGAAGAACAATATCAACCAACCAGATCCCCAGAGCTCCCAGGGACTAAACCACCAGCCAAAGAATGCACATGGATGGACTCATAGCTCCAGCCACATATGTAGCAGAGGATGGCCTTTTTTGACATCAATGGGAGGAGAGACCCTTGATCCTGAGAAGGCTCTTGCCCCAGTGTAGGAGAATGCAAGGGTGGGGAGGCAGGAGTGGGTGGGCGGTTGAGGGAGCACCCTCATTCAGTAACTATTATTCACTTGAGAATACGTATGTTTTCCCAGATTCCAAGTTAAGAAAAGTGATTTATTTGAAAGTCATAGTCTTCATATTCTTAAATTTAACAGCATTTATCTAAACTGAATTTACAGTGAATTAATGACATGTCCTAGTTTTGCTGGCCAAAACTAGGTATCTGTCTATAGTACTAGCTATTCAGTAAGATTATTAATTTGAATTTGGTGTGAATGTTCTCATCCAAAGATCTAGGAATGTAGACATACAGCATACCTTAATCACTCTGGCAGGAATACAGATACAACCATGTTTGAAAGTGACATCTAATTGAAGGGCAAATAAGGTGACAAATCAGAGAAAGATTTGGCAAAATGAGTTGCCCAACTCTCACAATACAGAGGGGAAGAAGACTATTTAAGAACAGCACAGAAAGAGAGAATCAGTCAGTTGGGAGTTGGTGCAGTGAGTGCAGTGCAGTGGAGTTGAGTTCATGCAGTTCAGTGCAGGTCAGCAGAAGCAGTTGAAGCCAGAAAAGATGAAGGAGCCAGAAGATTAGGACAAATTGCCAGAGTTTGAGGCTAGGCAGAGAAATTCCATAAGAAGCTGAGAGAAACTAGATTGAATCAGTCAGCCTGAAGAGGATTTTGAGCCCAAACAACTGAGTTCTACCAGCCAGGAGGAGTTCAGAAAGAACTAGAAAGAGGAAGCTTACTCAGCAGTAAATTTCAGAGAGTGAAACATTTTAGGCCTAGGTTAGCAGACAGAAGCTGCAAGCTGAAGCCTTCAGTGTTCAGGCTTTCAGAATACTAGACTATGGCGCCTAGATGCTTCCAGGCCTAGATATAGAGATGGCTAGGTTGAAGTGCTCTGGGCTCAGCCCAATCCCTGTATTCATAAAGCTTTGGTATGACTCTCATAACATCACTTCACCTGAAGAAATAAAAGTTTCTTATTTTGCCTGGTACTGTTGATGTGTTTTATACAAGATTAAGACATCAAAGCATCCTTTTAATTTTAATTTTGAACAATCAAGAAACTGAAGCAGCATATAAGCCAAAAGACCAGTATAAAGCATTAAATACTTCCTGATTTAGGAGGCAAAATAAACTTTCATCACTAGTACTTGCAAGAGTGAAAGGAATTGAAACCATATGTTAAAATTATCATTAACCTTTGTGGCTCCTATTTAAGGTTGTAATTAAACTGGAAGTAGCAAATGTCTTCATGTTCTTTGTGCTACCTTTTTATAACTAATTCATTGTAATAAAAGAATGCTGCTGCAATTTGAACTCTTCAGGCAAAAGACAGATCACTGTTAAGAGAGGTAGAGAAATCAAACACATTATATGAACTAAGACATATGAGAAGATAGCATGTATAAATGTGAACATCAGTAACTTGGCTTACATGAACTGGCAAGAGAAACCATTCTGTGTAAAGGCATTGTCTCTATTGTCATCAAAATTCTGGTCACTATGTGATTGATCTTCTCCTCACGTGGATCATATAAGTTGCTGACAGCCTCAGGATGCAACAGAAGATTACCAATGTGGCAGTGTTGATTGTAGGTTGTTTAGCCCTTTTGTTAACTTATCTAAATGAGATCAAGTTGCTGTTTACTGGATGGCATCAAGAAAAGAGAGCTACCAAGCAAGAAATATAAGATACCCTATATGGCGTTAAAAGGAATAGAAGTAACACTGACAAATTTCAAAATCTTAATTGTTCAAAAACATTTAAATTTCAAAAACTTAAACATTAATTTTGAACACATGATTTTTTGTCATTTATTTATTAATTTTTATTTATTTATTTATTTATTTATTTATTTATTTATTTATTTATCTATTCATTTATTTATACAAACTCCAGATTTTATTCCCTCCACCCCTGGTCTACCATCCTACTGTTCCACATCCCATACCTCCTCCCCACTCCCTGACTCCAGGAGGATGTCCCTCCCCCATCCAACCAGAACTCTAAACTCCCTGGGACCCCCAGTCTCTTGACGGTTAGGAGCATCATCTCTGACTGAACCTAGACCTGGTGGTCCTCTGCTGTATATGTGTTGGAGGCCTCATATCAGCTAGTGTATGCTGCCTGATTGGTGGTTCAGTGTTTGAGAGATCTTGAGGGTCCAGGTTAATTGAGATTGCTAGTCCTCCTACAGGGTCACCCTCCTCCTCAGCTTCTTCCAAACTTTCCCTAATTCAACCACAGGGTTCAGCAGGGGTTCCCATTTTGTGAATGCTCCATAGCCTCAGTAATAATAATGTCAGGCCTTGGGACCTCCCCTTGAACTGGATCCCACTTTGGTCCTGTTGCTGGACCTTCTTTTCCTCAGGCTCCTCTCCATTTCCATCCCTGCAGTTCTTAAAGTCAGCAACAAATATGGGTAGGAGTTTTGACTATGTGATGACAATCCCCTCCCTCACTTGATGCCCTGTCTTCCTACTGGAGTTGGTCTCTATAAGTTCCCTCTCCCAACTGTCAGGCATTTTATCTAAGGTTCCTCTCTTTGAGTCCTGAGAGACTCTCACCTCCCAGGTCTCTGGTGCATTCTGGAGGGTGCCCCCAACCTTCTACCTCCCAAGGTTGCCTGTTTCCATTCTTTCTGCTGGTTCTCAGGGATTCAGTCTTTTTCCCTCACCCAATACCAGATCAGGTCCCCTCTTCCTCAATCCCCAATCACTTTCTCTCCCAGGTCCCCCCCTCCTTCCCCACTTGGGATTGCTTTCTTCCTCTCAAGTGGGACTGAGGAGTCCTCACTTGGGCCCTTCAGCTTGTTGACCTTTTGAGTTCTGTGGACACTATCTTGGGTATTCTGTACTTTTTTCTTTTTTCTTTCTTCCTTCCTTCCTTCCTTCCTTCCTTCCTTCCTTCCTTCCTTCCTTCCTTCCTCCTTCCTTCCTTCCTCTCTCTCTCTCTCTCTCTCTCTCTCTCTCTCTCTCTCTCTCTCTCTCTTTCTTACTTTGTTCCCTTTTTTGGCTAATACCCATTTATTAGTGAGTACATACCATGGATGTCCTTTGAGTTCTGAGTTACCTCACTTAGGATGATATTTTCTGATTTCATCCATTTGTGTGCAAAACTCAGGATGTCCTCATGAACATAGTAGAACACGTGTCCTTGTGGCATGGTAGGGCATCTTTTGGGTATATTCCCAAGAGTGGTATTGCTGGGTCTTCAGATAGATCTATTTCCAGATTTCTGAAGAACCTCCAGATTGATTTACAGAATGCTTGTACCAATTTGCAATCCCACCAGCAGTGGAGGAGTGTTCCTCTTTCTCCACATCATTGTCAATATGTGTTGTCACCTGAGGTTTTGATCTTAGCCATTCTGATTGGTGTAAGGTGGAATCTCAGGGTTGTTTTGATTTGTATTTCTCTGATAACTAAGGACTTTGAACATTTCTTTAGGTGCTTCTCCAGGCATTTGAAATTCCTCTGTTGTGAATTCTTCGTTTAGTTCTATACCTCCTTTCTTGATTGGGTTGTTTGGTTCTTTGATGGTTAGCTTTTTAAGATCTTTTATATTTTGGATATTAGCTCTCTATCAGATGTGGGGTTAATGAACCCACACATCTTTATAGTAATCTTTATCCCAATCTGTAGGTTGCCAATTTGTATTATTGACTATGTCCATTGCCTTACAGAAGCTATCGAGTTTCATTAGGTCCCATTTTATCAATTCTTGATCTTAGAGCATGAATCATTAGAGTTGTGTTTAGGAAATTTCCCCCTGTGCCAATGAGTTCAAGGGACTTTCCCAATTTCTCTTCTATTAGATTCAGTGTATCTGGTTTTATGTTGACGTCCTTGATCCACTTGGACTTGAGCTTTGTGCAAGGTGACAAATATGGGTCTATTTTCATTTTTCTACATACAGACAGCCAGTTAGACCAGCACCATTTTGAAGATGCTTTCTTTTTTTCCATTAAATATTTTGTGGTCTTTGTCAAAGTTCAAGTCTCCCTAAGTGTGTGGTTTTATTTCTGCATCTTCAATTCTATTCTACTGATCAAAGTGTCGCTGTACTAACACCATGCAGTTTATCACTATTGTTCTGTAGTAAAGCTTGAGGTCAGGGATTGTGATTTCCCCCAGCTCTTGGTTCTGAGGGATGCCCCAGTGTAGGGGAATGATAGGGAGGGAAGACAGGAGGGGTGGTTGAGTGGGGGAGCACCCACATAGAGGCAAGGGGATGGCATAGGGAGTTTCCGAGGGGAGACCCGGAAAGGGGAAAACATTTGAAATATAGATAAAGTAAATATCAAAAAAAAAAAAAAAGAAAGAAAGAAAGAAAAAGAAACGAAAAGAAAGAATTGTTTTCACTATTCTGGGTTTTTTGCCTATCCAAATGAGTTTGAGAATTGCTCTTTCCATGTCTTTGAAGAATTGTTTTGGGATTTTGATGGAGATTGCATTGAATCTGTAGATTGCCTTTGGTAGCATGGCCATTTTACTATATTAATTTTGCCAATCTGTGTCATACAGGTCTTTCACTTGTTTAGTTAGTGTTACCCCAAATTATTTTACATTATTTGTGGCTTTTGTGAAGGGAGTTGTTTCCCTAATTTCTTTCTCAGCCTGTTTATCATTTGTATAAAAGAAGGCTACTGATTTATTTGAGTTAATATTATATATAGACATTTTGCTGAAGTTATCAGCTGGAGAAGTTCTCTGGTAGAATTTTTGAAGTCGCTTATGTATACTATCATGTCCTCTGCAAATAATGATATCTGTATTTCTTCTTTGCCAATTTGTATCCTTTTGATCTCTTTGTTGGCCTGCGTGCTGGGAGCCTTCCTCAGGGATCTCTGGCCGGCCAAATGTGAGGGTTCTGGCAAAGGGGAAAGCCCGAGTGGGGACAGAATCTCCTGCACCTCTGTCTCCGCAGTTGCTGCTTCAGTCGCACCAAGATGCTTCACCCACTGCCCTGTGCTGAGTAGGGTCCGGGATGAGCCCACGAGAGGCCGACTAGCTGGCGAGGAGTGCGAGAAGCTTCTGGTGGCGTTCAGGAGAGCAGATCTCTTCCCAAGCAGCAATGTTACAGCTCTTATGATAGAAGTTCTCGGACAATGGAGTAGTTCTCACATCTATATTTCTTCTGGATGGGGATCTCTTCTACACAGGTTGAGACAGTCTAATATACTGTTTGGGAGGGGTCAGGGGTTTGACAATAGATACTTCCCATTGGCTTGGTCTGAGGACTTCAGGGCACCTTATTTGCATGTGGGAGGGCTTGGCATTGCTCCTACGTGACAAATCTCACATGACAGGCCTCTTTGCAGGGGTTGTAAAAGCTGTAGCTCTTTTTACAAGAGTCTTCTGGGAGCATTGGCAAAAACATTTTCTGGTCCCTTGTGGATTATTCCACTGGGTCTCCCAGAGTTTTCAGCCTATGCTCAACCAGGTGCCAGATTGCCTGCCACAGACCACTACCCCACATCTCTTTTGTTGTCTTATTGTTCTACCTAGCAATTTGAATACTATATTGCATAGATATGAGGAGAGTGGGCATCCTTGTCTTGTCCCCGATTTTAGTGGGATTGCTTCAAGTATCTCTCCATTTAATCTGATATTGGCTGTTGGTTTGCTGTAAATTGCTTTTATTAAATTTAGGTATTGGCCTTCAATTCCTGATCTTTCCAATATTTTTAACATTTAGTGGTGTTATATTTGTCAAGTGCTTTTTCTGTATCTAAGGAGATGATCATGTGATTTTTTCCTTTATATTTGTTTGTATAGTGGATTATGTTAATGGTTTTTCATATATTGAACCAACCTTGTATCCCTGGGATGAAGCCTACTTGATGGTTGTGAATGATGGTTTTGATGTGTGCTTGGATTTGGTTTGCAAGAATTTTCTTGAGTATTTTTGCATCGATATTCATAAGTGAGATTGGTCTTAAGTTTTCTTTTATGGTTGGGTCCTTGTGTGATTTAGGTATCAGAGTAATTGTGGCTGCATAGAATGAATTAGGTAGTGTTCTTTCTGTTTCTTTTTTATGGAATAGTTTGAGGAATATTAGTATCGGGAATTTTTTGCAGGTCTGGTAGAATTCTGCACTAAATCCATCTGGCCCTGGCCTTATTTTAAATTTAAAGTTAGGAGGTTGTTAATGGCTTCTTCAGTTTCCTTGTGTGATATGGGCCTATTTAGATAGTTTATCTGCTCTTGATTTAACTTTGGCATGTGGCATCTCTCTAGAAAACCATCCATTTCATCTAGATTTTTCAGTTTTGTTAAGTATAGCCTTTTATAGTAGGATCTGATGATTTTCTGAATTTCCTCCATTTCTGTTGTTATGTCTCCCTTTTCATTTCTGATTTTGTTAGTTTGGATACTGCCTCTGGGCCCTTTAGTTAGTTTGGCTAGTGGTTTATCTATCTTGCTGATTTTCTCAAAGAACTAGCTTTTGGTTTTGTTGATTCTTTGTATTGTTCTCTTTGTTTCTAATTGGTTGATTTCAGCCCTGAGTTTGACTGTTTCCTGCCATCTACTCCTCTTGGTGAGTTTGCTTCTTTTGATTCTAGAGGTCTCAGGTGTGCTGTTAAGTTGTTAGTGTAAGATCTCTTCAGTTTCTTTAACAGGGCACTTAGTACTATGAATTTTCCTCTTAGCACAGCTTTCATTGTGTCCCATAAGTTTGGGTATGTTGTGTCATCATTTTCATTAAATTCCAGGAAGTCTTTCATTTCTTTCTTTATTTCTTCCCTGGCCAAGTTATCACTGAGTAGAGAGTTGTTCAGTTTCCAAGTGTGTGTGGGTTTTCTGTTGTTTTTGCTGCTATTGGAGAACAGCCTTATATAATGATTTGATAGGATGCATGGGATTATTTCAATCTTCTTGTATTGGTTGAGGATTGTTTGTGATCAATTATATGGTCAATTTTGGAGAAGGTACCATGACATTCTGAGAAGAAAGTATATTCTTTTGTTTTAGGGTGAAATGTTCTATATATACTCTTTAAAGCCATTTGGTTCATAACCTCTGTAAGTTTCACTGTGTCTCTGTTCAGTTTCTGTTTCAAAGATCTGCCCATTGGTGAGATTTGGATGTTGAAATCTCACACTATTATGTGTGAGGTTCAATGTATGTTTTGAGCTTTAGTAAAGTTTCTTTTATGAATGTTGATGCCCTTGAATTTGGTGCATAGATGTTCAGAATTGAGACTTTCTCTTGGATTTTCTCTCTGATGAAAATGAAGTGTCCTTCCTCCTCATAGTGGATAGCTTCTGGTTGAAAATCTATTTAATTGGATATTAAGATGGCAACTCCAGCTTGTTTCATGGGACCATTTGCTTAGAAGAACTTTTTCCATTCTTTTTCTCTGAGATAGTGTCTGTCTTTGTTATTGAGAGAACACACATGATTTTATTTTGAACATATGTCTGTCATCAAATCAGCTCCTTCATCTAGTAAGAGTAATGAAGCTTTTACCAAGTGTCATATACTGTATCCTTTCCCATGTCAAGCTTAGAATGTGGCAGAGCTTTTATTATCCATGTGAAAATTGCATGGGTTCCTATTATGTTTCTTTTTTTAATTAATTAATTTATTTCTAGAGCAACATTCTTTTTTGATATTTTATTTACATTTCAAATGTTTCCATCTTTCCCTTTGGAAGGCCCCTATCCCCTCCCACCCTCCCCTGCCTCTATGAGGGTATTCCCCTATCCACCCACCTACCCACTCCTGTCTTCCCTCCTTGGCATTCCCCTATACTGGGGCATCTAACACCCTCCGGCCCAAGGGCCGCTCTTCTCCCTGATGACTAACAAGGCCCTCCTCTGCTACATATGTGGCCAGCACCATGGGTCCCTCCATGTGTATTCTTTGGTTTGTGATCCAGTCTCCAGGAGCATCAAGGGTAGAGCAACATTCTTTAGGTTATTATTGATATGTTTTAGGGGAATGTCTTTCAAACATTTGTCTAAGTGGCTACAGGATAAATGTAGGATAAATCTTAAACTACCTAGTGAAAATTTTTTAGTTTAATGTCAGTCCTGGTTCTTTTGTCTATTAAATGAAGATCTACACATTACCAGTACCAGTAAGCCCTGAAACCTTACAAACAATTAATATTATATGGAAAGAACGTGTTATATTCAGTAATATACATTTATATGCATGCAATATCACTTAGTGAAAAACAAGGCCATGAATTTAAAGGAGAGTAGAGATAGCTATATATGAGTCTTTGGAGGGTGGAAATTTTATAATTAAATTATTATCTCAAAATCAAAAAGTAAATGAGAAAAATTTGTAGTTGTCCCTTTATATTATGACTTTATCCCTAGGTACTTATGAGGATATCAAAATGTGAATTTTATAGCTTTGTATTCATGAAATTTCTCTCTCTCTCTCTCTCTCTCTCTCTCTCTCTCTCTGTGTGTGTGTGTGTGTGTGTGTGTGTGTGTGTGTGTGTGTGTGTGTGTGTGTGTGTTTGTGTGTGTGTGTCCATGGTTTGAAGAAAATAAAACATACAGTTTTTTTATGTTTCAAGCAAGTAGGACTGCATGTTTTTATGTCATCAGATTTTAAGATTTTGAACGTTTATATTTGTACATGTGATTGTTATGGTAGGTACTATGCTGAAGTTATTGCATCCAGTCAAATATACCCAGTCAGAAATAGAATTGTTCACCTCACTTGATTGATGAACATGTCTGGTCATCCAAGGTCTTGAAATTGAGGTGATGGACCTAGTATCTATGACAATATATCTGAGTCTCAAATCCACTTAACCCTGTGGAACAAGATATTGCAGCATACAGAAGTATAGAATGAGCCTTCTGTACAGCATTTGTGAAAAGACTTTTCTAGAGACCTTAAAGTCAATTTCCTAAAAACACAAAGGACTGCTTCTCTGAGGATTTGACCAAGAAGCCCAGAGAAATTGTGTTTATTGGGTAACAGATGGATATTTAGAATTTTGACTTTTATAACTTGTAACTAAGTTTCATTAAAAGAGTTTACTTAGGTGCTAAAATGAAATGTGTTATGAGCCAAGAAAACAAGGAGGAAATTTGAATGAGTATTTCTTTGGGAAATAAAATGTCAGTTTGTACAATTTGAAAGATGTAGGCTTTACATAATGAAAACCTGGGCCAATGAAACAAATAACCAATAAGTACTATCTAGATGTTTTTGAAAAGAAGGGATGAACAGACTGAGCTCAGATATGTTGAAAGCACAGAACATCTGAACCAATGTATAGTGTGAGAGTTTTAGCTATATGCTATCCACTAGAGTTTGTCTAAACCCATAGGATATCCACCAGCACAAATGGTGTAGATATGACCATGAACTCTGGACTGAGAATAGTGATGTGTTAAGTATGTTTATATGTTGTAACAGATTTAAATAACCATGAAAGCTATGAATATATGGATGTAGAAATATGTCTAGGGCTGGAGAGATGGTTCAGCCATTAAAGGCTAAGCTCACAACAAAAATATAAGAAATATGTCTAAATATGCCTATATCTTCTAAAGAGTTTTATAGTGAATTTAAAGCAAACATAAAATAGTAAATATTCACAGACAAAATCTTAAGTTTTGCCCAACAAATTCCATCTGAGAATGAAGCAGAAAGTACATGCACTTAAGGAGCTATATTTACAAACTGCAATTTAATGATATTAACTGTTTGAAAATGCTAACTCTCATTACTGAATATTTTTTACCATCAATTCTAACTCTTCATCTCTGTCTTGTGCTTCAAGTAGGAAAGAAAAAATTATTATTGTCATAGGTACTCAGTGGGAAAATGTCAATTATCATAAGAATGCTGACAGCTTGGAAGGAAAAATTTTCACCTTGTAATTTCTATTTTAAAATGATAAAAGAAGTAACTACTGTTTTGCAGAGCAACACTCCTCCCTTATATTTCTTTGAGTGCATACACACATACGCAGAGTTGCTCATGTACAGATAAATACACATGTATATTTCCTTCCAGATCTCTCATATTAAATTCACCTTTTATAGGAAACCAATGTTTCTGTTTCTGATTCATCCTTATTACATTGTCTTTGCATGAAATAGTATTCAGTTTTACCTGTACTCATATATACCAGACAGTAAATATACAATACTATATTAAATCCTTAATACTTTCTTTAGTTTCTATTTGGCAATATAACATGGAAAATATTCTACATTTATCATAGATATCATCCCTTCCCAATTTGTAGCTCCATGTTATATCATTGGGTAGATATATATTAGTTTATTAATCATATTCCTAATCTGAGCTTTTGGCTACTGTATTATGTTACAGTTATAGATTATTCTTCAGACCATGTGTGATAAATCTTACCTGTTCTTTCAGCACATGGAAGCTTGAGGCAAGAGAAGTGACACAATTTTAAGGTCTACTTCGGCTACTTAGTAAGTACCAGACAAATCTTTGCTGCAGGATTTGACTTAGATTTCCATGGTCTAGAAGAAAAAAACCCTGAACATATGAAAACAAAGTACAAAAAATACCTCAAGAAATAATAAAAACGATCAGTACTATATAACTTCAGAAAATGTACTCTTGGAGACATATTTTGTGATAAATTCCTAGGAGATTTCAGGACTATTGGGTATTTTAAGCTAGATTTTGTATAATTGTTGCCTACAAAAGATATTGTTCCCATTTTCAATATCTGAAAATCATATAGACTCATAAGCCATATTTGGAATACAACTTTTAAAACACATTTATTTATTTTGTATTTAAAGATATACTTTTAATATATGTGTATGGATGCTTTGCCTACAAATGTGTTTGTTTATCTTGCACAAGCAGTTGCCTGAAGAGGCTAGAAGAAGATATCCGATGCTCCAGGCTGAAGTTACAGATTGTTGGAAGCCTCTGGGTGCTAGTTATCCAAACTCTGAAAAAGCATCAGTGCTCTAAATCATTGATTATCTCCATCTCCTTAGTGTTTACTATAAAATTTATTCTAGAGTGACACAATAGCATTATTAAGTGATTGATTTAGCATATATAGTTTCATAAAAAAATTAATTAGGAGAAAAATGAATGAGGGTTTTCCATTTGCTATTTCTCCCATTTGATTACATTTCCAAACTCCATGCTCCCTACTCACTCTTTCATAAATACGTGTAGCACAACATAACATCTCCTATTATAAGTATCTTAACAGCACTGAGTCAGGACCACAAGGTAGATGAGTGTGATAGTAGGGAAATCTTAACCATAGGGCTTTGAAGTCACTTGTTTAAGCTTCCACATGTTTTAGACAGAAATAAAAGCATCAAACCCAGCCAATACATGTCTAGAAACAATTCTGTTTACCATACTTTTCCTATGACACAAAAGGAGATAAAGAATGGCAATGTACTTTGTAAATGAAATGTAAAGAAGAAAGATATTTTATATTGTCTGTGATTTAGCAATACATCTATTCATTTTGCTCAGCAAAACTGAAAAAATTAGATATGTTAGCAGCTAGGGATCTTAGAGCTCAGTGCTTGCCTACTGTGAACAAGAGCCTACATTCAATTCCCTGGAAAGAAAGAAAGATGGACAACAGAAAATGAGGGAAAGGGGGGAGCAAGGATGGGAGAAAGGAAAGTTAACATGTGTCTTACATGCTTTTTTCTGTAATAAAATAATACCTCACAGAAGCAAGATTTATTGACTTATACTTCAAAAGCGTTGAGTCCATAATGCCAGAGAAGCTCAAAATAAGTGTCACATATGATGTCAGGAGCAGGAAGCTAATGGTTCCCATTTCAACTGCAAACCAAAAGCCTGACTGGAAGTAGGATGATATATAATCTCAAAACCTGCCATCCAGGGTTTTCGTCCACCACCAGGGCTGCACTACTTGGACCTCCCTAAGCAGGACCATCAGATAGAAACCAAGTGTTCAAGTACGCAAGCCAATCAGGGACATTTCTCATTTCCACAACCACACCATGTTATAAATAAACATGACTGCAGGTATTTCATATAACCTAATGTGGCACAAAAGCTAGATTATTTAATAAGATCTTAAAGACTGTGCCAAGACTTTGAGTACTTGGATCCATCTTAGGTTTGTAGTTTAGTCACAGATCTCATTATTCTCTAACTTCAAGAAATGAAGACGTTACTTACATTACTTTTCCAATTCCTATCAGAGGATAGTTCAGTTGAGAGATGATCTAGGTCTCTCAATATTTTTGTTGGCACCATTTCTACAGATTTGATTAAAATTTCAGGCAATTCATTGCTTGCTCTCTTTATGCTTGTCATACAGAAATGAAAAAATCACATGGATTACTATTGTTCCCCTAGCTTTCCGACTTATTTTTCATCTTGGTTGAGTTGTTTTGGGCTTTGCTTTTCATTAAGCTTTTACATTTGAGATTAGTAGATAAGATCAGATTAAAAACTAAACACAGGAACTCCTATGTGTCATCTACCCAATCTTAGAAAATTGTAGTGAAACATCACCCCTGTGAATTGAAACAGATGCTGTTGTGATAGCGGCTGTTTGTGTTGTCCTGTAGCCGTATTCACCACTTTTCCTTGCATTTCCTCCAAACTGCCATTCCTGACTACTTCTCCTTAGTTCTGAAATTTTGCCATTGATGTGTCATATGGCAATTTCATATTTACTCTAATCAGCTGTTTCTAAAGTATTTGTAATATCTACTTTCTCATTAACATTGTATGAGCCATCCAGTTTCTTTATATATTTGCATTTAGTGATACAGTTTTTTAGACATCATGACAGATGCATCTTGATAGTCTATTTTAATTTTGATATTCATCTTCCTAATGCTTAATGGTGTTGTGTATATCAAGCAATAAAAGGATGTATCACTTGTATTTTTGTAAATAAGCTTCTCAATAATTTCTGTGTCAATGCTTCAGAAAGTATATACAAATCATGTATGACATTTTAAATAAAAAAGCATATACTGAATTTTCCAACTTCCACACCTCAAAGAGACCCTGAGCTGTCATGTCATTGGGAGAAGTCATTTGGTATTTATATATAACAAGAAAATACTATTAGACTATAAGTATAGGTTTTTTGGCATTTACCCAATTTTAAAAGGGAGATAGCTATTGTAAGGCTATGAAATTTTCTTTGTTTAGCTGTAGTTATTACATATCACATGACAAGATGATTATAGTTCATAATTTAGTGAATTACCTATAATAAAAATTCCAAATTTATGCTTCACCTTTATACTACAAAATACCATGGTAATTTTAAAATTCTGAAAGTATTTTTCTGACTAAGAAACCTCAGTGTTTAATGAGATTCAGTTTCCTAATAATATAATAGAGAGCAAAAAGTTATATAAAAGCTGAAGATGCAAGCAAAAGAGAGAAGATTATATGACCAGAGTTAGAGAATTGGTCATGTGCATTTTTAAATAGCATTTTACCTGGACACAAATTTAAGAAGTGGTTTTGTATAAATATTTCTTCCAGTTAAAGCCTTAAAGTAAACCTCAAATCTTTTCTGTTTTTGAATTGAAATAACTGGAGGAGAATAAAAAGAAAAATAAGGGAAAAAAGCAGCCGAGTTATCAGGTATGATTCAAATTCATAAAATAATTATACATCACATCTTTTTTGGTAGTTCTCCACTCATTCAGGGTTGGGACGTTTCAAGCCCCTGTACTTTTCTGGAAGTCCTTTATTGATGCACTTGTAGTAGTCAAATATAACAAGTCTACGGCTTATGTATTATTTTCTTTGCCTTTCTGTGATTAAACTGACAGAGGCAAGTCACAGGATGCAAGGTTTCTTTTGACTTAAGGCTTGAGAAGTTTTAGCCTATCACAGTAGGAAAGTCTGATTTGAGAAGACTGCAGGCCAGCCTTCAGACCTAGAACCAGAGATAAGTAAAACTATTATAGGCACTCTCCTAATGATTGGATTTCAGAAGCTAGGCACCAAATCTTAAACTCTCCAATGACACTCAAAATATTGCCACCAACTGGGCAACAGGCCTGCAACACTCAAGCCTGTGCAGAGTGCAACGTGAGCAGTTGACTAAACATAACTAGGTTTTTGCCTGGAATTGAGTTGGCCTTGGAAAGCCACCGAAAGACCTGAAAGGAGTTGGGTGTAAAATAACAAGACAAACTGTAGTTATAAAGAAATAAAGCTATAAAAATTCAGAAGAATGTGAAATAGAAAGACTGAGCCCAGCTGTTCAAGAAGAGGTCTTAATAAAGGAGGAAAATATTGCCTGAGAATACTCCCTTATAAACTGAATTCCAGAGGTTCCATTGAGGTAGACTTGCTTTATCTCTTTATTACATCAGTAAATCATCACAAATATGAACACACTCTGTTAATTCAAGGGAACAATACAAACGCGTTGCTTGATTACATATTTTATCTCATGAGCATTTCTCTATTAACCCAAAGGAAATTTATGTAAGTTTACAAACAGTGTATTTTTACATTTCTCTTTGTTAAACAGCCAATGCAAACTGGAATCTGTTTAAATCCATACTAAATGTAGGTACTCTTAACGCATTGACAATAATGGATGTGTTCTCTGATTCTCCTTCATAAGGTTTTCTGTATGTGATAGACAAGTATTTCCTAATGTTTCAAACTCTCAGAACCTTGCTTAATG
Organism: Uromys caudimaculatus; assembly: GCA_028551405.1. NCBI lineage: Eukaryota > Metazoa > Chordata > Mammalia > Rodentia > Muridae > Uromys > Uromys caudimaculatus. Next base: position 40,777,698 of record CM052702.1, on the reverse strand, counting down.
AAGCAGGACAAACCTGTAGCCACTTGCACAGCTGTTTGCCTGCTCATTTAGATGCACCTGTAAAGAAAGCCCATCATACCGTCTGTTAGCAGTAACTAATGCTTTTTTAAGGAGTTAGTGATGGATACCTGACTAATGTGTGACCATTCACTGCCTAATGAGCAATGGCAAGAGGCCATGGCTTACCTGATGTTGCCAGACACCATCTGTACTCACAATTGAGCAATAGCTAAGTTAAGACATCTTAGTGCTATTAGTTTCCTCTTCTGTTAATATGAAATAATTAACCTGTTTTAGTTTCTTTGAGTGATTTTTTTCAGATTATAAACTAAATAAACACTGCAAATGAAGATGTACATGAAGTGATGTGGCTCACTCCCAAGAATAAATGTAAGCTGCAGCTGTTATTCTGTTTCTCCCGATTATTGAACTAATTGACTCGAGCAGTTGACTTAACAAATGTAATAAACCCAGGTCCCCACTCCATCTGCCCCCTGTGATTGCTTTCTTCTCCCTCCCAAGTGGGATTGAGGCATCTTCACTTGGGCCCTTCAGCTTGTTAACCTTCTTGAGTTCTGTGGACTGTATCCTAGGTATTCTGTACTTTTTTTGGCTAATATCCACTTATTAGTGAGTACATACCATGCATGTCATTTGGAGTCTGAGTTACCTCACTCAGGATGATAGTTTCTAGTTCCATTCATTTGCCTGCAAAACTCACAATGTTCTTGTTCTTAATAGCTGAGTAGTATTCTATTGTGTAAATGAACCACATTTTCTGTTTCCATTCTTCTGTTGTGGGACATCTGGGTTGTTTCTGGTTTCTGGCTATCACAGATAAGGCCACTATGAACATAGTGGAGAGGGGAAAGGGAGGGGAAAAGTGGAATATGATTAGGTATTACAGAGGTGGGGATCAAGAGTGAAGCCCTGAAGGTCAGCAGAAAAACTGGAAACAGACAGCCTCAGGAGGTAGGAGGTGGGGGGACCCTCTAGAAATAACCAGAGACTTGGAAGAGACTCTCAGGACTCAGATAGAGGGACCTTAAATGAAATGCCCATCTCTGTGGAGGGAGAACACATAGAGTCCACCTCCAATAGAAAGACAGGGCATCAAGTGGAGGAATGGGGTTGCCATCCCACAGTCAAAAATTCTGACACAGAATTGTTCCTGTCTAAAAGAACTGCAGGGACAAAAATGGAGAAAAGCCTGAGAGAAAGGAGGTCCAGTGACCGGGCCAAATTGGGATCTGGTTCAAGGGGAGACTCCAATGCCTGACACTATTACTGATGCTATGGTGTGCTTACAGACAGGAGCCTAGCATTGTGGCCCTCCGAAAGGCCCAACAAGCAGCTGAAAGAATCAGATGCAAATACATACATCCAACCAATGGACAGAAGCCAGGGACCCATGTGATTGAATTAGGGAATGGCTGGAAGAAGGTAAGGAAGAGGGCAACCTCATAAAAAGACCAACAGTTTCAACTAACCTGTACCCCCAAGATCTCTCCAACATTGAGCCACCAACCAGGCAGCTTATACCAGCTGATATTAGGCCCCTGACACATACATGGCAGAGGACTTCCTAGTCTGGACTGAGTTTGAGAAGGCACACCTAACCCTTGAGAGACTTGAGGCCCCAGGGAGTAGGGAGGTCTGGTGGTGTGGAATGTCCTCTTAGAGATGGGGGGTGCAGGGGGGGATGGAATGGGCAGCTGTCAGTGGGTTTACCAGAAGGGGGATAATGACTGGACTATTAAAGAATTATTAAAGAATATCATAAAAATCAAATACAATAAAGATCATTTTAAATATTCTGTTGAAATCTGATTAGTTTCCAGATTTTATTTTAAACTGGATGTATAGGCTGTATCAAAATAAAGAATTCGTGTGACAGGAACTCCTTAGTGTGCTGCATAGAACAGATAGAAGAGATAATGATGACATCTAGGAGCAGGCAAAGATGGGGAGTCAAGCCACTATAGGGAGAATTTTCCCTATTCCTACAGAGATGGTGTGATGTAACCTTAGGAAGAGTTGGAAAACCATGAGCCTTGTAAAGACATGGTAAGCTCAATACTCACATTGTACATGATTATCACATTATAATAGCTGCTGAACTGTTTGCAGTTCTTCAGTGTTTTAACACTTTCAGGTGAACTATCAAAAATGCCAAATTTGCAACAAATAACAGAAGCAATTATAAGAATTCTTACCCAGCTTATCCTCTTCCAAATATTAATAAATTCCAAAAGGTCAATGAGAACCATGGACTAGATAGAGTTTAAACCGCCACACTGAATTCTATCTAAAGTTACTTTTCACCTAGGAAGTCTCATATTAACTTCATTACACAAATGCATATAAGCAGACATATATAATGCATATGTAATAATTTTTTTCTTTGGTAAATTATAATTAGTTAAAGGATGAGTGATTATACATGAATTTTCAAAACAGCATTTATTTCTATTCAAAATGTATTTATCCTTCATTTCTTACAGTATAGGAATGATTAGAAGATTTTTGGTAAGCAATGAACTTTCATTTAAATCACACCATAATCTCATCTTAATATTGTAAAGTTGGGCATACTTTATCTTTTTAAATCAGAATTTCATCATTAATATAGAATTAGAATAACAGTACAAGTTATTGTCCCTAATCTGAAAATCAAATATGCCCCAGAATCTGAATCTTTTTTAGTGTGGACTCTGGAGAATTCTACCTTTGACCTCCTATGATGGGTCTTAGTAAAAATGTTCGGTCACGTTACCATTGTGCTCTGTGTATTAGATATATGTGTGTGAGATGAAAATAAATTTTGTTTTGAATTTTGAATTTTTGTTTTGACTCAGGTAGTGGAGCTAAGTATTATATACAAATAGTTCAAAATCTGAAAATGTCTAAATTCAAAACAAGCATTTCATATTTTGCTTCCATATTCTTTCCTCAACACTGCTTCTGAAAGGTTAGGTTTATTTCCTTGCTTGTAGAATCAATTAGAGAAAGGCAGCATAAAGACAAAAGAGGAAGTGGCAGGGAATGCTTTGACTGCCCACGTTGATGGTATAGCTTTTACACTTACAGTCAGGATGATGCTACATGGTCTGTTTATCATGCAAATCACAAAAACTAAGCTGTAGGTGAATAAACAAGAACACTAATAACTTCCTGTCAACAAACTAATAATACAATTGGCAGTTAAAATCCAAGATCTGAGAGACTAAAAAAGACAAGGAAATCTTCAATATCGGACAGGAGAGACTGATCAGTGGTTAAGAACACTGAGTGCTCTATAGTTAGATTCATTATCATCCATACGATGGCTCATAACAACCTGTTGCCCAGAGAAATCTGATACTCTAGTCCAGCCTTCACAGGCTTCAAGCAGAAAGTGGTGTATAGACATATATGCAGATGAAACACCCACACAAGCATAAAATTAAATAGCTGAAATAATTCAATTGAAAAGATCTAAAAGAATCTAAAATTTGGGAGTGCAGGTGGTAGATTACAAATTTAAAGTTACACTGATTTACAGAGTCACATGTGTTTGGAGTAGGCTAAAATTAGTGAGCTGGGTAATCACTGACAATTTGGTTTTAGGCACAATGGATTAACTATATATAACAGCAGACACCAGAATATTTTGCTATAATGAATTTGAATTATGAGTGTATTCTTAAATGAGTGTATTTATTGAAAATGAATGTATTTTATAAATTATATTGAGTGTGAAAATGTGGAAGCAAAATATGTCATGAAAATTTCTATTATATAATGAAATACTGAGCAAATATATATACTGAATCATTACATAATGTGAGAGCAAGTTGTGCTTGCTGTCACCCTGCCTTGACACGTGTGATGCAGTTAGGGAACATTTAATTGTTGTTATTCCTGAATTAACTGTTACGAATAACCATATGGAAATTCTATATGGATAGTGGAGGTATTGTCCTAAGTCTCAAATCATTTGTAAAATTTTCACTAATCCCTTAGCCTGCAAGCAAACAAACAAAAGCATAAAATGTCTTGGCCAGTATCAGCAAAATCCCAAACAGAATAACTGATGTTCCAAATCCTGAGACTTTCAAACACATAAAATAAAATGATGATGAGATTATATTATTGAGATAAACTAAAATGCTAAAAGTTTCAGAGGCAATTCTGGAAAAAAAAAAAAGCAAACTTCATTTTAAACGACTGTAGTTGAAAGTTTAGAACTTAGAAGAGAAGTACTGAGTTCTGGGATGTCACATTAGGTAAGACGTTGATGAAGTCTATTTCAATGATCCCAAAGAGCATTTGGGGAAAAACTTGCAGGACAGAGCATAGAAAACTGAGAAGCACAAAAGCAATAATAGAAAGTTGGAGAAGATGTAGAGAGAGCTGAGGTGCAATTGGAATCTTTGTAGGTGCGAGGCAATAAGATGAAGATTCCTTTTTAATGATTAATGCTGTAATTGCTTCTATTAGCAAGAGGGCACATTCCTATCAGTGATGAAGCACGGAAATTTTAAATTCTCGGTGATGAACTACTGTATCCTAATACTTAGAGAATGGCAATACAGACAGTTAAGTGTGAAAATGGGGAAGCTTTTTCATAGTGAGTTTTACAAACTGGGTGGTCAATTTTAAACCATGCTTGGTAACTATCAATTAAAAATTAACAAATATATCTTTATCATATAAATTAAAAGTGGGCTGAACATTTATTGACCTAGCAAACATATTGATTCAGGTTTAATCAACATCGAAGGTTTGATCCCCTCCCAGGAAATAATTCAATAATATGCCCAATACAATCCATTTGCCTTCAAAGAATGGATCATTATTGGTTACAACTCAAGCTATCGAGAAAAACAATCAATCAACAATAAAATTGTTATGTATCTTATATTAAATTCCCATCCGTATAGATCATATTAAAATGAATTAATTGGATCCATGAATAAGTACATGAAGAATATTAATAATCATAACAAGTAAATTGAAATGTATAGCAGTGTATAATGAGTGATTATGTTTATGTAAGGTTTAAGATAAGTTGAAAATGTTTTGTTGCTGCAAATCTAAATAATACTTGATTAGAAGAAAGAGGATCATGGTTAGGAAGGATCTGAAGACATGTTCTTGGGTACTGGAATATTACATTTCTAGATCTGAATCTTAGGTACGTCAGAATATTTCCTTTGTAATTGATTGAATGACTAGTCTAAAGTTTATCAAGTTTGGAAAGTTAGTATGTGGTTCCACATTAATTCCAAAGTCAAATAATTAAATGTAACAGCATGCACTTATTTTTTTCAATTTTTATTATTTCATTTACATTCCAGTTGTTGCTCTCCCCTTTTGTTCCCCCTCCCCATTGCCTCAGGAAGAGTGCTCCTCTGACTAGACTTCTCCCTTCCCTGGGGCCTCAAGTCTCTAGAGGATTAAGGACATTTTTCTCCCACTAAGGCCTGACCAGGCAAACCTCTGCTATATTTGTGCGGGTTGCCTCGGACTGGCCCATGTATGCTCCTGGCTGATGGCTCATTCTCTGGGTGTCTGGGTAAACTGGAGCTTCTGGCCTTCCTATGCAGTTGCTCTCTCCTTCAGCTTCTTAAATTGTTCCCCTAATTCAACCATTGGGGTCCCAACTTCAGTTCAATGATTGGGTGTAAATATCTGCTTCTGTCTCAGTCAGCCGCTATTAGGGACTCTCAAAATACAGCCATGCCAGGCTCCCATCTGTAAGCACATTATAGCATCAGTAATAGTGTCAGTGTTTGGTGCCCTCTCGTGAGATGGATCCCAAGTTGGGCCGGTCATTGGACCACCCTTCCTTCAGTCTCTTCTCCATTTTTGTCCTTGCAGTTCTTTTAGACAGGAACAGTTCCGGGTCAGAAATTTTGACTGTGGATTAGTAACCCTGTCCCTTTCCTTGGGGCGCTGTTTATCTACTGGAAGTGGTCTCTTCGAGTTCCCTCTTCCCAGTGTTCGAAATTTTGGATTAGGTAACCCTCACTGTGGCCTTAGAGTCTCTCACCTCCTGGTCTCTGGTACTTTCAAGAGCCCCTCCTCAGATGCTGCTTATCTCCATTAATTCTCTTGGCCCTCTAGGCTTTTCTCTTGTCCCCCAGCTCCCCATACCCGATCTCATTCCCCTTTTCCCCTCCCCATCCCCTCTTCTGCCTAGATCCCTCCTTCCCTCTGCCTCCCATTGATTATTTCTGCCCCCTTCTAAGTGGAATTGAAACATCTTCCTCTGTGCCTTTCTACTTGTTAAACATCTTATGGAATGTGGGTTGTATCCTAGGTGTTCTGTACATCTGAGTTGTTTCCATTTTCTGGCAATAACAAATAAGTCTGCTATGAACATAGTGAACCACAGGTCCTTGGGCTGTGGTAGAGCATCTTTTCGATATATGCCCAAGAGTGGTCTAGCTGGGTCTCCAGGTAGGATTATTTCTAATTCTCTGAAGAACTGCCAGGTTTATTTCAAGAGTGGTTGTACTACCTTGCAATCTCACCAGCAATGGAGGAATTTTCCTCTTTCTGCACATCCTCTCCAGCATGTGCTGTCTCTTGAGTTTTTGATATTAGGCATTCTGATTTGTGTGAGGTAGAATCTCAGGGTCATTTTGATTTGTATTTCTCTACTCCACTATGTTCATAGAAGCCTTATTTGTAATAGCCAGAAGCTAGAAACAACTTAGATGTCCCTCAATCAAAGACTGGATACAAAAAATGTGGTTCATTTACCAATGAGATACTACTATTCAGTTATTACAAATGATGATATCATGAATTTTGCAGGTGAATGGATGGAGCTAGAAAATACCATCCTGAGTGTGATGACTCAGACACAAAAGGACATACATGGTGTGCACTCACTGATTAGTGGGTAATAGCCAGAAAGACATCACATACTTATGATCAGCACTTGAGAAGTTGAGTAGAATATCACAATGTGCCCATCCTTGGTCACATCCTTGTCTCATTGCAGGATATTTTCTTTTCTTTTTTAAAATTTTTTGATACTTTATTTACATTTCCAATGTTTCCCCTTTTCTAGGTCTCCTCTTTGGAAACCCCCTATACCCTCCCCCTTCCCTGACTCTATGAGGGAATTTCACCTCCCACCCACCCGCCTACCCACTCCCCTATTCCCACCTTGACATTCCCCTTTACTGGGGCCTCTCCTCCCCCTGATGGCCAACAAGGCCCTCCTCTGCCACATATGTGGTCTGAGCCATGGGTTCCTCCATGTGTATTCTTTGGTTGGTAGTCCAGCCTCCAGGAGGACCAGGGGGGTTCAGGCCAGTTGACACTGTTGCTCCCTCCATGGGGCTGCAGACTCCCTCAGCTCCTTCAGTTCCTTCTCGAACTCCTCCATCTGGGACCTCACTCTCAGTACAGCAGTTACTGTAAAGTGAAACTTGGGTATTCCAGACTTTTGGGCTAATATCCACTTATCAGTGTGTACATACCATGTTCATTCTTTTGCTACTGAGTTACCTCGCTCAGGATAATATTTTCAAGTTCCATCCATTTACCTGCAAATTTCATGAAGTCATTGCTTTTAATAGCTGAGTATTACTCCATTGTGTAAATGTACCACATTTTCTGTATCCATTCCTCTGATGAGGGACATCTGGGTTGTTTCCAGCTTCTGGCAACATCCTTTTCAACAGGGAAATGCAAATCAAAAGAAGTCTGAGATTCCACCTCATACCAGTCAGAATGGCTAAGATCAAAACTCAGGTGACAGCAGATGCTGGCAAGGATGTGGAGAAAGAGAAACACTCCTCCATTGTTGGTGGGATTGCAAGTTGGTACAACCGCTCTGGAAATCAGTTTGGCGGACCCTCAGAAAAGTGGACATAATACTACCCGAGGACCCAGCTATACCACTGTTGGGCATATACCCAGAAGATGCTTCAACATGTAATAAAGACACATGCTCTACTATGTTCATAGCAGCCATATTTATAATAACCAGGATTGTTTTCGTATAGGCAAATGACTAGAATAACTTTGCAAAGTTGCTAGCAAGGGTATGCAGAATGATTCATCACATGTATAATCAGAAAAGTGCATGTAAACAATACAGGCTATTATTAATGACTCTGGGAGTGAGTAAAGTTGAAATCAAAGGATAGGGTCTTCTTGAATTCTCAGGTGCTGCAACTGACAATAAGTTCCATACAACCACTTGGGCGAACAGTTGGGTGTGATCTAGTTGGTGCTAAGTGAAACACAAACTATCAATTAACTTTTTGTCAGATTCCCAAGAGAAATATATTTGTGTTGCAGAAAGAGAGATGCACATAAGAATTAGAAATATTTGTAATATCAAAACTCTGAGAGTCGACACTGTCACGAGCACTAAGCAGTTACTTCATGTCACCAAGCTTGACAACCTAGAACAATCCTCAGGACCAATGCCTGCTGATCATTCTCTGACCTTCATTCCCATATCTAGGCATGTATGCCAACACACATAGAAACACATATGTACACATACACATATGCACTCACTTGAACACATACACCCACAAATAAATATGTTGATTTGATGTATTGTGGAAGCAGTTTACAAGGCCTTAACTCACTCAAAGAACTACAGGCCACTATGGCATGATGAGAGCAAGAGAAGAGGGTAGTACTTGCTTGGCCAGTATCAAAATTTCAACCCTGAAAACACAGTTACATGGAACATTATATAGACTGAGCAGTTTTTACATATGATGTGTGTGTGTATGTGTATATGCATGTGTGATGTGTGTGATGTGTGTGTGTGTGTGTGTGTGTGTGTGTGTGTGTGTGTGTGTGGTGTGGGTGGATGTTTACGTGGTGTTTATGTAACAACAATTAATGAAACAGAAGCCATGAATTTGAAAGAGAACAAGAAGGTTATATGGGAGAGTTTGGAGGAACAAAAGGGAAGGGGGTGATGGACTTATGATCTCAACAAAAATATAATTAAATACACATATATCATTAAAATAAAACAAAATCTTTTCAAATGCTTCGTAATTGTGTTAAGCTACATGGTTAAATCTTGTCTACTCAGAAATCCCACTCTTTACATGATTATCCTGTGCTTATCTGTATAGTTTGTGCATTTCATAATTTTATTATCAAAAAGTACCTTTAAAATATCTATTATGCATGTAAAACTATTCATTGATAGTTTACTTTGGCACAGATAAAGCAAGAAGATCACCTTAGCAGCACATACCTGCAGTCTTGTACAAATATAATATCACGTGAATGGTTGCCCACCACAAAATGGAGACCACCTTAGTAAAAAAGTGATATGCCACCTCAAATTATAAATAAATGAATAGCAAATACACAAATCTAAGTATATATGATATGCTTCCATTATCAATTTTGAATCTATAAATCAGTATATCAGTTTAGTTTTAGTAGAAATGAGCATGCTATTTTATTTTCCTTACTTCCCTTCTAAACAAATTTCTTAAGAGTTTTCAAACATTCATAATCTTTTATCCATTTACACTTTTCTAACAGTTTCCATGGTTTTCTTCATTTTCTAGCAACATAAATTAAAGGTGCAATGGCAAAGAATAAATCAGAATTAAGATTCTATGGCTCTTTGATAGTGGTTTTTTTAGTGTTTAGATCTCATAGGTTTTATCTTCATCTTCTTCTTCAGTAGCATTTAATGCTTCTGTTCTTCCCCATTCCCCATTTATGCACCGTATTCTATTATTTCAATGTAAGTTGCTTGGTTTTGATGGCAAGCTTTTGTGTATATTGACTCCTTTACACTCAATTCTTGCCTCTCTATCCTCCACCTTTATCAATACCCAGGTCATAACTTGTGGGAAAAGGCATTTTTAAGGAGAGACTATATCCTCCCAATTTTCATATACCAACTATTCCCCAACAAAATGTAACCAGGCTATTTGTCCATGGATTAGTCATTAATACCTTTTATAACACTCTGCCTAACAATCACCGACCACATTTAGTGTGATCTTCATCATCTGTTCACATCTTATCGTAAGAGCAGAGTCTTCACCTGGTTGCTGTGGGGACATATCCAGTTCTTCCATGTGATAGTCTGGTAATTGGAAAGATTAACCATGTACTTAATTTTTACATTTTTATTTGTACTTAACACTCACTATAGTGTGTCATGATTTCATTATCTAAACTTCTAATGAGTTTTACTAATACAGTGAAATTGAGTTATTTCCTAGAATTAAAATGAAAATAGTAAAAATTTTGACCAATATTCAGAATGGTAATTAAAGATAGATTATCTGTGCCACTGTAGGTTATTTGCAGTTCATTTTTTTAAAGCTAAAGGCAAAAAAGGCAATTGCATGAACTTTAATTTTTGTAAAGGATACACCAGGAAAGCTCATAAGGTTATGTCTATAAGTGTCAGAAGCAGCAGACATGAAGGATTCAGATCTTACCCACCAGCACAGCTATAAACAGACTAAAGAAGAACATTCTTCTAAATTTTCTCATCTTAGTAATGCTTGATAACACTCTGTTGTAATGATTAATGTTGAAGTGGCTGCCTTTAAACAGCTGGTGATAAAGCACTTGAGTTTAGAGCAAAGTATTGATCAGAGGAGTGGTGGAAGTCATACTCCTCACGATGCTTTTATTTTTTAATGGAACAAGGAAAGCCTCTCTATATAATGGAATAGGGGCATCACAGAAAAGGGGACAGGAGTGATTTTCAGAGCTGTTATCTTTAAATTGTGTTTTTGCCAACTCCAATATTTACAGTGGTGTATGTTACCTGCCAAGGTTAATATGTTAATGCAAAGATACATCCTAGGTCATTCAAATGGGAATTCATTTTTTCTTCATTTGTTTATAGATACAAATATATCAACCTACAAATTTGCTAAAATCATGTTAAAACAGATATTAATGTTTATTTTACATAATATATTGAATACAAAGTTATATATATTCATTACTCTTCAAATAAAGTTGCATTTATCTAGATGCATAAGTAACTTATAAATTTGTTTTGTGTTCTATGTATTTGTGTATATTTTTAAAGATATTTTATTTAATGACTTACAGTTTAGTTGATAGAGTCTTTTTCAATCAATTTATATATACACTTGTTTATTTAACAAATATAGGGTAATCATCATATCTCATAAACTGTAGAAAGTATTGAATATGTAGCTCACACAATGATCTTACAAAGCATGCATATTAAGGTAATGGCATTTATTTTGTTTCTGTGACTTCAGCCAGTATTTCTGACTACTGACCCTTTACTCATATGATCCCACTGAAATCAGTGCAGGGAAAATCATCTTCTCTTTCATATGATGAAACAATTATAGGTTGCATTTGGCATCTTAGTCCAGCTTACACGTGAGTCAGTACCAAAACCATGAATTAAACCTTTTGACTCAAATTTTAGTGAATCATTTGCTGCGAATTGGTGTGATAATGATAGTGTTTCCAGTTATTAAAACATTTCAACCTCATCTATATGCCAAATGGCAGTCATCATAAATAAAAGCCCTATAAATAGCAGCTAAAACAGTTTTTAATAGAAGAAGAAAAAAATCCAAATCACAACTCAAGTCAGAAACTTCTTTTCAGTGATTGTGCTTCACTTTTTTTCAAAATAAGAGTAGCAGTAAGTAAACAGCTACAGTCCCAGGGAGGGATTCCTTTCAGGATCAACCCAGAAGAAGGTTGGAGGTGCAGCATGGTAGGATAAAATATGAATCTAAGTAGAATCCAGGAAAGAATGCAATGGACAAAGCAGCTGTCCCAGTGCTGTGGCATGGAAATCACCTAGGTAGGCGTGGGAATGATATAAGACTAAAAGACTAGCAGCTTTGGGTTTTAATTACGATGTAACTTTAAAGTGGTTTCCTGTATGATGCCATTTTGCTGGGCTCCACTGTACCACGTTGACATTGGGTTCACTATTCTCATATGCTACCCTCCTTTCACAGTGCTAGTCTGTGAGTTTCATTGTTTCCTAACCAAATATTTTAACACAGATTAGGAGTCAGACTGCTAGTCTAGAATCAGCCTCTACTAATCAAGAGCCAGAGATTAGTGTAAATAAGATGATTCGCAAGTTTGTAACAATCTCCCCCCCCCCGAAAAAGAAACTACAAATTACCCGTAGAACTTTCCCCCACAGTTCTATGGATACAATAAAATACCAGTATGCCACTATACGGCCATACAGGCACAATATGGTTTTAGGAGTGATTTGCTAGAGCTTTTTGAAATGAAAGAAATGATTTATAAATGCACCCCCTCTATAGTAGAAAGTATCTTCATACAATTATAAGAGCTTAAAAAGCATTGCCTGGCCGGGCAGTGGTGGTGCATGTCTTTAATCCCAGCACTTGGGAGGCAGAGACAGACGGATTTCTGAGTTTGAGGCCAGCCTGGTCTACAGAGTAAGTTCCAGGACAGCCAGGGCTACACAGAGAAACCCTGTCTCGAAAAACCAAAAAAAAAAAAAAAAAAAGCATTGCCTGTGATCAAGAAACTAAATATCTTGTTTTATTTTAAAGATTTATTTTAATATAAATAACTACATTTGGCTAATGGTAACCATATTAGCTCAGATTTCAGAGATTTAGTATCTGTTATTGTTATTTTTTATTGTAACTACTTATCTTTAATATTATCATTGTTGCTATTGTTATCCATGTGATTCAGATGCTCTCTGGACATAATTTGAATATTTTATAGGATCTAAGAGTAATCTCTTTCTTAGAAAACATCTACTGTAGTAGATTTCAGGGTTTTTTTTTTTTTATCACCTTTTATTTATTAACAATGAATGGCAGTAAGAAAGTAAGTTAAAAAGACATCTACATGCTTTCAAAAGATTCATAGTGAAAATATTTGTCTTGTGTATGACCACCAAATCAATTTTTTATTTAATTAGATTAAAAATAGTTATGTAATATTCATTCCAATTTGTTGTATCCATGTTCTGTGTTGGATAGAAAATGAAATTATGTCCACAGACATTGAGAGATCTTTGAAATGTATCAGAAAAAAAACAAAATGAAAGTTGTTGTTCTGCATTTGACATAGTGTCTTATTTAAATTTAAATTTAAAATTAAGTTTAAATTAAGAGTAAAAACATGCAATTTGGAGGGTTGTGTTCAAGTAATAAAAGGAAAGCAAGAATTAGGAAGTCCATTTGATCATATTTCACTTTATAAATGAACAAAATCCTAAAATAAGAAAATTGAAAAACAACCAGGTACTTAACAAATGTTTATTTCCTATTCACAAGTCTGGGCTAGTAGCTGTAAATGAGCCTATTTTTAAAAAAATATCTATTTATTTAATGTATACAAGTAACACTGTAGCTGACCTCAGACACACCACAAGGGGGCATCGGATCCCATTACAGATGGTTGTGAGCCACCATATGGTTGCTGGGAATTGGACTCAGGACTTCTGGAAGAGCAGTCAGTGCTCTTAACTACTAAGCCATCTCTCCAGCCCCTGGATGAGCCTATCTTAACTGTTTCCAACAGTTCTATGTGTCATATATAGTTTCTTTGTTTGGGGGAGAAATGTTACAAATTTGTGAACCAGTTCTCCCACACTTAACTCTGGCTCTTGAGCAGTAAAAGACTTCTAATAACTTCTAATCTGTGTTAAAACATTTGGTCAGGAAATGACTCTAGTTAATTAAACTCACAGCATATCTAAGATTTGTGACAGATGGGACTAATTACACTAAAATTTTGAATTAATTACAATTCAGTGTTTCTCCCAATAACTGAAATTTAGGACCATTTTTCAAAAAATAATTTCATTCCACTTGTATTTCAAACATTATAAAGAAGGAATGCATGAACGAACGCTATTACTCTGTTTACTGTGGGTTACCACAAAGACTTACTTACTCAGTAGTGTGATATGTGAAGCTTAAAAATTATGTGTCATTTAAGTCATTTTACCAAAGAAAGTTTGAGTTTGACATCTTAAATCACATTTGAATCATGGTCCTACATACATACTAAAATCAAAAATTACTCTTCCTTTAGTACTGCCACTATTGCTGGCTGGATCTGTTTCTTTACTTGGGGATACAGACACTGTTGCACACCAGCCTGAAATGGAAGAAATGTAGCTTAGGCTGGTGGGTGGGTTAGAGAGGGTCTCAACCTGCCTGAGTGCAGGAGAAATAGCATTCTCCAGTGGTTGTCAGTAAAAGTTCTAACTTTATTGGGTAACAAGGGCTATGACCTTGGGGAGTGTGTAGGGGCTTTTGGAGTGAGTGTACATTATTGGATGCAGCATAGTTGTTGTGAATGCTTCATTTACAAGAAGAGGATTTCTAGGTGCTTGCCGGAAATGTCCTTCTAAGGAGAGAGAAAGTTTAACCTGTTACCTGGCCAACAGGCTACCTGTTTATCTCAAAAGTGGCAGAGATGGGGGTCATAAGGCTAAATGTGTGGGAATATGCCAGACCACAGCAGGGAGGAAGCAGGCCTACACCAGTCCATCTAAGAATGAAATTTTGATGATTTGGAGACATCTTGATCTCACTCTTGCTCCTAACCAACTCTACCAGTTGCACAGCCTTTGGGCCATGCACACACAGTATCAGATTAATATCTTGACTCTGTCTTGACAGCCATTTACAGCACAATGTAGGTTTTGTTATCAGCACCTTCCTTATCAGAGAGTATGCAATGAGATTTCATATGACAAAGAGGATTTGTGATTCTTTATCTTGTTTATAAACAAAACCATGTATTACTCAATGTGTATAAGGGTTGATCTTGTTCATTTATGTCACTAGAAATGAGAAGCAAGAATGATGGCACACCAGTAATAACAAGTGCATTGTGACCTGTGACTGCATAGGCCATAAGCAACTCTGAAGGATCGTCAGTTCTAGAAATGTCCTGAGTGAGGTTAGGTTAAAGTGATTAGAAAGGTTCATTAGTTATTTTCAGGCACTTATAGTGCATGCCTACTGGTAGTGTTCCTATTCATAAAATATCTTTCTTAAAGTAATCTTGTAGGTATGACTTACAGGGGGAAAGCACTGCACATGCTGCCTTAACAATTCTTGTTATGTTGACATCACCATTTGTATCCTTAGCAAGACTTGGGAACACTGCAAACTATAAAAAAAAAAAAAAAAACGAGAAAGAATAATTATGAAAAAATGTAAGAAAGATATGATTAAATCAAATGCATTACATAAAAGAGTTATTTCTCAAAATTGTCAAAGCTATCAAAGACAAAATATGACTGAGAAATAATACAGAAAACTGAGGAAAACCAAATGCATATAATGTTGGATTCTGAATAGAATAGATATTGGGTCAGCGTAAGACAGAAATAAAGCAATACAAAACTGGTATAATTTGAAATAACAAGAGGAAGCTAGGTAGGTCGTTAATAGAAATGTGGCTTTTACATTTTTCTTTAAGTATAAAATTAGTTATAAATTTTTAAATATAAATTATAAAGCTTGTGAACTTTATCAATTCAAACTACTTTTTCTTTTTAAAGTTTTGTGTTTACATAAAAATGTGTATTTCATGTGTGTGTGTGTGTGTGTGTGTGTGTGTGTGTGTGTGTGTGTGTGTGTGTGTGTGTGTGAGGGCATACATGTGTGTACTTGTTTGTGTGTGTGCACACACCTGCTTGTGAGTGCTGGCACACACACCAGCCCAAGTACATAGTATAGATGTATCTTGACACCAGGAATTAATACCAGACATCTAGCTCTATCACTAATGACCTTCGATTTTGAAACAGAATGTCTCACTGAATTACAGGCTTACTCAATGAGTGGAAGAAGAGCTGACCAGTAAGCTTGAGAGTTCTATAGTTTCTGCTCCCTAACATTTAGGTGACAGACATATGTCATCACACTCAGCTTCTATGTGGTGGCTGAGGATCAGAACTAAGTTTCTCATGTTTTCACTATAGGTACTTTCCCAACTGAGATGTCTGCCTTAGCATAAATCTAATATTTTAATTTAGACACATTTTGGATTATTGATATATATTTCTATCATGTTAATATTGTCCTCGAAAAATGACAAGATATCTTTATAAATGTGCTGTATATTAAACTAAAAATCTCTGTGGCAGCCCTAAAATAAGCCTTAGTAAATATTAGACAGTGCCCAGGGAAGAGTGGGGTTGATAGCAAGTCAAAGGGGTCAAGGACAACACAAAAAGACCTATAGAGTCAACTAACCTTAGACCATGGGGGCTCACAGAGTTGGCACACCAACCAGGGAGGATGCAGGAGCTGTAAGTAGACCCCTTAAACATTTGCAGCAAAAGTACAGCTTGGTCTTCATGTGGTCCTCTAAGAAGTGAAGCAGGTGCTCTCTGTTTCCTACCATTGGATCCTCTTTCCCCTACCTGAGATATCTGGTTGGACCTGAGTGGAACACAAGGGGCCTCCCCTTCTCTGCGGAGAAGTGGAGGAAAAATGGGAAGGGGGATTTGTAGGGGTGGTACTGGGAAGAGAGTAGAAAGGGGACTGTGATCAGGATGTAAATTGAATTTAAAAATTAAAAATACACTATTACTCTATAGACCAGCCACCACTCTCTTATATTTTCCTCAAACTACAGCACATTTAGAACTGCACCCTTCCCCCTACCACTAGCACCTGCTTTTTCCTTTGGAAAGTTTCTACATTAGAGCAGCAAGTGGCTGTTTTTCTGATCCTTTCCAATGGCTGTTAATACAGTTCAGAGGTTTAGGAAATGCATGAAAATAATTTTTTTTCAAAAAATCTGAAAGCTTGCTTTTGTTTGAACTTCATATTCACTTGGATGCTTCAGAGTACACCATTTCCTAAGGTCTTCAAAATACCCCAATCTAGGGCAATAACTGAAAAATGTCAGTAAGGAAGATGTCTTTCACCCATCCCCATCTCCTGGTATGTGCAGGAAAGAGTGATTTAAAGCACCCACTGGCCCTCTATATTTGCTCCCAGGATACTGTGCTTCCTGATGTTTAAAGGGCTAAAGTAAATGAGTTCAAAGATGTCATGTTGTAGAAATTGTGTAAATACAAGTGCTTTTACTTTATTCTCAAACTAGTAACAGTTTTAAGTATGGATGTTAAGGATGACAAGGTTTCTGAATGCTAAATAGTTATTCTTGTAATATAGGGATTGGATAGGCAATTTTCTTACCCATTTTAAAGGTTGATTTGTGCAGTATGTTTCAGAGGATCTAATAATAATTAACAAATCATTCTTACTGTGTATCAATATCAAAAGTTATGACTCATTTAAACTATACTATAGATAATATCATCTTCCCATATTAGATACTGAAATTTGGGACCATAAAAAAAAGTTTACCTAGGGCCACCCCAAATTTTCCTTCCAAAGTGTTGCACTATATCTGCAACACACTCCTCTTCATCACTGTTTTCTGTCGCACATATACTAGATGTCTTTTTTGATAATTTGATAATACTGACCAAATCTTTTGAAATAGAAGATCAAAGAATTTTGAGCTGTAACTAGAAATGAGGTCTAATAGATTAATTGGTTTCTAGAATAGTTTCAAATGCCCTTTTGTGTAGCAAATTTGGATGAGAGCAAAAATATTTCAACAAACCACAAAATTTAGGAACCATCTGACTTCCACTGGATAAGTCTCTTCTTGAAAGTGTGGAGGGAGAGTATTCCTATATATGTTAAGTATTGGTTACTTCACACACAGGGTGTCTTCAAATCCTCTTAAAATTAGCATGAATTAGGTATCATCCACATTTGATGATAGACAAATGATTGTCAATGAGGCAAGAAGCAGTATTTCAACTCACTGTAATATGGCATAAAATATTATGTGCTACAAATGAATTTTGTTTGTGTAAGTCAGAAAATGTAGGAAAGAAATAATCTATTTCTCTACTTGCCTGACCACCTCTGTCTTACAGATTCAATCTTTCCTTTATAGAAGAACTGTGCTCCTGAGAAAATACAATAAACAGTTGCCTAACCTGTGTACTTTTTCTCCCTCATATTTCCTATGCCTTTTACTACGCTATATTTGTTGATATTATATTTATTAGTCCTTCCTGATTGTGAACTTTGCTTTATGAAACAACCAGCAATTTAGTATCACTTGAAGTATTTGGGAGGAGACTGATAGTCAAAGGATGTGAAACTTATCTCAGATTCGATTCAACACCTTCTGTACAGCATGTTGCATACACTTAATTCTGTCCATATAGATAGTGCCAAGATTAACACAATGTGTTCTCACTGTGTTATAATAAAAATGTGAAAGAATGGATGTTTTACTTAGGTAAACTGAATCATTATTCAATGTACATACACTGCTAAACACTATATATATATATAGTATAAGAGAAGTCTCTGTGGCATTCTTAGGTAGGGCAGATCTAGGAATATTGCTTGGAGAATATATAATATTGTATGATATATGTGTACAAACTCATATCAAACGTGACATTACACTTGTATTTTGACAAAAATACTTCTTTTTTTAAATTAATTAATTTATTTATTTTTGATACTTTATTTACATTTCCAATGTTTCCCATTTTCTGGGTCTCCTCTTTGGAAACCCCCTATACCCTCCCCCTCCCCGCCTCTGTGAGGAAATTCCTCCTCCCACCTACCCGCCCACCCATCCCCATATTCCCACCTTGACATTCCCCTTTACTGGGGCCTCTAGCACCCTCAGGCCCAAGGGCCTCTCCTTTCTCGCTGATGGCCATGGAGGTCATCCTCTGCCACATATGTAGTCCGAACCATGGGTCAATAGATCTGTATTCTTTGGTTGGTGGTCCGAAATCCAGGACGACCTGGGGGGGGGGGTTCAGGCCCATTGACACTCTTGCTGCCTCCATGGGGATACAAATACCCTCAGCTCCTTCAGACCTTTCTACAACCCCTCCATCTGGTACCTCACTCTCAGTCCAGCAGTTAATGCTAAGTGAAACTTGGACATTCTGAACTTTTGGGCTAATATCCGCTTATCAGTGAGTACATACCATGTTCATTTTTTTGTGACTGAGTTACCTCGTGGATGATATTTTCAAGTTCCATCCATTTGCCTGCAAATTTCATTAAGTCATTGTTTTTAATAGCTGAGTAGTACTCCATTGTGTAAATGTACCACATTTTCTGTATCCATTCCTCTGATGAGGGACATCTGGGTTGTTTCCAGCTTCTGGCTATTATAAATATGGCTGCTATGAACATAGTGGAACATGTGTCTTTATT
>CM052702.1:40736316-40757942 GCA_028551405.1 Uromys caudimaculatus | reverse complement strand
AGTACTCTTGGTTTCTGTTCTTTATGTTCTTACCCTTGCCTTTTGCCATCTTGTTGACTCTGATGTTAGCTGATCTTACTCTGTCTGGTTGTGGCTTGCCCCTCCTGCAGGCCTCTGTGTCAGTACTCCTTGAAGACCAGCTCTCTCTGAGAGGTGTTTGGGTTTGGAGAGCTGTGGCACCGGGTCTGCTCTGGGGTGCCGAAGGAAATAGGAAAGATCCTGTCCCCAGCTGTCCCTTGGTTCCTATGCCCTGATGGCTCTGCAAGGGTCCCCTTGGTCCAATGGGTTTGAGCAGAAGTGGTGGTTTTGCCTGTGCTTAAAGGTGTGTCAGCACTCCTGGAATACCCACTCTCTCCTGGAGCCTTGTGGCCTAGGCTGGGGTCTCCAGGCACAGGCCTCTGGTGGCCCAGGCAGAGGTCTCCACCCACAGGTGGGAACCTGAAGGTTCAGAGATTTTGTGTTCCCCGGCTTCTCAGGCGCTCGGTCCCAGTGGATCAGGGCAGGTCTGGGTGAGAGGTGTTGCTCCCCTTTATCCCACTCACGGCTTTCCCAAGCTCCTGGGAGGGTAACTTTTTCAGGTGTTCATTGGCTATGGACTCCTGGTGGTCCAGGCAGAGGTCTCCGCCCACAGGTGGAAACCGGAAGGTTCAGAGATTTTGTGTCCCCCGCTTCTCAGGTCGTGGGTCCCGGTGGATCCGGGCGGGTCCAGGTGAGAGGTGTTGCTCCCCTTAACCCCACTCATTGCTTTCCCAAGCTCTTCGGAGGGTAGCTTTTTCCGTTGCTAGTTCGCTATGGACTCCTGGTGGCCCAGGCAGAGGTCTCCGCCTCCAGGTGGTTTCTATGCCTGCCTACCTCGGTCCCTGTGTCTCCCAGGTTCGGGGCAGTTCCTGGTGAGCTATGGAGGTTGTCTTGGGCCCACTCCCGGCTTTTCCAAGCTCCTGGGAGGGTATCTTTGTCCCGACGCTCATTTGCTATGGAGCCCTGTGGCCCAAGCTGAGGTCCCCGCGGCCGGCGGAAGTTCCTCTACAAAAATACTTCTAAAGTGTTAATTCTTACTTTCATATATTAAAAAAAATTCCAGTGTCTCATGAAAGGCATAGAGGTTTCAATATTCTGGTATCTGCACCAGGAAACTATGAATGGCATTGACCTAGAAATGACTCCTTGAAGTATTTTTGCACAATTTTTCTTCTGTCCTTAATAATCAGAGATTTCAAGTTTATGCTTTCTACATTTTCTTTCTATTTTATTGTGTGTATTTCTACAAATGCTTGAATATCAGATGCAATCTGTGATGAGAATATTTTCTCATCCTTTGTTGGAGAGAGTGGGAATAGTCCTCAGAGAATAGCTGCTAGTGTGCATCTTTCTTTCTTTGGATAAACAAAATGTCTTGTTTTGTGACTTCATAAAGGAGGAAGTCATCTATTTTTTCAGTAGACAGTTTTAATACAACTAAAGGAAAAAAAAGTGGTAGCTATGAGATTTACAGTAAAGTTAAACCAAAGCCTTTAGATTTAAATGTACATTGGTCAAAGTAGATTTATTATTAAACATTCATCTCAGTAACTTTACCTAAGAGGAGGAGGAAAATTATCACCATAATCTCTCAGTGGGCTAGCAGTCATGATATTATGTAGGAGACAAGTTTTAATGCCATGCTCCCCCCTCTGTCTCTCTCCTCCACCACAGCTACAATACAAGGACTTTGAAATGACATACTTTATGAAGTTCATGTTGTCTCAATGGATAATCTTCTTGTAATTATGGTTTTTTATTATGTATTCAAAAGAAGTATGTGAAGGTACAAAGGGAACACTGTTGGCACAGCTGTAGAGTAATTAACACTGAGTTAAGTGACAAACACCATTAGATTTAAACTTAGTCATGAATAACCTTCATGTCTACAGGGTTAAATTGACAAATATGAGCTTTATCTGTTCTTCTACCTAGAAATGAAATAATGAATAAGCTAATATTGTCATCAAATTTATGTTTCATTAATGTGTTATAGAAAAAACAGTTACTACTTTTTGTTAGACATTATAACATGTATTAATTTACACTGAATATGCAAAAGTCCTGATTAATATTTAGTTTTGTACATATAAAAATATTATATATATCATATATATATTTGTGTATATATATATATATATATATATATATAACCATGATTTTATAAGAATGAAAACATTTGAACTACTCTGAAATGTTATGACTTTTTAAAGGTTTTGATTCTTGTGTTAGTCCTGTGTGTTAATTATCTTTAGATTAAAAATCCATATAACATTACATATACATATTTTTTCTTAACTGCTGGTGCTGTTTCCTAACTGAGGCATATGTATAACATTTTTTGTGCTGAATAGTTTATATCAACTTCACACAAGCAAGAGTGATTAAAGAGAGGAGGGATCCTCATTAAGAAATGCCTCCATAAGATCAGGTTGTAAGCAAGCATGTAGGTATTTTATTAATTAATAATTGATGGACAAGGGTCTAATCCATTGTGGGTGGGCCCCTGTGGGCTATTAGTCAGACATTCTATAAGAAAGCAGGCTGAGCAAACCATAGACTGTCAGCCATGAGCAAGCCAGTAAACAGATCCCATCCATGGCCTCTGCATCAGCTCCTGCCTCCAATTTTCCTGCCCTGCTTGAACTCCTGTCCTTATTTCCTCCAATGATGAACAGTGATGTGGAAGTATAAGCCAAAAAAACCCATTTCCTCCTCAGGTTACTTTTATTCATTTTTTTCATCACAAAAAAAGTAACCCTAAGACGCTCACCCCTTTTAAGTCTCAATGATCAGCACAGGGCAAAGAGATTGTGAGGGCAAGATGCAGTATATGACTACAGGGAGAGGTACTTTCTGGACATAGCAGAGCAGCTACAACTATGAACTAGTGGCAGTTGGTACAGAATGCTTGAGGTCAGAGCCAGACAAAATTATTCCATAGAGGTTGGTGGCTGTCACAAAATTTCACCCCATCTGAGGATCAGTTGGCAATCTGTGGCTTCTAATAGAAGGAAAACCAACTTCATTCAAGGATATGGCTTCCCCATGACCTAGTAAATGATCCTACATCAATCTACATACTGTCAGCAATACATAGACTCAATGGGTTTAAATAAAAAGAGAAAAGAAAAACAAACAAACAAGATGAAACCTGAATGGAATAGTTCTATTGAGGTTAGAGAGATAGATGTGAAATGTAAGAGGAGGGAATAGATGATAAAGTTTATTAAAACTTGCTGCATATATACTCTCAAACAATAAAAGATATGAATTAAAACTAGACTTTTATTGACTTAATTTTCTAACAAGATAATTTTAGCATTAAAATTTTAACTAAAATGCTTATGTTTTATCATATTTTCTTATATGACAGTGTTAATTATAACTATTATATCCATATTTTAGTTGTACTAAAGATCAAGAGAGGAAAAAGCATAGACAAAAGACTATAGAAAGAAAAAAATGAAGCTATAATTACTGAAACATAAAATAGTACTATGAATACAAATGGCAATAATTCAACAAAATGACAGCAGTCAAAACATACCCTTCAATAATGAGTTTAAATATTATTGTCTTTAATTCCCTGGTCAGAATATATAGGTTAGCTGAATGAACTAAGAAATAAAAAGATAATCATGACTTTAATAAAAGCAATAAAATAAAATTATTAAAATGCCTTTACTTATACTATTTGTAAATAAGCAGATAATTTTGGGGAGGAACTCGATGTTAGAATATGCTGGAAAATTGAATTCCCAAAGCAAACTACTAGTTGACATTTAAAAAAAGAATATTATAAATGTTTCTGTGTTTTAACATAAGTTGTAGTCATTGAAAAACAGTTGATCTTTAAAATGGGGGATAGATACATTTATTTGAATGTTAGCTGTGTAACCCTGAAAGGTTAGACCACATGATTAAGAAGATATATTTCCTTCACCTTGGCTTCATGGTTGTGTGTAGATACTCCTCACTGAATGAACCATCAAACTATTGAATAATTAGGGAACCAACTAGTACTTATTTTGAGTGCTGACTGTGTAAACAGCTTGGAAGAAGTATTTTTAAAAAGAAACATTTTCTAATATATCTCTTTCCTTTGTTCTCCCTGTCTCTTCTCACACAGGACACTGTGGCCTTGTGTGATTCACTGATTGTCTTGGGGACAATTATTTAGAGGTGTGTATTGTATGACTCAAAGTACAAGGTAGGATGCTGGGTGCTGAAGATAGAAATGAGGTGATGAATAAGAGCTGCTTTTCTCTGGCTTCTCTCAGTTATTGATGGGGGAACATATACAGAGAATAGCAAAGCCCTTTGATAAGTGCTATGATGTCACAGAAGAGAGCACCATTTGACCCATAGAGAAGAGTGATTAACTTTGCTGTGGAGAACATGTCTGGTTGTGTGATTACTTTAATATAGTAAAAATACACTTGGACACAAAAGGCCAATGTCCAAGGAAGGAAGGTCTAGTTAGGAGCATTGTATTCAGAAATGAAATGTGAATACTTAAGACTAGACTTCCAAAACTGCTTGTTGTTTACAGGTGTTATTCAATGTTCAGTCCAGTTTATAAGACTCAATTAGAATGAGCTGTTCATTGACTAAATTAATTGAGTTTTATCATCATCTTGAAAGGAAATTACCTTTGAAAAGGAGTATAATAAAACTCAAGCCTTTCTTTCATAAACAATTTGAAGATGAAAATCTAGAGCAATGTAATAGACATAATGGCTGGGTCAGGGCACAATTCTGTGTGAGTCTGCAAGCGAACACCGAGGAGTGCTGTGTGGGCAGAGAGGATGCACCAGGGAGTAACTGATTTCATTACAGTGGAGTGGAGCAGTATTGCAATCACTTGTATCTTGGCTTCTTTCCTCAATGTAGATCCAATTTTCCAGAGTCTTACTTCTATTCTCCACACCCTGCACCTCTCAGGATGAGAAGGAGTAAATTCTATAGGCTGTCAGAATCTTTGTATAGATAAAATGAGAACAAAGGTCAAACAGCAACTCAATTACCAGTAAATTAAGACTATGTGACAGTATTGTAAGACTTGAAAAAAGTTGGATATTCATTTTCCAGGATTTTAATGACAGAGCAGACATTGATTTAACCAAAATAATATTCCTGTTCCCTTATAAATACACACCACTCTCTGGAAATTTGTTATTCTGTTATACCCTTAAAAACATTGTATTTGAAGTGTTTCATATGTTGAGACTGAAAATCTTTTTTTAAAAGATGTTTTAGTGGTTAAGAGCACTGACTGCTTTTCCACAGGACCCAGGTTCTAATCCTACCACCCATATGACAGCTCACAACTATTGTAGCTCCAAGATCCGACACCTTCACACAGACATACAAGCAGGCAAAACACCAATGCGCATACACTGGTCATGGTAGCACACCTTTGATAATAGCATTCTGGAGGCAGAAGCAGGTGAATCCCTGTGAGTTCCGGCCAGTCTGGTCTAAAAAGCAACAAAGTAAGTCCAGGAAAGCCTGCCTCAAAAAACAAAGCAAAACAAAACAAAACAACAACAAGATCTTCGAAAGTATAGGATTCATTTTCTTGTTTATGTAGTAAGAATTATTACTAGCCAATTCTACTCAGTCAAGATAATGCTTTCTTTCCCATTTGCCATATGACTACACCGAGGACTAAGCCACTCAGATACTTTCAAGGAACTAATTCCTGGAACAATCTTTGGAATTTCTAATGGGTTTCTATGATATGAAACTCTAGATATAATAGTGTTATCCAATTTGTTTGTAAGCCAGGTTAGGTCTTAGGTCATGGTTTAGACTATTCAGTTTCTTCTAGAATTTATATACTAAAATTTATATGCATAAAATTTGCATAGACAGCTTTGTCTACTATGTATTATTGCAAACATACAAAATGAACTAAAATTTCATTCAATCCTTTGTAATTCCATTTGCACCACTATATACTAGCTAAATTTTAAACCCCACTTACATTATAATCTTAAACCTTGATATTTTTCTTATTTTCTCCCTTTTAAAGCTTCATTGAAGATTGCATCTGAACAAAAAAGATATATATTATCAATTTGTATTTGAGAGTTGTTACAAATAGTGTGTTTTTATCCAGTATAGCATCTGATAGAGGGCATACAAATGATTGCACAGGAGCAAGCATTTTAGTAAATGCCTCAAAGATATCATACAGTAGCTGAGTGACTTCTTCTCAACATATAGCCAGAATATTTCTTCATAAAGATCATTAGTATTATCACATTTTTTGTTTTTTGTCTCAAATCCTCCTGTTTTTGTCTTAGTTTTTTTCCCTGTTGCTATGATGAAATAAAATGAAAAGAATCAACTCAGGGGACAAAGGCTTTTCAGATCATAATGTCACATTATTGTTCATCGTTGTACGAAAGTCACAGTGGCAGAAACTTGACCAAACTGGTCACATTCTATCCACAATTGGGAACAAATAGGCAAGAAATGCATGCTTGAATGGGTTTCTCCATGTGTACTCTTTGGTTGGTGGTTTAGCCCCTGGAAGCTTTAGAGAGTCTGGTTGGTTGATATTGTTGTTCTTCCTATGGGGTTGAAAACCCCTTCAGCTCCTTCAGTACTTCCGCTAACTCCTCCATTGGGGTCCCTGTACTCAGTTCAATGTTTGGCTGGTAGATCTGCATCTGTATTGGTCAGGCTCTGACAGAGCCTCTCAGGAGACAGCTGTACCAGGCTCCTGTCGGCAAGTGCTTCTTGGCATCTGCAATAGTGTCTGAGTTTGGTGTCTACAGATGATGGCTGGACCCCCAGGTGGGGCGGTCTCTAGATGCCCTTTCCTTCAGTCTCCGCTCCACTCTTTGTCCCTGCACATCCTTTTGACAGGAGGAATTCTGGATTAATATTTTTGAGGAGAGTGGGTGGTCCCATCCATCAACAAACAGGGGCCGTGCCTATCCATTGGATATGGTCTCCACACGTTCTATCTCCCCTTTTTTGGGTATTCATGGCTCCAGCTGGATATGTTACAGAGGATTGCCTTATCGGGCATTACTGGGAGGGGAGTCCCATGGTCCTGTGGAGGCTCGATGACCCAGGGTAAGGGTATGCTAGGGTGCTGAGGAAGGACAGGGTGGGCGGATGGGGCAGCACCCTCTTAGAAGCAGGAGGTAGGGGGTAGAGGATAGGAGGTTTGTGGAGGGGAACTTGGGAAGGGGGATAACATTTTAAATGTCAACAAAAATACTGTCAAGCTGTAAAAAGAACAATTAAATAATTAAAAATTAAGAAAAAAGGTGAAAAGGTCCATGAACTACAGAATGGATTATCAAAATTGTATGTATCTATAAATCAGTATAATATTCAGCCATAGAAAGGAACTAAGAACTTGTACCTGCCATACATAATGTGGATGAAGTTTGAAAACATCAAAGGGAAAGAAGCCAGTAAGATGATGCTACATGTGGTGGAGCCATACCATTCTGTTCACATAACAGAGAAGAGAGGTCCATAGGACAAGGGAATGAGAAGGTACCTGGTAAGGAAATGAGGCTGAAAGCTAAACAGTGGGTCTCTTTCTAAGTGATGAAAATGTCTTCAGGCAATGCACAATTCTGCGAATATGCTGAAAGCTATTGAATCACATGCTTTAAGTGGGTAAAATGTGTGATATGCAAGTGTTATATCAATAAATCTGACTGAAAATTAAAAAAATGAAATGCATACCTGAGTATTCAGGTTGCCAAATTCATTTATAGTATAAGATCCTCTACCCACAATAAGACTAAGACGGGTCTTCCTACAGTATTTAAGATAATCAAGATAATACCTAATGGGCAGTCTCAGTGGCTAATCTAGACAATCCTTTGTAGGTGTGACCAGAGGTTGCCTTCTAGTTTGTCTATCTGACAATACTAGCCATTACAGTTTCTTTTATATTTCTCAAATTAAGCAGTGGTACTATAGACCTTAAGATTTATATATCTCCAACAAAACCAATTTGTGGACAGATTAGCCCAGGATTCTCTCTTCTTATCAGCTCTCCTCCTTCCTATCCTCATACTCAGCTCTTCTCATTACTGCATTTTTTTTTTTTAATTTTCTCTTAGTGAAAGAGAAACCACTTCTAGTTTTTCTGGCTCTATCATTAATTTTCCATGAAAAATGACCTTCCTGCAGCCAAGTATAGACATATAAGGGACCATCTGATGGGAGTGTTATTTCTACATGGAGTTTGGGACTGTAGTCTGCTTCTCATTTTCCTTGACAAGTGTTCCTGCTGGCTTCCTACAACCAAGCACTAGATGGAGCACGACATTCTGATGGCAATTGCTATTGCTATTTGGGGACTGTAATTGTAGTGTTATTTCACCCCAAGACTTTTAGAGACTCAAAATAAGGTTTACCTATTAGTAAAACTACTCTAGAGACGTTTCTTTTTTTTACAGTCAATCCCATAGTTAAGTTACGACAACAGAAATAGACTCTGCTATATGGATAATATAATAATTATTTCTGGGAAAGGGATAGACTTCAAGATTGAAGGTGATTCATTGGTTTTAAGAGTCCTACTTTTACTTTATGGAGAAACAGTGCTGTGTGGAATTTTATTCTTGGTTTTGCTTCTGTTATTTCCAGCACTCTGTAGTCACTTTTGTATTTCTTTGCCAAGGAAATATACATGCCCAAGAAGATGAGCATCTAAATCATTTTGAGCACCTATTAGCAGTTTCAGTATTTTACCTTAAGCACTCAGGTGTATGTGGAATTTTATATTGAAGCTCCCATTAAACTGCAAGTGGGAACACTCAGCAAAACCTATGGCTCCTAAGCATATTGCCTACAGCCATCCATCTGGTGGCGTTTTTACATTTCTTCATCCTTTTATATAGATTGCTGAATTTGAAAGTCTGTCCCAGGAATTGCTATCATCCCAGAAAATCTACAGAAAAATTCTCCTACTGAGCGTCATTGCTTAGTTTCATGAGCTCTTTGATTAAGTATGACTCAACCAATTTTGTAGAGACTGAACTTTTCTGATTTAGGGGGCATGGCAGAGGATAGATGGTTTCTGATAACAAATTCATAGAAACTGTGACTGGGATACAGGATATCCCACAGTAATTATCACTATTTATGCTATTAATAGAACACATATTTTCACCCATTGCTAGGCAGTGTTTTTTACTGTAGTTCTGTCTTATGTCTCTGCTAAAACTCCAAAACCATGAATGTCAAATTCTGTGACAAATTGAGTGAATTACATTTGATGACGGTGTTACATATTTGTGGTTTACATATATTTTTATTTCAATCTTGATTACTCATACTCTCTCTAGCTCTGTTTGTATGCACTTTTATATTCTTAGACTTTTCTAGCTGTTAAAGCATCTCACATATTTTCTTAAATTAGCTATTATGCTATACAAACTAATTAAACTATTCAAGTAAACTAAACAAAACCAATAACATTATTTAATATAATCTTTGTTTACTTAGAAAACAATATATTTGAATGTGAAAATAAAATATACATGTCTTGAATGTTGAAACACATGATGGATTCTTATCATTTTGTTACAAAATAAATGAGAGTAAGAGTGTGCAGAGTAAGGAGAGATGGGAGGTTGTGTCAATATGCCCAGTTCTGTGCATTTCTAAAAACATTGAGTCACAAATGATGCATAAGCAAGACATAAAAGAAAGCGTATGGACTGTAGCACGTCTTTAGTAGAGCCTTGCCATAGACACAAGGCTGAAGAACTAGGTATTCATGGGCAGAGTTCTGCTGGTCAGTAGCTACGTGCTTGTTGGGAAGAAATGTTTTATTAACTTTGTGCCTCATTGTGAAATGGAGGCATTATAAAAACCCATGTCACATAAAAAAATTGTGACTATTCGCCAAGTAATATCAAATGTGTTTTGATGTTCTCCATGTTGGCTTATGGTGCAGATGTTAGCATTTGCAATTTAAATTCTGAATCCCTTTTAGCAGTTGGGTAAAATTTTTATATTTATTTTTCTTTTCTGATCATCTTTTTTGAGTGCAGTATATAATATTTTCTTGAGTTTTGTCTTTATTTTGCTAATTTCACTGGGGGAAGCTCTTGGAAAGGTGCTTTTAACACTGCAGTAGTCATCTTCCATTTTTGCTGCTCTTTTACAGATGGTGAAGAATGAAACCAAAGGTTTTTTTGTATTTTGTTTTTTGTTTCCAAAGTCTCAATGAAGGCATATTTTGTTCAGCTAGACACTTGACCTGAGTAGGAAAAGTTCACTTGTCTGGGTTCTCTGAGAATCTAACAGAAAGGTGTGGTAGCAGCCCCATTGGGAATGGGGATGAGAACTTAATTTTACATAAGGAAAAGATGCTGCTTTACCTAAGCTGTGATTGAATTGTTTGTAAATTCTTGGTCACTTGAACAATGAATTTATTTGTCAGATCTATAAAAATATAATACATTTGTATACAATTTTATAAGAATGATGAGTGTCTGAGATGATAAATATTAGGGATTATAATTAGCATGCAGAAAAAACTGAAGGATTGTAATTAAAACATATTTGTTTGTTTTGTGTTATAATCAATACAGTATGGTGGTCATGCATGCGAACCTAACAAGGGATATTCAGAGATTTAATTATGTACTCTAGAAAGGCACAGGGATAAAAGCATTGCTCTAGGCAGAGTTAAAAATTCCTACGTATACTTTCATTAGTAAGAAATCCAAAAGTAGTAAGTAGTAATTAAGCTCGCAATCATAAAAATTATGACAATAGACTAGTATTTCCCTTCTGAAACCAGAAATAAGATTCATGACTCTTGAAATTGTGAGGGGATTGGTATCTCTCCCACAAAGCAATGATAAAGATTAACAAACATGAATTTATTATTGAATATAAGCATTTTTTTTCAGATATATATTCTTTGGTCCATGGGGATTTCCTGCCTGTTATTTACTTTGCAAATAAAGATTTATTGGAACACAGTCATATGTACTTTTCAATTATTGTTTAAATTTGCTTTTGTGCACATTTAGGCACAAATCAGATTTAACAACAAAGACATTAAGAATGACATAGTTAAAATGTTGACTCTGTTTCCCATTGAAGAAAAAGTCTGTTGAGTCCTGATCATGTGTTCATGTGATCTGGTCTGAACATTAAAATATTACTGCAATTTAAAATTTCAGTGAGACTTTTAAGAATGATGAAATCCAGTGGATTCTATATTTACCTGCTGATTCATGAAGAACAAATGACACCATCAAGGCAAAGTAGGGACTGGTCTGTAGGAATAGCTAACAAACATTAGAAACATAGTAAGTGTAAGAGAAAGGACTACCAAAAAATATTTAAAAGGATCTACTTTTTAAATGTAAATCAGATCACCTGTAAAGAAAGTCTAGTTTCACCATTAATTGCATGATTGTTAAATGGTGACTTTAGGTATTAGAAAAAGTGGTCTTTTTATGTTAGTAAGAGGACTGTATGTTAGTGAGAGGCACCAGCATTTACCTTTGCTTCTTATTCATGGCAGACATTGCTCTTGCTTTATGACTAAGATCTCCCTCTTCTCTCAGTGGCTCTCCTAAATATGAGTGCTTGGTAATTATTTTTCTTCTATAATACTATATACTTATTAGTAGTATATAAGACAGCATTTTATCAGTAGAATTCAGTTAGAATCTGGTTCACATAACTAAGCTATTATGATAATTGGGCTTTAATAAATCACTTGTTCTTTCTTATTCTCATGGGCCTTTTACTCCCTGGGGCATTCATTCTATTTCATTGTGCTGTAAACTTAAAAGAATGCAAACTTTATACAATGTTATAAAGAAGATAAAGATCATTTAACATATAAGCTGACCTTACAGTATTTATTACTAACCTTTCATCATTGGTACCTGGGACTTGAGTCATCATGGGTAAGTACCCTGACACTATGTCACTAAAGAGATGTCGCTGGCCCTCATCTAACCAATGAGAGTGAGTCAAAAACATCTGTGATATGAAATGTTTCCCAGAGTTCATAGTGGTAAATACTGTTTCTTAGATTGAGCACACTACATTTCACAATCTATTCTTTAATGACATAGAGGAAAAAAGAAACATAAATTTGTATAATGTATATGCTTATCACAGATAACAAATTTTATTAGGAAAGTCACTGAAAAAGGTGACTTGATGAATTTACACTTCCATGGGATTAAAAAGAAAGAAATTGAGAGACAGAGTTGTAAAACAAGGAAGAACCAAGGAAACAATATTGAAGCCCAGAAAGTGAGAAAACCAATAATATATAGGAAGCCCTGTGATGAGCAATTGATAGGCGAATGAAACATGTCAAAGAATGAAAATTAACATGTTGGCTCTTTAATAACCATCAGGTACTACATCTAATGTTTCATTATGATATTTCTCTGCTAGTAGAAATGAATTATAGGTATCTAAGTATAATGATAAGTCTTTGTTTTTTCATTAGAAGTACAAAAATATCTATATCAGTTGACTATAGTAAATCTATGAATTAAATCTATAGTTGAGGACCCTTTCATTTTGCCAGGCATAAGACATCAGCGATTAATGTCATATTTGTCATCTTCTTAATCTGAAGGCTGAGTTCTCATACCATTGCACATGGAAGGCTTTGAGCAATTAGGAGGGTGTGCTTCCACAGTCTAAGGAAAGGAGGGTGTGTTTCCACAGTCTAAGGAACTGTGTTATTGTTTTATTGTTGAAAACATTTTAGGGTTCTTTTTATTACTATTCTGTGTTGATCTAAATCCTTTTATGGTCAAAGCAACTACGAAACTGTGAGGTAAGCCATTGATAGGCATGCATTATAAGATATAAATCACCACCTCCCTAAAGAAACTATTTCTAAAAAGTCATTTGGGTACTTTGTTAGGTACATGGTTTTCAGACCTCACAAGAGTCCCTTTTTGGCACATTGGGATAGTTTTCACAAACTTCCCAGGAGGTCTGGATAAGTGAGTTCGTTTCTAAAAATTATTCCCCTTTACTCTTGGGAACAATTGAAGTTGGAGAAATCTGCTTGAACAAATGCCTTCCCCTTCCCTGTGTAATAACAGAATGATTGCCCATTTCCCTAGCTGGGATGGGGAGAAGTAATCTAAATCTTGGAACTAAAGCCGTCCTTGCTAAAAGTTCCTTTTTTTCTGTAGCTATCTTGGGGTGGCTGAAACTACAACTTCTGGAAAGTAAGAAGAAGTGGCTTTGTAAGAGTAGTGGTTTTAATTCAGAACCTATTATTGCTCATACTTACAAAAGAACAGTTCTCAATATTCTAAAATTATAAATGCTTACCAAAGGACCAGTGTGTAGTGATAAGTAGTGTTATATATTTGTTCAAATCAAATACATATAAAACTTCATAATACTAAGATATAAACTGGGTATTTCATTTTGTGTATTTCAGTAAAAAAAAATCTCTGAAACACACGTGAAATTGCTTATTTTAAGACCACATTTTTATTTTTATTTTTTATATCAGTTTATAAAGTAACCAGTTTCCTCCACATCACCCTATCTCCCCACCTTTTTGTACCCTTGATGGTTTCCCCCCATTTTATTCAATTTGTTAAGACTGATACAGAAAATGTCTGCTTTTAATAATCAGAAATTATTGTTATATATATTTGTGTATCTATGTTTGAATTATGTATATTCATTAATATTGTCTATCATTATTTACTGTCTCTTTTCATTGTAAAATTCTCATATTTTTTATACACTGTAACATTGGCATTGATGCTGAATGGATGAAATAAAAAATCATTTCCTATTTCTTAGCTAATGAAAATATATCAACCAAGGCTTTTATATAAGAAGCAATTCACAAAGCATAATGTTTCTTCTTGACATTTTGGTGTGATCTTAGGCTATAGTGACTGAGCCATCTCTTCTTCCTATTCCATTTCTTCTTAAACAGTAACAACCAAAAAGATATATTTGCTTATTGACACATGTTTCAATGCTATTAATAGTTAATTATTGTTAGGTCTGGCCAATGGTTACTAGCCATATGATAATATCCAACTATACCAATTAATTTTTGTGAAATTGATAATCCCATTGGCAACAACCTTTCTTATATTTCTGGAGGCACATTAGTCAAAATATAGAATATAATCACTGTTCCTTACACAATTACATTTTGTTTACTTTCCATTTGTAGTTATCTTACCTATGTCTCTCACATGTCAATATCTTTCTGATAGGTCAAACTGATTTAGGTTTGTTTCTTCTCTCCTCTCCTCTCCCCTCCCCTCCCCGCCCCTCCCCTCCCCACCCCTCCCCTCCTCTCCTCTCCTCTCCTCTTGTCTCTCTTCTAGAAGGTTGAAAATTCACTGGGAATACTGTGGTCATGTATAAATACACCTGGAACAAGGCACAAAGCAACACAGAGCTAGGGCTATTGAGAAAGAAAATTTCCCACCATGGACGTTATTGACCTCAAATGTAGACAACCAGTAAGCTTTCTGTTTTGTATCTGTTAATAGAAAAGCTCAGAGATTTTTCTAATAATTATTTTAATATATACACAGTAAATAATATTCCATGTATCTTAAGTGTTTTGTGAAAAACTTCAGTATTATTTTGCATTTTATAGTCACACTATATTTAGGTTAAGAAACCATCATTCTAGTGACTTTTGAATCTGCATAAGTAGTGTAGGCTAGGTGATTCCATTCAATTTTGAAAAGATGGAGTTGTTCACAAGTCAGCTGCCTTGCTCATGACCTTGCATTACTTAAGGTTTGAGATTAGACATAAAAAATCTTTCTTCCTTTCCTATGAGAGGTCATGTCTCAGTAAATTATTTTTTTATTATGTCGATCATACCAACATTATTTTAAATCATTTAGTTCATTTTAGTAAGCAGTGTGTTCCATAACTGGTGCTATAGCTCACTGGTATAGTGTGTACAATGCCCCAGCAAAACACACATGCATACACTTACACATATACACAAACTTATGCATACACACATACATACAAATACATTGACACATCCATATGTACACAGGTGAATATAAAAAAATAACATGACCTTTTAATGTCTAACTATATATTTGGACTCTGCTACTTATATCAAATAAAAGTTCATCAAATAATGGTGAGAAAATGTGTAACTTAATAATTGAAAGTTGGCCTGAGGGTTTGTTTTTTTTTTTTAATCTGTAAAATGGAGAAAGTAAGAATCCCATGAAATGTTGAAAGGACTAATTTTATTATTCTATTCTACTAAACATAAGTTCTATTCATTTCTTAAAGTATAATATTAATGTTTACATGTGGGAAATGACTCTTGACTTTCAAACTATGGTAATTTAGGTGTAGTTACCTGTACAAATCTTATACAACTTCTTGCCAGGTAACAGTACAGCATGAGTGGGAGAGGGGCTAACAATTCACTTTTCACTGGGGCTGTGGTCCTTGGCAGGTTGCCCGTGCTGCAGTGCATAGCCACTCACCCACATGTGCATGTGCAGCACTAATCGGAGTCGGTGGGTTGTTGTAAATATACCATGAAAGGACACAAAGTTGGGAGGGACATGTGTTTGTGGGAACTTGAGTGAGTTTAAGGTGAGACTATGGTTGGAAATGATCAAGATAAATTATATATTTAATACATGCATAAAATTATCAAATAGTAAAAAAAAAATTACTTACCAATAAGAGACCTTTCTTGCCTAATGTATTTCAAGCGAAATAAATTAGTTTTCCAAAATGAAACATTTTGCGAAACCTATTACTGAGCAAAATAGAACAGAAAGGCAATAGACTGTGTAATTAAAATTTAAATTTGTCAAAAAAAGGTGTCTAAAGCTTTAATAGTAGCCATTAAGAGGAACAGTGGTTTAGTATGCCTTATTAACCAAAACACCAGCAAGATTTTCATTGGCTACACACACTTTGTATTTTGTTGTCTTCTGTATAACACATTAATTCAGTGACTTAATTATTTATTCCAATAGCAATAAGCATATCATGAATTTGTTGTTAATGCTAACTTTCATGTTGCTTTTTAGCTGTTTGTTTAAAATGCTGTCTCACTTTATGAGGACAGGAGCTCTGGTTTCCTACAGCATGGAGACAGCCGTGGGATGGAAAGGAAATGTGTATAGGGGGAATCTCGAATCTCACCATCTATTTTCATGGTCTCTGCTTACTAGATACATAAGGTTGGCAATGCTACAGAGAGACACAATCAGAGACATGAATATTTAAAATTTGATTTTGTATTAATGTGGTTGAGAAACATTAAGAAGCTAAGAAACAGTTATTAATTTAATTGTTTCTATTACTATTTTATTTTATTCTCTTCTCTCTCTTTACTGATTTTTACAAAAAAAAAAATATACAATATGTTTTGATCATATTCTTTCTTTTCCCCAAACCATTCCCTACCCAATTTCATGTTCCTCTTTCTTAAATAAATAAATAACTACCAACAGCAAAACAAATAACATTTTAAAAACAATAAGAGTAAGACATATACCACAAATCAAACAAACAAACAGACAAATACAAAAAGTCTGTCTTGTGTTGGCAATCTGCTCATGATCATGGGACCTGCTCTGGAGTGCGGTTGACATATCTAGGTACACTCCATTGAAGAAAACTGGTTTTCTCTCTCCTAGGAGACATCAAATACACGTGACTTCTTGGTTAAATGTGGGACTTTGTGCCCACTTCCCCTTCTCTCTGCTGTGATTTTGTTTTTAAAACTATAAAATATATAGAGTTAGTAAACAGGAAATTAAATTTTAATTGCTTTAGTGTTCTCAAGATATGTTCTAAGTTTAATTGCTTTATCCACTCTTATTTTTTTAAATGGATATTCTGATTACAGTTTTGAATGTGAATATATATACAAGACATGGTTTTTACTATAATTACTATATGAGTCTTCTGTACACTAGAGTTTGGATACATAACTTCATAAAATATTTTTCATAACAATTATAAAAAAACTTTAAAAATATATGCTTGTCTGCTAGTTTGCAAAAAACAGTTCGATTTTAAATTAAGTAACAAAATTTTTTATGTAAAGACAAACTTTTTCTTACTTGAACATCTTTGTGTTCTATTTTATTTACTTTACAGTAAGGAATATTTGTTTATGTCACATTTGATATCAGAAATGCTTGCATATTAGTAAGATTAGAGTCCACAAATTAAAATAGATGAGACATAGGACATATGTCTAGGCTAAACCTCCAAACTTTCGAATGTCACAGATGTTACATGTCAGGTCTTGGCATCCTGACTTATAGCCTGTTTTCTTTCCACATGATTCTATTATGCCTTAGTGCCTTCAGGACTATCTGTGTATTGTTCATGTCCAGGTGTCTGTCTAAGGCCGAACTCTTAAGAAATTCTGCACTTGGATTTTAAGGATAACAAACTGAACCTGTTCATGATTACATTTGTTGTTCTCCTCTTTTCCCTTATTTTCTGCCATCCCGGTACTTAAAGAAGACTCAATGAAATATCTACAAATCCTTTCTGACCTTCTATCCCTGTTCCATCAATCTGTAAATCCTGTTAGTTTTACCCTTAGAGTGTGCCAGGTCTCCCCCCCCACACACACACGCTGCCAATGATCTGTCGACAGCATAGCAGTGACCTCCTTAAAACTCTCTAGGTCATGTTATCCTAAGAGAGGTACTGTAGAGTTTATTTCATTTAGAATATAAGCTAAAGTCCTCAGTGAGATGTCCTTAAAATTTTTACCAGGTTCCTGTTGCTCCTTTCCTTGTTTACAGATCCATTGACACAGAAGCTTGATTCATTGCTCTCACCTCCTCCCGTTCATCACTCCTCCCGTTCATCACTCCTCCCGTTCATCACTCCTCCCGTTCATCACTCCTCCTGTTCATCACTCTTCCCGTTCATCACTCCTCCCATTCATCACTCCTCCTGTTCTTCACTCCTCCTGTTCATCATTCCTCCCGTTCATCACTCCTCCCGTTCTTCACTCCTCCCGTTCATCACTCCTCCTGTTCTTCACTCCTCCCGTTCTTCACTCCTCCCGTTCATCACTCCTCCCGTTCATCACTCCGCATCTCAGTGTTAGTGTGAGTAGATGATTTCCTTTCCCCATCAACTCCACCATTGTCTCACCACCTCCGCATCTTTCCCCACCATTTTGTATCTCTCCCCTTTCTTTCTCACGTATAGATCATTTTGCTTCGCCACTTCTTTCATTCCTTTTCCTTTCTCACTCTCCTTTCTACTTCCCATTCTCTTAAGTGAAATATGTCAAATGAAATCTACTGAAACCAATTCTATCTCAGGTAAGATGTTTTTCTTTTCTGTATGCATGAGACTAAGACTTACTCTACACCAAGTACAAGCAACCACATATGGAGTTTTTACTAGAGGAATCCTTGGGTTTCTTTTGAACCTATAGCTGACATCCATAACCTCTCTGTCTTGAACTCTGATTGCATTCTCTTTGAGCTTACAAAGGAAACATTGGCTTCTCCAATCAACTCTTGCTGGGTATACAAACTGTTCTTAAGGGTAGGCCCAATGCCCTTCAATACATGGCCAACACCAACATAACTCAATAATTAAAATTTTTGAAGTTTTTTGCTTTATAATGCTGTGGCTGGAAATTTTCACTTGTTTGTTAATTTTTATTGTCACATGTTTTTACTTATATGTTATATTTTCTAAATGTAACTTCTTATGGAATTTCTGTGTGTAAGCGTGTGTGTCTGCATCTCCATGTATTCCATTTGCCTTTCCTGAGGCTCTTTTTTTCCTGTTTGGTTGTTTGTCCTATTCTGGCTTGTCTGTTTTTTGTTTGTTTGTTTGTTTGTTTGTTTGTTTGTTTTGTGTTACCTGTTTTCTGATGAGAGAGAGATAGAGAAAAAAGCAAAAGTTGCGGATTGGGATGGGTTAGTAGATGGCTAGCATCTGGGAGGAGTTGAGGGAGGGGAAACTATATTTTGAATAGAACATATAATATGAAAAATATCTATTTTGAGGTTAAAAAATAAAGATTCTAAAATATAAATTATCTTAGTTGTAATCTATACATGATTTAAGGTTAAGAATTTAAGAAAAAAAAAATAGACTCCTTCCCAATTTTTACCTACAGAAGAAAGGAAATCCAGGTTCTTTATCCATTGTCAGGGCCATTTATTCTACTTTATAAATGTGTGTGTGCATGTGTGTGTGTGTGTGTGTGTGTGTGTGTGTGTGTGTGTGTGTGAGAATATATTTAGAATTTTAGAATTCTTGATTCTTGCAGTTGCTTAATCTGCATTTCCCATAGTCCTACAGAAGCACTAAGATCAAAAGAAAGAGGCAAAGTTGTTATCCTGTATAAAGACAGAGTCACTGTTTCACTAGAGCTGCTAAATCAAAGTATCATGAAGTAGATGACTTTAAACAACAGGATTTTATTCACCTAGAATACCGCACCATAGATATCATATCTATAAACCATGATTTTATTGTTTGTATAAAATATGGGACAAAACATATTTTTCTTCTTTGACTAATATCTCAATTAATTAATAATTTTATCAATTAGTGGTTGTAATTGGTAATTTATTTAATATCATTACCTCCTTTTGCATCTATTTTCCTAGAAAAAACAAATATTGCTGAAAATAATTTTACATTTTTGCATATTTTCTTTATCCTTTCATTACTTTTTTAGACACTTAATTTGTTTCCATGACTTAACTATTGTGGATTCTGTTAAAGTAGTCAATAATGTATAGGAACATTTGTGACTTGGGGTCCTTTGGGCAAATGCCTTGTAGTGACAGATTTATATCACATGGTAGATCAAGTAATGAATATTTTCATAGTGACTTAACTAGTTTATATGACCTCCAAATTCTAAACTGGGTTACCTTTATTTACATCATCAGTAGCACTTTGAAAATTTGGTTTTACAATAGCTGTCATTATAAATAATTGAGAAAGAACCTTGATGTGGCTTTAATTTGCATATTCTTGACTAATGGCTGTTTATGCTTTATCTTTTGGGAAGTATTTTTTTTAAGTACATATATTGGTTAGGTTATGGATTCTTTATAAATTTTATTAAGAACTTGTATATTAGATATTAACTTTCTATCAGATATACAGATGACACTTATTGTTTTCCAATCACATAGGAGGCTGTTTTTAATCTCTACTTAATTTTACTGAGAAGAAACTTTATAGTTTTAACATTCTCATTTAACATTGTGATCCATATTTCCTAAGCAACTAGAGTCCTATCCACAAAGTTGTGTTTCTTCCTTGCCCGGAGCCATGCTAATCTTCTCTGTATCATTCCAATTTTAGTATATGTATGTTGACATGAGCATTAGAGTCATATTCAACCTTGCCTACAACCATGTCTTGATGTGTTCTCCAACTTCTCATCTGATTCCAAGTCTTGGATCTTACTTTATGCTGTTTGATCCATTTGGAGATTATTTCCTTTTGTTACAGTGAAGAGGGCCTAGTTGCATTCTTCTGTGTTTTTTTTTTTTTTTTTTCAATTATTACACTATTTTCTCAAGTCTGTCTTTGCTTCAGTTTATGGTTTTGACAGTTTTGTCAAAAACTCTTATGACTGTAGCTATATAAGTTTCCAGTGTCCTTCTGTTCCATTGGTCTCGGTATCTATTTTTATGCCAGTTTAAATCCCTACACAGTAGTCTGGGTTAATTTCTGAAAGTGTCAGTTACTATGTGGAGTGGCTTCTATGCCTCTTCACAAGGTCAGAGCCACAGCTTGCATTTCATCAACAACAGGACAAAATGCTCTGTTGGCACTCACATGCACAGACAAGGCTTTGTTATTCCTTCTCAGTTCTATATATTCATCTATGTATGTGAGAACAACTATTCTCTACCCCAGTGAGACATTTGTTCTACTTCCTAAGTTTAAAGTATTGCATTCCAGGACTTTGGGAAGTAATGATCACTGCTACCTCTAAAGAGCTACATTGGAATTCCACATCTGTCATTATCTTTGAAACTGTGATATTGCGGAATATATTTAAGAGATTCTTATAAACATCATTATATTAAAATCATGTGAAAATTAGAAGAATAGTTTGTTTCCAGAAACTAAGTTGTATCATTTAACAGTTATTTTAATCATCAGATGTACCCATGGTAAGTTCACTTACCTTTAATCAATTTATTTGCATATACATAGACCACTGAACTATATGTTAAAGCATAAATTATGATACATTGAATTTGACCAAATTTGGTAGTAGTGTCTTTGTAGATGTAACAAACTTTAACTTGCACTAGGAGAAATTAAAGTTAACAATTTAAGGATTCAGCTGAAATGGAAGATAGTGGAGGATTTTCTGGCCTAGATGAGGCTCCCATTGACACAGAGAAAGCAATGGGCATTTTCATAGCACTTACTTCATTAAAATGAAAAAGGAAGAGAATAAAACTGCAGGAAACAGACTAGTGACAATGAAGTGCAGTTGACACAGCAATAAAGTGTGCCGACTTACCCCGAGAGAGTGGGATTCGAAGGTGGGGTTATCACCTGAAGAGTCCTACAGAACAATAAAGTGTGCCGACTTACCCCGAGAG
>CM052702.1:40700826-40736216 GCA_028551405.1 Uromys caudimaculatus | reverse complement strand
GTGGGATTCGAAGGTGGGGTTATCACCTGAAGAGTCCTACAGAACAATAAAGTGTGCCGACTTACCCCGAGAGAGTGGGATTCGAAGGTGGGATTATCACCTGAAGAGTCCTACAGAACAATAAAGTGTGCCGACTTAGCCCGAGAGAGTGGGATTCGAAGGTGGGGTTATCACCTGAAGAGTCCTACAGAACAATAAAGTGTGCCGACTTACCCCCGAGAGAGTGGGATTCGAAGGTGGGATTATCACCTGAAGAGTCCTACAGAACAATAAAGTGTGCTGACTTACCCCCGAGAGAGTGGGATTCGAAGGTGGGGTTATCACCTGAAGAGTCCTACAGAATAAGAGTGAGTGGAAGCCATTGGATATTTGGACTGTAGATGATGGTAGAAGGGAAATATTTTGTTATGCTAGTTGCAGAACAAGATGTCACTACATGTACCATTTTATTTACAAACTGAAGCTTGCTGGTTAAATGAATACACAATGATGGGTATAATTACTCCAGAGAAAAATGATGGTAAGATATTTACCCTTTGATCAGAGTAATCATTCACTGATAGTTGAGTTGAAGTAACATAAACATTTCGGTAGAACTGGTCTCTGTATGAAAGAGTTTTTAAAGTTTATTGATGATGATCGATACTGGAGTATATTTTACATTACACTCAAACACAATCTCATACACTAAGAAGAGT
Organism: Uromys caudimaculatus; assembly: GCA_028551405.1. NCBI lineage: Eukaryota > Metazoa > Chordata > Mammalia > Rodentia > Muridae > Uromys > Uromys caudimaculatus. The sequence goes on along the minus strand of CM052702.1, from coordinate 40,735,518 downwards.
TTGTAAAATAATTGATTGTCATATTACATGTTCCTCATTCTATTTAAATTAATTTAATGATGTAAAACAGGAAATTTTTTTTAATTTTTTCACTTTCTGTGCTATAAGGAAAAATAAGTTTAGTTCACATACAGATTGATGAATATCAGATTTTGTATTTTGTAGCAGAGGAACCTGTTTATATTTACCATTTCGGTGAAGCTTGCTACTAACACATACTAACACATTTTGTTTTTATAAAGTGATTTTTACACACACACACACACACATACACACACATATGATTATACTTTTGTGGTTGAACAAGGTAATCATGAAATTGAGTGAGAGCTCAGCTTCACAGTCCTGATTCTGTCAACTTTGATAGGTCATATACCACTTTTCCCTTCTTTATCTTCACATTAGATCTCTATGGTTTGTTTATAGAGACAAAAAGCAGTTATAGTAAATATCATGAATATAATGTGTGATAGGAGTCACCTGGTTTCTAGTCAGAATAAAAGTTTGTGATTTGTTTCAACACTCTTTCCAAGATGAACCTTCCAGTATTCTCAAAATAAATCTGACTCCAGGTTTACAAGGTTGGTATATATGGTGCTCAAGTCTGGTCCTTGACTTAAGGACCTGAACTCAAATCTCAGCTTTGATACTTACTAGCTTTTAGGTTATGAGAAAGCCATAGAGTCTCTGTGAACTTGATTGTATTCTTCTAAAATGTATGACAATATAATTTTCTCTAGAGATTACTGGAAAAGACTGAGTGAATTAATATTTGTAAAGAGTACATTGGTCATTGGGCAGTGGTGGCACACGCCTTTAATCCCAGCACTTGGGAGGCAGAGGTAGGCGGATTTCTGAGTTCGAGGCCAGCCTGGTCTATAGAGTGAATTCCAGGATAGCCAGGGCTACACAGAGAAACCCTGTCTCGAAAAACCAAAAAATTAAATAAATAAATAAAAATAAAAATAAAAAGAGTACATTGGTTTATAATAATAAAGAAGCATAAAGTATAAAAGGATACAACAGGTCATATGACAAATTATAACATTATGATTAGGAGGCCCAACTATTATTATGTGCATATTATGTATGTGTATATTATATTTAATAAATTATATATGTATACATTATTTATTTTTGTGTGTGAGCCTGTCTCTCTGTGTATGTCAATATGTTTGTGTATTTGAAAGAGAAAGAATAAATTACCAACCACAATTTATCAGAATAAAAGTTGGAACAGCAGGATAATATTAGAAACATTTGTATTTACTAACAAAGAATCAAATGAAAACACAACTTGTGTTCATAAGAAATTTTATTATAGCTAAAAGATTTATACTACCTGAAGTGCTAGAGAGATGCAATTCAATCTCAATCAAATTCCACTGTCCCTTTTTCTTGTACAATAACAAAAAAAAGAAATACTACTCCAATAATAACATAGAACACAGAATACACCAATATGAAAAAGATAAACACCAACAAAAGGTATAAATCTTGAGGGATGTTACTGTCTGATTTCAAGCTGTATTACAAAGCTACAATATTTAAAACAGTATAATACTGGCAAAAACAAAAACAAAAACAAACACCAGATGGTGTGATTAATGGATCCCAATAGATATCTCAGAAATACACACATCCATCTAATCAATTCTCGTTAAGAATTTTTCTCTTCATTTACTTTTATTTTTATTAAAAATACATTCTTCTTTCATACAGTACATCCCAACCACAGTTTCTTCTCCCTCTACATCTCCCAGCTCCCCTCACACCAATCCACTCTCCATCATTTCCTCTTCAGAAAAGAGTAGGCCTTCAAGAAATGACAGGGTAACAGGACAGAACAGGATATAATAAAACAAGGCAAAATCTGTCCTATTGAGGCTGGAGAAGGAAACCAATAAAAGGAAAGGAATGACAAGCCAGCAAAAGAGTAGGAGACACATCGACTTCCATTGTTATAAGTCCCACAAAAACACCAAGCTAAGAGCCAGATAACATATAGGCAGAGGGCCTGTTAGAGACCCATGCAGGTTTCATGATAGCTGCTTCAGTCTCTATGAACCCTTGTGAACCTTGTTCAATTGATTTGGTGGGCCATGTTCTCCTGGTTTCCTCTACTCCCTAACTTCTACATTCTTTCCTCCTTTTTTATCCATGGGATTACCTGGTCTCCAAACAGAAGGACTAGAAAGAATATACACGAGGAGGCTTGTTTATTTTTTAAACGGTGTTGGGGAACAAGGATTCTTTCCATTCATGCATAACCATGATATGGGACTTCCTCTTACACCATGTTAGACACCAGTGAGAAATTGTAAAGGAACTGAACATAGGAAAAGAAACAGGAAATTCCTGGAATAAAACAAAAGAGAACATTGACCTAGACAATTTTGTTTTGTTTTGTTTTTAATTTGGCCCTAACATCACAGGCAACAATAGCAGAAGCAGACAAATAGAATTGCATCAGAATACGGTGCTGCATAATGCAGAAGCTAAAAAGTGCATTAGAAAATTAACTGAAGAGCAATAAGACAAGCATCCCCACAAAAAAGCACAAATAAATAAACAAAATACACACAACTAATCCAAGAAAGGATACAGACTGAGATTTCTCCAAAAAAGTCATAACATATGAAAAAATATGTAAAAAATGGTAAACAACTTTCAATGGAAGGAAATGAAAAATACAACCACAGTAATACAACTTGTTAGCATGTCTGTTAACAAAATACAGGAGAAAAATATGTGTAGGTGAAGATATGAAAAAAGAGAATCCTGAGTACAATGCTAGTAACAGTGTAAGAAATCACAGCCATTATAAAACACCCTGTGTAGATTCCTCAAGTACAAAATTAAATCACCCTCTAACACACTCCTCAGTATTTAGCCAAAAGACTTAAGTCAGTATGTCAAAGAATCTCTAAGCCAAAGTCTTCATTTTGATACTATTCACAATCATCACATTTTGAAATCAATTTAAGTGTCCATCATCATGATACATGGAGAAAATCATATGTCTGGGTGAAAAAATGGGGAAATTGGCCTTTAAAAGAAAAAGCTATCATTTGTGACAATGTGGGTAAAACTAAAGAATATTATGTTCAATAGGCAAGGCAAAGAAGCATCTGTCATCAGTTGTATGTGGTATCTGAGTGAATCAAGCATTTAATCATGGAGAGAAAATTTCTACAGAGGAGAGAAGTTAGGAGTAAGGTAGAGGTGAGATGAAGGCTTCATAGTCTCAATAAAAGTGCAGCTTTCAATATCTATTCCAAAGTTATGAATATATTAAATGATTATATATTGTTCATTCAAAATTGCTATGAAAGTACATTTTAAATATTCTTAGAAAAATGGTGTTAAAATAATGAATAGACTAATTGGCTCAATTTAACTATTAATTATCCAGCATATTTTATATATATATATATAAAATATATATATATATATAATATATATATATAAGTGATATATATATATATATATCACTTTGTATCCCATAAATAAATAATTACAAATTTTCATGTTATATAATTACTTGAAGAAAATAATTTCTTTAGACAGCCTCTTATGTTTAGAAATCTCTCATCTTCATTTTGGTTTCATAACTGTTTTTAAAATTTTAGTTCATTTCTTCTGTTTAAGGGTTCAAAAATTATCACTCCTATCTTTTTCCCATCCATGAAAGATCCAAATGACATAATAGTAATTTGTAGTCTTTCATACTCTCTATGGTCCAATTAAATGTCTGTGCTTACTGATTCTAATCATTATTTTGTATTATAATTGAAAGCTCTTCAAGAATTACAAAAGAGAGATGTGAGCGGAAGGCTATAGAATTAAATGGCAAAAATATTACTAGAAGAGACACTTTAGAATTAATCTCTTATAGAATACAGGACATAGAACCCTCAGATTTTTGAAGAGAAGCTTGTGTCACTGTGGGAAGTCCTTGTAAGTGTTCCTTTGCTTAAGTATCCCAAAACTTTAAGAAAACCTCAAAAGTCCCCAATGATCATGCAGCCTGCACAAACTCATCCCTGTGGCTGAGCCAAGAGGTAGAGAAGGATTGTGCATGGGTTAGAAGATTTGGATATTAAGCAGTATAAGATTGCTGTAGTAATCATAGAATTTCGTGGGAAGATGATAGTAAGTATAATGTGTGTTCCTGTCTTGATAATTTTGCTAAGGAAAAATTTCTTTTTGCTAACGAAGTCTCTGACACTGTACAAAGACAGAGTGAGCATCCCTAATGCAGGAAACTGAATGATTTATGTATTCTCAAATAGTAGGAATAAATGATCTACAGAAGGATACATTAATATAGGATATCTCCTTGTTTATAAAATTGTTGAGGAATTAGTGCCTCACTGATAGAGAAATTTATTTATTAGAATGGATAAGACCAAAGCCCTGATGCAGTACACATGCATAACTCACAGTGCCCAATTAAATGGGGTTTAATGCTGGCTTCAATTTTGTTCCTTAAGAAACTGTGCTCAGAATTCTGCTTCTATTGTTATAATGTAGAACACTTAATACAGATTTAGACAATATGTTGATATAATCAAGTTATTAACTTTTGTACAGCCATTTATGTAGTAAATGTCCTTTACTTTTCTATTTCCAAATTGTTAACACTTTGATTTTTCTTTCTATAGTACTGCACAATACTTTATGTGATACTCACTTGGTGCTAGTTTTACTACATCATAACACTTGTTCAACTTCCAATATTCACTTTTTAGTCTTCCTAATGTAAGACAAAGAAGCTTGTTTAATGAGTAAATTTTCATATGATTTTATATAATACTGAAAATATGAATAATTTTATGTCAAGTATCAGGTCATAGGTATCGTAGTTTTATGCTTTCTATATACTCCGTTGAATATTCTTTCTAATTTTTTGACTATTTAAAACATTTTGTTCCTTATATTGAAAATATATTTGTTTTCAATACATTATATTCTGATTATAGTTTTCCCTCCTCCAAGTCCTCTTAGCTCCTCCCCATGTTCCTTTCTATCAACATCCACCTTAGAAGCAAACACGCATCTAAAGAATAACAATAAAATGAGAGAATAACAAACAAACAAATTGGTATAGAAAAATAAAGAAACAGGAAAAAATACAGCCAATGAAAAAGCACACACACACAGAGACACAGAGACACAGAGACAGATATATTCGGATATACAAAAATCCCCCAAAACCAACACAGAATCTAAGCCATAATATATTCATAAAGTTTCTAGAAGGTAAAAAAAAAAAAAAAAAACAGACAGACAGACAGGTGCTCTGACAAAAAATAAAGACAAAATTCTACAAAAATGCTGTTAAGTTCAATTTTGTGCTGGCCATCGACTGCTGAGCATGAACTCTGTCCTGAAATGGGATTTATAGATCCAGTGATACTTCACTGGAGAAAAATATTCATTTGAAAGTGGTTATCAATTGGAGATAACGTCTGGTTTTGGTGTAGGCACATGTGGCCACTTTTCTCAGTGCTGGCACCTTATCTCGTTCAAACTCATGCCAGCCCTATGCATGCTGCCACAGTTTCTGACTTCATATATGTACTAGTCCTCAGCTGTGTGGAGCTTACTTCCTTGGTATCTTCTATATTCTCTGGCTCTAGGGAGAGGGTTTTATTGGAGACATTTGCTTTAGGACTAAATATTCTAATGTTTTTCCCTATCTTAATATTGTATGTCTGTGAGTTTCCTTCAAAAGCAGAATGAAGCTTCTCTGACTACAACTGAGGAAGATACTGCTATATGAATATAGCAGACTGTTGATATGAGTCATTTTATGTCTCCGCTACTTTAGCACAGTAGTAGGAATTCGTTTTCCTCTGTAGCCATGCCCTATCTACTCTCAGGTACTTGGCCTCTCCAGAGTTGGGGGTCATATGTTCCATCCCATAGAATAGGCCTCAAATCCACTCAGATAGTTGGTTACTCTCACAAGCTTTGCTCCACTCTTGCACTAGGGCATCTTAAAGGATGGTCCTCATTGTAGAGCAAAGGGAATAGAGTTCAGTTGGTAGTTACCTTTCTCTTTAAGTAGGGTGCAGAGTAATATACCATGAACACTAATCTGTAGTGGAGAAGTCTCTAAGAAAGCATCAGCCCAATTTCTTCATGTTCAATAAGTTGTGTAGGTGTTATTTTGAGCAGTGAGACCTTATTGTCAGATTGTGGAGAACAGCCAAGAACCTTGACAATAATGGCTTGGGCTATTTGTAAGCCAAGAACTTGGACCTTTTTTTTTTCAAGAATTCAATTAGATGTAATCCATTCCCTATATTGGAAGCTTCAATTGATTATGATAGACCTCCATTTTAGTCTTTATCTCCCTGTTGTTTGGTCATTTCACTTACATTGCCTTCATAGCAGTAAACACTTCATAGATCTCCTGCTGTAGTAGGCTTCCATCTGATGACTCAATGGCCCTTAGTTTTACCTCTCCTTCCTCCTATTCCACTGTCACACTTCTCGTCTTGGATTGCTCTGTCCATTTCTACCCATTTATCAGTAAGTATCTGTTCTATTTTTTCCTAGGTAGATCCATCCCTCTCCTCCTGTCCCTCCATCTATATACCTGACCTATGGGGTTATACGAAATGTAGATTGCTTAACAGAGAATAAATGGCTAATATCCACCGATAAGCATATATATATATATATACCGTATTTGTCTTTCTGGATCTGGATTACCCTATTTAGGATTTTTTTCTTCTAGGTCCATCTATTTACCTGCAAGTTTCAGTTTTTTGAATGCTGAGTAATATATTAGTGAGTAAATGTACCATATTTTCTTTACTCGTCTGATGATGACATCCAGGTTGGTTTTAATTTCTTAATATTATGAAAATGGTTGAGCAAGTGTCCCTGTGGTAGCATGTAGCTGTGAATACATGCGTAAGAGTCATATAACAGGATCATGAAGTAGACTGATTCCAAGCTTCTTGAGGAATGATCACAGTGGTTTTCATAGTGGCTGAATGAGGTTAAATTCCCACCATCTAATATAAGTGTTTCCCTTGCTCTACATCCTCACCAGCATGAGCTGTCATTGTTTAATTGATCTTGGCTATTCTGAGTGGTGTAAGGTGAAATCTCAAAGTATTTTTGATTTGCAATCTTCTGATAACTAGAGATATAGAACATTTCTTTCTTTTATTTATTTATTTATTTATTTATTTATTTATTTATTTATTTATTTATTCTTCAATCTATTTTTTTAATGCAGACTTTAGCCCCATCCTGGTCCACTCTCTGACTGTTCCACATCCCACACCTGCTCCCCCACCGCCATCTCCAAAATGATGTCCCCACCCCCACCCCACCAGACCTTCTCACTCCCTGGGGCCCGAAACCTCTCAAGGGTTAGGTGCATCTTCTCTGACTGAACCCAGACTCGGCAGTTCTCTGCTCTGTGTGTGTGTGTGTGTGTGTGTGTGTGTGTTTGTGTTGGAGCCTTATATCAGCTACTTTATGCTACCTTGTTGGTGGGTCAGTGTCTGAAAGACCCTGGGGATCAGGTTTGTTGAGACTGCTGGTCTTCCTCTAGGGTTGCCTTCTTCCTCAACTTCTTCCAGCTTTTTCCTAATTTAACCACAGGGGTCACAAGCTTCTGCCCATAAGTTGGGTGTAAATATCTGCATCTGACTCTTTCAGCCTTTTGTTGGGCAGTCATGATAGGCCCATGTTTATAATCATACCATAGCCTGAGTAATGGTGTCTGGCCTTGGGGCCTCTCCCTGAACTGGATCTCAATTAGAGCCTATCTCTGAACCCCCTTTCCCTCAGGCTCTTCCTCATTTTGTTCCTGCAGTTCATTCAGATGAGAACAATTCTGGATTAGAGTTTTTGACTATGGAATGGCAACCCCATCCCTATACATGATGCTCTGTCTTTCTATTGGAGGTGGACTCTACAAGTGCCCTCTCCCCACTGTAGGGCATTTCATCTAAGGCCCTTCCTTTTGAGTTCTGAGAGTCTCTCAACCCCCAATTCTCTGGTACAATCTAGAGGGTTCCCCCTTCCTCTGAACTTCCGAGATTGCTTGCTTATTTTCTTTCTGCTGGCCCTCAGAGCTTCAGTCCTGTTCCTCCTTCCAATATCTGATTATGTTCCCCTTATCCCCTCCCTGTCACCTTTCCCACCCAGATCCCTCCATCCCTCCTCCCTCCTGTGACTGCTTTCTTTTCCCTCCCAAGTGGGATTGAGGCATCCTTACTTGAGCCTTTGGGCTTGTTAGACTTCTTGAGTTCTGTGGATTGCATCCTGGATATTCTTTAATTCTTTGGCTAATATCCATTTATTAGTGAGTACGTACCATGCATATACTTTTGGGTCTGAGTTACCTCACTCAGGATGATATTTTTTTAGTTCCATCCATTTGCCTAAAAAACTCATGATGTCCTTGTTCTTAATAGCTGAGTAGTATTCCATTGTGAAAATGAACAACGTTTTCTGTATCTATTCTTTTGAGATGGGACATCTGGGTTGTTTCCAGCTTCTGGCTAAAATATCACAAATAAGGCTCCTATGAACATAGTGGTGCATGTATCCCTGTGGCATAGTGGGACATCTTTTGGGTATATGCCCAAGAGTGCTATAGCTGGGTCTTCAAGGTAGATCTATTTCCAATTTTCTGCAGAGCCTCTAGATTGACTTCCTGAGTGGTTTTACCTGTTTGCAATCCCACCAGCAATGGAGGAGTATTCCTTTCTCCACATCCTCGCCAAAATGTGTTGTCACCTGAGTTTTTGATCTTAGCCATTTTGATTGGTGTAAGGTAGAATCTCAGGGTAGTTTTGATTTGTGTTTCCCTGTCTTTAAGTCCTTTTTATCCTTAAATGAACAAACTACTTTTCAATCAACTGGAATGAGATATTTCAAATGTGAGCATGATTTGTATAACGTTGATAGTATCTTTAAAGTATTTCACTTTTAGAATTATATTATTTCTATATATTACACTGTTTACAATTCTACAGTATTAAAAAGTCAGACTTCCTTTTATTTTTTTACATCCAGCCATTTTCTATTCCCCACACTTTAAAATAATTCTTATCAAATAAATGCAGTTATTGCTAAGACCATAGAAAGTTAATTTCTAAGAAATGATAACTGATATATTATTTGATTGTAGGCATGTATACCATCACAAACATAAATGTACAACTGTATTCTGAAATCAAACTTTTGAATTTGGCTGAGACTTTTACCCTTAAAAATTAATTAAATCACTTGTAGTCTGCTGGTTTTCCTAACCTAGGAAAATCTCTACACACTCAATGATACATTTAGCTGGGAATTTGGAGCCCTGACCTGTGTTTGTAAAGGCTGACAAAGGGCATATAATAATAGAAAATTTCATCCTGAGTGAGGTAACTTAGTCACAAAAGACCACACATGGTATGTACTTACTGATAAGAATTCATTAGGCAAAGAACATGGGATACCCACAATACAACTCAGGGACCACATGAAGCTCAAGAGGAAGGAAGACCAAAGAGTTGATGCTTCAGTCCAACTTAGAAAGGGGGACAAAATAATCAAGGGGAGTGTAGGATAGGAGGAACTTGGGAGGAAGAGAAGAGGTGGAGGAGAAAAAGAAGGGATGAATCAGGTATGGGAGGAGATGGAGGAGATGGACAGAGGGCCAGGAAATTAACAGAGGTGTGTAGCAATGGGGGTTGGGGAACTAGGGGTAGCAACCAGAAAGTCCCAGATGCCAGGAAAGCAAGAGCCTCCCAGGACCCCACAGGGATGACATTAGCTGAAATACCCCACAAAGAGGAGGGAGAACCTGTAGAGACCATATCCAAAGGTTAGACATGCTCCCCCTGGTTGATGGATGGGGCCACCCACCCGTCTCCAAAATTTTAACCCAGAATTGCTCCTGTCTAAAGGAAGTACAGGAACAAAGAGTGGAGCAGAGGTTGAAGGAAAGGCCATCCAGAGACTGCCCCACCTGGGGATCCATCCCACATGCAGACACCAAACCCAGACACTATTGTGGATGCCAAGAAGTGCTAGCGGACAGGAGCCTAATATAGCTGTCTCATGAGAGGCTCTGCCAGATCCTGACCAATACAGATGTGGAGGCTCACAGCCAACCAATCGTCTTAACACAGGGACTCCCAATGGAGGAGTTAGGAGGACAGAGGGAGCTGAAGGGGCCTTATCTGGCTTCAATGGGAAGGGAGGCCTTTGGTCCTGTGAAGACTTGATGCCCTGTGTAGAGGAATGCTAGAACGGTGAGGCGGGAGTGAGTAGGTAGGTGGGCAAGCACCCTCATAGAAGCAGGGTAAGGGGGCATGGGATGGGGGGTTTGCAGAGGGGAACCAGGAAAGGAGATAACATTTGAAATGTAAATAATCAAATAAAATTTTAAAAAAAGAAGAAAATAAGAATGTTTCAATAATTGTTAAAATATTTAAATTATGTTTTTATATATATTTCAATCATTCCATTTTCCCTAGTTCAACACTTGTTAAAAGTTTCAAGTCATATAAACCAGCTGGAATATATACAATATATTGTTGCATGCATATAATATGTGTGAATGACATTTGCTTTTTCTATATACACTTATTCAATACTTGTGGGATCATGCTTAGTATTTGAAATCTAACATATTTATGCCTGTTTTTATAAAGATAATTGACACACCACCATTTGACCAATTCTCTCATAAGCTGTTCAAAGCCTAAGCTTCTGATTATTGACATAATATTAAGTACCAGTTATTTCAAACTTGTTTTTTCTCTGTGGTAACACTCAAGCCTGTAGTTGAATAGCATATCTGGGTCTCTGAGTTCTATCTCAATGTTCTCTCCAAATACACCAGACTGCATTTCTCAGTGCATCTCATCCTCTTGCATTATTTTTAGTCAAGTCCAAGTTATTTTTTTCTTGGATATTTATTGGTCTTGTGTTGAGATTCTGCCACTAGGTAAGGAAAACAGTTAAACTTAGAAACCCTAGGTTCCTCAGCTATCTCTAGTTTGTCAGCCCTGTTTTGCTCTAGGTTCTTTGGAGAGTAAATCAATAGTTTATATGAAACCATTACATATTTGTATATCTTAGTGGTGGGGAGTCACTTCACCCTGGTATTGTAGCTCAGACAGTATGATCTTTCTCTTAATGAGAAACTTTTTAAATTATTTCCAGTAAGATAAATTAAATTTATAATATCACTGACTCCCCTGATACAAATAGATTTCCATCATCATTCGCTGTCTATTCCAGCTATGAATTCTCCAGGCTCCTCTTCTTTCTGAATAATCACTGTATCCAACACAGTTGCTAAGTACCTACTATGGACCAAAGACTACTCTGGGAGATTGTGGTTTAACCTGAGTAAAACCTTAAGATATAGTCATTTCCAGGTCTCCTGTCTCTGTAGAAATAAGCCTTCTCATCATATTATCATCGAAGTGATCTCTTTGGACTCCATCACACAGTAAAGCAGAGAATCAGGATAGAGTTTGCCACTCAAAATGAAGTTATAATGCTTGTTAAAATGAAAAAAAAATAATAGTGTTCCTTAGGAAATGTGTTTGTAAGTTAAATATATTGTGCTAAAAACACCATTATTTTTGCTATGTGACATAAAATAAATAGAAAATCAGACACTAAGATGAACACAAAGAAAGATCAATTAAAAGGCAAATCAGAAACAAAGAAAACAGATGAGAAAAATAATAGGGAATCCTGCTAATACTTATGTTTTTTTGCATTCAACTTACTTGGATCACAACCATATCATCATTATAAATGAATCATTTTGATTACGTAGGTTTATATGGTGCTTGAAATCAAAAGGATACAATCAGTATGTGGCTGTACCATTGTGCAGAATAAGATGAGAAGAGCTTATTATTTTAATGTCAAAAGAAAAATGTAACTTATTCCAAAACTTTAGCATATTTGTATAGGGAAGCACATTTTTGAGGATAAAATGAAAGAATGATTCTGTCTAGTTTGTTATCTTGTTTGAGTTCTTGTGTCTTCTAAGGTGTGCTTGAAATACTTGGCATTGATGAAATAAGAAAAGCTTTGTGGCCGGGCAGTGGTGGCGCACGCCTTTAATCCCAGCACTTGGGAGGCAGAGGCAGGTGGATTTCTGAGTTCGAGGCCAGTCTGGTCTACAGAGTGAGTTCCAGGATAGCCAGGGCTCCACAGAGAAACCCTGGCTCAAAAAAACAAAACAAAACAAAACAAAAAAAAACAAAAAAACAAAAAAAGAAAAGCTTTGTGGAAAGGAAAGTGGGAATGTTGGCAGTAGTTAATTCTACTGTAGTCAATATTACCATTAGTTCTACCAAGTTTTAAAGTATGTAAACCACCTTCAATGTTGACTGAGCATTTGCATTTGTGAGGCACTGAACAAATTACTTCTTGTACTTTATTTCATTTTCATGTTCACAGTCTCTAGGGTATTATTTTTATTTTATTAACTGAGGAAACTCTGACTTAATTAGGTTGTCTCCCAAATGTACCACAACTATTGACTTGGAAGAAGAGACAAGACTCTAATAAACACTACCATATACCTTATATCAAACACAGATAAATCTAGGAAATGTATAGAATAATGTGCAATTGGCTTTCAGTTAATAGAGCCCCTGGAGCACTGTTTTCTGTTGTGATCATTCCCATTCTACCCCAGAAAAAAGAAAATTAATGCAGGCTACCAAAACACTGCATTTCATATTCATCTTAATCTCCATTCCAATGTTTGGCAATCCAGGACAGCCAACATTTAATGACTTGGGGATTCAGGGAGTTTTGAGATATTCTTAATTTCAAAAGTATGTTTTTACTCTATAATGTATCTGATGTAAATACTAAGAATTAGCTTGACATTGTCTAATTAGCATTGCATATCACATCAAAGGGACAAAAGAAAACCAGGCCTTCTGCCATTACTGAGTGCAGAAAGTCTGCTGGTGTACTTTCTTAGCACTGTACTCCTGGTAAGGGGCCGTTCAGCTTTGGAAGCCAGACATTTTCAATTATAAGACAGTCATGTCATTTGTTCTTCTTAGCCAGAAATACCACTCCTGTAGACAGTGTCAGACTTTCAACAACTGGCATGAGATCAGCTCAACATGTCACTAGGGAAATTTTGATGCTAGAAATAAAATCCACAGAGATAAAAATGTTATTGAGTCAGTTACGTTCAGAGCAGATTGAGCTTATATATCCATTTACTGGAAAACCTGCACTCCAAGTCATACACACCACACACACACACACACACACACACACACACACACACACATCACACACACACATACACACACACACACACACTTCACTAAATTTAAACTGTGATTTAGCAGAATCCAAATATTTAGGATTTATCATCCTATCTATATTAAAATACAATGCCTTGTTTTTGCAAAGATAAGTAGAATAACAATACAGAAATCACTGCTTTTAAACAGCACAACTTAATTACAATGAACACATGTGTTACATGTCAGTTAATAAACTGCTTAGTGACCCGAGCAACCTTCTAAAGATGATGAAGCAGATGTGATTCTTAGTGTATTTTCTTTTTGAGAACTTCACACTCGAGTCCTGCTTCTACATTGTCCCTCCTCAAGTTCCCCTCTCCAACTCCTCAGTGTCCCATTCATGACTGCTTCTATCTTAATGTTGATATAACTCCTCCATTCCTAAAAGATAAAAGTTAAAGCACAGAGTGCTTTACTTAAGAAAGGGGCTGAAGCATGATGCAAGTCAATCCCTAGATATACTATAAAATCAAAGACTCCTTATCAGGTGTCAATTTCTGGGTAATGTTTTAGCTAAATTATTGGTGGGCCACTTGTCCAATAATTCCCTGTAAATTTATTAATTTGTTCTATTTTTTTCTTTGTACATAAGGTTTGAAACATTGTTCATGTGATGTGATAAATTACTGACATAAATTATAAGGAATCTAATCGAAAAAATATGACAAATTGCTGTTTCCTGATTTTTCAGTATTAGCATATTTATGTTTTACACTTAGACTATGAAATGATACAATACTACATTTCTCTGATAAATTTCTTCTAAAAAATTCTGAGTCACTTCTAGACTCTGGCCAGATTTTTTTGGGACTAATTCAGCCATCTGCCAGTAAGTCTCCCATATATTTTGTATTCTGGGTTAATGAGAATTGATTGAGTCTTCCATTTCTTTCTTTCTTTCTTTTTTTTTTTTTTCATCAAATCTCAGTGCAATAAAGTGCAGACTGGAAAAGAAACTTTTCTGAGGGCTTTTTTGAAATGCAAGCAGCATTTGCTTTCAGTTTTTAGAGAGCTCAGCATTTTATGATTGAACATCAATATCTTACACAACAGAAGTGATGCTACCCATGTTGTGAAATGGTTTCTCTATAGATAACATAGTCGGCAATTTACCATGATGCTGTCTTTTTATCACAAAATGTACATTAGGTTTGGTAAGTGCTACTGGAAATGGAACCCATTTTCAAGATACTGTATCTGAGAATCCATTGCTGTGCAATGCTGAGTGCGTTTACAGTCTCAGGTGATGAGCATACCTATTTATCTGTACCAACTGTTACAAACTTCCCAAAGTCCAGAGTTTGGAATCCAATATTCTCCAAATCATAATATGAAATTGAAGCAGCTAAAACTTTATTGCCTCTGACACGGTATGGCAATAATGTTTATCTTAGCTGTAAAGAAAAAGGTGGAACTGACGGTTGATGCCTACAGTCTTAAATTGTGACTTTTATATTTTAAGGGAAAAGTAGTTCATTTACTCTCAAAGGTATCATGTGAAACAGTTGTTCACAAAATGCTAGAAAAGTGTCTTTCTGGCCTTTCATACTGCCTCAGTCCCAATACAACTAAGGCACCACATTAATGTGTATCCTCTATTCAGGGCATCTGGACTTATTAAGGAAGGAAGCCTTACAACCTATAAGGTGATAATGAGAAAAACAGAGCTTACATCTTTGTTTGACATGCCTTATATGCACTGACAGAAAAAGAACTACATAGTTGATACAAAGTGAGCCCGATAACAGTCAGTTACTTAGAATGTCCCATAGTTGCCATGGAGAATGCTGAAGACTTACAGTTATATACATCATATATTTATGTTTAGGAAAATATCAGCTATTTGAAATGTGACAGACTGACTTTTTTATTTAATTTTATCTTTTTACTCATTAACTTTACATCCTGCTCACTGCCTCCCTCATGGACACCCCTCCCCTAAACTTTCCTTCATAGCCTTTCCCCTTCTTCTTTGAATAGGTGGAGCATTGCTGGATATTCACCCACCCTGGCACTTCTACTGTCTGGTAGGCTAGGCACTTCCTCTCCTACTGAGGCCAGACAAGACAGCCCAGCTAGTAGAACATATCCCACTTACAGGCAACAGCTTTTGGGATAGCCCCTGTGCCAGTTGTCTGGGATCCATATCAAGACCAACATCTGAATATCTGCTGCATATGTGTGTGGAGGCCTAGGTCCAGCTTGTGTACGTTCTTTGGTTGGTAGTTCATATGACAAGCTTAAAAAATTCTTTGTAAATACTTCTGAAATTTCAGGCTTCTCTCTGTCTCTAGATTATCAGCGTTCATTGTTTTGCAGGGCAAATGAGTACCCAGAGTGATAGTTTTAGGCAGTCTAAACCAAAGCTTACTAGTGGAGTACTTCACTGGATAAAACACACTTGGTGCCAGGGCCTGATAGATTATCAAATCCTATATTCTGTATAAAGAAATTATAGGATTTCAACAGCTTCATTATGCAGAAAGTGTACAATATAAAGGTGAAAATGGCTTTTTAAAACCAATATCATAGAATACTGGCCAGAAGTTTTTAAACCAGTCATTCACTTTTCCACTAAAATGCTAGGTAGTTCGAAAGTAATCTTGGAAACTCATTCTTATTTCTGGATTTTTCTTTTTGAAGTCATCACCTGAATCACTTGCTGAGGTTCCAAGGTCAGTGGAAATTTTACCTTTAATGGAGTTGAATGTAATACTTGGAGGGCATTATCTTTCCATTAGCCCAGATGTAGAAGATTTGTTTTTCTTTACTACTCCTGGAGATGTTTTTTTTTTTTTTTCTTTCTTCCTTTGTGTGAATGACAGGGCCAGCTGAGAAAGCAAGTTCAACCATCATTTCTTAATTTTCTACATTGATGTGACATTTTTTCTTCTGTCCTTCCCTAGAGAGAAAAGAAGTCTTACTAAGTGAGTCATGCAGCTTTCACAATCTGTCCTCATAGTATGTTGATGACATCCATAATTTACACTTGGAGAAACTAAAGACAGTTATCTCTTGTGACCTGTTGAAGTTACTAAGTCATCTACAACATAGCAAGACATGCAATTACCACCCTCCCAATTGCTAATGCTCAAATACATTGGAAAACAATTATAGTACTCAATATGTTGTCCTTTATCTGCCTGGTGATAGAAATATACCACATTATTATTTGCATTTTATTATGTTAAAATTTAAAATAATAATGGCTGCTTTCTCCCTATGGCAGTTTATGTAGCATCCCATGGTACTATGAGAGCTA
The DNA here is from genome assembly GCA_028551405.1 of Uromys caudimaculatus. NCBI lineage: Eukaryota > Metazoa > Chordata > Mammalia > Rodentia > Muridae > Uromys > Uromys caudimaculatus. The sequence continues at coordinate 40,718,925 of CM052702.1, read as the reverse complement.
ATCCTCACGGAGCAGACTTTCAGGTTCTCTGTCAAAGTGGATATTATTTTAGCTATAGGATCTCACCTTAGGTTCTGGGATGCTAACAAAGGCAATGGCGATAGCCTACATTGTGACCTGCCTGTAAGATATACCCAGTGATGCACTAGTGCCTTTTATATCTTGGGAAAAACCAACAGCTGTTTAATTGAATATAAGGCCTGCTCAGAGGGAAGTGATTATGCCTAATTCTGCAAACTTCAAAAACTAACCATAGCTGATCAGATCATAGACCCTAGAGAATAACATGCTACTGCCATTTCTTAAATCAATATGGTTTCTAACTGTATTCTAAATATTTAACCTTATCTTTATAGACAAGTGTACCTCTCATCACTCATCAAAGATTTTTTTTTCAGCATCAGATGGAGGCTACTACATAGGTCCACAACAGTTCAAAGTGCAGAAAATATGTGTCTATGCGTGTTCAACACCGACCAATATATTTACAATGCAGTTCATATAACCTAAGAATTATAAAGCATTACTGAAAAAGAGGGAAGAAAATTGTGAGAGGTAGCGCCAGGGCACCTGCTTCTAGATAATGTCTTCTAGACATTAGCAAAGATGCAGTACCCATAATAGTTCAGCAATATGTTTGCCCAAACAAGACCCACATAATGACAACAGCAGTACTCATTCCACTGTGGATGAGAAAAAATTCACAACCCCCTCTCCCACCACATACACCTTATATAAAGAGCTAGAGACAAGCAATAATTGCTAAGATAGGTAGAATAAGTTTTCTAAAGAGGCAAGATCCCTGGTAGGTTATTCAATTCTACATGGCCCGCCTTAAATACATGTATATGGGAACAATACTAAATGGTTAAATGGAGTGTGTGTGTGTGTGTGTGTGTGTGTGTGTGTGTGTGTGTGTGTGTGCATAAAATAAAAATTTTAGGAGAATGGGTCATGAAGTTGACTGGGAGGGCTTATGACAATAGTAATAACAGACAGGAGGAGAGATTGAAATAATTTAGACACAGTAGTCATGTATAAAATTATTTTAAAAATTGGGGTTTTAACTTAATATAATTAAAATAATAATAAGGAAAATCTTTATAAGTTGATGCCTATGTAAAATACAAATATAGTACAAAGCACATCCAAATATCTCAGGAGAAGTAAGTTACTCCAGTTTTTATTGTTAGTATCATATTATATTACATTATATTATATTATATTATATTATATTATATTATATTATAACTTCTTAATTTCCTGACAGTTTTATGTCATGTTTTGGCCTCATTCACCTCACTGTAACAAAGTTTTGAACACTTGTCTTAATCACTAAAAAATAGCAGAGGCAAGTAGATTTTCTTTCCCCAGTTGACATCAATGTTTTATCAAGTTAAGTTACAAAGGAAAACATATTTAACTGTATGTTAAATAAATATGGCTGCCTTTATATTCTAAGTATATTATGAGTCTGTTATTCTTTTTTTGATACTTTATTTACATTTCAAATGTTTTCCCCTTTCGAGGTCTCCCCTTTGGAAACCCCCTATCCCATCTCTCCTCCCCTGACTTTATGAGGGTATTCCCCCACCCACCCACCCACTCCTGTCTTCCCTCTCAGGCATTCCCCTATACTGTGGCATCTAACACTCTCAGACCCAAGGGCCTCTCCTGCTTCTGATGGCCAACAAGGCCCTCCTCTGCCACATATGTGGCAAGCACCATGGGTCCCTCCATATGCATACTTTGGTTGGTGGTCCAGTTTCTGGAAGGACCAGAGACCTGACTAGTTGACACAGTTGCTCAATCCCCATGGGGCTGCAAACACCCTCAGCTCCTTCAGTCTCTTCTCCAGTGCTCCACCTGGGACCCCATACTCAGTCCAATAGTTGCTGTGAATTAAATCACGGGTGTTCTGAAATTTTGGGCTAATATCTGCTTTTCAGTGAGTACATAATGTTTTCTTTTGTGACTGAGTTACCTCACTGAGGATGATATATTCAAGTTCCATCCATTCGCCTGCGAATTTCATAAAGTCATTGTAATTAATAGCTGAGTAGTATTCCATTGTATAAATGTACCACATTTTCTGTATCCATTCCTCTGTTGAGGGACATCTGGGTTGTTTCCACCTTCTGGCTATTATAAATATGGCTGCTATGAACATAGTGGATCATGTGTCTTTATTACATGTTAGAGCATCTTCTGGGTATATGTCCAGGAGTGGTATAGCTATGTCCTCAGGTAGTATTATGTCCAATTTTCTGAGGATCTACCAAACTGATTTCCAGAGTGGGTGTACCAGCTTCCAATCTGTCCAGCAATGGGAGAGTGTTCTTCTTTCTCCACATCACTGCCAGCATCTGCTTTCACCTGAGTGTTTGATCTTAGCCATTCTGACTGGTGTGAGGTAGAATCTCAGTGTTGTTTTGATTTGCATTTCCCTGATGACTAAGGATGTTGAACATTTCTTTAGGTGCTTCTCAGCCCTTCAAGTTTCCTCAATTGAGAATTCTGTTTAGTTCTGTTCCCCATTTTTTGATAGGGTTATTTGGTTCTCCAGAGTCTAACTTCTTAGAGTTCTTTGTATATATTGGATATTAGCCAACTATTGGATGTAGGATAGGTAAAGATCTTTTCCCAATCTTTTGGTTGCCATTTTGTCCTATTGACAGTGTCCTTTGCCTTACAGAAGCTTTGCAATTTTATGAGGTCCCATTTGTCAATTCTTGATCTTAGAGCATAAGTCATTGGTGTTCTGTTCAGGAACTTTTCCTCTGTGCCCATGTGTTCAAGACTTTTCCCCACTTTCTCTTCTATTAGATTCAGTGTATGTGGTTTTATGTGGAGGTCCTTGATCCACTTGGACTTGGGCTTTGTAGAGGGAGATAGGAATGGATCAATTTGAATTCTTCTACATGTTGACCTCCAGTTGAGCCAGCACCATTTGTTGAAAATGCTGTTTTTTTTCCACTGGATGGTTTTAGCTCCTTTGTCAAAGATCATGTGTCCATAAGTGTGTGGGCTTATTTTTGGGTCTTCAATTCTATTCCATTGATCTACCTGCCTGTCACTGTACCAATACCATGCAGTTTTTATCACTACTGCTCTGTAATACAGCTTGAGGTCAGGGACGTTGATCCCCCATAAGTTCTTTTAATGTTGAAAATAGTTCTTGCTCTCCTGATTTTTTTCTTATTCCAAATGAATTTGAGAATTGTTCTTTCTAAGTCTATGAAGAATTGAGTTGGAATTTTGATGGAGATTGCATTGAATTGATACATTGCTTTCAGTAAGATGGCAATCCTGCCAATCCATGAGCATGAGAAATCTTTCCATCTTCTGAGGTCTTCTTCAATTTCTTTCTTCAGAAACTTGAAGTTCTTTTCATACAAATCTTTCACTTGTTTGGTTAGAGTCACACCAAGATACTTTATATTGTTTGTGACTATTGTGAAGGGTGTCATTTTCCTAATTTCTTTCTCAGCCTGTGTATCCTTCAAGTACAGGAAGGCTACGGATTTGTTTGAGTTAATTTTATATCTGACCACTTTGCTGAAGTTGTTTATCAGCTGTAGCAGTTCTATGGTGGAGTTTTTAGGGTCACTTAAGTATATGATCATATAATCTGCAAATAGTGATATTTCGATTTCTTCCTTACCAATTTGTATCCCTTTGACCTCCTTTTCCTCTCTAATTGCTCTAGCTAGAACTTCAAGTACTATATTGGATAGATAGGGAGAGAGTGGACAGCTTTGTTTATTTCTGGATTTTAGTGGGAATGCTTCAAGTTTCTATCCATTTAGTTTGATGTTGGCTACTGGTTTGTGTATATTGCTTTTACTATGGACCTTGAATTCCTGATCTTTCCAAGACTTTTATCATGAAGGGATGTTGAATTTTGTCAAATGCTTTTTTCAGCATCTAATGAGATGACCATGTGTCTTTTTTCTTTGAGTTTGTTTATGTAGGGGATTACACTGATGGATTTCCAGGTATTGAACCATCCCTGCATCCGTGGGATAAGGCCTACTTGATCATTATGAATGATCATTTTGATACATTCTTGGATTCATTTTGCAAATATTTTATTGAGTATTTTTGCATCAATATTCATATGGGAAATTGGTCTGAAGTTTTCTTTATTTGTTGGGTCTTTGTGAGGTTTTGGTATCAGTGTAACTGTGGCCTCATAAAATGAATTGAGTAGTGTTCCTTCTGTTTCTATTTTGTGGAATAGATTGAAGAGTATTGGTATTAGGTCTTCTTTGAAGGTCTGATAGAATTCTGCAGTGAACCCATCTTGACCTGGGCTTTTTTTGGTTGGGAGACTTTTAATGACTGCTTCTATTTCTTTAGGGGTTATGGGACTGTTTAGATGGTTTATCTGATCCTGACTTAACTTTGGTATTTGGTACCTGTCTAGAAAATTATCTCTTTCATCCAGATTTTCCAATTTTATTGAGTATTGGCTTTTATAGTAGGATTTGATGATTTTTTTTTTAATTTCTTCAAATTCTGTTGTTATATTTCCCTTTTCATTTCTGATTTTGTTAATTTGAATACTGTCTCTGTGCGCTCTGGTTAGTCTGGCTAAGGGTTTATCTATCTTGTTAATGTTCTCAAAGAACCAGCTCCTGGTTTTGTTGATTTTTTGTATAGTTCTTTTTATTTCTACATGGTTGATATCAGCCCTGAGTTTGATTATTTCTTGCCTTCTACCCCTCTTTGGTATATTAGCTTCTTTTGTTCTACAGTTTTCAGGTGTGCTGTTAAGCTGCTAGTGTATGTTCTCTCCAGTTTCTTTTTGGAGGCACTCAGAGCTATGCGTTTTTCCCTTAACACTGCTTTCATTGTGTTCCATAAGTTTGGGTATGTTGTACTTTCATTTTCATTAAATTCTAGGAATTCTTTAATTTCTTTCTTTCTTTCTTCCTTTACCAAGTTATCATTGAGTAGATCATTGTTCATCTTCCATGTGTATGTATGCTTTTTGTTGTTTTTGTTGCCAATGAAGACCAGCCTTAAACTATAGTGATCTGATAGGAGGCATGGCATTATTTCAATCTTCTTATATCTGTTGAGATTTGTTTTGTGACCAGTTACATGGTCAGTTTTGGAGAAAGTACCATGAGGTGCTGAGAAGAAGATATATTCTTTTGATTTAGGGTGAAATGTTCTTAGATATCTGTTAAATCCATTTGGTCCATAACTTCTGTTAGTTTCACTGTGTCTCTGTTTATTTTGTGTTTCCAAGATCTGTCCTTTGATGAGAGTGTGGTGTAGAAGTTTCCCACTATTATTGCGTGAGGTGCAATGTGTGCTTTAAGCTTTAGTAAACTTTCTTTTATGAATGTGGGTACCCTTGCATTTGGAGCATAGCTGTTCATAATTGAGGGTTCTTCTTCGTAGATTTTTCCTTTGACGAGGATGGAGTGTCCTTCCTTATCTTTTTTGATGACTTTTGGCTGAAAGTCGATTTTATCCAATATTAGAATGGCTACTTTAGCCTGTTTCTTGGGACCATTTGCCTGAAATATTGTTTTCCAGCCCTTTACTCTGAGGTAGTGTTTGTCTTTAACACTGAGGTGCATTTCCTGTATGCAGCAAATGCTGGGTCCTGTATATATATCCAGTCTGTTAGCCTATGACTTTTTATTGAGGAATTGAGTCCAATGATGTTAAGAGATATTAAGGAATAGTGATTTTTGATTCCTGTTATTTTCGATGTTATTTTTATGTTTGTGTGGCTATCTTCTTTTAGGTTTGTTGAAAGATTACTTTCTTGCTTTTTCTAGGGTGTAGTTTCCCTCCTTGTGTTGGTGTTTTCCATCTATTATCCTTTGTAGGGCAGGGTTTGTGGAAAGATATTATGTAAATTTGATATTGTCTTGGAATATCTTGGTTTCACTATCTATGATAATTAAGAGTTTTGCTGGGTATAGTAGCCTGGGCTGGCACTTGTGTTCTCTTAGGGTCTATATGAAATCTGTCCAGGATCTTCTAGCTTTCATAGTCTCTGTTGAGAAGTCTGTTGTAATTCTGATAGGTCTACCTTTATATGTTACTTGACCTTTTTCCCTTACTGCTTTTAATATTCTTTCCTTGTTTTGTGTATTTGGTGTTTTACTATTATGTGACAGGAGGAATTTCTTTTCTGGTCCAATCTATTTGGAGTTCTGTAGGCTTCTTGAATGTTTATGTTCATCTCTTTCTTTAGGTTATGAAAGTTTTCTTCTATAATTTTGTTTAAGATATTTACTGGCCCTTTAAGTTGGGAATCTTCACCCTGTTCTATGCTTATTATCTTTTGGTTTGGTCTTCTCATTATGTCCTGGATTTCCTGGATATTTTGGGTTAGGAGGTTTTTGTATTTTGCATTTTCTTTGACTGTTGTGTCAATGTTTTCTATGGTATCTTCTGCACCTGAGATTTTCTCTTATATCTCTTGTATTCTGTTGGTTATGCTTGCATCTATGGCTCTTGATGTCTTTCCTAGGTTTTCTATCTCCAGGGTTGTCTCCCTTTGTGATTTCTTTATTGTTTCTATTTCCATTTTTAGGTCTTGGATGGTTTAGTTCATTTCCTTTGCCTGTTTGATTGTGTTTTCCTGTATTTCCTCTTTCAGGGCTTCTAGCTGTTTACCTGTGTTCTTTCGTATTTCTTTAAGGGAATTACTTATTTCCTTCTTAAAGTCTTCTATCATCATCATGAGAAGTTATTTTCAATCTGAGTCTTGCTTTTCTGGTGTGTTGGGGTATCCAGAGCTCTCTGTGGTGGGAGAACTGGATTCTGATAATGCCAAGTTGCCTTTGTTTCTGTTCCTTATGTTCTTGCCCTTGCTTTTCACCATCTGGTTATCTCTGGTGTTAGCTGGTCTTGCTCTCTCTGGCTGTGGCTTGTCCCTCCTGCAAGCCTTTGCATCAGTACTCCTTAGAGGCCAGCTCTCTCTGAGAGGAATTTGGGTTTGGAGAGCTGTGGTACAAGGTGAGCCCTGGGGTGCAGACAGAAACCAGAATGATCCTGTCCACTGCTGTTCCTTGGTTCCTGTGTCCTGATGGTTCTTCGAGGGTCACTCTAGATGGAGGAATTTGGACAGAGTGGTGGTTTTCCTGTGCTCGAAGGTGTGTCAGCACTCCTGAGAGTCCAGCTCTCTCCTGGCACTGAGTATGGAGCCTTGTGTCACAGGATCAGCTCCCTGGCTGCAGAAGGATACTGAAAGGCCACTCCTCAGTCCCTGTGTCCTGAGGGTTCTGGGTGGGTCCCTCTGAGCAGAGGTGTTGGCCTTACTCCCGTTCACAAGCTTGTCCACACACCTGGGAGTGTAGCTCTTTCCCTACACTATTTGGGAATGAAGCCACGTGGCACAGCTCACACGTGTAAACTGGAAGGCCCCTGTCCCAGGCTATTCCTAGGTCCTTGTGTCCTGAAGATTATTCCAGGCGGGTCCTGCTAAGCAGTGGTGCTCCTCTTACCTCCACTCATGGGCTTGTCCACATTCCCGAGATGCTAGCTTTCTCCCAGCGCTATTTGGCTATGGAGCTCTGTGGCACAGCAAGTGTGTTATTATTCTATACTTAGGATATGGAGCACTTATGTTAGATTCAAGAATGTTATAAATCAACATACCCAAGTGAACCATAACCTGCTTAGCAGTAAGCTGGTGAGATCACACTAAATTTAGAATCCTCTGTTCTCACAATGCATGGAACTTTTAATGGTCTCAAATGAAAGCAATTTGTTTAAAACAAAACAAAACATCATCATGAACAACAACAAGTAAATAAATAAATGAATAAATAAATATATAAAAATAAACCAGATCCCTTGTGCTAGAAGTACTTTCTTCACTGGATTCTCTCAAGTACTTCATCTGGTTCTTTCCTATGTGATTGTTCCTTTACTTCAGACATTCTAGAGGCAGACATATAATGGAATAATACAACTCATTCATTTCCTTGCCCTTCATGGCATCTTTCCTTCCCACCGATTTGAAGTCCCACTGTAAGTGTACATCATCTCAGTTTAAGAAATCTAAATCATATGTGGGGATGTGTCAATTTCGTTTCTATCACTGTGATATTAAATACTCTGACAAACTCAAAGGTAGAAAGAATATATTCTGGCTCAGAGTCCATCATGTGGAGAAGTCAGACAGCAGGAAGCTGGAGCTTAAGTCAGCCTGTCACATCACAGTCACAATCAGAAACTGAGAATGAGGAATGCATAATGGTCTTTAGCATCCATTTTCAAGAGTCCATGATCTCATGATGTGCATGGTGGTGCCAACTGCAGTGAGTGAGCCTTCCTTTTCAGTTAATGAAGATGAAGATAACACCTACAGACATGCACAGAGCTATGTTACTCGCACCTCTAGATTCTGTCAAGTTGTCAATAGTTATTTAGCTGTTAGTTAGTAGATAGTTAACACTAGCTATCATAACTGCCAATGTACGTTTCTAGCACACACCCTTTCCTAGACTCAAATTTGAAATTTTACCTTTCTATCTAGGTGCTAAACTCATTGAAAGCATACGTGTAATTATAATTTGCAAGGAAATGAAAATGTTGTGTATATTCCCTTGGTATAGATAAGACTCAATTAGTGATAGCTCCACCATTGATTGCTCCAGATCAAAATGATAAGGATCAGCCTCAAATCCTCTATTTATCATAGTCATGCTAATTCATTATCAAACTGTTCTCTGAAAACATCGAAAAACAAAACATTTCACACCATCTTTCATGATGCACATCCTAGTTTTCACTTGGGTCATGATGGTACCATGGCACACATTCCAGTTCTCACCTGGGTCATGCATTGTTTCTTCCTTGCTAATCTGATTGCTTCTAATCTTTTCTCTTTACAGCCTTTCATTCACACAACAGCCAGAGTCATCTCTTCCCGTCTCCAACAGCTCCCCCACCAAATACCCATTGATTTTCTACAGATCTCAGGTCATAGTCAAAGTTCAATTACATATTTTAACCTTCTAAACATTATTTTTTGCTCCCATTCATCCCTAGTTTCCAGAATTGGACTTTAGAGGAGTCATTCCCTCTTATCTCCTACCCTGCCCTAAAGTCTTTCCTCCATTCCCCCTCCCTTTCTCCTCTGAAAGGATTGAGAGTCCCTGACCTCTATATTCCCCAACACTGGCACATCAATTCTCTTGAGGTTAGGTGCATCCTCTCCCACTGAGGTCACACAAAGCAGCCCAGTAAAAGAACATATCCCACAGACAGGCAACAGCTTTTGGGATAGCTCAATTTTCCAGTTGTTCAGCATTTACATGAATACAGAGGGGGACATCTGCTACATATGTACTAGGGGCCTAAGTCCACCCTGTGTATGATCTTCAGTTGGTGGTTCACTCTCTATTGTTCTTAATTTAATTCCAGAGCGAAACAAGTATTTTTTATTCAATCTCCTTTGGTGTTCCATTTTCTTTAATCACCAGGCGAGGCAATTGTATAGTTCAGTTTCTAGTGTCCAGCATTTATGTCTCCTTTCAGGAGTCCTTCAGTTAATATCTTTGGACTCTATTATATATCATTTTCCTAAACTAATAAAAATAATTATTTGGTAATTGTGTTAGACATAGAAACTAGGCTAAGCCCTTAACTTTGTAAAATTAGGGCACAAAATTCTGAAAGCAAACTCTCAGCAAGGCAGCTGGCAACAGAGTCTCACTTTGCATGGAGAGAATACCCTGTACTAAGATATTTCCATTATAAAGTAATTAGTACTTGAGACAGTCTTGTCCCACAGGTTGTAGACCACGAAATTTGAATACAGACTCAGCCTTTTTCTCATTGTTTCTTTTCAAGAATAGGTAACATCTTGAAGAATGATTCCAATCACAAGCATGAGGTATATGTCTTGGATCTCCCATTTCTTAAGATCAGCGAAGGACATGATATAGTATACCACTAAGGAGGCATCAATTAAAACATGCCTCTCTCTAGATAAATACAAAACCATTGCATTCTGTTTCTTTTGCTTTTGAAATAACCTCATAGTTTTAAGATGGTTTTCTTTTTCTTTCTTCTTTTTTTTTTTGTTTCACATTGAAATAAATTCTTGAGCAAAGCAATGTAAAATATTTGAAACCAAGCAACAGTAAACACACACTCAAGATTTTCAAAAATTATATTTATTTGCATATTCATGTACATATTTGTGTATGTGTGCATAGCTGGGTATGCCCAAGTACTATTGCACACATGTGGGCATCTGAAGACAATCTGTGGGTTTCAGTTTTCTCCTCCCACCGTGTGGACTCCAAGGATTGAACTCAGGTACTTTTACCCACTTGAACCATTTCATTAGCCTGGCTCTGACACTTTAACCCCTTCTGCCATTTATATAATTTAATTCACTAGGACACGTAGTCATCAATGCATCCCATGTACATTTTCTTGTCACAGTAACTGTGACAGTTAAATTACCATACATACATATATGGGGGGTACTCTCTTGAATGTTACTTTTTGTCTCCTTTATCTGTCTTGGAGAATAAAATTCTTCTGCCTCCAGTATAAAAGTAATCTGTAGATCTAGGGAATAAGAACAGTGCTGGTGATTCTCTAGTTCTGAACTGCAGTCTTGGGCAAGCCACAGAACCTTCCTTCCTAAGCTGCTTCCTCTCTTTCCCTTCTAATTCTTTTTTTTCGTGGTCTGGTAATTTTATTTGACATCTTAACTTCTCAGGCTAAGAGTGTTCCTTAATAATTGTAGAGGAAACACCTTTTTATTTTCATCTTCTATGTCAAGAGGCCTGAAGGACTTTACTGAACAACTGACTTTGGCTAGGTTTTATAAAAAGAAAATTACAGAAAGGAGATATTCTTCAATCAACAGATGACTTAAGCAACCATTTCTTGGAGATTGAACTCCTGTAGACACTCAGTGGATAAGACTTGTTACACAAATTTGCTTTGGGGCTTTTCAACTCTTGTGTCAAATTAACACCATGCTTAAAGAAAAACACAGTTTAAAGAATTTCCCCCTCAAGTCCAAAGAAGAAATATAGGTCTCCAAATTATTCTGCCAAATAAGAATATTTCTTTCTATTTTCTAATATTTTCTATAGGCTCTATTTAATCAAAGAAACATAATCAAGAAATGTTCATAAACTTTAAGTATATTTTAAGATTAAAAATCAATAAAATGTGTCCCAAAGTATTCAAGAAAATTCTAACTAGGTTTTGCTTATTAATTAACCCAGTTAAATTAAACAGGAGAAATTATGTGATTTTCCTGGGTTACCTCCCTTTAAGTGGTATTTATAAATTTGGAGGGTCCAGATAAAAATATAGTAGTAACAATAAAACAATTTCATTTACAGAGCTTATGTTACCACCAAATCATGATCGGAACATGAATTCTGATTGCCAGAATTCATAGTAGGGGAGAGTGAGAATGCCCGTGTTTCTTCATCGGACGGCTCTCTGAAAGTTTGTGTTCTACTGATATACTTTTATAGCAAAGTCCCATTAGCAGATCACATGAAAGGAAACAAAAAAGCCTGTGTTCTCAACCTCATGAATTGATTTTAGTGATTACTTGTTTTTGATCAAAAGTTTTCACATATTTTTTATATATAAATTTATGGTTCACTTTCCATTTATCTAAGACAAAGATCTTTATTTGTTTTGATTTTTATCTTTAATATTGGCATTTTTAGATAAAATATGAGGGCAACTTATGATTACGATCATGTTCATTCTACTAGTCTTAACTATTTTTGTACACAAATGGCAATTAGTTCTAATAAAGGTGATTTATTTGGTTTAATTTGTGTTTTTAAAAAATCGTGCATTCTTCATTATAAATGTTAGTGACAGCTGAACATTCTCCAATTGCACTGGAAATATTTTATTTTTCTCTAGATGCTTTCTACCTCCATACCTATAAAAAAGATCAAGGAAGGCTTAGCTTATTGTGCAGTTTATTAAATGGAATATAGAAATATTTTGAGCCATAAACTTCCATCTGAAAATACGAGACATACTTTGGCAGCCTCTGGAGCAATGTAAACTTCCTTACCCAGGCCTTTTCCTTGGTTCAGTTAGGGTCTCTATTTTCTTTGCATGGGGAAATGTGGTAATGACCCTTCTTACTAAAGCGTGGTGAAAACTATGTGACACTCCACATGTGAAGTGAGAGGTGCAGCTCCTGGCAGCTAGTGTCATACAAATATAATGTGCTGTCGTTGAGAGCGGGGGTTCATCCTTTTCTTTCATCTGTGTCTTGAGCTGCACTGTCTGATACCTGAGTCAACAGCTATATCTTGCTGTGTTAATAACTTAAAACAATAAACAAAAAGCAAATGCTTTGTGTCTGCATAGAGGCTAACATATCCCCAGTGTCTTAGAGAATTCTGTTAATCTATGCTATTCTCAAATAATGGTACATAAAACCTTTAGATATGATATATATCTGTATAATGTAAATTTCATGTAATTGAAAACAAAAGTTTTTTTATTCTCTTGTTTCCTATGAAACATTTTTTTAATCCCTTAGTTCTTGAAGTCCATTTTCCATTTTAGAAACCCTGATTAGCAGCAGTGCTGACTTGATTATTTAGAGGCGAGATTATTTTGATACAGGCTAAGTTTAGGGAAAGGAGCCTACCACCTAGTAAATTTAGTTTATCATGTCAGGAAACTGACATTACATCAAAATAGTTTTATACAAACAGTTTCCACGGTATCTTCGGCTTGGGCTTTAATAAGTTGTGCATCCATTTATTTCTTGAAATAAATTGTTTGGGGGTGTCTTTTCCCTAATGAACTCTATTTTTCCCCTTAAACCATGTCACGTATCCTGAGCTTGGAAAATAGACTCCAAAGTGGCATCAAATGTTATGGTAAGGAGGCAGGTCTCGTGGAAGAAGTCAGAGGTAGTATTAAGTTTTGCAAAGAGCCAGCTTTGATCCTGATGATTTATAGAACAAAACAGACTTCTATAGCTGTTAGCCTATTAGCACTCCCTGGGGAGAGAGATTGATCTGGATTAAGAGCACTACATAGGAAAGCAATGCACAGAGAACAAAGTATCTCTTGAGGTTTGAGGGATGATTTTCATGCTGCCATTGATTTCACCAACCGGGATGATGGCTGGGGTCTGGATAAATTCAGCAGAGTGCTTCGCATGCTGTTGTTTGTAGCTCCAAGTTCCAGACATTTCATTACAGAAAGCCAGTTTTCTTTCTCTTGCCTACATTTAGCACTGAGATGATAAATAGCCCCTTGGGTTTGGAGGAGATTTTAGGATTATAAATTGTGGTTTAAGCATGTATCTTATCTTTTCTTGAGCCCAAAGGAAACAATACAGATGGTTTCTTTGATCCACTTACTCCTTTTTAATAAACATGCAAAATATAATCAGGCTATCTTTTATGGATTTTGTTACAGGCATTCACTGGCTATAAAATCCTCAACCAAATATATCACAAGCATATAAATTGCTAATCATAGCTGGGGTTGAGCTTGGCCTCAGGCCTATATTCATCTCCTGAGAGCAGGACACTCAGGTCTGTGTGCCAGGAAGTGAATGGGCAAGACAGAAGACACATAGGGACACCTGGAGATGCTCTAATTCATTCTTGTCATAGACTACACTAAGGCTGTGGACAATATGCTTGTTAGTTTCCATTGCCTTCCAGAGAAATAGTAATTATCAGATTATCTGAGACCTAAGAGTAAAGCTTTACACTTGCATTACTAGCAGTGATTGCATGGTTCCAAGCCAAAGGCCTGAGCGTACACTTTTTTTTGCCATATTTTCTGATCTCTGTGTTTACTATTCCTTAAAGACAGAACAGTGCTTTATCTGTCGTGATGAGCCTGAAGACTAGTAAGGATTAACACGTAGAGAATATTAAATGATGGTGTGTTTACGGTAGTAATGATCACATGAATTCATTTCAATTATTCAACTTTTTCTAAAATTAGGGTCTGTTTTTGTAATTCAGCAACCATTATTTTACATGAAAATGTCTTCAGAATACTAAGTTCAGAAGTGATGATCTTGGAACCTATTTAGAAGGCATAGCCACATAAATATTTTTAGCAACTATTTTCCTATTTATAAATGTAATATATGCAAATAGTATAAAATGGAATAACAAAACTATTTTTAAAAGATAATTACATATTTTTTTAATGTACACCACTCATAAATTAGCACAGCTAAGGATTTGGGATGTTTCTGTCACTCTTCCCCTCTTTCTTCTCTCACCCCAGCATTACTCCTTCTTACCCCCCTTTTCAAACACATTGTACACCCACCTGCATATATGATCAAAGTAATATAGATATCGAACTGATAAAGTTACCACAATCTATATTAGCCAGTCTTTACAGCATTTAATATAGTCCTAAGCTTTTCTAAGTTGCAATTAAAAATATATTTGCTTTGAATCAAAGACTATGCATAGCAAATTGGTTCACTAAAGTAAAATTCATATGTATGTACTGTGAGAAAATGCCTGTTACTTTGGAGTGTGGGATCTACAAAAAACTATTATGTTCATGCATAAAACCATTATATCATCATTAAAGTTTTAAAATGCAATTGTTACAAACAGGACTTAGCATGAGTACTATCCTAAGAGTAATATTTCTTTATGATCGTTTAGAGGTACACTATATTTACCCATACAGTTAATGCCCTCAGATAACTGCAGCTTTTACAGGTTGTTCATACTGAAGTTTGAGCTCTTAGCATACATAATATCTGTTATGTTTCACTATGTCCAGCTGTCATTTATTCTTTTTCCTGTGTCTTAAAAATTGCTGTAAGGCAATAGCTCCTGGAAGGGAGTCACAGTAATTTTGTTGCTATTCACAATTAGAAATGGATGGCTAGAGGAGACTCACCCTGAATCTTGAAATTCACTGTAGGGGTGGGTGGTGGAGAAAAGGGCAGGAGACGAAAAGTAAGGGCCAGGGAGAACATGAATGTGAAACACTGAGATTTTTAATTCCTTGACTTTTTTTTACCATTCTTGCCTTCACTTCAGGCATATGTTTCTTTCATCTATATTTTTCTCATTTAGCTTACTTATCTTACACTCTGGAATTACTTCCATCCTGTTCCCATCTCATAACAATATTGTACTATTCTAATGTGTCCATACCCATACATTACCAGAGCTTGGTTTTCAACTCAGTTCATGTCTTTCCCAGCTCCTTTATAAACTATATTCTTCAGGAAAGACAAGAAAACATCATAATATACTCAAAAGAACTTTATATTTTATTTTCTCACAGTGAGACTGCTTTGTTGTTGTTGTTATTGTCTTTGATCTCCACTTCAGTGGCTTGAATCCCATCATCATTTTAGTGGGTTTTATACTTGTATAAGTTCAGCAAACCTCGATGACATATTTTGATGAGTTAGGTGTATGAGTAGGTAGAGGAGTGAGCAGTGTGAGAAAGGATGGCGGTGTGAGGAAGGATGGCTGTGTGAGGAAGGATGGACAGTGTGAGGAAGGATGGACAGTGTGAGGAAGGATGGCGGTGTGAGGAAGGATGGCTGTGTGAGGAAGGATGGACAGTGTGAGGAAGGATGGCGGTGTGAGGAAGGATGGCTGTGTGAGGAAGGATGGACAGTGTGAGGAAGGATGGACAGTGTGAGGAAGGATGGACAGTGTGAGGAAGGATGGCGGTGTGAGGAAGGATGGCCGTGTGAGGAAGGATGGCCGTGTGAGGAAGGATGGACAGTGTGAGGAAGGATGGCAGTGTGAGAAAGGATGGCGGTGTGAGGAAGGATGGCGGTGTGAGAAAGGATGGCGGTGTGAGGAAGGAAGGCTGTGTGAGGAAGGATGGACAGTGTGAGGAAGGATGGCCGTGTGAGGAAGGATGGCCGTGTGAGGAAGGATGGCTGTGTGAGGAAGGATGGACAGTGTGAAGAAGGATGGCCGTGTGAGGAAGGATGGCCGTGTGAGGAAGGATGGCCGTGTGAGGAAGGATGGCCGTGTGAGGAAGGATGGCTGTGTGAGGATGAATGGCTGTGTGAGGATGGATGGCTGTGTGATGGACAATTCCTACAACAATGGACTGTAAATGGTGAGATCCACAAACTCCACCAATGTCCACTACTAAGGCTGGGCTAAACATTGGCTGCCACTCGTCCCTGCTCCTGCCTCTGAAGTTTGATTCTAATTTTATGTCCCTGGGCTGAGTATGGTGACCACTTAGCACCTTCTTCAGCTGTGTTTTCTTCCTTGGATTTCACTATTATGGCCAAATATGCTTTCTATTATTCTCTCAAGTCCCCCCACCCACCATCCATCTCCCCTCTGTCCTTTCTGTGTATTCTGTCTGACTTTATTTTTCCCAAAAATTAAAGCACAAACACTATGATAAGGCCATCTTTCTACTGAAAGAGTAAGATGCCAGTCCCTAGAGAGGTATCTATTCTTCTCTTTTAAACTGGGTGTAAGTGTTCTTCTCTCAAGAAATACTATGGTGATGTTGTTTTAAAGGAATTTCAGTTTTTTACCTAGTATTTCATGAGGTCATCCTAAAATTCATATTTGATTACTTCAAACACTGTTCTCATTGCCTGAACTTATTTATTGTTTTTATCAACCATTTGATTGGATTATTTATTCATAATAACAATTTGAATTCTCATAGCAGAGTCCACATTAGATATTGTCTACAGTTTCCTTAACTGAAGTAGAAACTATAGAATCCCATAGGTCATGGGATAAGCGGAGTTAAATCATCCAGTTCATGATGATAATTTAACAGCCCATTACTCTTGCCTCAGAATATAGTATTATATTTTCTTTTTTATTAACTATTTTATTTATTTACATTTCAAATCTTGTCCCCCTTCTAAGTCTTCCCTCCACGACTCCTCCAACCTTCTCCCCCTCCCCTTTGCCTTTAAGAAGATACTCCCCACCCACTTCATCCTCTAGTATCCCCCTTCTCAGGGGCATCAAGCCTACACAGAACCAAGCGCCTCCGCTCCTACTGATGCCAGATAAAACAGTCCTCTGCTACATATATAGCAGGAGTCAAGGACTGGCCCATTTATATTCTTCGGTTCATGGTTTAGTCCCTGGGAGCTCTGAGTGGTCAGGTTATTTGATACTGTTGTTTTTCCTATGGGGTTATAATCTCTTTCAGCTCTTTCAGTTCTTTTCTAATTCTTCATTGTGGTCCTCAAGCTCAGTTCAATGTTTGTCTGTGAATATCTGCATCTGTCTTAGTCAGGTGCTGGCAGAGCCTCTCAGAGGACAGCCATACCTGGCTCCTGTCTGCAAGCACATCTTGGCATTAGCAATATTGTTGAGGTTCGGTGTCTATGGATAAGATGGATCCCAAGGTGGGGCAGTCTCTGGATGGCCTTTCCTTAAGACTCTGTTCCATCTTTTGTCCCTGCATTTCCTTTTTTTTTTTCTTTTCTGGATTCATCATTTATTTATTTATTTATTTATTTATTTATTTATTTATTTATTTATTTATTTGATACTTTATTTACATTTCCAATGTTTCCCCTTTTCTGGGTCTACTCTTTAGAAAACCCCTATCCCCTCCCCCTCCCCGCCTCTGTGAGGGAATTCCTCCTCCCACCTACCCGCCCACCCATTCCCATATTCCCACCTTGACATTCCCCTTTGCTGGGGCCTCTAGCACCCTCAGGCCCAAAGTCCTCTCCTTTCTCCCTGATGGCCATCGAGGTGATTCCTCTGCCTCATATGTAGTCCAAACCATGGGTCAATAGATGTATATTCTTTGGTTAGTGGTCTGAACTCCAGGACAACCAGGGGGAGGGTCAGGCCCATTGATGCTCTTGCTCCCTCCATGGGGCTACCAATTCCCTCCGCTCCTTCAACCTTTCTCCAACCCCTCCATCTGGTACCTAACTCTCAGTCCAGCTAAACTTGGACATTCTGAACTTTTGGGCTAATATCCGCTTTTCAGTGAGTACATACCATGTTCGTTCTTTTGTGACTGAGTTACCTCGCTCAGGATGATATTTTCAAGTTCCATCCATTTGCCTGCAAATTTCATGAAGTCATTGTTTTTTATAGCTGAGTAGTACTCCATTGTGTAAATGTACCACAT